>CM060918.1:433483968-434733968 GCA_030737875.1 Allium sativum | reverse complement strand
AGAACAGTCGATTTAGTCAATTTAAAACACGGTTACCTCATTAACCGATTCCAATTCGTTTTCCCCTTTTAATTAATTATCAATATAATTAATTCAAATAAATTCCATTTAATTTGTTTCTTAACAAAAAAAATTATCAAATTTTAACCGTTAGTTTAATTCCTATTCTCGTATCTGTAAATCTGATGAATCGGAATTGACCCTATAAAATCAATTAATAATTAATTATAAATTTAAAAATAAATAATGAATATTTATTTCCTTTTAACAAATTTTTATTAAAAATAAAATATATTTCAAAATCCATCTCCAGTTATAAAATAAATTTTATAACTTTAGTTCTATCGATTCATCTGACGGTAAACCAATATAAACAAAAGTAGTTTATTTTATAGGCCATATGCTGCCAATTACTCAACCTATATTGCCCACTGGTTTAAACAAAACACAGGTTTGATTCCCACTCGATAATCAATAATCTAACCCATCAACCAAACATGACAGTTCATATATGATAAAATGAAAATAAATAAATAAATAATATATTTGAGGGATCCGATTGGGTCCTTCCAACCTGTTCTTCCCTGTATTCAAAAGGTTATCCCAAATCAGAGTTTTATTTAACTGATAACAATGAATAATGACCATTTAACATTAACCAATTCACAAACAATTCATAGGTAAGTTACCTTTTTTGGAACCAATTGTTGAAATAACGATTTGGTATTAAATACTGGAATTAAACTATGGTCTAATTTCATCAGTTAAATCAACAAATAAATATATACTACTAAGTAGTCAACCGTTGGCAAATAGAACACACAAAATAAAAACCCAATTTATATAATATATAAATGGGAAAAACCGAGTGAGTTTAACTCACCTTGATTTTGAATTCGTCGATAAATAGTTCATTTTAGTCAAATTGAACAGACGTTTAATTGGACTAAAATTTCCAGATGCATCCGATTCTAACTAACCCTGCTCCATTTCGAAGCTCTCATTTCTACGGTCTCAACGAGACAGACCTTGCTTAAATCTGATAATGTATGCACGAGAAATCACATAAACTAATTTTAAACTAATTTAATTCTAAAACATGGGTTTTATGTTTTTATTTAAACATGCTTTTACCTTTACCCTTTGGCCCCAAAAAAAAAATCCAAGCCGCTAACCCTTAAAACCCTATTTTCGTATTTTTTCCACATTCCATCATCCGCCTCCACCCACTAATTTCCATGGCCGACAGCAAACCCTCGCCCCTTTTCTGTCTTCAACCAAATGGCAGTTGAACGGTGTCACAAACAACCCTCAAGCCCCTTCCAGAATTAAACAGCTTGCTCCAACATCCAGACAACCAAATCGAGGCTTCCCACTCGCAAACTTCCAAACCCTAGGACATCGTGTTCCAGATTCTAAGTATGAAGATACACGAATACAGATAAGGGCTTATTTGGTTTTTAAATTACTATATTATTTTTGTTTTATTTTATTTTTTTGGTAGTTCGAATGAGTTTGCTTCTTCACTGCTTGTGTTTTGGGAACAAAATGTGGTGCGTGGATATATTTATACTCGGGAATGATCCAGATAGGATCAATGTAAAACTCGATCCATAACTTCATAGTTTTAGGTTCTAATTGCTTAGTTCTTAGGTGCTTCTTCTTTTCATTTCAGTTGTAATATCAAACTGTGGTACTTTGATAGAAGTTCTGATGGCTGGAAATGCTTAGTAGTGAAGTGTGAATCTTTGTGTTGGATTTCCATGTACTAACTGTGCTCAGAAATACACATGGATCGAGCGGTTCCTATATAAATTAGGTAAAACTATGCATTGTTTTATCAAATCAAAGATTTGAACTGTATTGTTAGAATTGGTGTTCGAGTTTATAAATGTATGGAAATAATGAGTTTGTACATGGGATTTCCTATATATATATATATGAATATATACATATGTTAATTCATTGTGTGTATATTTGATGAGATATATACATATATTTTTTGTTTAACTGTGGTCCATGTACATAAACCTATTTATTCCCATTTTGTTGTTTATTGTCTGTTTCGACTTGATATATGAATGTACCCATTTCTTCAGCTATGCCTCGAGCTGTTTCTTGAAAGAACCATTCATGCTGACTTCAAATTTTAAAAAGAAATCTTATATTTTTATATCGTTTCTATAGCTGATTATGATCTGTGAGGATTTGATGTAGGCATATGCCTAGTTACTTAGCTGTTTGGCTATTTAAGCCGATTTTTTTCTTTTCATTTGTAGGTGATGTTGGTGAAATAAAGATGTAGCAGCTGAAAAGGATAGAAGTCGCAATTCAGTGATGAGAAGCAATAAGTTAGGTGTAGCTGTTTGCTGTGAAAACACAATCCAGAATATGTTGAAAGGAAGTTTGCATGTGGATTGGAAAATTGGTTTGTACGCCTATCCAAAGGCATGTTCTTTTTCATTTAAGCTATGTACTCATGTCAACCATATATGTGATTGTGCGGTAACACAGACAGGATGGGGAGAAAAGATGTACAGTTCTTCTTCTTTTGGAAATGAAGTTTTACATAATTTTTTAAATCTAAAGTTAAACAAGAACGGTATGGTGTGACATAGTTGCATGTGTTTTCTTTCATTTCAATATGCTGTTTGGTCCTTTCGTAAGTATGTATTTTATGAATGATGTGGTATACTTAATATAATCATAACTAATGTTTTCTTCTTTTCTTTGTTTGTTTACATTAGAATTTTACACTCACTTCCGTGGATGCTCTCTTTCCAACTAGCTTTGATGTTAGAATAATATATCTTCTCAGTAAATCTGATGCATCAATTCGTTTTGCATATAAATACTTGGATAATGGTTTAAGGAAAATTTAAAAAGTAGTTGTCTCGACAAAGTTAGCATTTGAACTTTATGCACATATTGGTATTTATGTTCCCAAGCTGCCAGCATGTTGGGTTTGGTCTAATTACTTGACAATTATCTATCTTTATTCCAATATTCAAAATTTTGGCCGTCGTTAGCTAATTGTGCAATAACAAAAACAATTGTAGGTATCCAGTTTAAACCTGAGGAGCCAACCTTCTTCCAAATGAAGTAATATATCATTTCAAATTAAATCAATATAGAATTATAACTCATTGTTTATAAAATTCAAGTTAAACGATATCAAAAATATATAAAAATCCCTTTTAATTTAGTAAATAAACGATAATGTTTATAGCGAATCCATAACGATTATTTTAAAATTTGATCTGATCATAACTAACAATCCATAACACGAAATCTGGAATTTTCTCTTTCATATGAAAATTATCATCAATAAGGTTCCAACGTTTCTTGTTTCACAGAAATCCGACTTATATTGGATCCTGTATATCGAAATGAAGTTCGAAACTCTATATTACGAACTACTGCGCCATTTCGAGCTCGATTTATAATTATATAAGTATATAACGTTTAAACTTCGTTTTAATAACGAATAAAATATTAAATCCAATAATATTCCAAATATAATATTCAACATAATAAATTAAATTAAATATTTGACTGCCAAAAGTACGGGTCGTTACATTTAATTCATGTTGAAGTCCCTATTATTTGAATGCCCACATGCACATAGTAGCTTACATATTAACTTGAATGTACTCTTCACTCTTACCTTTACCATTGTTATGCACATATCGGACGAATATTAAAACCAATCAAACGGTGGTGAGTTCAATTGTGTTGTAGCCCATCTTCTGCTTTGACTTTATTAATAAATTATACTAACACTTTACTATGAATATATATCGTACTTCAAAAGGCGCTAACACAAACTAAAAACACTAGGCATGATTAATAATAAACATGTAAGGAATGGATGCAATACAAAGTTAGAAGGAGATATAAGTCTGGAACACAATTAAATATGACATAGCAAAACAGAAAACATGATTAATGATCTTAAATTATGTTCAACAACATGGAAAACGCTAAGGACATGTACAATAAAATAAAAAAGTATAGCAAAATTAATGACATAAAAAAATAAAAAGAACAATGTCTACAATGTTTAAAAGTGTATGTATCACATTTGTGTATCTTTCATTGATATTTCAACGAACTCTCCACGACATATTACATGATGTGACCTTATTAACTTATTTTCCAAATAAAATTTCTTACAGTACCAAACAAATCAAGAAAAAGTAAAGTTCACGAAGAAACATGGTAATATAGATTGTCACCCTCCCTATTATAATGTTACTACTGCAATATGCATGAAAATTTTCTTGATAATTTCAGATCAGTTCAATGTTCGTGAACAAAATATAGCCCACTACCTGATTAACTCTTGCAGTAGCCTTTGATTGAATTACCAACATTATTGCACAAACTGAACATGTGCAAAGCATGGTTCCCAACCTAGTTTCATAATATAATAGAAATTTTCTTAAAAATCATTTTGTGAAATGAATGGAAATCAGATAAGTGCAACCCAAATTTTAACATGAAATTTCAGACTCGATAATATATTGAAATCTCGAACTCTTCAGAACTCATGATTCTTCATTCTTCGAATATTGAATCATTAACAAAACTATGATAAGTTAAGAATAATCATATCAATTGTTGACTAAATACTGACTTATGTACTGATTATGTCATATACTGACTATATTTTTAATGATTCCATTACCGACTCAAATATAAGGTTATTCTAAAAGGTAGTTATAAAAAATCATATAAATTAAAGATAAGCATATAGAAGTATCATATAAAGACTTAAAAATGAAATCAAGCATTTCAATCCAACCAAATTTTAAGTACTTTAAACCAATCAATCAATGTTTAAAAAACCAAAATTAATTACTATTAAAAAGATCAAATTAGAATATTACGTGGCACTTCTACCTAATGTAACATCCCATATATTCTGTATATTTAATTTTCAATTTAAATAAATAAAATAGAACAATGTTGGATAAGAATCAAACTTTATTGATTATAATGATGATGATTATTTGAATGAAGTATAAATAGATTTTTAATTTAGTTTATACTTAGAATTGTTGCAATTTGAAAGTTTATTTTTTTTATTTAATAAATTTGAGTTGTTTAGTTTATAATAGAAATTCAAAATTACATGGGTAAATGGAGAATTCTAAGTTGGAAAATAATAACTGAAATTCAAATCAAGGATTCAAATAATCAAATTTAGATTTAAAATGTGTGAAATTTATTTATAAAATTTATTTAAGTTGAAATTGGATTTAAATGGAATTTTTATAAAAATTTAAATTGAATTAAAAACAGTTACACGAATAATTGAATATTTATTTATTTAATTAATTATGGAATTTAACGATTTTGACAACGACCTCAGGATTCAGCGAAACCGGCGTCATTGGATCCGGAACACGAATTATTATAGGATTTTAATTTGCATTAAGATCGGGCTTGTTATTTGACCGTATGAGAGAATGTGTAAATAAAATCAAATGAATAGGATAATCGATTGTTCTAAAAATTGGGCCTCTTATATACATATAAATAAAATTCCCTTCCACCTCATCAGCCTATTTCATTCATACGTATATTTTCCATCATTAGAAGTTCACTAATGGCAGAGAAAATATTCAAACCCTAGCTGAATTAAAATTTTCAACTTCATAATCAAATCTCCATAAATCTTATCTTATTATATATCAAATCGAAGCCCTCGATTTATCGATTTCTAGAAGCTATTGCAAGTATTTGACGGTGAAAAAAAGGATTTTCATTCCTATTAAACATTGATTACAATGATAACTAGGATTTGAAATAATACAATACAAAGTAAACTAAGAAACAAGGTTAATACAATAAATATAAAGCTTAAAAGTTAGCAGAAGGAGATGATGATGATAGTCCAAGCTTCCTTCTAATCTTCCCGAAGAACTCGTCCATTTTTCTTGAATTCCTGTTGAATTTCTAGCTCATGGACCGTTACGGTTTTTGGTTCTCTATGATCTTCTTTCGATTAACAAGAAGATCTTTGACAGTTGGACAGGTTGGGAGATTGACACGTTCAAGAGAAGTTTCTTTCTCTTCTTCCCATACTTCCTCAATTTCCATTTCTTTTCTTTCCTCCTCCTCTTCTTCCATTTAATATTTGTGAGTGATCCTTTGTTCCTTTTTGGTTAATGATTCATAAGGCTCAAAAATCATATAAATATGCATAAGATAAATATTGGCTAGAGAAAAAGTTTTTCAAAATGAAAATTTCTTTCATTTAAATTAACACCAAAATAAACAAATATACGAGTAATAGAGATACCATGAAAGAGAGTGTATTAATGGCTTTAATTTGTTAATATAAAATTCATCAATATGACTTGTGCCTAATTTTTGTCGTAGTGACCGAAAAAGAGCCCAAACTTTAAGAGTCGGTTTATTGTGACTTCCCGATCTTGGAGTGATGTGTTGTTGCAAAAGAAGATTAATTATTTTTTCCTTTGCCGAAAATTAAAATTTTGAAATTCGAAGTTATCATAAAATATGATGGAAAGTCTCTATATCAGTTTTATTGATTTGAAATGTAAAAAGATCTATTTCGGTAAACCTACAACCAAGAATGTGACAAAAAAGTTCGCAGTACGCTACTCAAAACTTGGTTTCATTTGCTTCATAAAACTTCCCATCCAAATTTGCATAAAACAATTTAAAAAGACGAGGGTAGCCAATGTAATCATTTTGAATTGCATTAACAAGAGAAATAGCAAAATTATCATTGAAAAGAGAATTAGGATCATAAGAAGGAAAATCATTAAAATGGGCAAACCCACCGGGTTGGACTT
Source organism: Allium sativum (assembly GCA_030737875.1). Classification (NCBI taxonomy): domain Eukaryota; kingdom Viridiplantae; phylum Streptophyta; class Magnoliopsida; order Asparagales; family Amaryllidaceae; genus Allium; species Allium sativum. The sequence continues at coordinate 434,727,138 of CM060918.1, read as the reverse complement.
TGCCATCATGTACTTGACATAGGCATTTATATACTTTTGATCTTTGAGAAGAAGATTTTTGGCACTTTTGGAGAGTCTCATGGTGATAGGAGTAGTTGAAGATGAAGCCATTGGAGTTCAATAGAGATAAGAGTTTTGAAAACGAAAGTTTGAATCTGAAATGTGATGATATAAATGGATGAATATAGCTGATATAAGTAACGATATAATATGCACATTCTCTGGTAAAAAAGTTGTCTCTTAATGACATAAGAATATATGAAAAGACGAGGTGAAATTTCAAAATTAGGATATTTGACTTCTGACACATATGTCTACATCATGCCGCGGGTACGTCAACATGTATGTGCACTTTGTACAATTTTATTCTTTTCAAGATTTTGTTTATGTTTCTTGATATATGTGTATATATATATATATATTAAATCTAACATTTCTTGGGATTTAGAAATTTATTTGTATACTACTATTTTATATAAATACTTATATTAAATTTTATATTTTAAAATATTATTTTTAAAACTAAATGAATTTAGCCAAAATTATTAAAAAACACATTAGCAAAACAAACAATTAAAAAACTAAAGTATCAAGAAAACCAAGAAAATCTAAACATTAATGTAAACGTGTACCAATTTTAGATCCAATTTCGATTCTATCTGAACTGTGTATCACTGTGAAGCACATGTAAGATATTTCAGTGTGAAAACATGTTAGCCATTTCAGTGTAAAAACATTATGCTTGATGATGTGTTTAAATCTGAATCATCTTATGCTGTAGCATAAGCTTTTTTTTTTCAATACAAATCAGCGTTTGGTGTAGATTTTTGATTTTTTAGGATATGAACAGAATCTTCATACATTTCCTGACTTATCACAATTGCTGCATCTGATTTCTTTTTTACTGTTATTTCCATTCCCTTGATTTCTATTGTCATTTTTTTTAAATTGTTCATCTTTCTATGTTTCAGGAATCTTCTAAAGTTCCTCCTCATCAGTCCCTTCGTCATCATCTTCCGAATCAAATCCATCAGTAATTGCATTAACTGTTATGGACTTCTTTTCAACTTCTTCGCTTTCTATCATGCCCTGCATTTTAGCTTCAAAAGATATTAAATTGCCAATTAACTCTTCAATTTTCAAAGTACTAATATCATTATCCTCTTCAATTTCCAAAGTTTTAGCATCCCAATCAGGAGGAAGTGAATTTAATTTTTTAACTTGGTCTTATTTGAAAAAAGTTTTTGCCTAATGCAATGAGAATATGTAATATATCTTGAAATCTACTATATATATATCAAATGTTGATTCATGTAGCCTCTTTTTAAATAATTGATCTGATTAGTTAGCATGAAAATCTTAGTTTGTTTAACTTTACTAGCGCCTTTACGAGTAACTTGCAAAGTTCTCCAAATTTCATGTGCAGCCTTACAAACATATGCACTATTAAATTCATTCCTATTTAGTTAACACATTAGTATATTAATGGCTTTAGAATTACTTTTTGTAGCAACCATTTGACCAGTAGTCCACTGTGCATAATTAGTCCCGGGTTAATCAATGTTAACAGCTACACTCCTTGATTTCAAAGCCATAAGGAGATAACCTCCAGGACTCAGCCTTCGAGGCAAGCAATTCTTATTTGTAGGTTGTAGAATCACTCCCAACTTGATTTCTGGAAAACCAATCTCTCCCGTTTGCTTTTAATCTAGCACAACCAAGCCAAGCAAGATTCAGGGCTACCTAGTAACATATACATATACATATATATATATATATATATATATATATATTTGAGTTGTTTGTAAAATCAGTGCAGACTTGGATATTTCAATCTTGATTATAATTACCTCCGTAACTTTGAATTTCACTTTGGTCTTGGTAGAAATGGAAAGAGTTTGATGTAGAATATAAAAGAGAAGAATAGACTTGATTTTGTCTAAAAATCATTAAAGTATAGTTACATAAATTATAATTTTTAATGGAGAAGAATAAAACTGAAAAATTATGAAGAAGTTCATTTCTAGAATAAGGGAAAATATAGGAGTGAATAAGAATTACTATTAGAGAAAGGTTATTGCTAATAGACACTTCCTTTCAAATTTGAATTTTGAAAAATACTGTCCTATGTCGGCATACATGGAGACCCCATATCGACATATCTCAATTAAAAATGAAAACTACTTTGGTTCAAGAATTGTTTTAAAAATATAAACTTATATATAATGATTTGAAACTTTGTAAAACTATTTTATCATAATAGTAAATGTATATTTTAAACATAGCAATGCTTAAGAAATATAACAAACTGGAAAATCAGAACCAACTAAAAATTTTCATTTCGAGTAATTTTAAAAGAAATTTGGTCAGAATTTAAAAATTCCATTTTTGAATAACAACAAAGCCCTTAAAAATAGCCATTTTTCAAACGACCTCCATTTTGGACGAAACCACTTTGGTTTGATCCGGAATGTCAATTTGTTGCTAGGTTTAAAATTCCATAACTTTTGGAATTAATATGTGAGCATGGCAAAGGATAACGTGTTTTGCAAATAAAGTACAAATTGGATCGACCAGAAAAAGGTCATTTTTCAAATGGTCTCCAAATTCGACGAAATTAGTTTTGTTGGGACCGTATCATCTAAACATAGCTAGATTTATTTTTCGGGAATTTTTGGAATAAGTATGTGGCCCTAGTAAATTAAAATGTACGTTCAAATCTAATATTGAATGTTTTATATTTTAATTTGAATAATAACCGACTGAAACTTTCGAACGGGCTTATGAAAAATATTTCATTGTGTCCGGAATGGGGTGTAACACCCCACGTCCATTAATGTCACTCACAAAGGGAATGCATTAACTTTCATGGAGGTTATAAGTGAATATAGAACAGAAAAATTACAACAAGACAGATAATAAGTAGTACATGGAAATAAATAAACTTCATTTTATTGCAGCGGAATTTAAAACATGTCTGTTACATCAAAAAAACCATAGATCATAACCAAGTACAATATCCATCTTTGTAAAACCAAAGTACATAATCCCATTACAATTGAAATAGCCATTTAAAAAGAAAGATAACAAGCTGGACTTTACTTGAGCAGTCCGAGCTTCCCAAGAGATAAGCGATCCAACTAGACTCCACTAGAACTTGGCCCAACCTGAGGACCTGAAGGGAAAGAGAATGGAAAAGAGGGGGTCAGACATAAAGTCTGGAGAGTATGACAATTCTAACAATACTATTATCAAAATAACTGGACTAAGACATAAGCTGGAAAACAAGGAAATGTCTATGAAGGAACAGATGAAAGACATAGACAATTGCTAAAGGCAACGTTATAGGCGCTCCTAAATACTAAAGGATAAACACTATACTGCACCACACCAGTCACCCTAAAGATTCGTCCCACTTAGCTTCACTTAGAAACTTTCCCAATGGCTTTACGTACCCCTAGCTGACTACATAGGTGCCGCCTGCCCCTATCTCCACTAGGTGTACCCTACTTCCCATTATTCGATCGGCTCCCTAACTCGTAGATACCCGTGCTGGCCCCATAGTGGGGTGTATCACTCCCCTAAAGTGGCAACCTGATACAACGGACATGCACGGCTTATACCTACATGATGCAACAACGTCTTACCTACCAGCCCGGGTCCACACACGCATATGAAACCCGTTGGACTTGCGTTGCCACCGCTCCCTGTTTTGGCCTCTTATAGTCAAACCCAGTATGCGTGTCCCGTCCTCGACTTTGGTCGAGCCCACAAAGATACGTTTTTGGGATACTGGTTGAAATGGGCCCCCACTATTTACCATAAGCATTCCACCTAAGCTTGTCCCCATTAGTCCATCACACTTAACCCACTTAGTCATGTTCATTTACATGTGTGTTTGGTTAAGTCTAATCGTATTTCAAATGCCTCTAAAGGCAACCACCAGATTCCTCTTGCCACCCAAGGCACCTACTTAACCCCCATGTCCCACCTTACATGATTATCTGGTTAAGTATTTCTTAGTTCATTAAGGCCATAACCTCATAAAGACCTCTCACATTAGACTGGCATTTATGGCAGCTGGATTTGCCGGGCGGGTCCGGGCAGTCTTACACCATAAAAGAGTCTAACCTCGTGTCTTTACAACTGTTATGCTTTAGTTTGGGCCTAGGACCTCTCACATTGGGCCGACATTTGTGACTACTGGATTTGTCGGGCGGGTCCGGGCAGGTTTACATCACAAACGGGTCCAACCTCGTGTCCTAAGCATTGATTATTAATAATAATCCACTTTCCCCCAATTTTAATAATTCCCTACTTGAATTATTAATTACTTCCAATTTTTAACAATGTCCATAATTGACTCAATTATGGACATCCATTCATGGTATGCAAAATCTTACAAAATTGCACCCAATTTATTAATTCCTAATATTACCCCTACCCCACGTTTGAACGTTTATTCGCAAAATATATGTTAGACTCGAATAGCCTAACTCATAGCATAAAAGAGATTATCATAATAACAACATGTATATGTGACCAAATGAATCAAAATAAGGGGTGAAACTTGCATATGTCCAACTTGCATAGATTATACATGTCATGGACCTAAAGGTGTCAACTTGTTCAAAATTCACCTAATATGATCTCAATCAATTTTCATAAACTTACATATGAACATGTGTGAATCAACATCATCTAATTTTTTAACAACATGATTTTATATGGGCACACCTAACTCAATAGGCAAATTCCCATAATCAAGTTTTATTTAATTATAGTTTCAAGTTTATGGGTACACCTAACCTAATAGGAAAATTCCCATAATCAAGTTTTATTTAATTATAGTTTCAAGTTTATGGGTACACCTAACCTAATAGGCAAATTCCCATAAACAAGATCCATTTAAATTAAAAAAAAACATAACTTTAAGCATGATCCAACAACATGATTTTTCAACATAATATAGCATGATTTATAACATGGCATAGTATGATAGTATAACATAGCTTGACATGATTCTCAACATAGCACGACATAGCATAAGAGAATTTACAACATAGCATGACATAGCATATATAATTTACATCATACGACAACATAATAACATAATAAGAGATCCACAATATATAGAATTTACAATTACAAATCACATCACTTTCTTGTGATCCATTCATAACTGAGTCAAATTAGTTTGTAATAGTCTTGTGAGAATCATCATACTCACCAACAAAAGAAAAGAATTAGAGAAAGAGAGATCTTTTGATTTGATTTGTGTAGATTTAGTTGTAGATGATTAGGCTTCCTCTTCTTAGTTTGTGACGGCTATGCTGAACTCCATGGCAGCAGCATGATGGTAGCTTCTCTAATTTTACAAGTGATTTAGGTCTAGGGTCTACCCACTTATTTATAGATTTTAGAATGCGTTTAGGCCATTAGATTTAACCTAGAAATAACCGCAGCCGTTCAGACAAGATGGGGTTTATCTTGTTGACTCAGCAATGAGTCAGAAGTGACTCAGCAAACACTCAGCATATTAATAAACTTCTATTCATGTCATAAATATATATATATATTTTCTACAATGTACATATTAGATACATCCTCCTTTACTTATTATTGTTTTTATATACATATTAGATACATCCCCTCTCTCACACACTTATTAATATTTTTATATTCATATTAGATACATCCCCTCTCTTACACACTTATTAATATTTTTATATTCATATTAGATACATCCCCTCTCTTACACACTTATTAATATTTTTATATTCATATTAGATACATCCCCTCTCTTACACACTTATTAATATTTTTATATTCATATTAGATACATCCCCTCTCTTACACACTTATTAATATTTTTATATTCATATTAGATACATCCCCTCTCTTACACACTTATTAATATTTTAGCAACTTTAGTGTTAATAGAAAATTCGGGGTGTTACATTCTCCCCTCCTTTTAGGATTTCGTCCCCGAAATCTTCAAGTCTGGAAGAATGTATATCCTACCATCCAAACGTCCATCTACTCATCCATCATACACAGGCATCCATTGTCCTTAAAAGACTTCTAATGCTTTATGATCATATGCAAGTGTGTGTACATGTCCTTACCTAATGTGAAATCAGGCGGTCTACTGATTCAGTTGACCTCCTTAATGCAAATTATGTAAGTGTCATGAATCCATTATGTATGCAAAAGATCCCAATTGCTTACATACTACTTCTATATGCGTGCACACCCATTCAACCGAATGCAACATCCATATGATGGTACAACCATTATACATCCATTATACTAAATACATCCATATATATGCAATATGCAATATGAAGTGACTGAGCCGATCTAGTGCCTAAAGTGTGTGTATATATGCATCCACGAGCAACCACTAGCAAACACTTGCATCCATTTTGCATCCATCAGACATAACATGTCTCAAACACATGTTTCAACCATAGGATTATCCTAACTAAAGGTCAAAGATACTAATGAGAGGACATACTAAAGATAAGATAAGATAAGCTAAGCGATAAAGGAGAAATTAAAAGACATACCCTCAAAAAGAAAAGGGTACAACGAACGCATCTTCTCTTCTGTCTCCCAAGTTGCGTTGCTCTCATCATCTCCCCATTGCACTTTAACCAGTCTGACCTCTTGATTCCTCAACTTTTTGATCTCCGACCCAAGAATGCATGTAGGAGCTCGTCTAATTGTTGCATCACGCTCTATTTCCACCTCTTTAAGCAAGCTCGGCTCTACCACCTCCGCGGTCTTGTGCAAACACTTCCTCAAATGTGATACATGGAATACGTCGTGTACTCCACTAAGTTTCTCAGGCAACTCCACCCTATATGCCATCTTCCCAATCCTGTTTTTTTACAGGAAACGGCCCTACAAACCTTGGTGCTAATTTCCCCATGGACCCAAAGCGAACAACATTCTGTAACGGAGATACTTTGATAAAAACCATGTCCCCAATGTCAAACTCAAGATCTGTCCTCCTCTTATCAGCATACGATTTTTGCCTATCTTGTGCTACTTTCATCCTCCATCGAATCAACTCAATCTTCTCCGAGGTTTCCCTAACCATATCGGGCCCAAGTAGGATTTTATCGGTAGATTCCCACCAACATGTAGGCGAACGACAAGGCCTTCCATAAAGAGCTTCGAAAGGTGCCATGCCAATACTAGACTGAAAGCTATTATTATATGCGAATTCTACTAACGGAAGGTGCTCTTCCCATGTACCCCCAAAGTCTAGGATACAAAGCCTTAAAAGATCCTCTAGAATGCGATTCACCCTCTCGGTCTGGCCGTCTGTCTGAGGATGATATGCGGTGCTCAAACATAGCTGAGTCCCTACCGCCTCTTGTAAACTCTTCCAAAATTCGCTAGTAAAGATGGGGTCATGGTCGCTTACCATACTAGAAGTAATACCGTGCAAACGAACTATCTCCTTAATGTATACAGAAGCCAACCACGGAGCAGTCCTCTTACTTTTCACGGGAATAAAATGGGCGCTTTTTGTAAGTCTATCTACTATAACCCAAATCCCCGTGTTACCCTTCCTTGATCTTGGTAATCCATCCACAAAATCCATTGAGATGCTTTTCCATTTCCATAGTGGAACTTCTAATGGGTGAAGCAACCCACCGGGTTTCTTTTGTTCTGCTTTAACTCGTTGGCACACTAAGCATCTAGCGACGTACTCGGCCACATCCTTTTTCATACCGGCCCAAAAGAAAACCCGCTTCATATCTTTGTACATCTTATCCCCGCCGGGATGAATGGTCATTTTGGAGCGATGAGCATCATCAAGAATGGCCTTCCTTAAGTCTTCGTCTTGTGGTACACAAAGTCTATTATCCCTTCGTAACCAACCCTTATCGTCTAGGGTATACCTACGAAGATGGCTTGACGACTCCCCCCCTTTGAGCTTTTCTACTTTCTCAACCAACTGTGGGTCGTCTCGCTGCGCCTCACCAATCTATCCTAAAAGTGTAGGTCTAACCTCCAAGGATGCTAACAGACCGGGTACTAAGTCAACGGAGGGTCTAAAGTCAAACATAGAGATGAATTCTAAGCTTTGTCGTTCAACAAACAACGGACTCAAGGACAACCTTTTCCTACTTAAGGCGTCTGCCACCACGTTACCCTTGCCCGGGGTATATGCTATTTCAAAATCGTAGGAGGCTAAGAATTCCATCCACCGTTGCTGCCTTAAATTCAAATCCTTCTGAGAGAATAAGTATTTTAATGATTTGTGGTCAGTGAACAGTTCGAATTTCTCACCAAGAAGATAGTGACGCCAAGACTTAAGCGCGAAAACAATTGCGGCTAGCTCTAAGTCATGCGTGGGGTAATTCTTTTCATGAACCCTCAACTGCCTTCCACCATAGGCTATTACTCTTCCCTCTTGCATGAGGACCGCGCCAAGTCCCGTCCCACAAGCATCAGTATAGATGGTAAACGGTTTATTCCCGTCTGGCAGCACTAAGACTGGGGCTGAAGTTAAGGATCTCTTTAAACGTTGGAACGCATCATCGCAATCTTTGTCCCACGTAAAAACCAGGTTCTTCTTCGTTAACCGTGTTAATGGAGCTGATATTTTTGCGAAGTCTTTGATAAACTTCCTATAATAGCCAGCCAACCCCAAGAAACTTCTTACTTCGGTTGCATTTTTAGGGACCTTCCAATCTTGGATGGCCACCACCTTTGCGGGATCCACTGCTATCCCTTCTTTGGAAACCACGTGCCCTAAGAACCGTACTTCCTTCCTCCAGAAGTGACACTTAGAAAATTTTGCCTTAAGGTTATGCGCTCGAAGGGTTTCCAACACTTCCCTAAGATGTAGGGAGTGCTCTTCTTTATTCTTAGAAAAGACTAAGATGTCATCCACAAAGACTACCACGAATTTGTTAAGGTATTCCCTAAACACCCTACTCATCAAATCAACAAAATATGCAGGGGCGTTTGTCAAACCAAAGGGCATCACTAGCCATTCATAGAATCCGTCAGGAGTCCTAAAAGCAGTCTTATCTATACTATCCTCAGCCACTCTCAGTTGATGAAAGCCAGTGGCTAAGTCCAACTGCGAAAACACTGAGGCGCCAACTAACTGATCAAAGAGATCGTCAATCCTTGGCAGTGGGTGTCGGTTCTTTTTGGTAAGCTTGTTTAGTTCTCTATAGTCCATACAAAGTCTAAGAGACCCATCCGCCTTTGTGGCAAAAACTACTGGAGCACCCCACTCCGATATACTACGTCTTATGAACCCCTTCTCAAGCAACTCCTTTACTTGCTTATTGAGTTCCCTCCTTTCACGAGGAGCCATGTGGCGCACTGGCAAAGATACAGGTTTAGCATTATCCACAAGATAAATTCGAAAGTCTATCTCCCGCTTTGGAGGTAAGCCCTTCACCTCCTCAAACACATCCGGATATTCCCGGACCACTTCTACCGATCGCAGGTTCTCTACAGACGCGTCAAGCGATTCAAGATAACTTAGCATAACGGAATTTATGGGATTACAAAAGATGTCGAGAGCATTACCAAGGCGAGTCACAAGCCTAACTACTCTCCTTTCACAATCAAGAATGGCCCTATTTCTAGACAACCAATCCATTCCTAAAATTAGCCCATAGCCCGTGAAGCCCAATACATAAGCATCACATCTAAATTCAACGCTAAGTATAGAGATTTTCAAATCCAAACATATCATGGTCAAATGAGCCGAACCCCCAATTGGATTTGAAACGACCAAGGGATCCTCTACTAAACTGGTGTTCAAGTGCAGTGATTCAACTAATGATGCAGAGATAAACGAATGAGATGCGCCAGAATCGAATAAGGTACGGACAGGATGATCAAACAGAAAAACTAAGCTTTCAACAGAAATTGTCCTACCTCTTTCTTGCAGCGGTGGGGCCGCAATAGCCTAAACTTGCCCCCTTGCCTGCCCTGGTGCCATAAGAGCCTGCACCTGTCCTCCCGAGGTAGACCCTGCCCTCTGCCCCTTCTTTGGACAGTCCTTCACTAAATGTCCCGCATCTCCACAATGAAAACAACCAGTCTTCTTTTTCTTTCTACAATCTTTGCTGAGATGGCCAGGCGTCCCACAATTGAAGCATTTCTTCTTCCCTTTGCCATTATTGTTTTTACCACCCTTCTTATTTTGCTGTTGGGGTTTCTTCTGATCCCCTTTCTTTTCAACTGCCTTATCCTCATGCATAAGTGCCATTTCTACTAGCTTTTCAAAGGTGGCTCCCATAGGGATGTGGGTCATAGCCAACCCTTGCAACGGTTCATTCAAGCCTCTAATGAACCTCAAAGCTTTCTTCTCTGGCGTGTTCACCAACTCCAAGCCAAACCTTGCTAACTGATTAAATTTAATGACATATTCCTTTACTGATGAGCTCCCTTGCTTTAGTGCCAGGAATTTTTCCATATTTAAGTTCTCCTCTGCCCTTGAAAGAAACTTTGCCTCAAACCTTCGTCTGAAATCCGCCCATGAATCAACTGGACGTTCCCCGTTAGTGACCTCCCACCAAAACGAGGCCTCTCCCTTCATTAACCAAGCAGCTAAACGGACTTTCCTCCCATCTTCCACTTCAAAGATATCCAACAATTCCTCAGTCTCCTTAAGCCAATCTCTGGCCTCCACAAACGTCTCAGTCCCTTGAAAAGTTTTTCCTCCCATAGCCTTGAATTCCTTGCACGTCTTTGCAAAAGTGTCAACACGAGGAGGAGGAGGAGGAGGAGGAATGGGTGCAACTAGGGGTGGAGGAGTATCCGCTGGGCCTGCAGTGGTGGCCCTAGCCTCCAAGTATCTCCTAAACCACCCTGGAATCGTCACACCTTCTGGGAGATTAAGATCTTCAGCCATGCTGAAACGAAAAAGGAAAGATTCAAAATGGAGAATTCGAAAGATAAAGATAAGGATGTGGCTATTTGGGATTATGTTTTTCATAAAAACTCTCTTTAAATAACATGTTTTTTTTTTGAAAGCACTTCTTCCAAAAATACTTTAGAAAAAAAAATATTTTTCTAAAAAAAAAAAAAAATTATCTGTTCTGGTAACCTTATGCTCTGATACCACGTGTAACACCCCACGTCCATTAATGTCACTCACAAAGGGAATGCATTAACTTCCATGGAGGTTATAAGTGAATATAGAACAGAAAAATTACAACAAGACAGATAATAAGTAGTACATGGAAATAAATAAACTTCATTTTATTGCAGCGGAATTTAAAACATGTCTGTTACATCAAAAAACCATAGATCATAACCAAGTACAATATCCATCTTTGTAAAACCAAAGTACATAATCCCATTACAATTGAAATAGCCATTTAAAATGAAAGATAACAAGCTGGACTTTACTTGAGCAGTCCGAGCTTCCCAAGAGATAAGCGATCCAACTAGACTCCACTAGAACTTGGCCCAACCTGAGGACCTGAAGGGAAAGAGAATGGAAAATAGGGGGTCAGACATAAAGTCTGGCGAGTATGACAATTCTAACAATACTATTATCAAAATAACTGGACTAAGACATAAGCTGGAAAACAAGGAAATGTCTATGAAGGAACAGATGAAAGACATAGACAATTGCTAAAGGCAACATTATAGGCGCTCCTAAATACTAAAGGATAAACACTATACTGCACCACACCAGTCACCCTAAAGATTCATCCCACTTAGCTTCACTTAGAAACTTTCCCAATGGCTTTACGTACCCCTAGCTGACTACATAGGTGCCGCCTGCCCCTATCTCCACTAGGTGTACCCTACTTCCCATTATTCGATCGGCTCCCTAACTCGTAGATACCCGTGCTGGCCCCATAGTGGGGTGTATCACTCCCCTTAAGTGGCAACCTGATACAACGGACATGCACGGCTTATACCTACACGATGCAACAACGTCTTACCTACCAGCCCGGGTCCACACACGCATATGAAACCCGTTGGACTTGCGTTGCCACCGCTCCCTGTTTTGGCCTCTTATAGTCAAACCCAGTATGCGTGTCCCGTCCTCGACTTTGGTCGAGCCCACAAAGATACGTTTTTGGGATACTGGTTGAAATGGGCCCCCACTATTTACCACAAGCATTCCACCTAAGCTTGTCCCCATTAGTCCATCCCACTTAACCCACTTAGTCATGTTCATTTACATGTGTGTTTGGTTAAGTCTAATCGTATTTCAAATGCCTCTAAAGGCAACCACCAGATTCCTCATGCCACCCAAGGCACCTACTTAACCCCCATGTCCCACCTTACATGATTATCTGGTTAAGTATTTCTTAGTTCATTAAGGCCATAACCTCATAAAGACCTCTCACATTAGACTGGCATTTATGGCAGCTGGATTTGCCGGGCGGGTCCGGGCAGTCTTACACCATAAAAGAGTCTAACCTCATGTCTTTACAACTGTTATGCTTTAGTTTGGGCCTAGGACCTCTCACATTGGGCCGACATTTGTGACTACTGGATTTGTCGGGCGGGTCCGGGCAGGTTTACATCACAAACGGGTCCAACCTCGTGTCCTAAGCATTGATTATTAATAATAATCCACTTTCCCCCAATTTTAATAATTCCCTACTTGAATTATTAATTACTTCCAATTTTTAACAATGTCCATAATTGACTCAATTATGGACATCCATTCATGGTATGCAAAATCTTACAAAATTGCACCCAATTTATTAATTCCTAATATTACCCCTACCCCACGTTTGAACGTTTATTCGCAAAATATATGTTAGACTCGAATAGCCTAACTCATAGCATAAAAGAGATTATCATAATAACAACATGTATATGTGACCAAATGAATCATAATAAGGGGTGAAACTTGCATATGTCCAACTTGCATAGATTATACATGTCATGGACCTAAAGGTGTCAACTTGTTCAAAATTCACCTAATATGATCTCAATCAATTTTCATAAACTTACATATGAACATGTGTGAATCAACATCATCTAATTTTTTAACAACATGGTTTTATATGGGTACACCTAACTCAATAGGCAAATTCCCATAATCAAGTTTTATTTAATTATAGTTTCAAGTTTATGGGTACACCTAACCTAATAGGAAAATTCCCATAATCAAGTTTTATTTAATTATAGTTTCAAGTTTATGGGTACACCTAACCTAATAGGCAAATTCCCATAAACAAGATCCATTTAAATTAAAAAAAAACATAACTTTAAGCATGATCCAACAACATGATTTTTCAACATAATATAGCATGATTTATAACATGGCATAGTATGATAGTATAACATAGCTTGACATGATTCTCAACATAGCACGACATAGCATAAGAGAATTTACAACATAGCATGACATAGCATATATAATTTACATCATACGACAACATAATAACATAATAAGAGATCCACAATATATAGAATTTACAATTACAAATCACATCACTTTCTTGTGATCCATTCATAACTGAGTCAAATTAGTTTGTAATAGTCTTGTGAGAATCATCATACTCACCAACAAAAGAAAAGAATTAGAGAAAGAGAGATCTTTTGATTTGATTTGTGTAGATTTAGTTGTAGATGATTAGGCTTCCTCTTCTTAGTTTGTGACGGCTATGCTGAACTCCATGGCAGCAGCATGACGGTAGCTTCTCTAATTTTACAAGTGATTTAGGTCTAGGGTCTACCCACTTATTTATAGATTTTAGAATGCGTTTAGGCCATTAGATTTAACCTAGAAATAACCGCAGCCGTTCAGATAAGATGGGGTTTATCTTGTTGACTCAGCAATGAGTCAGAAGTGACTCAGCAAACACTCAGCATATTAATAAACTTCTATTCATGTCATAAATATATATATATTTTCTACAATGTACATATTAGATACATCCTCCTTTACTTATTATTGTTTTTATATACATATTAGATACATCCCCTCTCTCACACACTTATTAATATTTTTATATTCATATTAGATACATCCCCTCTCTTACACACTTATTAATATTTTTATATTCATATTAGATACATCCCCTCTCTTACACACTTATTAATATTTTTATATTCATATTAGATACATCCCCTCTCTTACACACTTATTAATATTTTTATATTCATATTAGATACATCCCCTCTCTTACACACTTATTAATATTTTAGCAACTTTAGTGTTAATAGAAAATTCGGGGTGTTACATGGGGGTATTTTGCTGGGGGCGACCCTCGTTGGTTTTGATTTGGAGTTCGGATGGGAAATAACTATTTTTGGATTTAAATGAATTAAAAATAAATTATATATATATATATTATAAATATATAACCAATCAGAATTCATCGTTAAACCCTAATTTATTTTCAAATCTACGCCCCCAGGTTAAAAGCGACGGCGATAATCATTCAAACCTTTCTCCCCAAGTAACGTTCGATCCACGCAATAAAATCCATCAATCCTTTGGAGCATTTTGTAGATCTCACCTCCAACTTCAAATCCATACCCGTCTCGCCCGCTGTTGTTGTTAGTTTCTCGAGATTCAAGCCTCGAAAGTCACTGCGTTCATCGCCAAAATTCTCCGCCGTGCCACAGTGACGATCCCAAAACCCCGTGACACGGTGTTAAGGATAATCATTGGAATATAACACATTAATCATCATTAGCAGATCACAGATAATAGCATAAACAGAAAATAGAGTAATTTACACACATATGACAGCGGAATCATATAAATATCATCACATCAGAGAAGCACAGTACTGGATACAACTTAGTGCATAATGATACATAGTCAGTCACCATCGCCTGAGGCAGAATCATACATAAAGAGTACACAAAATAAATATTAGTCTACATCGCCAATAGCGGAATCATAATATAGATACAATAATGGCAGAGAAAATCCAAGTCAGCACGGTGTAGTCAAGCTCACCATGAGCCAAAAGGTGCGTCAGAAACCTGTAACTAGGCTGCTCGTGTGAAAACGAGGGCACCCGAGTTTGCAAGGTGAAACAAACTACGAGTCAGTCGTGGGACTGGTATGAGAAATCTACTTAACTTATTAATAACAATAATAAGGCAAATCAAAGGACCACGCCACTTTCGCGGAACGAGTTTACTCCAATGAGTTCTAGTGCATGAAATAAAGTAAACGATTAAATCATCGCAATGCTTTTTTTAAAATGAAGCCATTATAAGACTCAGGTCCCATCACACAATGCAACGCAAGACGGAGGATAGAGTTTTTACCTTATAATGGCCAAAAATGCTTCATACAAATTAAACGAAAGTGTTTAATATTATTACTAGTGCATATATGTTTCAAAAGAGATTTCAATCATAAATATCAATCATAGGCGACATAAATGACCCATACCACTATGTCGCCGTACTAGTAATACAATTACGTCCGCATATTTCATATTGGAAATTGGATTCCTTCATGAGTCGAGGCAAGGGGCAAGCTCCTCTCCGTTCGAGACACTCTAGCAAATGTCCCAGAACCCCACTATGATCCTCGGAATCGGCTGGGCCGGTCATCTCTTACTTTTGAGGATTGGCAATTCCTTAACACACGTTTCCCAGTCCTTACAGACCTATAATCGAGGCGCCTCGCATTCCAACAACCACACAGGTGAAAAATATATATAATGTCAGGGCTGGTAGGTCATTGACACCACCATAGCTAGAAAGAAACGTCGTGCTCTCCCAGCGGCCCGTCTCCCGTATTTGACTCATACCGGGGTGTGAGGCTCGCGAATTCACGTTATACACAAAGCTGCGTCACACAGACCATGCTTTGATCATCAACCACAAGACTTTGCTTTACAATAGAAGCCTTGATCATATGCCACTTAGGCGTACCACACAGGCAATCCACTCCATGCGACTGATTTCTATCAATACATAACCTCTGAGCTCGTACGTCTCACAGAAGGCATTAAGCAAGAGAATAAATTCTCCACCGCCAAACAGATATATATTTAACAGAGATCAATCAACACAGAAAAAATCCAATGTCAGACACACAGTCCATTTACAAGTCCGTTCTGGGTCTAAACGAAACTGGAGGCACCAATTCCTCGCATATCCGTACAATCAACAGTATGTTTGGACGGTTACTACTTCAGTTCCTTCATGGTAGCTATTCCAATCACGAGCATCAGTAGCGCCCATCCATCCAATGTGAAGATCGTCGGTCTTCAACCGTCTTCCACTCTTCGACTTCTCAACGTCGATCGATTATTTGAAATGAGATGAACTTGGCCTTTTCAAATAATCCACGTATATTTAGATTTTCAAATCAGTTTATCACATGGTTGGACTATTCAACATTCACATTTCAGTTCTTTAGTTATAATATTCATGTCAAATACATTCAACCATCACATATCAAGCAGACACAACAAAATGGGTTTATTTCCACTCTATATCGTCTATAGTATTTTATAACGATATATCGCCATTTTTAATTAATTTAAAACGGCCATATTTAATTAAACGACGTTTCAGGTCGTGCCGATGCACTAGCGCTGATTTTCACTAATTTTGTTTTACACATATCTGAAAATCTAACCGTTGGATCTTCACAAATTTTATATGATTAGGAAGGTCATTTCAAAACGAATCCAACGGTTTTAGTTTTGGGAAAATCCGACGGTCGGATCTTCCACACTAGCCATTTGAAATTACGATTTCAATTTGCGAACTACAGCGTCGTTATTCGATTTAATTTAATTATATTTATATATATATATAAATATAATCGTTTCTGGAGGTGTTTTTCTTCAGATTTGAATTAAACATTCCAGACAATCCAACCGTCGGATCTTCACAAAGTTGGTGCCGTTGGAAAGATATTTCCAAGGCGAACCCAACTGTTGCGGTTTCGAGAAAATCCAATGGTCGGATTTCCCGCACTAGTCATTTGAAATAACGGTTTCAAAACATGAACTGCATGGCCACGTTTCGTTTTAATTTTATTTATATTTATATAAATATAGTTCACTCAAAAATTCCTATATCGTTTTCACTTCAATTATTTCACTAACACCTTTAAATTTTGGAAAATTTCTCCATAACCTCCTTTGTACGGGAGGGGCTGGGAAAATTCCCAAATAGCCACACGGGCGTCTTATGTCAAAAAGAAAAAGAAAAAGCCAAGAGGCTAGCCAGCAGGCTCATAAAATCATCACCCAAACAAAGCAGTAAATGTGTACCTATTTGTCGGGCACAAAATTTTATTCCTCTTCTCTAGCCTCCTTGCTATAACCTGTTCAATAAATATGCATGTACATATATACAGTTTTTATCACTTATCATTTTCCATTCAACTTCATATTTGATTTACTTTGGTTTAAAAACACCATTCATTCTATTGTTGCATGCATAGGCTAAAATCACATCATTCGCTAATTAATGTATATTTCAAATCATGCACATTTATTTGAACAAGTGGCTATTTTTAGCACTTCACATTTCAAAGATGATAATTTTGGTGAACTAAAATAGATTTCAACACATGACTATTTTATTTAGTTCTTATGCATGTTAAAACTAATATTTCATTCACAAATATTTATTTCAACGTCAGCATATCTTTAGCATATCACATATATGATAAAAATGATATTTTTATCATTTAAAATATTTATTCGACAAATGGATGTTTTCAACACTTCATAGTTTCAATAAAAATGTAATTTTTATTGTTCGGTCCTTTTATTCAACACATGAACTTTTCCACTACACACACTTTTCAACACGTGAGCATTTCCACTCATGGATATTTTATTTATGTTGTTTATATTAGAAAGATGGAATTTTTATTGTTAAAACTATTTATATATAAGGCGAATATTTTTCATACTTCATATATATTATAAAAATGTGTTTTTTATTGTTTAAACACTTCATTCACTCACAAATGAATTTAATTTTCACACATCACTTTTCAACACATGAACATTTCCACACATGGATATAGTTTCAACATATGACTTTAATTTCAAAGCATGTAATTAATTTCAACATATGAAAATTATTCTAACACATAAAGATTATTCAAAATTTCGGCAGCATAACGGCAGGGTAGTTAAAATCGGCACCGTCCCTAGTACGGCTCCTCGCTCTATCTTAAAACCTCGCGGTTTTTGACAATGGGGATTCATGCATCTAATTCGCACGCAAGCGGCATGTTTATCTTCATTTCCACAAATATTTCCAATTCATTTCAATCACCAATGGGTATTTTTCAACCACAACCAAACAATATCAACCAAAAACAATTATTCAACCATTCGTATTTTTCCATCCAATATTTCACACCAATTCACAACAATAAATATCGTCCATGGTTTGTCGATGAGGGGAGTGTATATATATATATATATATATATATATATATATATATATATATATATATATATATATATATATATATATATATTTAACATAATTGCTATATTTCACTTGCATTTCAACACATATATCAATTATTCTATGCATGTAAAATTCATACTTCGCTTATATAGCTTACACTACGCATGTACAAGAGTTATACAACACGTATGTAATTTATATTTCGCTTATATAATTTATACACGACATTTTCCGTTCAAATTCATATTAATTTTGATTTCTCACATTGGTTTTCGGAGTGCTAAAAATCGTAGATGACGCAGAAAAATCCGCGGCTTCTTCTATTTGGTAGAGAGCTTCCTTGCGGTCCCGATGTTTCCTGTTTCATCGAATTTCGTCAACACACCAAAAAGATATGATTTTTCAAAGTGCAAACATCAAAAATAACTCACCTTTCACGAAGGTTCAAAACTAGGTTTGCGGTTTTCGCGAGAACCGAGGCACGAGGGGATGATCGGCGGGTTGGACGTGGAAGAGGAAGGAAAGGGCTACAGGCGCACGGAGGTTTGGTGGCGTTCGGTGGGCCCAGAGCTCACGGCAGCGGTTTAAAGGTCGGAACTTTGGAGAGAGATATCTCGACGTAGGAGCAACGATAGGGGGAGCTCCTTATATGGATTTGAAGAGGGGAAGGAGAACTACAAAAAGTTGAACTGGGGGAGGGGCTGATTCGGGTTGTAGCGATCGGAAATCGCCAGGGAAGGGGGGAAAGATTTTCCGTCGTCGATGTCTGGGCTCGGGGGGGGGGGGGGTTCTGATGTTTTATTATTATTATTTATGAATGGAGAAATATGATTGGTCGATGGTTTTATTAAAATTTTAAACAGTGTTTTCTCAAACGAACTCCTTTTCGAACCCAACGACTGCCGTCCCTAGCTAAATACCCCCATCCCGGACATGATGGGATATGTTTCGTTGGCCAATTCGACTGTTACAGTCAGTTATTTTTAAATTAAAGTATAAAATATTTAATTTTTAACTTTGAACGTAAATTTCAATTTTCCGGGGCCACAAACTGATTCGAAAAATTCCAGAAAAATAAACCTAGCTTTGTCTTGACACTACGGTCCCAACAAAACTAGTTTCGTCGAATTCTGAGATCGTTTGAAAAAGGGCCATTTTCTGGCCGATCCAATTTAACAGAAATTGACCAAACACATTTTCTTTTGCCACGCTCACATACTAGCTTCAAAAATTATGAAATTTGAAATCTAGCAATAGTTTGACATCCCGGACCCAACAAAAGTGTTTTCGTCGAATTCCGAGGTCGTATGCAAAATATAAATTTCCCAGGGCTATATATTCTATATACCGACCATTATGAAAATTCATTCGGCCATAACTTTTGATTCTCGTTATGAAACTTCGATTTTTCAGATTCGTTAGAAAGGTATTGACTAACAGATTTAAATATTTTTGGTTTCACTAAAATCCGTTATATTCTCCACCCTGCACAGTCAGTCAAAGTTTGAATTCAAATTTTCAAACTGACTCACTATTTCTAATTCACTATTTTATTGAAATATTCTATTTCAATTGCTCAAATTCCTTTGAAATCACCAATTTAAATTTTTTAAATTGGCCCGTATTTTCCGGGTTATTACAATCTCCCCCACTTAAAACTTTTCATCCTCGAAAAGGAAACAACAGTAAAGTAGGAAACAAAATGTAAATGCGAAGTATTGTAAAGGTACCTTGCACCGGAGTTAGTCAGAGATGTCCACTCTGCATTTGGGGTAAGCATGCTTAATGCTTTCCTTAGTCTCCCAAGTACAGTCTCTAGGATCACTGCTCCACTACGCTTTAACTAAATGAACCTTTTTTGCTTCTGAGTTCTCTTGTTTCTTTGCCAACAATCTTTAATGGCTCTCTTCTGAGTGCTAATTCTAGAGTTATGTCTATATCCTGTTGCGCTGCTTCTCTACAACAAGATCTGCATCATGCACATGTCTTCTAAGTTGTGATATGTGAAATACATCATGCACTCCAGGCAACCAATCTGGTAATTGATCCCTATAAGCAAGAGTTCCAATTCGTTCAAGTATAGGAAAGGGACCAATAAATCTAGGTGCCAACTTCCCAGTTTTGCCTAATCTGATTACTCCTCTCATCGGAGAAACCTTTAAATAAACATGATCACCCACAACAAATGTCAAATCTCTTCTTCTAGAATCTGCATAAATTTTCTGTCGGTTTTGGGCGGTTCTCAATCGCTTTTTGATGAAGTCGACTTTATCAGATGCTTCTCTAATCATATCGGGTCCTAACACAAGTCTGTTACCAGATTCTACCCAACATGCTGGAGATCTGTAGGGTCTGCCATATAATGCTTCAAATGGCGACATTCCCAAACTTGCTTGATAGCTATTGTTATATGAGAATTCTGCCAAATGCAAATGATCTTCCCATGACCCACCAAAATCAATTATACAAGCCCGCAATAAGTCTTCTAGAATTCTATTTACCCGCTCAGTTTGGCCATCTATTTGAGGGTGATAAGCGGTGCTCATATTCAGTTTCGTTCCCAATTCTGTCTAGAAATCCTCCCAGAATTTGCTAGCAAATATCGGGTCTCTATCACTGACTATGCTGATGGGAATTCCATGCAGCTTAACGATTTCTTTGAAATATATTTGTGCTAGACTTTGAGCGGTTCTGTTGGAACTGACAGGTATAAAACGGGCAGTCTTCGTGAAGCGATCTACGATTACCCAAATGTTGTCATTACCTTTCCTGGTTCGCGGCAAGCCATCTATGAAATCCATGGAAATCTGTTCCCATTTCCAACCTGTGACTTCCAACGGTTGCAACAATCCAGCTAGCTTCTGTTGGTCGCTCTTGACCAATTGACAAGTAGGGAATCTGCTAACATACAAAGAAATATCCCTTTTCATTGCCTTCCACCAAAAAGTGCGTTTGATATCGTTGTACATTTTACTCACCCCAGGATGGATGCAAAATTTGGATTTATGGCATTCATCCATCACCTCTCTTTTGAGCTCAGGAATGTCGGGAACACATATTCTTTTATTCAACCTCAGAACTCCCTCACTATCCACTTGGAAACTGGAGCCTTCGCCCCTTTGAATCCTTTTTATCATCTCTTTCACAAAATTGTCACTTTTCTGAAGAATAGATATTTTATTAATCAATCCTGGCGTAATTCTAAGATTGGCAATGATTGTGGTTTTCCTACTAAGCGCATCCGCTACAACGTTAGCCTTCCCCGGCGTATATAGGATATCAAGATCATACGCTGCAAGAAATTCTAGCCAACGCTGCTGTCTCAAATTCAAATCTTTCTAGGTGTATAAATACTTCAATGATTGATGATCTGTGTGTAGTATAAACTTCTCGCCCAATAAATAATGCCCCCAGATTTTCAATGCAAAAACGATAGCTAGCAACTCAAGATCATGAGTCACATAATTCTTCTCATGCGGTTTCAGTTGGCGGCTTGCATAAGCGACTACTTGGCCTTTTTGCATTAACACTGCACCAAGACATCTAATAGAAGCATCTGTCCAAACCGTTAAATCCTGATTGCCATCAATAATGGTTAACCCTGGAGCAGTGGTCAGTTTCGATTTCAATTCCTGGAAAGCTTCTTCACAGTCGGAAGTCCACTTGAATTTCTCATGTTTCTTCATAAGCTTCGTTAACGGACCGAATATCTTCGAAAAATCCTTAACGAACTTTCGATAATAACTAGCCAACCCCATAAAACTTCTAACCTCTGTGGGAGTAGTGGGTTGTTTCCAGTCTTGAATCGCTGTTATTTTGCTCGGGTCAATAGAAATTCCATTCTCTGACACGACATGGCCAAGAAATTTGACTTCTTCTTGCCAGAAGACACATTTAGAGAATTTGGCTTTGAAGACGTTCTTCCTTAGAATCTCCAATACTTGTTCTGAGTGTTTTTCATGCTCGGGTTTTGATTTGGAGTAGATTAAAATATCATCGATGAAGACGAGGACAAATTTATTCAGAACTCCCCTGAACACTCTATTCATTAGATCGACAAAGTATGCTGGAGCGTTACACAGGCCAAACGGCATTACTAACCATTCATAAAATATGTCTGGACCTCTGAAAGCGGTCAAAGGAACACACTCTTCTGCTATTCTCAATTGATGAAAACCTGTAGCTAGGTCCATTCGGGAAAATACTTTCGCCCCATTCAATTGGTCTAGCAAATCATCGATGCGGGGTAATGGATACTTATTTTTGAGAGTCTGTTTGTTGAGGTCTCGGTAATCAACGCATAATCTAAGAGTACCGTCTGACTTTGGGACAAACACAACAGCTACACCCCAATTAGAAAAACTAGGTCTGATTAGACCCTTCCTCAACAGTTGACGAGTTTGATCGCCCAATTCTTCTTTTTCCTTTGGAGTCATTCTGCGAATTGGATGTACCACTGGTCTGGCATTGGGAATTAGATCGATTTGGAATTCTATTTCTCTTTGCGGAGGTTAGTTTTCAACTTCTTCAAACACATCCGCATAGTTTCTAACAATCGGAATATGTTCTATGGAAGTGGGGATAACTTCTAATGCCGAACAAAATTCTTCTCTATTTGGATTCGAACCATGACAGGGTACCGTAATATATCTAAGCTTCGTTCAAATTTTAACGATTCTTTCCGCACACTTCACTTCAGCTTCATACTTCGTTAACCAATCAAGCCCGAGAATCATATCGAATTCGGGAAAGTCCATGATGATTAAATCAAAGGGAAACTTGTATTGAGAAAAAGAAACAGGTACTTTACAATATGAACTGAGAATGAGAGATCCTCCTATCGGATTATGTACTTCAACCAATTCTTTAAGCTTTCTCTGTTTTAACTTTAATTTGTGCATTGTGTTACTAGCAATAAAACTACGCGACGCACCCATGTAAACAACACAGAAACTGGAATATTTTTAATTGTAAGGGTACCTCCCAAAACATCGGGTTTACCTGCTCCATCGGAAGCCACTGGCGGGTTACCCGTCATAGACATGAGCTACTGTGGCTTTCTTCAGCAAAGGACAGTCTTTGACCAGATGATCGGTCTTGCGACGGTTGAAGCACAAGCGAGAGTTCTGGTAGCCTTGGCTCGAACCTTGTGAATTTGTCTTTTGCCTCTTCGGGGCTGTGCACACATTAGAGTAGTGCCCCGCTTTGTCACAGTTAAAGCAACTTCCTCTTGGAGGCTTGCCAGTCTGAGGTTTTGAAGATGCTGCTTGGCTTGACTCAGCTTGATTTGCTGTAGGCTTGCGTTTGTTTCCGGCTTGGCTTCTAGCGCGATCCTGAACCAGATGCCTTTGATTAAGGTCTTCGTAGTTGCATGTCATTTCCACCAGTTCGTTAAATTCTAGCTTGACATGGGCCATGGATCTATCATGATATTGTCGCCTTAGCCCAAGGATAAACCTCTTATTTTTGGACTTTTCAGTGGCGACGAGCTCCGGAGCATAGGGCGACAACAGTGTAAATTTATTAAGATAATCCTGCACGGAAAGATCCTCGACTGGAGGTTGGCGAAGTCATCGTGCATTCGTTCTAGAGCTTGCTCTGGGACATATTTCTCCTTGAAGAGTTCTTTGAATCCATCCCATGTTCTTCCAGCTTCTCTATTCCCGGCGGTGAGAGATTCCCACCATAGTTCAGTTTGTTCCTGCATAAGCCAGGCGCCCATAATTGCTTTATCTTCGTCTCCAAGCCTTAGGCCTTCAAGAATTTTCTCGCATGTTTTGAGCCATGCAAGGGCCTCTATTATGGTGCCAGTTCCCGAGAAGGTCTTACCTCCTAAGTTCTTATATCTCTTAGCTATATGGTCTAGCTCGAAGTATTGAGCGGCCGGAGGTTGTATCAAAGGTCCTTCTTGAGCTGGGACTTCTCCCTTTCCTCGGCCTCGGCCGGCACGGCCTCCTCTAGCGGCTGCTGCTCTGGTAGCCATTTGTCAAATCCTGTATAAGCAAGGAAAGAGTCAGCTAACAACAATGATAGTTTATTGCTTAGTTAAGCAGAAAATTTACGGAAAGATAACGATGGACTGATCAATTTGTTTTTGCTATTCTGCTCGGCTCATTCTAGGACTTTACTAGTCCTATCTCTAATGAGCGACTCGCCTTAGAATAACAATGATAATATTTTGATGAAGTTTTTAATGTGTTAGACTCCAGAACTAAGGTTAACCAAGTCTCTGATACCAGCTGTGACGATCCCAAACCCCGTGACACTGTGTTAAGGATAATCATTGGAATATAACACATTAATCATCATTAGTAGATCACAGATAATAGCATAAACAGAAAATAGAGTAATTTACACACATATGACAGCGGAATCATATAAATATCATCACATCAGAGAAGCACAATACATGATACAACTTAGTGCATAATGATACATAGTCAGTCACCATCGCCTGAGGCGGAATCATACATAAAGAGTACACAAAATAAATATCAGTCTACATCGCCAATGGCGGAATCATAATATAGATACAACAATGGCGGAGAAAATCCAAGTCAGCACGGTATAGTCAAGCCTCGCCATGAGCCAAAAGGTGCGTCAGAAACCTGTAACTAGGCTGCTCGTGTGAAAATGAGGGCACCCGAGTTTGCAAGGTGAAACAAACTACGAGTCAGTCATGGGACTGGTATGAGAAATATACTTAACTTATTAACAACAATAATAAGGCAAATCAAAGGACCACGCCACTTTCGCGGAACGGGTTTACTCCAATGAGTGCTAGTGCATGAAATAAAGTAAACGATTAAATCATCGCAATGCTTTTTATAAAATGAAGCCATTATAAGACTTAGGTCCCATCACACAATGCAACGCAAGCCGGAGAATAGAGTTTTTAACTTATAATGGCCAAAAATGCTTCATACGAATTAGGCGAAAGTTTTAATATTATTACTAGTGCATATATGTTTCAAAAGCGATTTCAATCATAAATATCAATCATAGGCGGCATAAATGACCCATACCACTATGTCGCCGTACTAGTAATACAATCACGTCCGCATATTTCATATTGGAAATTGGATTCTTTAACGAGTCGAGGCAAGGGGCAAGCTCCTCTCCGTTCGAGACACTCTAGCAAATGTCCCAGGACCCCACTATGATCCTTGGAATCGGCTGGGTCGGTCCTCTCTTACTTTTGAGGATTGGCAATTCCTGAACACACGTTTCCCGGTCCTTACAGACCTATAATCGAGGCGTATCGCATTCCAACAACCACACAGGTGAAAAGTATATATAATGTCAGGCCTGGTAGGTCATTGACACCACCATAGCTAGAAAGAAACGCCGTGCTCTCCCAACGGTCCGTCTCCCGTTTTTGACTCATACCGGGGTGTGAGGCTCGCGAATTCACGTTATACACAAAGCTATGTCACACAGAACATGCTTTGATCATCAACCACAAGACTTTGCTTTACAACAGAAGCCTTGATCATATGCCACTTAGGCGTGCCACACAGGCAATCCACTCCATGCGACTGATTTCTATCAATACATAACCTTTGAGCTCGTACGTCTCAGAGAAGGGCATTAAGCAAGAGAATAAATTCTCCGCCGCCAAACAGAAATATATTTAACAGAGATCAATCAACACAGAACATAATCCAATGTCAGACACACAGTCCATTTACAAGTCCGTTCTGGGTCTGAACGAAACCGGAGGCACCAATTCCTCGCATATCCGTACAATCAACAGTATGTTTGGACGGCTACCACTTCAGTTCCTTCATGGTAGCTACTCCAATCACGAGCATCAGTAGCGCCCATCCATCCAATGTAAAGATCGTCGGTCTTCAACCATCTTCCACTCTTCGACTTCTCAACGTCGATCGATTATTTGAAATGAGATGAACTCGGCCTTTTCAAATAATCAACGTATATTTAGATTTTCAAATCAATTTATCACATGGTTGGACTATTCAACATTCACTTTTCAGTTCTTTGGTTATAATATTCATGTCAAATTTAATCAAACGACGTTTCAGGTCGTGCCGATGCACTGGCGCTGCTTTTCACTAATTTTGTTTTACACATATCTGAAAATCTAACCGTTGGATCTTCACAAATTTTATATCAATAGGAAGGTCATTTCAAAATGAATCCAATGGTTTCAGTTTTGGGAAAATCCGACGGTCAGATCTTCCACACTAGCCATTTGAAATTACGATTTCAATTTACGAACTGCAGCATCGTTATTCGATTTAATTTAATTATATTTATATATATATATAAATATAATCATTTCTGGCGCTGTTTTTCTTCAGATTTGAATTAAACATTCTAGACAATCCAACCGTCGGATCTTCACAAAGTTGGTGCCGTTGGAAAGATATTTCCAAGGCGAACCCAATGGTTGCGGTTTCGGGAAAATCCAATGGTCGGATTTCCCGCACTAGTCGTTTGAAATCACGGTTTCAAAACACGAACTGCACGGCCACATTTCGTTTTAATTTTATTTATATTTATATAAATATAGTTCATTCAAAAATTCCTATATCGTTTTCACTTCGATTATTTCACTAACACCTTTAAATTTTGGAAAAATTCGCCATAACCTACTTTTTATGGGAGGGGCTGGGAAAATTCCCAAATAGCCACACGGGCATCTTATGTCAAAAAGAAAAAGAAGAAGCCAAGCGGCTAGCCAACAGGCTCATAAAATCATCACCAAAACAAAGCAGTAAATGTGTACCTATTTGTCGGGCACAAAATTTTATTCCTCTTCTCTAGCCCCTTTGCTATAACCTATTCAATAAATATGCATGTACATATATACAGTTTTGATCACTTATCATTTTCCATTCGACTTCATATTTGATTTACTTTGGTTTAAAAACACCATTCATTCTAATGTTGCATGCATAGGCTAAAATCTCATCATTAGCTAATTAATGTATATTTCAACTCATGCACATTTATTTGAACAAGTGGCTATTTTTAGCACTTCACATTTCGAAGATGATAATTTTGGCGAACTAAAATAGATTTCAACACATGACTATTTTATTTAGTTCCTATGCATGTTAAAAATAATATTTCATTCACAAATATTTATTTCAACGTCCGCATATCTTTAGCATATCACATATATGATAAAAATGATATTTTTATCATTTAAAATATTTATTCGACAAATGGATGTTTACAACACTTCATAGTTTCAATAAAAATGTAATTTTTATTGTTTGGTCTTTTTATTCAACACATGAACTTTTCCACTACACACACTTCTCAACACGTGAGCATTTCCACACATGGATATTTTATTTATGTTGTTCATATTAGAAAGATGGAATTTTTATTGTTAAAACTATTTATATATAAGGCGAATATTTTTCATACTTCATTTATATTATAAAAATGTGATTTTTATTGTTTAAACACTTCATTCATTCACAAATGAATTTAATTTTCACACATCACTTTTCAACACATGAACATTTCCGCATATGGATATAGTTTCAACATATGACTTTAATTTCAACACATGAAAATAATTTCAATATATGAAAATTATTCTAACACAGAAAGATTATTCAAAATTTCGGCAGCATAACGGCATGGTAGTTAAAACCGGCACCGTCCTTAGTACGGCTCCTTGCTCTACCTTAAAACCTCGTGGTTTTTGACAATGGGGATTCATGCATCTAATTCGCACGCATGCGGCATGTTTATTTTCATTTCCACAAATATTTCCAATTCATTTCAATCACTAATGGGTATTTTTCAACCACAACCAAACAATATTAACCACAAACAATTATTCAACCATTCGTATTTTTCCATCCAATATTTCACACCAATTCACAACAATAAATATCGTCCATGGTTTGTGGACGAGGGGAGTATATATATATATATATATATATATATATATATATATATATATATATATATATATATATCTAACATAATTGCTATATTTCACTTGCATTTCAGCACATATATCAATTATTCTATGCATGTAAAATTCATACTTCGCTTATATAGCTTACACTACGCATGTACATGAGGTATACAACACGTATGTAATTTATATTTCGCTTATATAATTTATACATGACATTTTCCATTCAAATTCATATTAATTTAGATTTCTCACATTGGTTTTCGGAGTGCTAAAAATCGTAGGTGACTCAGAAAAATCCGTGGCTTCTTCTATTTGGTAGAGAGCTTCCTTGCGGTCCCGATGTTTCCTGTTTCATCGAATTTCGTCAACACACCAAAAAGATATGATTTTTCAAAGTGCAAACATCAAAAATAACTCACCTTTCACGAAGGTTCAAAACTAGGTTTGTGGTTTTCGCGAGAATCGAGGCACAAGGGGATGATCGGCGGGTTGGACGTGGAAGAGGAAGGAAAGGGCAACAGGCGCGCGGCGGTTTGGTGGGGCCCAGAGCTCGCGGCGGAGGTTTAAAGGTCGGAACTTTGGAGGGAGATATCTCGACGTAGGAGCAATGATAGGGGAGCTCCTTATATGGATTTGAAGAGGGGAAGTAGAACTACAATAAGTTGAACTGGGGGAGGAGCTGATTCGGGCCGTGGCGATCAGAAATCGCCAGGGAAGGGGGGAAAGCTTTTCCGTCGTCGATGTCGGTGGTCGGGGGAGGGGGTTTCTGATGTTTTTTATTATTATTTATGAATGGAGAAATATGATTGGTCGATGGTTTTATTAAATTTTTAAATAGTGTTTTCTCAAACGAACTCCTTTTCAAACCCGACGACTGCCGTCCCTAGCTAAATACCCCCATCCCAGACATAATGGGATATGTTTCGTTGGCCAATTCGACTATTACAATCAATTATTTTTCAAATTAAAGTATAAAACATTTAATTTTTAACTTTGAACGTACATTTCAATTTGCCAGGGCCACAAACTAATTCAAAAAATTCCAGAAAAATAAACCTAGCTATGTCTTGACACTACGGTCCCAACAAGACTAGTTCCATCGAATTCTGAGATCGTTTGAAAAATTGTCATTTTCTGGCCGATCCAATTTAACAGAAATTGACCAAACACATTTTCTTTTGCCACGCTCGCATACTAGCTTCAAAAATTATGAAATTTGAAATCTAGCAATAGTTTGACATCCCGGACCCAACAAAAGTAGTTTCGTCGAATTCCGAGGTCGTATGTAAAATATCAATTTCCCAGGGCTATATATTCTATATAGCGACCATTCTGAAAATTCATTCGGCCATAACTTTTGATTCCCGTTATGAAACTTCGATTTTTTTGATTCGTTAGAAAGTTATTGACTAACAGATTTAAATATTTTTGGTTTCGCTAAAATCCGTTATATTCTCCACCCAGCACAGTCAGTCAAAGCATGAATTCAAATTTTCAAACTGACGCACTATTTCTAATTCACTAGTTTATTGAAATATTCTATTTCAACTGCTCAAATTCCTTTCAAATCACCAATTTAAAAATTTTAAATTGGCCCGTATTTTCCGGGTTATTACAACCACTGTCTAGTTCGCCACCGTTCAGGGGGATGGCGCGCCTCTCCTAGCTCCTTGACGTGGCAGTGGTCGATCATTTTCAAGTTATTCAGTTTTTGCGAGAATTCAAAACCTAATTTTGAACCAAGTCTGAAGGTAACGTCCTTTTTAGATTAAAAGGGTTTCAAAACTTTAAAGCGTTGCAAAGTTCGACTATCGAATAAAAATCATATCTTTTCATATGTTGTCAAAATCCAGTGAAACAAGAGACATCAGACTCGCGACATCTTACACTACATTCTAGAAGAGACTAGAACGCATTTGAAGCTCTCTACAAAACTAGAAGGAGTGGAACCCAAAGTGAGATTTCTAGATCCAAATTAGAATGGATACATGTTGTATAAATTATATAGGCAATGTATAAATTATATGAGCATTGTATATTTCATATATAAACGTTGTATAAATTATATATGCGATGTATAAATTATAGATACGTTGTATAAATCATATATGCATTGAATGAAATTGAAATGGAAATAAATACGTTATATATATATATATATATATATATATATATGTATATGTATATGTATATGTATATGTATACTCCCCTCGTCCACAGACCATGGACGATTTAAATTGATTGTGTGATGATTGTGGTTGCAACAAAATTGGTTGTGTTTATGGTAAATTCATTGTGTTCTAAAAATGAATGTTATTGTGGAAATTATGGAACTGAAATTATTGTAATGCTGCAAGGCCTAGGATAACAGAGGAGCCTTGCTGGACACAGTGCTGGTGCTAAATACCCTGCCGTTGTAATGCCGATTTTTTTTGAAATGAATCATATAAAATTGTTGTTGTGTTTGAAATGAATTGATTGAACGATAAAAATATCTTTTTTATCATGTATGTGAAGTATATAAATTATTTATGTTTTGAATAAATTCTTTGAACGATAAAAATATCATTTTTATCATGTATGTGAAGTATATAAAATATTCATGTTTTGAATAAATTCTTTGAACGATAAAAATATCATTTTTATCATGTATGTGAAGTATATAAAATATTCATGTGTTGAATAAATTGTTTGAACAATAAAAATATCATTTTTATCATATATGTGAAGTAATAAAAATATTCATGCGTTGAATAAATTCTTTGAACGATAAAAATATCATTTTTATCATGAATGTGAAGTAATAAAAATATTCATGTGTTGAATAAATTGTTTGAACGATGAAAATATCATTTTTATCATATGTATGAAGTGTTAAAATAACCAAGTGTTGAAATTAATATTTGTTAGTTAAAAACATTATTTTTAACATGTTAATGAATTGAATAAAATTGTCGTGTACGGAAATAAATATTTGTTCACTAAAAATATTATTTTCAGCTTAGATATGCATATATATACTTATGCAAAATAGGTAAATGGGTGGGCTGTTGAGTAGATAATTTATTTGCGTGCCCGACAAATAGGTAAACCTTAACTAGTTGGTTGCGCAATTTTATTTATTATGTAAACTCCTGTGAATGCCATTGTATGCGGTGTGCTGGCAGTTCTGTGGAGATTATAAACGTCGCCATAGAATAGCAACAATTAATTTTGAACTACACTACATGGCATACTATTTGAAGATAGAATACTCTATCATATACCGCATAAGCATTTGGAGCTTATGTGATGAGGTTTGAATTACCATACAAGAGAGAGGCTTGTATGGCGATGACTGAATTACAGGTTGAACTGAGGACTGATATGGACTAAATAAAATATAATGGTAAATTGTCAAATTTAATAAAAAACTCCACACTGGTCTGGAGTTGACAATAATCACATCTCTCTAGTTATTAGATACGGCACATGGTTTCTTTATTTTCCAACGCTGGACAAGGTAACGAGAATTAATTCTCTTGAGATATGATTTTTACACTCTCCCTTGGGCTTAGATTAGTCACTAAAAATTGTGTATGCTTATTCTGGAATTATTGGGTGCCTAATACGACCCAATAAATTTCCAAACCCCTCTCCATACAAAGGATGCTACGGTGAAATTCTTCAAAATTTAAAGGCGTTAGCCAAATTTTTGAAGTGAAAATGGGTTGGAAATCGTCAAATGAATTATATATATAAATTAAAATAAAACAAATCGTGCAGCTGTAGTTCGCGTTTTGGAATCTTAACTTTAAGCATTATACCGAGAGATCCGACCATCAGATTTTCCAAAAACTAGAACCGTTGGGTTCGCTTTGGAAAGATCTTTCCAATGGTATTAACTTTTTTAAGATCCAACGGTTAGATTTTGAGAAATGTGTAATTCAAATCTGAATAAAAACAGCGCCAATGCAACAACCCGAAAATCTGGGCCAGTTTAAAATTTTTATTTTTGCAATTTTAGTGAGTTTTGAAGATTTAAAATAGATTATTTTAAATAATATCGACGAGAAATTTATTTTGAATGGTACGTCGTCGTTAGAATATAAATAATTATATATAATTATAAAATAGAATTGAAAATGGCGTGGTAGTTCGATAATTCGATTTCAAACTTCAATTGAATGTACCGGGTGCAAAACAATCCGGATTTTAGTGAAACCAAAAACAATAGGATCTATTTGAGAATATCTTTCGAACGAATCCGAAAAATTGAGATTTCATAGCGGGAATCAAAAGATATGTCCAGTTGAAAACTCTGAATAGTCGCTATGGAATTCAGGCCCTTAAAAATAGACATTTTGCAACCAACCTCGGATTTCGACGAAACCACTTTTGTTGGGTCCGCAGTGTCAAATTATTGCTAGATTTCAAATTTCATAGTTTTTCGAATCAATACGTGAGCGTGGCAAAGGAAAATGCATTTGACCAGTTTCAATTGATTTTAATCGACTGGAAAATGGCCATTTTTCCAATGGTCTCGGAATTCGGCGAAACTAGTTTTGTTAGGACCGTATCATCGATACGAAGCTAGAAAATATTTTTCTGAATTTTTTAAAGTTCGTATGTTACCCCGGTAAAATGAAATGCGCGTGCAAATTCAATATATAGAGTTATATGTTGATTTTGACGGAAACTGATCGAAACGATCAAATCAGCTTGCGATACATATCCCATTGTGTTCAGAATGGGGGTAATACGCTATGGACGACAGGCGGTGGGCCTGGTTTAGAGGTCGTATGTAAAAGTCAACTTTTTGAATTTAAAAATAAATAAATAAACTATATATATAAATTAACTTGGCCCACCCCCTTTATCTCTTCCTCCCCCCACGTTCTACATTCAGTAAAGAAGGAAAAGGGAAAAAAAAAAAGATCGACGATCGACGACCGCTGCAGCACCGCCGCCAGAGGGCCCTCCTCACCGCCGCCGCTCGCGCCTTCTCCCCCTCCATTCTCCTTTCCGCCCCTTTGAACCCTTCTCACAAACCCTAAATCAATTTACACCCATCGCCCTCCCCTTCCTAGCACACCACCGTGCCCTAGCCTGACGCCACCCACCGCCGACGAGGCCTCCAGCCTCGACCCTCCCCCTCTCTTCGACGTCAGCCCCTCCTCCATTCGTACCGAGAAACCCGAACCCCACAAAAGCGACACCCCCTAGAAGCCGACCACCGCCAGACTGATACTCCTCCGCCTCTTCTTCTCCTCCTGAAACCGACATGAAACCCCCCTTCCAACGATGCTCCAGTTCGACAGTGAAGGTGATTTTTTTCCTTTATTAAATCAGTTTTTAATTTAATTTCAGTTTTATTTTATATTGTAGGAAGATAAAAATATAATCTTTCATATTGTAGAAAGATAAAAATATATTCTTTTATAGTGTAGGAGGATAAAAATATGATTTTTACATTATAGAAGTGTTAAAAATATGACCTTTATACGGTAAGATATAAAAAGACGATATTTTTATGAAATGGAAAAGGCGAAATTTTTAGATTTGAAAAGGAGAAATTTTTATATAGAGAATAGCGATATAAAAATAGAATTGTTATCTATATAGGAGCAAAGTAAAAATTCGTTTTTTATATATTGAATAGCAAAGTAAAAATTCGATTTTTATATATTGAATAGCAAAGTAAAAATTCGATTTTTATATATTGAATAGCAAAGGAAAATTCGATTTTTATATATTGAATAGCAAAGTAAAAATTCGATTTTTATATATTGAATAGCGAAGTAAAAATTCGATTTTTATATATTGAATAGCAAAGTAAAAATTCGATTTTTATATATTGAATAGCAAAATAAAAATTCAATTTTTACATATGTAGAGAATACGGGCGACGAAAGTGATAGAAGGCAAGAACGACGAAAGTTTCTTCAAATGAAGAGTCGTGGTATTGGATAGCTATTGGTGAGAACTTCTCACTCAAATTCCTTTTCTAGTTATATATATATATATATATATACACTAGGATGCAGACGGTGCTTAGTAGCACCCGACACCCGTCATCCACAAACCATGGATGGCTTGCTTGTTTGATTGATGTGTTGTGAAAATTGTTTGTGATGTTGATGTGAAATCGATAATAAAATGTAGATGGTTAAAATAAAATATTTTATCGTTAAAAATATAATTTTTAACGTGAAAGTGAATAAATAAATATTTATAAACAAATCGACCGATTTGTTTATATACACTACTTTGACTGATATTGATTGGGTCGACAAATTTTACACATCGCCCAACTACACAAATAAAAATCTGTGTTGTGTTGATTTGAAACCCCACACGGGTGTCGGGATGATATTTGAGTACACTAGTCCCAATTATTTAATTGTATGTCGATCGACTGGTCGATAGGCTGTGTAAGCGTTGATTATTTATATTTGATGCTTATGCAGTTGTGTTGTGCAATTTGGATGATGGTTGATGGTTTATCGTTGCTATTATATACATGTGTTGTATGGAATCCATATAATTTACGTTATATGGTAATTGATTGGGCCTCATTCCAATCGGGAAAATAATGAATATTATAAAAGAAAATTCATTTGTTGAATATAAAAATAATCATGTGTTAATGATGTTCATGTGTCGAAAATATTCGTGTGTTGAGTAAAATATTTTAATAATAAAATTTACATCTTTATCATATTTAAAATTAGAACTACTTTACGGTTGAAGTCTGATTAAAAATCAAACGATAGATACCTTAGTTTTATAAAATATTTTACATAACAAAAATAGTGATGTGTTGACAGTACTCATGTGTTGAGATTAGTCGTGTGTTGAAAGAAATATAGATTCATGTGTTGAATAGAATAAATATTCATTTGTTGAGTAGAATAACGAATTTATTGAAATATATAAAGCCGTGTTGATTAGAGATGCGTTATTTTGACGCGAATGATATTTATATCGATTTTATTCGTTTTATAATGAATATTGAAAAGTGATTTCAAAATTTAATATTTTGAAATGAAATTCAAATTGAATTAGATTAAAATTCAAACTGAAATTTTATTGAATCAATTTGAAATGAATTTGAATCGAATAGAAAGTGAATTTGATTTCAAATTGAATAGAAATGAATTCAAATTGAATTAAATTGAAATCGTTTTGAATGAAATTTAAAACGAACTGAAATTGAATTGAAATCAATTTGAAATGAATTCGAATTGAAGTAAATAGAAGGTAAATTCAAATTGAATTGAATTGAAACGAATTAGAATTTGAATTGAATTGAAACAAATTTGAATTCGAAATAAATAAAATTGAAATGAATTCGAGTTGAATTGAAATCAAATCGATTTGAAATTGAATATAGTGTTGAAATGGTTTTGAAAACGAAATTAAAACGATTTATAAAATACGTTTTAAAAAGGAAATCGATGAAATATATAATATATATATATATATATATTTATTATATATATAATGGCCTGAATAGAACGCGCCGCGCCGCGGCAGTTCGTGAATTTCGACCATTGACTTCGAATTGACATTACGGGAGATCCGACCATCGGATTCTCCTAAAACCGGAACCGTTGGGTTCGTATCGAAAAGATATTTCCAATGAATATTAGAAATTTGAAATCTAATGGTTGGATTTGGAATTATGTCCAAATCAAATTTAGAAAAGGTCGCTGTAAGTGCAGTTCGATAAACGTTGATGGAAATCGACTGTACGGGCCTTGATAAAATTATTAAAAATATCTATAATTTGTGTAAAATCATAAGAAAGGATTTGGGAAAAATTGGGCTGAAGAATTCCACATTTGAAAAGATAAAAATAGATTTTTATCGAAATGAACTAGTTTTGAACTAGAACTGAAATCAATTTATTTTTGAAATAAATAAATTGAATTTGAAAGTGATTTTAAAAATAATCAATATTCCCAATACGTGGATTGGACTGGAGTTGAATCGAAATTATCTTCGGAACATTTCAATGTTGGATTTCATGACTATACAGATATTGTTATGGGAATTAGAAAGATATATTTTATATCGTTATTTCCAGTACGATATTTGTTTGTTTCAGAATTTGATATTGAATATAAGCCGGTATATTTTCTATTCAGAGCCTTGTATTTAATATCGAATGTGATTTGGGTTTATCGTGAATAGTGTTTTAAATGACATTGGTTCTTTAACCCAGTTAAAAGCAAGAGGTTGATTTTTGAAAAGATTAAAACTAAGTGGAGTTTTAATGAATCTTTAGTTAGATTAAAATGTGAATTGATAATTTAAATTAACAAATCTGAAAGGTGATCGAGAATGGAATACCACCAGTTTTTCTCCAATGCGATAGTTAAATCTTTAATTAGATTTGAACGTGAAATGGTAATTAATTTTACCGATAACACCGTTGTGTTAAATATGGGGTATTACCAGTTTTGCTCCATGGGATGAATAAGTAGGGATTGGGAAATAAAATAAATAATTACTTCGGTGTGGTTCGCTAATCCCGACTAGTTTGAAATGATATCCAAAGGAAGATTAAAGAATAAATTTAGAAGAATTTATCTTGGATAAAATTAATGGGAACATTTCCCTAAGAATGTGATTTAGTGAATAAAAGAATATTCTGAATTGGAATGAGGCATTCGTTGTGTTTGTGTAACATTTGTTTATCATATATGCGGGTTATTCAGAAAGGCCGGGTTATGCCCATTCTTAATAACCGATTCGACAAGATGTCGAAAATGAAGACGGTGGTTGAAGACCGGAAGTCTTCACATCGTTTGGGTGATTACTGATGATCTCGATTGGGCTGTACACCCAAGATGAGGGAAACAGTTGGTGATCATCCAGACGTACCTGGAGATGGATGGATATGCGAGGAAAGTGCCTCCGGTTTCGTTCAGACCCAGAACGAACTTGTAAATGGATTGTGTGTCTGACATTGGATTTTATTCTGTGTTGATTGATCTCTATTAAATATACATCTATTTGGCGGCAGAGAATTTATTCTCTTGCTTAACGCCCTTCTCTGAGACGTACGAGCTCAGAGGTTGTATATCAATGGACATCAGTCGCATGGAGTGAATTGCCAGTGTGGCACGCGTAAGTGGCAATTGATCAAGGCTTCTGTTGAAAAGCAAAGTCTTGTGGTTGATGATCAAAGCACCGCCTATGTGGCGTAGCTTTGTGTACAACGTGAATTCGCGAGCCTCACACCTCGGTATGAGTCAAAAACGAGATACGGACCCAAGGAGTGCACGACGTTTCTTTCTATCTATGGTGGTGTCAGTGACCTACCAGCCCTAACATTTATATACTTTTCACCTGTGTGGTTGTTGGATACGAGGCGCCTCGGATACAGGTCTGTAAGGACCGGGAAACGTGTGTTCAGGAATTGCCAATCCTCAAAAGTAAGAGAGGACCGACCTTGGAGGTTCCAAAGGATCATAGTGGGGTCCTGAGGCATTTGCTAGATTGTCTCGAATGTAGAGAGGAGCTTTCCCCTTGCCTCGGCTCATGACGGAAATCCAATTTCCAATACGTGATATTGCGGTTTTAATTGTAGAACTAGTATGGCGACATGATATATGGTACCCATGCCGTCTATGATTGATATTTATGATTGAAATTGTTTTGACACTATACACTTATAATAGTATCAAATGATTTTTTTTAAACGTACCAAGCATGTTTGGCTATTATAAGGGAAAAACCTATCCTCCGGCTTGTATTGCATTGTGTGATGGGACCTGGGTCTTATAATAGCTTCTTTTTTCCAAAAAGCATTGCGCTGTTTTGTTATATGCACTAGTATTCTCGGCAGGAAACCCGTTCCGTGTTATACGTTGTGGTCCCTTGAATTACTATCTTTAAAGTAAAGTTTTAAATAACTGTTTTAGTTCTCACACCAGTCCCATGACTGACCTGGAGTTTATTGTTTTAACTGAAACTCTGGGTGCCCCTATTTTCGACACGGGCAGCTAGTAGTTTTGTTTTTGCAGATTTATATTCACAGGGTCCTGATTTACAGCTGGAACGATGCTCGGAAAGCTCTGTATCCATGCATTATTTCTAGTTGTGCTTTTGTATTATTTTCCGCTGTGATGTATTTAAATGTAATTTATTGTAATCTCTGATATTTGTTGAATGTAATTTATTCATTTATACTCTATATATTCTTGTATCTGATGGAATTGTTGTAATAGCAATGAAGTGTTCTTCCGTCTGCATTCTATTTTGTCTTGTCCTCAACGCCATCCGTGTTTTCCTTCATGGGGAAGTTCGGGTCGTGTCAGCCAAGTCCGCGTAATGACCTGAAGCGTCATTTACTTAAAATGGGCTATTTTTAAATAAATAAAATAGCGATAAATCGTTTTAAAATATTATAAAAGATATGGAATGGAAATAAACCGATTTTACTTGGTTTATTAGATATTGTTATGGTTAGATGTATTTGACATGAAATTATTATATTGAATTGAAACATGAATGTCAAATGGTTTAACCATGAAAAGAATTGATTTGAATTCTATGTATACGTGAATTATTTGAAAAGGTCGAGTTAATTCTAATTTTAAATAATTAATCGACGATTAAAAGTCGAAGATATGAAGATGGTGCAAGACCGGTGATCTTCACATCGAATGGATTGCTACTGATGCCTTGGAAATGGTTAGCTCCCAAGAAGGGGTTATAGTGGTAGAGATCCGGACGTACTTGTTAATTGTCTAGATGTGCGAGGGCCTCCCTTCCGTATTAGACATATGGAACGAGGAATAAGGTGCCTCCAGTTTTGTTCAGACCCAGAACGGACTAGTAAATAGATGTGTGTCTGACATTGGATTTTGTTCTGTGTTGATTGATCTCTATTAAATATATATTTGTTTGGTGGCGGAGAATTTATCCTCTTGCTTAACAGCCTTCTCTAAGATGTACGAGCTTAGAGGTTATATATCGATAGACATCAGTCGCATGGCGTGGAATGCCAATGTGGTATCCTGAGATGCAAATGATCAAGGCTTTTTTTGAAAAGCAGAGTCTTATGGTTGATGATCAAAGCACGACTGTAAATAGCATAGCTTTTTGTATAGCGTTAATTCGTAAGCCTCACACTAGGTATGAGTCAAAAACGGGATAAGGGTCCCAAGGAGGACACGACGTTTCTTTCTAGCTATGGGTGGTGTCATGGTATGGATCCCAGACATTTATTTATTTTTACCTATGTGGATGATGGATTACGAGGCGCCTCAGATATAATGGTCACTACGGGGCCAATGGATGGGTCCAATAGGACCGGGAAACGTGTGTTCAGGAATTTCCAATCCTCAAACGTAACAGAGGACCGGCCTTGGAGGATCCAGGGGTTGCTCATAGTGTGTAACCCTAAGGCATTTTCTAGAGTGTCTCGAAGCCGACAAGGAGTACATCCCTTGCCTCGACTCGTGATGGAATCCAATTTCCAATACGACATTTCGATTTTGATTGTAAACCTATATATAGCGACATGATATATGGTACCCATGTCGTCTATGATTGATATGTTATGATTGAAATTTGTCTTTAAACATATATGCACTAGTAATAATATCAAATGATCTTGTTTTATATGTATTAAACATATTTTGGCCATTATAAAGGAAAACTCTATACTCCGGCTTGCGTAGCATTGTGCGATGGGACATGAGTTTTATAGTGGCTTCATTTTTCTAAAAAGCATTGCGTTGTTTAAAATATTTACTTTATTTCATGCACTGGCAATCAATGGAGTAAAACCGTCCCGCGTTAGCGACGTGGTCCTACGATTTGCCTTATTATTATTGTTAAACCAGTTAAGTAGATTTCTTATACCAGTCCCATGATTGTCTTGTAGTTTGTTTCACTTGCAAACTCGGGTGCCCTTATTCTTACATTGGCAGCCAAGTAACACGTAGCAAGATTTATTTTGGCTTAGCACTATAGCTTGGAGTGCGCTTTTGGCTGATGGCGAAGACTAGCTATTATCTGTATTTTGGCTATTGACATTATCACCTGTATTATCTTATGTATATGTACCGTTGATCGCGATGTAGTTATTATTTCTATTATGTACCATCTGATGTATATGTACCGTTGATCTCGATGTAGACTGATCATTTCTTTTATGCAGTAAGTTTTATCCTATGACTGTGCAACTCTGATGTTTATTACATTTTATGATTCCGCTGTCATATTGATGTAAATTATTCTATTTCATGTTTATACTATTATCTGTAATCTCCTAATTATGATTAATGTGTTATATTCCAATGATTATCCTTACTTCCGTGACATGGGGGTTTGCAGTTTTCACAAGAAAACTTGTTAAAAGAATTTTAAAAGAATTTAAGAAAAGATATAATGCATATATTTAAAATTATGTATGATCTAATATATTAAACTTAAAATATAGAAATAGAGATATAATAATAGCTTAAAATATAGAAATAGAGAACATAGAAAGAGATCCAAAATAATAGCTTACAAAAATCTGATTTAAATTTGTAGAAATGGACAAAAGGAATACAGAAAGAGAATAGAAATTACTGAATCTGAAATCAAAACTGTAATAATCTAGATATAAGAACTATCAATAATCCAGAATTGAAACAACCACAACTACTATTTTATATTATTGTCTTTAACTTATAAGAAATCTAAAAAATCACAGAAATATCACCTAAAAATGCTAATACAAAGGCCCGGTAGATAATCCCCAAGATCTATGAATAAACCTACTCCAATTTGTGCGCGAATAATTTATTTTTATTTTGAAGAAGAAAAGTGAAGTGGAGACGGAGAAAATGAAGAATGAGAATTATGGGGAATGAGGGAGGATTATAAATTTATTTATATATGGGATAGGAAATTTTAGGACCTTAGATATTAGGTTTTCAGCCTCAAATGTCGGATAAAACAAATTCTGGAAGCCTCCACATCCTTTAGTTATGTGCCACGCACAAAATCGTGCCTGGCCAGTAGGTGGATCAACTCATGGATCGACGCATCCTAGAACTGGGTCGTTGCAACTTTAACGCTGATTTAGCGCAATTAATTATGTTTATCCATTTTGTTTTATTTTAAATTCTGATTTGAATTTCAAACTCTAGTTTATAACTTATTCGTTTTAAATCCGTTTTACGCTAACCAAAAGTCCAACCGAACCAGAAAATTGTAACGGACCCAATGGCGCAAACTACATTGCCTAATTC
Organism: Allium sativum; assembly: GCA_030737875.1. Classification (NCBI taxonomy): domain Eukaryota; kingdom Viridiplantae; phylum Streptophyta; class Magnoliopsida; order Asparagales; family Amaryllidaceae; genus Allium; species Allium sativum. Next base: position 434,685,600 of record CM060918.1, on the reverse strand, counting down.
CCATTATTTTTCAGCTTATTCTTTTACTAATCAATTTTTAATTAATTATTACTTGTTAAAATTTTGGGTTGTTACATGTAATGATTTGCAACATTGTAAAAACTATTTTATCATACTAAGTGAATATTTTAAAGATATTAAAGCTTTAGAAGACTTGTTAAAAATATTTTTTAAAAATTTAAGCAAAAATATAATGCTTATATTAAAACTATATATTATATAATATATTAAACATGAAATACAAGTATCCAAACTGTAATAGTATTAAATCATAATTATAAATTTTAAATTAAAAACTCAAGTAAAAGGAAAATAAAAATCTAAAGTATAATATCAAAATATAAATATAATTTTGAAAATACAAGTATAATTAAAATTTATAAAAACTAAAGTATAAGTATAATTAAAATATAAAACCAAAATAATTTTTTTGAAAATATAATGTCAATGTATAAGTAAAAGTATAAATATTAAAATTTATAATGTAAAATTATTTCAAAGTAATTTATTTAAAAATTTAAAAATTCTTTTCTGAAAATTCATTGCAAAATCATTTTGAAAACATTTTGGTAAAGGGATTTGAAAATGAAAATACTTTGAAATCATCTTAAAATAGAACAGTAATATTTTATAAAATCATTTTGGGAAAAGGACGGAGAGTGCAACCTGAGTTTTCACATAAAATCTAGGACTCGATAATGTCTTGAACTCTTCAAAACTCAGAGTCTTCATTTTCTGACCCTTGAATCATCAGTTTAGATCTTCAATCCTGATACTGCACAGCCTTGAATATCAATATCCAACATAATGTCCTGCACTGTATAATATATATATATGTATAATAATAAATACATGTATAAATATGAAATATTTATAACTGAGGTTGTTATGTTCAAAACTACCATCTATTGTACTTGCACGAACATTTAAATATAATTTTTTAGTGTGTTATTATGTTCGTATTGACGTACAGGGCATAATGAAATTTTATTTTGTGTATTTAAACAATAAGTTTAGACTGTAGAGCGGTTGAAATATGATTTTTGGTGTTCCCGTTTAACTTTTCTTACTTATATTAAAAAAACCAACTTAAAATTATATCAATTGTTATAGTGTTTAATCAGTATCTATAGTGATCTAGTCCTACCACTAGAAGAGTTGGATCAACCCAAACCAACTTTATTTTATTCGAATTATTTGAAGTGTTGGTTCATTTATCATCTCCTACCCGTTTCTTCTGTAACTTGGAGCTTCAATTGTATATAAAACTAAAAATCGACCCTCCTCAGACCTTATGCAACCACCCTTCATCTGGCGCAACTGCCCCGTTCGGTCCACCTCCAGTCTTCACACACAACTTCTCTCTGATGTTGCGCTGGTGACCATTGAAGCTCTAGCTTCTACCTCTCCACTGTCATCATCGCTCCGACTAGCCTTCATCCTCCACGCATGCTAACGCCTCGCATCAACCCGCCTTGCTAGCATCGCCACCCTTCTCCTCCATGATCTCGCTTCTTCCCTTTGTTGTAGCATAGTCCTCCACCTTCTTTCCCACCGAGTGCTTCCACTAGCCTCTACCTTTTCTCTCTCTCCACCTTCTTCCTCTCCCCATCATCCACTTAGTCCATTTTCCGTTGCCACCTACCACATATCTCCAATTATATAAAACCTGACCAGCTTCCCACATGACACCTCCTCTTTAAATAACAGCGTTAACTCAACTTCCTGCTCATCATCCTATCCAGAAACCTCTTAAACCTATCATGCAACCACCATAAATCTGTTGGAAATGAATGAGCAAGAGAAAGTGGAATTTTGGAAGAAATGTATAACAGCCGAAAATTTCGGAACCAATTTAAATTTTTTGTTTTAGCTATTTTAATTGATTTTGAATATATAAAATGATTATTTTAAATAATAATGACTAAAAATTTATTTAAATCGGAGTTAGAGCGTATAAATTTATTTTAATTATAAAACGAGTTCGAAATGGCGCAGTACTTTGAAAATTCGATTTTAAACTTCAAATGAATATACAGAATTCAATACAAATCAGAATTGGATAAATGTAACGACCCAGCGGTTTTCAGCCTCGAAAATCGACATAAATAGCTTTACTATACTCATGCCGATCCTCCAAGCACTGAAAACACTAGATAGTTTTGGAAAGAATGTAGAGGGTGAGAATAGAAAGAAAGAATATTAGAATAGAAGCAAGAAGAAGAACACGTCAGAATCTCACAACGGAACGAATAAAATATAATATAACAAATCCTTTATACAAAAACTTTATATTCATAACAATCATCAGAGTAAAACATATATCAGACACAGCGGAATATACATCATATATATAATACGTCTGAACTTCTCCAGCTCATATCTGTACTTCGCAGCATACGATAACCTGAACCTTTACACGTCGGGCTAACCCAAGCATTTACAAAACACCGGGTCAGTCTGGTGAACCAGAGTGAGATAAACTCATATAGTATTTAGGTTAAATCATCCAACCTGATTTCAAAGTTCAAAACCCTTTCAAAAGAAAAGGATAATCGTAAGACCGAATTCACACATAAACACGGACGGTTTTTACCTTACGATAACCCAAACAGTTTTGAAATAAATATCTTGTCTGATATTATGATAATGTCTAAATACAAGTAAATATCAATCTAGTGGAACACTTGCATCCCACGCTCCACATATATATATATACAAACAAAACCGCAGGCGCTTATTAGAGATTGGATTCCAACTCTGACAAGGTATGGGACGACCTGCCGATCGTGTATCTCTAGAGACGAATACACTGGGTTCAACAAGAACGTCTTGCAACCCGGCCCTCACATGACCGACCACTCATTTCGCTTGTGTGTATCGAATGTATATCACCGACGGCTGGGATCAGCAACCGCCTCCCGAAAAGTGGCAGCATCGAAATATGGATTAAGGAAGCAAATGGAATTCCTCTAGATAGGTGATCATACACCCTAATGGGAGCGACCCACATAGCCATGTTGCCTGCCCGATTTTGGTCATTTCCCGGTTGATGAGGCTTGAGGCAAGAACTTGACTTTAAACATCTGGTCACCATTCACTTTGAATGACACATCGTCAGATCCTCCAGATCACACTTGATTGATGTCCACAAAAATACTCTAGTTATCTGGCTAGAGAATAACCATTTCTCCGCCATCAACCATGGCACGTTTGGAGAAATCAACGCATGTAATTCCTTTGGAAATACTTTGTCAGACATCCGTCCATACAATTCATCCAGGAATAGGATGAACCGAAGGTACTCCCCTACTGCATCTCATATAGGAATCACCCTATGGATCAGTAGCAAGAAGTCCTTGCAACCCGTAGATTCCAATCACGACAGAATCACAGTTTATCTCTGGTTGCAATCGCAGAGATTCTTATTAATTCCTCCGTTTATGAAAACCTACGGTCTTTACAGCTCCATCTTGATCATCTTCTGGTATCTTCACGTATTTGTTGGTCGGAATGGCTTTCGAATATAAATTTGATGCCGGTCTTTTCGTACCAACAATCGTATTGGTCGGGTTTGATAGTCAGTGATTTAACTATCAAAATAAATAGTGTTTCAAACATGACACTCCAATGAGTCTTCTGATTTAGTATTCAGCATAACTTGGCCTTGTAATTAAAAACAAACTTATTCACTTTTGTTTCATTAGAACTTCTAACTTCTTTAATATTGAAACCATGATAATTAAATTCTTGTATACTAGTAGTCTCGAAATCATTTCACCATAATACTTAGTAAAATATCCAAATTCAATTTCCACTAAATTCTCTCTTTGAAAACATTTGTTACGTTATTCTTTAATATTTGACTTGGGAAAGCCATATAATTTATTATTCGAAATCAGAACGTTATATCCCTTATCCCGTGCTTGGAAACCATAACCAATAAAACTAACTTTACATAATCTTTACTTCAGACACATCGTTATATATTTCCAAATTTTCCAACGTTGCATCTTTATCTCCCAAATGGAAATAATAAATTTTCACTAACTTCTCTCACGATTACCAACTAATATTATCTTCAGATATTCCTGAAGTCGTTCAAGTTGGGGTATTCTAATTACCTCTCAGACCTTGATCGACCACGATCTTATCTTCAGATAAATATAAGTTGTAATCAAAAATCAATTACCCCTTCCAGTCTCAACAAATTTCACTTTCAACCTGGATTTAGTTATACAATCCCTACGACCCACTTTTTACCTCAAATATATTTTTACTAATCTCCTTTCAATCTATTCAACTATTCCCATTTTGGAATCTTATTTCAATCTCCCCTTTTTACTTGATCTTATTTTCAAGTAATGTTAATGAAAAATTAACGCCTTTACTCTTTTAAACTTCATTTATAAATCCTTGGTGGATTATAAACCTTTATCTTAATTTTCTCTAGCTTTATTCACATAACTAAGTAACTTTTACATCCGAGTTATCGTCTTCGCTTAAAGTCCCCTTTATAACCTTGTTATAAAGATTTCTGGTTTCCCTTCAAAATATAAAACCCGTTTATAAGCCCTCCTCACCATTTAACTAGATTTCATTTCAACATTGATTATTCTTTTTAAAAGACACTTCCCTCAATTTTTATAATAATTTACTTTAATCACTTCAGTAGTAAATTTTCTTATTACTAAATAGTAAACCCCTTTTCATACTTTTATTCAAATTAATTTATTTCAAAATCTAACTCTAGTTATAGAATAGATTTTTATAACTTCAACTCGACCGACTCATCTGACGGCGAATCAACGATTGATTTTATAGGCCATACGCCGCCAAATACTCAACCAAAATCGCCCATTGGTTTAACAAACAGAAGTTGAATATTTAATAATCTTCAATCAAATCAATCACTCCAAGCAGGACAGTTGATGTATGATAAATTTGAAAATAAATAAAATATGTGAGGAATCTGGTCGGATCCCTCCAACCTGTTCTGTATTCAAACCGGTTATCACAAACCGGATCATTCAGTTTCATTTAACTGATAACAATAAATAATGGCCATCAACAACAATAAATTTTCAAGCAATTCAAACAATTTAAACACGTTTATAAATAAATGTGGCCAACAAGGTAGGTTACCCTTATTGGGTCAAATCATTAAAATAACGATTTGTTATTTCACTGAAATTAAACAACGGTTTAATTTCATCAGATAAATCAACAAATAAATTTATAATGTGCAGATAGTCAATCAGCAGACAGAGCACACAAAATAAAACCCAATTTATATAAAAATATAAATGGGAAACTGAGTGAGTTTAACTCACCTTGATATGATCCCATCTATTTCTGGACTGGTCTGGTTACAGTTAAATAGTCGTTTAACTTAACCGTAATCCTCACTATCTCCAACTCCATCTAGATTTGTTCCATAAAATTCTTCTTGTTTCCGTGATTGTAACACAAGTTGATTTGTCCAATTCTGCCCATATATGAATTGGGTTATAATGTTAATGGTTTAAATTAAACTCACTTGACCCTTAACTAGATTAAATAACTAATCCCATTATGTTAAACTAACTACCCATACCTTAACCCGTACTTAACTCACTATCGTTTTAAACAATTAACATTGTTCAGGGTTTATTTAATTAAAATAAAAATCCTTAATCACTTAAATTAATAATTTAATTATACCAACAAATAACTATTAAAGTTTCATATTAACGTAAATAACACGATCAACTTGACAAACTAATTAACAGCATGCAAAAGGTGTTAAATTTAGCTTTAACTTTCATTAATAAAAAAATTCACTTAAGTAAATTAATAACCAAACCTATGTATTAAGAGAATTGGGCCATACACTTCTCTGTCCAGCCCACTTGAATCATACCAGGCCCGCACCCCTTGCATCCATTTAAAACCCTAAAACAATCGGCTCCCACTTCCATTTTCCCAATCCGTCCGCCGCAACACAAATCAGTGAAAAAAAGAAAACCACATCCATGCCACAACCATCGGCTCTTCCATCCTCAATCTCTCAGCGCAATCGAATGTGCCACCCTTCAGTCCTCCTCTTGACTTCATTAAATCCCAGCTCGAGACTTTAGTATGAAGATTCTCCAAACCCTAGTTGCTCGGCTTCGAAACAACTCCTCCCGAATCCCTCTAAATCATTCTGTGATGATGAAGATGGACTTACGAATCAGATAAGTTTAATTTCTTTCTTTTTTTTGCGATTTAAATTTCTGTTTTGATTTTACGAAGGGTTCGAACGGTTGTCTTGTTACCGGTTCGATCTGATTGTGACTGTGGATATTGTGAGATACTTCACGTATATATAGTGGTGCAGAAGTCTGGATATAATCAATGTCGAATCAAATTGTGAAATTTCATTTCAGTTATGCTATGACCGAACTGTGGTACCTTGATGGACATTGATAGCTGTGAAACTTAGCAGTGAGATTTGTATTGGATTTCCTGTACTGTCTTAGGTCAGAAATTTACAAAATCTTACTGTTCCCATGTGGATTTAGGCGCCGCTATGAATTTGCTTATTGTTTAATCGAATGGTATTGAATTGTCATGTGTGTTCAGATCCACATATGGATCGAACTGTTATTAAGTACAGCTATGCATTGATTAGTTGATATTTTCTATCCCTTCTTGCAGAATTGATCTGTTTGTATTGTCTTTTCATTTTCCACGTATTTGTAGTTGGTTTAATTGTTTATTTCATATTTTTTTAGATCAGAATCATGATATATATATATACAGCAGAACAAGATCTGTACTCTAGGTCTTCTGGGTATGGAGATCAATTCTGCTTTGATTGATGGTGTAAATCCATATCTTTTCTAGTCTGAATTGTATTTTACACACTGTAAGCTATTGATTTTCTTCCCTTTTCGATTTGCAGATTCGAGCTAGGATATCATGCAGAGCTGTTCGTACATGGGATTTACAGATTTTATATATAAATGTATATCTGTTTATATGACAAGATTTGTTTGTAAATTCATATTTTTTCTTTCTGTTTGAATTGTCATTTCGGTTGAGATTAAAAATTTGGATCTGCTTTATCTTGTATTGGATTTATGTATCTGTACGTGAGATTCGGACAGAAATTTCTGTGTATGAATATATGTTTTCAGTTTTGTAATCCATATGATATAGATCCACATATTTTTAACTGTTTTGTTTCAATGGATTGGTGAATAATGTATTCGTTTTACTGTTCTGTCTACAGTACATTCAAAGATCAATTATTTGTCTACGTTCCTATCCAAAAATGGACAGTTGATATTCGTAAGAACGAATACATATGAAAGTAAGACAACATACCAATTCAAATATTATCGGTTTGATTCCCATCAAGAAAATAGTTTATGAACTTAATTACAATGAATAGGTAGTAAAGACAGGTTTACCAAGAAATAATTTATGTTATATGCATACAAATGCATATTATCAGTTCAAAAATGAAGTTTATATTCCATTGAAAAAAAAAACGTCGACTCGACCTTGATACCAACTTGTTCTATATTCCATTGCATTAATCCAACAATCTATGAGCTGAGCAAGGGGCCAACCTAATCTATATGTGAGTAGTCCAACATCGAACCAACATGCATCGCCAACTCAAATTAGTTTTCCTTATGGAAATTTAAATCATTTTTAACTTTCTTTTTAAAGTAAATATGATTCTGGATAGAGACAACGATATAATACTTTGCAGGTTTATGTGTTGATATGCCTAATGCTCATTTCACTGAATAAATATAAGCTACGTTGCAAGTTGTTTAGGCAAAGAAAATCTAACATAGGAAAATTTGTATGTGCTTTACTTGGGAAGGTCATAAATATATAGTTATTATTTTATACGGTTATAGCTATAATATAAATAGTTATCAAAACGATTAAATAAAAATAAATTATTGTTATATTATTAATATAATTAAATCGTTAAAAGGGTCAAATCTCATTATATAAATTCAAATCAATATTTTAAATAAATAAAATATTTCAAATAAATGATCAGAAAAATACGGGACATTACATTCTTCCCCACTTAAAATAATTTCGTCCTCGAAATTGCTAAGGTAAGAAAATGTTGTAAATTCCAGTAACTTTTAAAATATATTTAAATAACACTTCATTTTTCGGTAAGTGAAATTATATGGATTTTCAAAATCAAAAACCCCTTGCAAATATAGAGCTGAATCACTCAGTTTCAACTTATATGCAGTTTTATTTCGACTACATTATACTTCATTTTCTGGGTTTATTTAATTCTTTATTCACCCATGGATGAAATACATTCAACCAACCTAATAAGAACACAAAAATCGACCAACAATCAAGGCACAACAAACTCAGTCAAATCACTGAATTTACATTCCATTTTTCTATTTAATTTAATTCAACATATTTGAATATCAGCCGATTGATATTCGATTGATTATTATTTAATTATTATCATTAAATTTCCAATTTCAAATCAACATTATTTAATTACTAAGTTATTTCTTAATTTAATTCCAATATCCTTATTAATGATTTAATTCGATTTCACTTAACCCAGTTAAGTTTCAATTCAAAATTTTAACCAAATTTTGAATTCCATTCAAATCAGTCAACATACCATATCTAAATAATTTGAGAAAATTATTTCCTTTCAATACAAAAATAAATTTCGGGTAAAATTATTTCATTTACCCCTTTTACAAACAATATTGTGTTCCTTTACCAGTTCAGTGCTTTTCAACTGTTGAACCGACCCACAACACAATACAAAACATTTGTATATAAAATTTACAAATACGCTCTCATATATATACACACTCAATCTCGATCTAGAGTGTTACTAACCCCATCTCTATCGAGTTACAACACAAAGCCAAGGTTATCACTAAACCAATAGCTATAATACCACTGTAACGACCTAGCGGTTTTCGGCCTCGAAAATCGACATAAATACCTTTACTATACTCATGCCGATCCTCCAAGCACTGAAAACACTAGATAGTTTTGGAAAGAATTTAGAGTGTGAGAATAGAAAGAAAGAATATTTGAATAGACGTAAGAAGAAGAACGCGTCATAATCTCATAGAGGAACGAATAAAATATAATATAACAAATCCTTTATACAAAAACTTTATATACATACCAATCATCAGAGTACAACATATATCAGACACAGCAGAATATACATCATATATATAATACGTCTGAACTTCTCCAGCTCATATCTATACTTCGCAGCATACGATAACCTGAACCTGTACACGCCGGGCTAACCCGAGCATTTACAAAACACCGGGTCAGTCTGGTGAACCAGAGTGAGATAAACTCATACAGTATTTAGGGTAAATCATCCAACCAGATTTCAAAGTTCAAAATGCTTTCAAAAGAAAAGTATAATCGTAAGAACGAATCCACACATAAACACGGACGGTTTTTACCTTATGATAACCCAAACAGTTTTGAAATAAATATCTTGTCTGATATTATGATAATGTCTAAATACAAGTAAATATCAATCTAGTGGAACGCTTGCATCTCACGCTCCACGTATATTTATACAAACAAAACCGCAGACGCTTATTGGAGATTGGATTCCCACTCTGACAAGGTATGGGACCACCTGCCGATCGTGTATCTCTAGAGATGAATACACTGGGTTCAACAAGAACGTCTTGCAACCCGGCCCTCACATGACCAACCACTCATTTCGCTTGAGTGTATCGAATGTTTATCACCGACGGTTGGGATCAGCAACCGCCTCCTGAAAAGGGACAGCATCGAAATATAGATTAAGGAAGCAAATGGAATTCCTCTAGATAGGTGATCATACACCCTAATGGGAGCGACCCACAAAGCCATGCTGCCTGCCCGATTTTGGTCATTTCCCGGTTGATGAGGCTTGAGGCCAGAACTTGACTTTAAACATCTGGTCACCATTCACTTTGAATGATACATCGTCAGATCCTCCAGATCGCACTTGATTGATGTCCACAAAAATACTCTAGTTATCTAGCTAGAGAATAACCATTTCTCCTCCATCAACCATGGTACGTTTGGAGAAATCAATGCATGTAATTCCTTTGGAAATAGTTTGTCAGACATCCGTCCATACAAGTCATCCAGGAATAGGATGAACTGAAGGTACTCCCCTACCGCATCTCATATAAGAATCACCCCATGGATCAGTAGCAAGAAGTCCTTGCAACTCGTAGATTCCAATCACGACAGAATCACAGTTTATCTCTGGCAGAGATTCTTAGTAATTCCTCCGTTTATGAAAACCTACGGTCTTCACAACTCCATCTCGATCATCTTCTGGTATCTTCACGTATTAGTTGGTCGGAATGGCTTTCGAATATAAGTTCGATCCCGCTCTTTTCGTACTAACAATCATATTGGTCGGGTTTGATAGTCGGTGATTTAACTATCAAAATAAACAGTATTTCAAACATGACACTCCAATGAGTCTACTGATTCAGTATTCAGCATAACTTGGCCTTGTAATTAAAAACAAACTTATTCACTTTTGTTTCATTAGAACTTCTAACTTCTTTAATATTGAAACCGTGATAATTAAATTCTTGTATACTAATATTCTCGAAGTCATTTCACCATAATACTTAGTAAAATATCCATATTCAGTTTCCACTAAATTCTCTCTTTGAAAACATTTGTTACGTTATTCTTTAATATTTGACTTGGGAAAGCCATATAACTTATTATTCGAAATCAGAACGTCATATCCCTTATCCCGTGCTTGGAAACCATATCCAATAAAACTAACATTACATTATCTTTATTTCAGATACATCGTTATATATTTCCAAATTTCCCCAATGTTGCATCTTTATCTCCAAATGGAAATAATAAATTTTCACTAACTTCTCTCACGATTACCAACTAATACTATCTTAAGATATTCCTGAAGTCGTTCAAGTTGGGGTATTCTAATTACCTCTCAGACATTGATCGACCACGATCTTATCTTCAGATAAATATAAGTTGTAATCAAAAATCAATATCCCCTTCCAGTCTCAACAAATTTCACTTTTAACCTGGATTTAGTTATACTATCCTTACGACCCACTTTTTACATCAAATATATTTTTACCAATCTCCTTTCAATCTATTCAACTATTCCCATTTTGGAATCTTATTTCAATCTCCCCTTTTTACTTGATCTTATTTTCAAGTAAAGTTAATGAAAAATTAACGCCTTTACTCTTTTAATCTTCATTTATAAATCCTTGGTGGATTATAAACCTTTATCTTAATTTTCTCTAGCTTTATTTACATAACTAAGTAACTTTTACATCCGAGTTATCGTCTTCGCTTAAAGTCCCCTTTATAACCTTGTTATAAAGATTTTGGGTTTCCCTTCAAAATATAAAACCCGTTTATAAGCCCTCCTCACCATTCAACTAGATTTTATTTCAACTTTGATTATTCTTTTTAAAAGACACCTCCCTCAATTTTTATAATAATTTACTTTAATCACTTCAGTAGTAGATTTTCTTATTACTAAAAAGTAAACCACTTTTCATACTTTGATTCAAATTAATTTATTTCAAAATCTAACTCTAGTTATAGAATAGATTTTTATAACTTCAACTCGACCGACTCATTTGACGGCGAATCAACGATTGATTTTATAGGCCATACGCCACCAAATACTCAACCAAAATCACCCATTGGATTAACTAACAGGTGTTGAATATTTAATAATCTTCAATCAAATAAATCACTCCAAGCAGGACAATTCATGTGTGATAAATTTGAAAATAAATAAAATATGTGAGGAATCTGGTCGGAACCCTCCAACCTGTTCTGTATTCAAACCGGTTATCACAAACCAGATCATTTAGTTTCATTTAACTGATAACAATAAATAATGGCCATCAACACCAATAAATTTTCAAGCAATTCAAAAACATTAAACACGTTTTTAAATAAACGTGGTTAACAAGTTCAATTACCCTTATTGGGTCAAATCGTTAAGATAACGATTTGGTATTTCACTGAAATTAAACAACGGTTTAATGTCATCAGATAAATCAACAAATAAATTTATAATGTGTAGACAGTCAATCAGCAGACAGTCAATCAGCAGATAGAGCACACAATATAAAAACCCAATTTATATAAAAATATAAATGGGAAACTGAGTGAGTTTAACTCACCTTGATTTGATCCCATCTATTTCTGGATTGGTCTGGTTACAGTTAAATAGTCGTTTAACTTAACCGTAATCCTCACTATCTCCATCTACGTCTAGATTTGTTCCATAAAATTCGGCTTGTTTCCATGATTGTAACACAAGTTGATTTGTCTGATTCTGCCCATATATGAATTGGGTCATAATATAAATGGTTTAAATTAAACTCACTTGATCCTTAACTAGATTAAATAACTAATCCCATTATGTTAAACTAACTACCCATACCTTAACCCGTACTTAACTCACTATCGTTTAAACAGTTAACTTTGTTCAGGGTTTATTTAATTAAAATAAAAATCCTTAATAACTTTAATTAATAATTTAATTATACCAACAAATAACTATTACAGTTTCATATTAACGTAAATAACACGATCAACTTGACAAACTAATTAACAGCGTGCAAAAGGTGTTAAATTTAGCTTTTACTTTCGTTAATAAAAAAAATCACTTAAGTAAATTAATAACCAAACCTATGTATTAAGAGAATTGGGCCATACCCTTCTCTGTCCAACCCACTTGAATCGTACCAGGTCCGCACCCCTTCCATCCATTTAAAACCCTAAAACAATCAGCTCCCACTTCCATTTTCCCAATCCGTCCGCCACCACACAAATCAGAGAAAAAAAAGAAAACCACATCAATTCCTCAACCATCATCTCTTCCGTCCTCAATCCCTCAGTGCAATCGAATGTGCCACCCTTCAGTCCTCCTCTTGACTTCAGTAAATCCCAGATCGCGACTTTTGTATGAAGATTCTCCAAACCCTAGTTGCTCGGCTTCAAAACAACTCCTCCCAAATCCCTCTAAGTCATTATGTGATGATGAAGATGGACTTACGAATCAGATAAGTTTAATTTCTTTCTTTTTTTGCGATTTAAATTTCTATTTTGATTTTATGAAGGGTTCGAACGGTTGTCTTGTTACCGGTTCGATCTGTTTTCGACTGTGGAAATTGTGAGATACTACACGTATATATAGTGGTGTAGAAGTCTTGATATGATCAATGTCAAATCAAATTGTGAAATTTCATTTCAGTTATGCTATGATCGAACTATGGTACCTTGATGGACATTGATAGCTGTGAAACTTAGCAGTGAGATTTGTATTGTATTTCCTGTACTGTCTTAGGTCAGAAATTTACAAAATCTTACTGTTCCCATGTGGATTTTGGCGTAGCTATGAATTTTCTCATTGTTTAATCGAATGGTATTGAATTGTCATGTGTGTTCAGATCCACATATGGATCGAACTATTATTACGTACAACTATGCGTTGTTTAGATGATATTTTCTATCCCTTCTTGCAGACTTGATCTGTATGTATTGTCTTTTCATTTTCCATGTATTTGTAGTTGGTTTAATTGTTTATTTCATATTTTTTTCAGATCAAAATCATGATATATATATATATATATATATATATATATATACAGGGCAGAACAAGATATGTACTCTAGGTCTTCTGGATATGGAGATCAATTCTGCTTTGATTGATGGTGTAAATCCATATCTTTTCTGTTCTGAATTATCTTTTGCACACTGTAAGCTATTGATTTTCTTCCCTTTTCGATTTGCAGATTCGTGCTAGGATATCATGCAGAGTTGTTCGTACATGAGATTTACAGATTTTATATATAAATGTATATCTGTTTATAAGACAAGATTTGTCTGTAAATTCATATTTTTTTCTTTCTGTTTGAATTGTCATTTCGGTTTAGACTAAAAATTTGGATCTGCTTTGTCTTTTATCAGATTTATGTATCTGTACGTGAGATTCGGACAAAAATTTCTATGTATGAATATATGTTTTCAGATTTGTAATCCATATGATATCGATCCATATATTTTTAACTGTTTTGTTTCAATAGATTGGAGAATAATGTATTCGTTTTACTGTTCTGTCTACAGTACATTCAAAGATCAATTATTTGTCTATGTTCCTATCCAAAAATGGACAGTTGATATTCGTAAGAACGAATACATATAAAAGTAAGATAACATACCAATTCAAATATTATCAGTTTGATTCCCATCAAGATAATAGTTTATGAACTTAATTACAATGAATAGGTAGTAAAGACATGTTTACCACGAAATAATTTATGTTATATGCATACAAATGCATATTATCAGTTCAAAAATGAAGTTTATATTCCATTGAAAAAAAAACGTCGGCTCGACCTTGACACCAACTTGTTCTATAATCCATTGCAATGATCCAACGATCCATGAGCTGAGCAAGTGGCCAACCTAATCTATATGTGAGTAGTCCAACATCGAACCTACATTCATCGCCAACTCCAATTAGTTTTCCGTATGGAAATTTAAATCACTTTTAACTTTCTTTTTAAAGTAAATATGATTCTGGATAGAGACAACGATATAATACTTTGCAGGTTTATGTGTTGATAGGCCTAGTGCTCGTATCACTGAATAAATATAAGCTACGTTGCAAGTTGTTTAGGCAAAGAAAATCTAACATAGGAAAGTTTGTATGTGCTTTACTTGGGAAGGTCATAAATATATAGTTATTATTTTATACGGTTATTGCTATAATATATATAGTTATAAAAACGATTAAATAAAAATAAATTATTGTTATATTATTAATATAATTAAATCATTAAAAGGTTCAAATCTCATTATATAAATTCAAATCAATATTTTAAATAAATAAAATATTTCAAATAAATGATCAGAAAAATACGGGACATTACAATAAAATAAGAAACATTGGAATATTTTGAACTGTAATTTTCTAACAAATGTAAGAAACTGAGATTTCACTTTATAAATAGAAAGATATGTTCAGATTAAAATTTAAAATAGTCGCTAAGGAATTTATAAATATTTTGATATAATATATAGCCCTTAAAAATAGCCATTTTGCAAACATCCTCCGTTTTCAGCAAAAACACTTTTTTTGGATCTGGAATGTCAAATTATAGTCAAATTTCAAATTTCATAATTTTTGGAATTAACATTTGAGCACAGTAAATTTAAATGTGTTTGGTAATTTTAGTTTAAATTTAATCGACTGGAAAAAGGCCATTTTTCGAACGATCTCCAAATTCGACCAAATTAGTTTTGTTAGGACCATATCGTCAAATCATAGCTAGATTTTTTTGTTAATTTTTGGAGTCAGTATGTGGCCCTGGTAAATTAAAAGGTACATATAAATTCAATATATATTGATTTATATTTTAATTTTGAAAAAAAAAATGATCAAAACAGTAGACTTGGCTTATGAAACATATTCCATTGTGTCCAGAATGGGGGTATTTAGCTTGGGGCAACAGTCGTTAGGTTTGATTTGGAGTTCCTAACGATAAACAAGTCATTTACAAATATATATATATATATATATATATATATATATATAAATACAAATCCAAAATTTTCCTTAAATCCTAATTTGAAATCCGTCGTCAGTTCTTATTTTTGGAAGGCTAATTTCATCCGATTTTTGAGGCTCAAAATCTTTCAATCCAAACATTATTAATCGAAGATCATAAAACAAACATTGTAGTACTTCATCCCCTCTTCGAATCCATACTGGTTGAGTCGATTAACGTGTTGGAATTAGTGAGAAATCTCAGCTCAACGATCCGCCGTGTCAAGTGGAATTCCAGCTTCCACAGGCGATCGAGTTCGCCAAGGCGGGTGCCGGCAGGAAGCTCTCACGGCGGCGCTGCTCGGGGGAGGTTCAGATCGACGCCAAGCCTCTCGTATCACGTGACGGATCCAACCCTAGTAATCGGCAGTGAAAGTCGACGTTCAACAGAGGAAACGGTAATTAAAATTAAACTAATTAATTTATTTGTTACACTTTAAAACTTCGTTAACCTTTATAAAATCGTAACTTTTTCATACGGTGTCGAAATCCAGTGAAACAGGAACCATTGGAACCGTGATAGCATGTACTACATTCTAAAGTTGACTGGAAAACGCATTTGGAGCAAGCTACAAATTTAAGCGGAGTGGAAACCAAAGTGATATCACTCTCACTCAAATTATTTTTGTTGTTATTTATTTTTGGAGTTCAACACACGAATTCAACAATCATTCGAATTAGAAACTATGAATGGATATTAGCGACACTCGCATTTCATACTCTGGGGATAGCCACTTGTGGTGCGTAAATGGCATTGGGTAGTTGAGTATTTATTTATGTAGATGATGTGGTGAATTGATGTGTTATGATTGTGATTGTGATATTGAATTGTTTGATACGTTAGAAAATAATTATAAAATAACTATGATTGATAATATGGACAAAAATAATCATTAATATGTTAAATAGTGAAAATTGGTTAATTAGAAAAATAATTCAAACCGAATTAGAATTGGTTAAATTTATTAACCAATAATTTATGTAAATAGACTGTTATTGTTGAAAATCCTACACGGGTATTGGGATGATATTTGACATACACTAATCCCAATATTTGGTTGTATGTCAATCAATTGGTTGACAGACTGTGATAAGCGTTGTTTAATTATTTAATGCTTATACAATTGTAAATTGCACTCTGGATGTGAATTGACTGTTTGATGATTATTTATCATTATTGTTGAATAAATGTGATGCATTGTAACAATCCGGAAAATCAGAACCAATTTAAAATTTTTATTTTGGCAATTTTAATGAATTTTGAATATTTAAAATGAATTATTTTAAATAATAACGATGGAAAATTTGGTTTTGACGAAGTTAAAATGAATAAATTTATTTTAATTATAAAATAAGCCTGAAATGGGGTGGTAGTTCGTAGATTCGATTTCTAATTTCAATTGAAGATTCAGAATTTAGTATAAGTTAGAACTGGACGAAACAAGAAATATTTGAATCTATTTAACTATATCTTTCCAATGGATGTAAGAAACTGAGATTTCACTTTATGAGTTGAAAGATATGTCCAGTTTAAAATTCAGAAAAGTTGTTGTGGAATTTATATATATTTTAATATAATATATAGCCCTTTGAAACAGCCATTTTGCAAACAACCTCCATTTTCGATGAAACCACTTTTGTTGGATCCGAGATGTCAAATTATAGCTAGATTCCAATTTGCATAATTATTGGAATCAATATGTGAGCGTGGCAAAAGAAAACGTGTTTTGTCAATTTTAGTCAATTTGGGTCGACCAGAAAATGGCCATTTTTAAACGGTCTTCAAATTCGACGAAATTAGTTTTGTTAGGACCGTATCATAAATACGAAGCTTGAAATATTTTTTCTGGAATTTTTAGAATTAGTATGCAGCCTCGGTAAATTAAAATGTGCGTAAAAATTGAAAATATAACGTTTTATATTTTAATTTTGAGAAAAATTAATAGTAACAGTCGAATTGGCTTACCCAACATATCTCATTGTGTCCGGAATGGGGGTATTTTGCTAGGGGCGATAGTCGTTGGGTTTGAATTGGGGTTTGTATCACTGAACGGGTATTTTTGAAAATAAAATATTATTAAATACATATATATATATATTAATGTTTAGTCAACCCCCTTTCCCTCTTCTCTCTCCTCGAAATCAGAAAAGAAAATGAAAAAAAAGAACCTGACGAAGCCTCCCTCTAGGCTCACCTCGCCGCCGCGCTCAGCGAGCCACCACCCACGACCAGGTGCCTCCCTCATCCGAAGCTCCTCCACCCCTCCTTCTTCCCCAAACCGGATTCGAACCCCAACCCCCAATTAAACCCTAGCTACCGCTACTTGGCCCACACCTGACCACCTCCGCGAGTTCGCACCCACCCCTCCCACCAGCAGCCGCGCCGCTCTGACGGTGGGCCCCTCTCCGCAGTAAAAACAGTGAGCATTTACTTTATTTTTTATTTTGTTTAAGGAAATTAGTTTTAAAAATATAAAAAAATCAGTTTTTTTAATAAAACATAGTCTTAATAAAATTCAATTTTATATATGGTGATTTTTATGTAGAAAAAGATTATATTTTTAATGTAGAAAAGTTTGTATTTTTGTTTATGAAAAGTTTATATTTTTAACGTATATAAAAAGCTTAAATTTTTATTTTAGAAAAGTTTAGATTGTTAAAACTGAAAAGATTGGATTTTTAAATACATAAAGGACTGATTTTTATATAAAAAGGTTTGATTTTAATTTGAAAAAGATTAGATTTTTGAAAATATAAAGATGTGATTTTTATCTACCTAGCATTGACAAAAGAATGAGATTTTTTATATACAAAAACGATATAAAAAATATGATTTTTATATTAAAAATGTGATTTTTAATACTCAACTGTGTGAAACAGATGGCGATGGATCAGACTGAAATCAAAACGAAATCCAAACCATACAGAAATGAAATGGAGGAGTGGATCCCAAAGTTGAGAACTCCTCACTATAATTTTCTTGTTACAGTTATTTATTTCATAACTGCATATATGAACTGTTCCCCATCGTCCACAGAACATGGATGAATTGTATGGTTGTTTATGTTGATTGATGTATTTGTTTGTATTTGTTTTGTGGTGTGATTATGGAATTGATTAGAATTTGGTTTGTATGTGGCGCGAGCAATTATTAGGCGAGGGATAAGGCTGGACCTTATCCCGGTTCTAGTATCGTGCCGTTATGCCGCCAAAATTTTCTAAAATATATTAGAAACATAAAAATATCATTTTTATGGTATAAATGTACTAAACAGAAAATTCATGTATTAAAATAAAATAAATACACATTTCCAAATCGGACGATTTGTTTATGTACACTTATTTGACCGATATGGATTGGGACGATAAATTTTACACATCGCCCAGACTGCACAAATAAAATCTGTGTTTGTTGATTGAAACCCCATACGGGTGTTGGGATGATATTTGACGTACACTAATCCCAACTGTTTAGTTGTATGTCGATTGATAGGTTGACAGACTGTTGTAAGCGTTAGATATTTATATTTAATGCTTATACAGTGTAGAATGCACTTGGGATGATGGTTGATTGTTTATCATGGCTGTTGTATACATGTGTTTTATGAAATCCATATAAACAACATTATATGGTGATTGACTGTGTCTGATTCTAGTTCAGAAAGAATGAATATTTTAAAAATAACAATTATTTTAAAATAATGAATATTTTATTATTAAATTCAGCAAAAGTTCAAAAATCTGATTTTGATGTCCGATTTGGGATGGACACGAATATATTTAAATATATATAGCCATGTTGATTAGATATGCGTCATTTTGACGCGAGCGATATTTAAATCGATTTTATTCATTTTTTATAATGAATATCGAAAATGAAGTGATTTCAAAATCTGATGTTTGAAAACATTATCATTTATATGTTAATGATATAGAATATTCAATTTTTATTTAAAATTAAATATTAATTTGAAACCGTTTTTAAAACGAATTTAAACGATTTATAAAATACGTTTTGAATGGAAATCGATGAAATATATATAATATATATATTAATGGCCTGAATAGAACGCGCTGCACCGCAGTAGTTCGCGAATTTCGACCATTGACTTCGAATTGACGTTACGGGAGATCCGACCTTCGGATTCTCCTCAAACCGGACCGTTGGGTTCGTATCGAAAAGTCTTTCCAACGAATATAAGAGATTTGAAATCTAAATTTGTAAAAGGTCGTTGTAAATGCAGTTCGATGTCCAAATCAAATTTGTAAAAGGTCGTTGTAAATATATTTTTATCGAAATGAACTAGTTATGAACTACAATTATAATCCAATATTTTTAAATAAAAAAATTGGATTTGAAATGGTTTCGAAAATAACCGGAATTTCCAAGATATGAATTGGAATGGATTTGAATCGAATTTATCTTCGGAATATTTCGATATTGGATTCCGTGATTATACGGATATTGTGGAGGAATTTGGAAGATATATATATCGTTATTCCAATACGATATTTGTTGATTTCAGAATTTGATATTGAATATAAGCCGATATATTTTCTATTCGGAGCCTCGTATTTAATATCAAATGGGATTTTGGGTTTGTCGTGAATGGTGTCTTTATTAACACTGTTCTTAAACCCAGTTGAGAAACGATTAAATCTTTTTACTCAGATTTGATGAAGTATACCAATTAATTATTATTTAGTTGGGATTGAACTGAAATTGATTTTTGGGTTTATCGTGAACGGTGTTTTAATTAACACTTGTTCTTTAACCTGATTAACAATGGAATGAGATTTTGGGTTTGTCGTGAATGGTATCTTTAATAATACTGTTCTGAAAACCAATGGAGTTAAGAAAATTATAAACTAACTGGAGATTAGCTAAGTTGAATGGTTTCCTGGGTATTGATCTGGTGTTATTTTCAGCCATCGGGATTAATACTTAGGTAATTGTTCTCTTACTAATTTACGGTTGCAGACTGTTCGAATGTGATTTTGGGTTTATCGTGAACCGTGTTTTAAATGACATTGGTTCTTTAACCCAGTTAAAGATAAGATTAATTTTTTTTCTTTGAATAATCATTAATACTGATTTTTGGGAAGATTAAAACTAAATGGAGTTTTAATGAATCTTTGATTATATTGAAAAGTGAATGTGATAATTAAAATTATCAATTCAAGAAAATGATCGAAAATGGAGTACCACCAGTTTTACTCCAGCCGATAGCTAAATCTTTAATTAGATTTGAACGTGAAATGGTAATTAATATTTACCGATAACACCGTGGTGTTTGATATGGAGTATTACCAGTTTTGCTCCATAGGATAAATAGGTTGGGATTGGGAAATGTAATAAATGATTACTTTGGTAAGGTTCGCTAATCCCGATTAGTTTGGATAAACCTTAATATGGTTTAAAATTGTGAAAAGAATATTTGAATAAAAGAATATTCTAAAATGGAATTAGGTGTATGTTGTGTTTGTTGAACTAGTTTATAATATACGCGAGTTATTCGGAAAGGCCGAGTTTATACCCATTTTGAATAACTGATTCGACGATAAGTCGACGATGAAGACGGTGGTTGAAGATCGGAGGTCTTCACATCATTTGGATGATTACTGATGTCTTAATTGGGCTGTACACCAAAAACGAGGTAATAAGTAGTGATCGTCTAGACGTACATAGAGATCGACGGATATGCGAGGGCCTCTCTCCTATATTGGACATATGGGACGAGGAATAAGGTGCCTCCGGTTTTGTTCAAATCCAGAACGGACTTGTAAATCGACTGTGTGTCTAACATTGGATTTTATTCTGTGTCGATTGATCTCTATTAAATATACATCTTCCTGGTGAAGGAATATTTATTCTCTTACTTCACCCTTCTCTGAGACGTATGGGATTAGAGGTTGTATATCTATGAACATCAGTCGCATGGCGTGAATTGCCTATGTGGCATGCCTAAGTGGCAAATGATCAAGACTTCTGTTGAAAAGCAGAGTCTTTTGGTTGATGATCAAAGCATAGTTTTAATACAACGCCTCTTTGTGTATAGCGTTAATTCGCGAGCCGCACACCCCGGTGTGAACCAGCAACAGGAGAAGGATCCAGGGAGGACATGTGTTTCCTTCTTAGCTAAAAGTTGTGTTAGCGTTTTACAAGCCCTGGCATTTTACTTATATGGACGATGGAAAGCGAGGCGCCTCGGTTATATTGGTCACTACGGTGCCGATGGATGGTTTGGTCGGTATATGACCAGTTTACGCACCATCGGGCAGGGAAACGTATTGTTCAGGCATTTTAATCCACTTCGTGTGGACCGACCCTATGGATCCTAAGGGCTTGACAGAGTACTCGTCCTGGGACATGGGCTAGATTATCTCGAAGCGGTAAGGACGATCCCTTGCCTTGGTTCACGATGGAAATCCAACTTCCAATATGACATTGTGCGGTTTTAATTGTAGAACTAGTATGGCGACATAGTAGCATCGGAAGCTATGCCGTCTATGATTGATACAATTATTTGAAGTTGATTTCTTCACTTATATAATGATAAAAGATTAAATTTCGCGTATCAAGCATTATTTGGCTATTATAAGGTAAAAACCTAACCTCCAGCTTGCGTTGCATTGGGTGATGGGACCTGGGTCTTATAATTGCTTCATTGTTATTTATTTAGCATTGCGCTGTTTGTTTATGCACTAGTATTCTTGGGAGAAAACCCGTTCCGTTTTATACGGCGTGGTCCCTTGATTTACCTAACTTTAAAATAAAGACTAATAACTGTTTCAGTTCTCACACCAGTCACATGACTAATGTAATGATCCGAAAATTAGCGACCTTGATTATCCGATATACAACACATATTGAACATCAAGAGTCAAAAATACCGGATGGTTAATGTAACACCCCGTATTTCCTGTGATCGTATAAGTAACAAATCAGAGAATAATTAAATTATTAATAAGAATCAAGGGAAACGGGTTGCGCCAATGCGTTCGTCTCGAAATTCTGTTTGGAAACGAGTCCGAGTTTTCGAGTAACGGAGTCCGTCTGAGTGAGATATGGCCCTCCGAATTTTCAGA
Organism: Allium sativum; assembly: GCA_030737875.1. Classification (NCBI taxonomy): domain Eukaryota; kingdom Viridiplantae; phylum Streptophyta; class Magnoliopsida; order Asparagales; family Amaryllidaceae; genus Allium; species Allium sativum. The sequence continues at coordinate 434,662,862 of CM060918.1, read as the reverse complement.
GAATTTCAGAATTGAAAACCGCTCGAAAATTCGAATTCAAATTCGAATTCAAAATCGCTGAACAGGCTGGGCGGAAAAATTCCTGCCCATGGACCAGGTCGACCTGTCGGTCGACCATAGTGTCGACCTTCCAGGGCCAGGTCGACCATAGTGTCGACCTGGGGGTCGACCAGCTCCCGAAACCTAGTTTTTGAACCTGGTTCATTCTGATGTATTCGGTCTCGTTTCTATCTAGATTTGTCTGCCTAATCCTATATAAACAGCCCCCTAGCCTCATCTTCTCTACACAATTTCATTCTGTCTATATTCCGCCTCTGTTCTAATTAAAAATAAAAATGGCTTCGCTACCCTGCTGGAATCCAAACTTGGACTGATGCATCTTCTTCCTACCTGAATAGAATTAAAAGCTAAATCAAATCTCAAATCAAAGTCTAGAGTTATGACAACAATTAAGGAGGAATAATTCAGTTCTGCATCAACAACAGTTTATTATCCTTTCTTAAAACCACGAAAGGCAAGTACAGTTATTTTCCGCTATAAACTGTAATTATAATTGTGACATGATTATAATTCTGAATCTGAGGTTATGTATATTCTTATCTGTCAGATCTATTTTTCTGTGATTATTTTGTACCTCTTTCTTCTTTCTATTCTATAACCAGGCTACTATGAGCCTGCGTAGAATCTCATAAGAGATTAATGCACGAACGCTAAATTTTGGGACAAATAATAATGCACAATTGGATATGAAACTGATGCCTATGAGACTATTGCCTATGACTAAGATTCATTGACTTTGAGACTATTGCCTATGACTATGATTCAAGACTATGAGACTATTGCCTGTGACTATGATTCATGCCTATGAGACTATTGCCTATGATTATGATTTATGCCTATGAGACTATTGCCTGTGACATTGAATAAGAAACTATTGTAATTAGTCTCCCATGACTATTGTGGTTAGTTGCCTATAACTATTGTATTTAGTTTCTTATGCCTATTCCCTTAATGATGTTAGATCTCATATTTTTGTATGTAACTTTGCTAGTTTATTCCCATTCGCTGTTATGGACATCGAGCCTAGTAGGGCCAATATCATTGTATTTTTTTCATCATTGCATGCCTATTCTTTCTTGTGCTTGTCCCCTATGAGTACTTAGAGAACTTGTGGAAACATGTTATACGGGGATTTGGCGAAGCTTAATTAAGTTAATTTGGCATAATAAATATGTTGGCATAATCTGAATTGGCTATAATAGTGAATGATTAACAAGTATATTAGTCTTGGATATAAATGGTGAACTAGAATATTAAATCTAGTTTTGACATGAACTATAAATGGGAATATTAAGGCTAAGATTTGGGGCATATATATTGTATTATGAATTATGACCTTAATTTGGGCATGTAAGTTTAGGCTAAATTTATGATTGGGCAAGATATGTAAATAGAGTTTTAGATATATATAATCTGCTAAATCCGTTATCTGCTAAATCTGTTATATTGCCTAATCTGCTAGTTCTGTTATTTTGCCTAAACTGCTAATTAGATTGAATTGCCTAATATGCTAATTATGTTAAATTGCCTTATCTGCTGTAATGACCCGCATTGTCAGGGGTATTATAATTAATTTATTTAATTATATATATCGTGATGTAGTGGATTAAATAGAGGTTTAATTAAATAATATGGAGTATTTAATTAAATTAAATAATTAAATAATATATTTAATTCAGAAATAATCAAAATGTTGGAAATCACAATATTCTGTGAACGCGGACATCCCTAAGATTTAATTCAGCTTAGAGTTGAAGTATATTGATGAATATATTCAATCGACGTCAGTTTGAACGTATAATTATAATATAATTAAAATCGAGCTCGAAATGGCGCTGTAGTTCGTAAATTGGCGATTCGAACTTCAACTGAATGTATAGGATTCGTTTTAAGCCGGATTTCTGTGAAACAAGAAACGTGTGGAGCTGGTGGAGTATATCTTTCTAATGGAAGAGAAAAATCTGGATTTCGTCGGATAGATTTTGATTTACGTCCAAATCAAATATTAAAATAGTCGCTATAGAATCGTTTATCGACCTTATCGGTTTATTCGATATAACTAGAGATCGGGTTTGAACTTAGACAAGGTTCTTTTGGGAAGTAGTGATAATTTAATTTATAGAATTTTATGGTAATTTTTAATTAATCAAATAAGCAAATTTTTATTTAGAGCATTTTGCACCCTTAATCAGCGAATTTGGGGTTCCACAAAATGAGTTAATCTACCGGTATTATTATACCTTTGGGATCATGGTACGTTGGTCATCACAACGATAGGGCTAACTCTGTCTATAGCAGTTGTATAAGAATAGAGTTTACAAAATGAATACGGATGTTTTCCTTAAAATAAAAACAAATTAAACAAAACGTTGCCGACCACAAGTACCATGCTAAAGACCACAAGAGGCCACCTTTTCTACTTCTTAGCCGCACCCTATTGTTTTAAAATGTTAAGACCTAATCTACTTGGCCTCCACTTTTCATTGTCTCAGCAACAATAAAGTAAAACGAGACCTTATTCTCCCAAATGAAATCCGATATATATATATATATATATATATATATATATATATATATATATATATATATAGAACGGTGAAAGCTTGCATGGAGACACTTCCGGACTTGGTTTAGTAGATGGTTTCATTAATGGGAAGGGTCTTGTGGTTGACGAGGAGGACAGGCCTGGGATCTGTAAGACTGGCGAATGGAAGGGGGTTTGGTGAGGAGCTATTGCTGTCGAAGGGGGAGCAGGTCTCGGCGAACAAGTGTATGACCGTGGGTTGTTCTCCGATGGCTGAAGCAAGGGGCAGCAGCTCGTTCTTTTTGGTCGACAGTGCGGGTTGTCTTTTCCTGGAGTTGGATACGTATGAAAGGGGACGGCCATGATTCCCGTGACTATGTATGTTTTTATATACGTCGATGAAACTGTAGTGGACAGCATGTTATTGTTGGGGAAGAAGGGTGTATGCCGGTTTCAGTTTCTAGCATCAGTATGGGCTGAGAAATTTGAAGTAGATCTGGAGGAGCTGGTCTTTATCTGAGCGAGTTTGCAATTTGTCTGAAAAGGGTGATGGTGAGTTCAAAATAAAAGGGATGGGGAGACCGAGTTTAAAGCGAGGAGGAGACGTAAAGAAATATGGCAGATCGAGGTTTCTGAAGATTGGAAAATGAGAATTTCAAAAGGAGTAGGTGGCGATGATATTTTGGGAAGAAGGGTCAGAGTACGGTGTATTACGGTTTTGGGTAGTCAAATGAAAAGGTGGGCCGACTATGAAGAGAGGTGAGGCCCAATAAGGTTTTAAATATATATAATTTATATATGAAGATGTAGTAACTTGTAAATCGTATAACTTGACCATACGTTATCGAAATTCAGCGAAACAAGACCCGTTGGGATCGTGGGAACGGTGGCCACACCATGGAGCTAACTGGGAGTGAATCCGAGCTCGTTACAATTTATTGAAAAATAAATTGTCCGTATGAATCAAATCGAGCGATGGTTATCATTATTAACGATGATCGTCCAATGTGAGTAAATCTCACTAACTCTGAATAGTTTATATTTTCATGTTGTATTTTTAGAACTGTTAAATATTGACTGATTCATGGTGTGTTGACTGTTTGATTGAACTGCTAGTCAGTTAGTTGAATTTCTATATTTGTTTCTGTTTAACAGAATATATCATATGGAACTGAAACTGATGTTGATTTTATTGCGTAACATCTGTGGATGCAGGGAAACAGGTTGGAGGAATCCGGCTGGATTCCTCAACTGTTATTTTATTGTTTTTCATATATGGTTATATGATGTGATATAAAATCTGTGGGCAATTATATGTGCTTGGACGATATTGAACATCGTGATTTGATATGATTGAATACCATAACATACCGAAATGTTGATAAGGGGATTTTCAAAGTGATATTGAAAATAGAATATTTATAATATGGGATATTTATAAATAGGAGATATTCAAAAAGGAAATAATTTCAAACCATTTTTTTTTTAATGGAAAGGCCTGTGTGGCGGGTTTGGGGATTTTCCCGATGCTCCGGTTACAAAGGAGGTTATGGCGAATTTTTCAGAGAATTTAAGGAGTTAGAATATTTCAAGAATAAATTTGAAAAGGAAATATTTGTAAACCATTTACAAATAGAATTGAAAAGGAAACGTTATAAAAGGGAAATCATTTTTAAAGTGTAAACCGTTATTTAAAAGTAAATCTTTTCAAATGAATAAAACGTTGTTAAAAAGGAAATCTTTGTAAAGTGAACAAAGTAAATCGAATATGGTATTCGAAAGGAGTTAAATCGAATATGGAATTCGAAGGGAGTAAATCGAATATGGTATTCGAAAGTTAGTAAAATGAATATGCTATTCGAAAAGGGGTTAGTCGAGTTGAGTTAGTTGAATAGAGTTAACCAGTTCAGTAGAGTTAACCAGTTCAGTAGAGTTAACCAGTTGGGTTAAGTAAGTCGAGTTTACCATTTGGGTTAAGTGAGTTGGGTTAACCAGTTAGAGTTAACCAGTTAGAGTTAATCAGTTAGAGTTAATCGATTAGAGTTAAAACGAACAAGAGTTAATCAAATATAGTTATTTGAGACAGAGTTAGTCAAACAGAGTTATTCAGGATACGTTGCCATCTCGTACGACTGCTAGCGTAATTCGCAGGGCTGTAAATAGCCTACGGCGTTCGGATGTTTCCTGAGGTAGTCTGGCGTAACCATTATGATCGCTGCGATCTAGAGTCAAGCGAATGGAGTAAAATCGAATATTAGTTATTCGATAGGCGTTAATCAGCTTGAGTTAGATGATCGAGATAAGTTAATCGAGTTAAATTCTTAAGTAAGATTATCGAGATAAGTTAATCGAGTTGAGTTCTTGAGTTAGATTACCAAGATAAGTTAATTGAGTTAAGTTCTTGTGTTAGATTATCGAGATAAGTGAGTCGAGTTAAATTCGTCGAGTTAAATTAATCGATGTTAGTTTCATCGAAGGAGTTAATCGATGTTAGTTTCATCGAAAGGAGTTAATCGATGTTAATTTCATCGAAAGGAGTATCGATGTTAGTTTCATCGAAGGGAGTTATCGATTATAGTTTAATCGAAAGGAGTTATCGATTAGTTAAATCGGAAGGAGTTATCAAATTTAGTTATTCGAAAAGGAGTTATCGATTTGTTAAATCGAAAGGGAAGATTATCGAATATCGTTTATTCGAGAGTAGATTATCAAATATAGTTATTCGAAGGAGTTATCGATTATTAGTTAATCGAAGTGAGTTATAGAATATTAGTTAAATCGAAGTAGTTAATCGAATATAGTAAAGGAGTTAATCGAATATAGTTTATTCGAATATAGTAAAGGAGTTAATCGAATATAGTTTATTCGAATATAGTAAAGAAGTTAATCGAATATAGTTTATTCGAATATAGTAAAGGAGTTAATCGAATATAGTTTATTCGAATATAGTAAAGGAGTTAATCGAATATAGTTTATTCAAATATAGTAAAGGAGTTAATCGAATATAGTTTATTTGAATAGAGTTAGAGGAGTTATCGAATATAGTTTATTCGACAGGAGTTAAGTGAATGGGGTTAATCAAATAGAGTTAATCAAATAGAGTAAATCAAATAGATTTAACCCAATAGGGTAATTCCAATAGAGTTAGTTGAAAAGAGTTAATCGAATATAGTTATTCGAAAGAAAGGTTAAGTAAGGAAGTTAGTTAAATAAATATAAAGTGAACTTTGCCTATTTCAAGGTTAGAAGTGTTGTTCAGTTAAGGTCTGAGAGGTAGTTCTACCCCAACTTGATTGGCTTCGTTTTTAACTGAGGAATGGTTAAGGTTCGGCAGTAAAGGATGGTAAAGTGAATTTAGAAAATAAAGAAAATGGTTGAGTTAGCATAGCGATGTTTTATCTAAACATCTGTTTAATTCAAACGTAGGAGTTTGGAAATGTTTTCCAAACAAGAATCAGAAATGTTTTCTAAATATAGAAAACAAGGAATGGAAATGTTTCCAGTGTTAATAACGTATATTTTCTAAATATAGAAAATAACAAATGTTGAATATAGGGAAACAGGGGATGTAAAATGAACTAAAGAGATAAATGTTAAATGATGTTTGTTTGATATAATTTCCATCTGGAAATAATATCGTTGTTTGCACACTTGTTTTTCTTCGATAGTTAACTCACAGACTATCGAAGTTTTTGACTATTTTAACGTTGTTAATATGGAGAGACCGGTTGGATTATTATCCAAAGAACCACTCTGTATTGGCATAAGCGTCGCGAATTATATATGCTAAGGATAATAGAAGACGGAGTAAAATGCAAGGGCTGCTGTATAAGTCTTAGATAACAGTGACTAAGATGGATATACTGAATAGTGCCTTCAGTTTGTCCAGTTCCAGGAAAACTTGTATGGACGAAGGTCTGACAGAGTATACCCAATGGATCGCGTAAATTGATCTATTCAAACGTATTCACGTTTGGTGGAGGAGGAATTCGTTTCTCTTAGCTGTATACCCGTGTTATTTTTGGATAAGTCAATTTGTGATTTTGTGGGTATGACGATGTGACATTCTAAGTGAATGAGGATGACTTGTATGAATGAATGTCTGACAAAGTATTTCCAGAAAGGTCACGTACCTTGATTTCTTCAAACATACCAAAAGTGGTAGCGGAGAAGGAAACTTCTTTTAGCTAACACGTAATGTATTGTTGTAGACGTCAATTAGTGATTTTCGATGGACCTAACAATGTGGCATTCAAAGTGAATCTGATGTGATGATAACGCGTAACTTCTAGCCTCATCATCCGGTTAATGACAGAAATCGGGCAAGCAGCATGGCTAAGTCGGTCGCACCGAAGTAGGGTGTATAATCACCTATCTAGAGAATATTCATTTATTTCTTAAATCTATCAATGTTGTCCCATATATGTATGGGAACGGTTGCTGATCCCAACCGTTGGTGATGTACATTCGATACACTCAAGCGAAATGAGTGGTCGGTCATGTGTGGCTGAGTTGCAAGATGTTCTTGTTGAACTCCAGTGTATCATTCCTAGAGTACACTGATCGGAAGGTGGTTCCATACCTTGTCATAGTTGGAAATCCATTATCCAATACGTGCTTGCGATTTTGATTGTATACTATATATGTAGAACGTGAGATGAAAGCGTTTCTGCTAGTTGATATCTATGTGTACATAGACATTATTATAATATCAAATTTTTTTGATATAAAGATATTTCAGATTATCATAAGGGAAAAACCCGTTCCGTTCTGCGTCGTGGTCTTTTGAGATATCGTTTACTTGTTCATATTCCTATTTAAACTGTTTTACCCATACCAGTCCCATGACTGACCCGGAGTTTACTTTGTTGTTTTCCCTAAACTCTTGGGTGCCTAAATTTGTACGGGCAGTCAAGTAGTCAGGATTTTACAGATATACTTGAAGAGCTGGAGCAGGAGGCTTCTGGATCATATAGCTATAGTTATTTCCGCTATGTTGTAAGTGTTGTACTCTGATAAGTGCTATTGTATACATAACTGTTGTATTTCAAAGTTATGTTATATATTATATGTAATTCGTTCCGCTGTGAGGTTCGTGTTACTCTGATGTTGTGTTCTTCTTCTTCTTCTGTTCTAAGTTTCTATCTTGTCTATTCTCACCCTCTAATTTCTTTCATTAATTACCAGGATTTTTCGATTTTTTGGTTATCGACATCGATCTTATGTCGATAACCAAAGTCGCCGAAAATCCGGGTCGTTACAGTTGGTATCAGAGCTTAAATTAAGAATTACTTGGCTCTGTGGCGTGACTCAGTAGAGATAGGGTTAGTAATACCCTAGATTGAGTTTGAGTGTATATATACGAGTGCGTATTTGTATTTGATATAAAAATGGTTTTATATTGTGGAGATTCGTCGGTTGAGTTGTTTGTGAATTCTGGTCGATCAGTTTGATCCTCCGTATCGATAGGAGTAAGTAAACACTTGAATACGATGGACCGACACAGTATGGATATATGATATATTATCATATATAAGATGTGTTGGTAGTAATGATAATCAGATAAGATTATAAAATGTGAAATGGTTATATATAACCAACCAGAATTCATATAAGTGAAATACGTGAAATCAGATGAGTTAAATCTGAAATTTTAATCAGAATTGGAATTAAAATCCCAGAAATTGGAAAGAAGTTTGTAAATGAAACTGGATTGAGTATAAGGAAAATTTAAGATCCTGGGAGATTTTAAATTGGTTTAAAGCATTGTGAATGGTATTTGAAATATATTTCAAAGTAGAAGTGTTTGAGAAATGGTTTTAAAAGTGGTATAGTATTGAACTCACTACGGTCGCTGGAAAGTTACTCCGATGTTGACTGCACAGCATCATCGGTGTGATTTTCGAATTTCTAAGTGGTGGATTACTACCAAAGATTTTGATTAGAATTGTTTTGAGAAAACAAGTTGTTCAGAAATTCAAAGGTTTTTGAATTGTGATTATGATTTCAAATTGATTTGAAATAAAACCCAGGGATTTAAATTCTAGAATTTAAAATTTAACTTGTGAAGTTAAGTAGAATGAGATGGTAAAAGTTAAGTAAAACTGAAAAAGATTAGAGAATAATCTAGGATGGAATCGAGGGATAAGTTAAGAATTTGGAATCCAGAATGAAACTCGAGTTTGAAATGATATCTGGCTTGGATATAAGCGAATGATTTGGTTTTGAGATTGAACTGATTGGAGATCAAGTTGGTAATGCATTGTTATATGCAGAACTGGTGACGAATGGTAGGGATATAATGATATGCCCAACAAAAAGGTACAAATTTATATTTTATATGAGTTTGGAATTTATGAGCCGAATTGGCAAGCCGTTTGGTGTTTTGATTTTCTTTTGGGTTGAAGAAGGCCCCAGAGAGGTGAGTTGGAGTTTGAGCTATTGACCAGTACAAAGGAGGTGCTGGCGAAATTTTTCGAAAAGTTAAGGTGTTAGAAAATTTTCAGGATTTTTGAAAATTTTCGTTGATAAGAATTAATTAATAATTTAATTGAAATTAAATTAGTTCGGTTGAAACTGAAGTTAAGAAGTGAAATAATAAGTTCTAACTAGTCGATAGGGTCGTCCTCTACCTTAGCAATTTCGAGGACGAAATTATTTTAAGTGGAGAAGAATGTAATGACCCGCATTGTCAGGGGTATTATAATTAATTTATTTAATTATATATCTCGTGATGTAGTGGATTAAATAGAGGTTTAATTAAATAATATGGAATATTTAATTAAATTAAATAATTAAATAATATATTTAATTCAGAAATAATCAAAATATTGGAAATCACAATATTCTGTGAACGGTGACATCCCTAAGATTTAATTCAGCTTAGAGTTGAAGTATATTGATGAATATATTCAATTGACGTCAGTTTGAACGTATAAATATAATATAACTAAAATCGAGCTCGAAATGGCGCTGTAGTTCGTAAATTGGCGATTCGAACTTCAACTGAATGTATAGGATTCGTTTTAAGCCGGATTTCTGTTAAACAAGAAACGTGTGGAGCTAGTGGAGTATATCTTTCTAGTGGAAGAGAAAAATCTGGATTTCGTCGGATAGATTTTGATTTAGGTCCAAATCAAATATTAAAATAGTCGCTATAGAAACGTTTATCGACCGTATCGGTTTATTCGATATAACTAGAGATCGGGTTTGAACTTAGACAAGGTTCTTTTGGGAAGTAGTGTTAATTTAATTTATAGAATTTTATGGTAATTTTTAATTAATCAAATAAGCAACTTTTTATTTGGAGCAATTTGCACCCTTAATCAGCGACCTTGGGGTTCCATAAAATGAGTTAATCTACCGGTATTATTATACCTTTGGGATCGTGGTACGTTGGTCATCACAATGATAGGGCTAACTCTATCTATAGCAGTTGTATAAGAATAGAGTTTACGAAATGAATACGGATGTTTTCCTTAAAATAAAAACAAATTAAACAAAACGTTGCCGACCACAAGTACCATGCTGAAGACCACAAGAGGCCACGTTTTCTACTTCTTAGCCGCACCCTATTATTTTAAAATGTTAAGACCTAATCTACTTGGCCTCCACTTTTCATTTTCTCAGCTACAATAAAGTAAAACGAGACCTTATACTCCCAAATGAAATCCGATATACATATATATATATATATATATATATATATATATATATATATATATATATAGAACGGTGAAAGCTTGCATGGAGACACTTCCGGACTTGGTTTAGTAGCTGGTGTCATTAATGGGAAGGGTCTTGTGGTTGACGAGGAGGACAGGCCTGGGATCTGTAAGACTGGCGAATGGAAGGGGGTTTGGTGAGGAGCTATTGCTGTCGAAGGGGGAGCAGGTCTCGGCGAACAAGTGTATGACCGTGGGTTGTTCTCTGATGGCCGGAGCAAGGGGCAGCAGCTCGTTCTTTTTGGTCGACAGTGCGGGTTGTATTTTCCTGGAGTTGGATATGTATGAAAGGGGACGACCATGATTTCTGTGACTGTGTATGTATGTTTTTATATACGTCGATGAAACTGTAGTGGACAACATGTTATTGTTGGGGAAGAAGGGCGTATGCCGGTTTCAGTTTCTAGCATCAGTATGGGCTGAGAAATTTGAAGTAGATCTGGAGGAGCTGGTCTTTATCTGAGCGAGTTTGCAATTTGTCTGAAAAGGGTGATGGCGAGTCCGAAATAAAAGGGATGGGGAGACCGAGTTTAAAGCGAGGAGGAGACGTAAAGAAATATGGCAGATCGAGGTTTCTGAAGATTGGAAATTGAGGAGTTCAAAAGAAGCAGGTGGCGATGATATTTTGGGAAAAAGGGTCGGATTACGGTGTATTACGGTTTTGGGTAGTCAAATGAAAAGGTGGGCCGACTATGAAGAGAGGTGGGGCCCAATAAGGTTTTAAATATATATAATTTATATATAAAGATGTAGTAACTTGTAAATCGTATAACTTGACCATACGTTATCGAAATTCAGCGAAACAAGATCCGTTGGGATCGTGGGAACGGTGGCCACACCATGGAGCTAACTAGGAGTGAATCCAAGCTCGTTACAATTTATTGAAAAATAAATTGTCTGTCTGAATCAAATCGAGCGATGGTTATCGTTATTAACGATGATCATCCAATGTGAGTAAATCTTACTAACTCTGAATAGTTTATATTTTCATGTTGTATTTTTAGAACTATTAAATATTGACTGATTGATGGTGTGTTGACTATTTGATTGAACTGCTAGTCAGTTAGTTGAATTTGTATATTTGATTCTGTTTAACAGAATATATCATATGGAACTGAAAGTGATGTTGATTTTATTGTGTAACATCTGTGGGTGCAGGGAAACAGGTTGGAGGAATCCGACTGAATTCCTCAACAGTTATTTTATTGTTTTTCATTAATGGTTATATGATGTGATATAAAATCTATGGGCAATTATATGTGCTTGGACGATATTGAACATCGTGATTTGATATGATTGAATACCATAACATACCGAAATGTTGATAAGGGGATTTTCAAAGTGATATTGAAAATAGAATATTTATAAAATGGGATATTTATAAATAGGAGATATACAAAAAGGAAATAATTTCAAACCATTTTCTTTTTGAATGGAAAGGCCTGTGTGGCGGGTTTGGGGATTTTCCCGATGCTCACGTTACAAAGGAGGATATGGCGAATTTTTCAGAGAATTTAAGGAGTTAGAATATTTCAAGAATAAATTTGAAAAGGAAATTTTTGTAAACCATTTACAAATAGAATTGAAAAGGAAACGTTATAAAAGGGAAATCATTTTTAAAGAGTAGAACCGTTATTTAAAAGTAAATCTTTTCGAATGAATAAATCGTTGTTAAAAAGGAAATCTTTATAAAGTGAATAAAGTAAATCGAATATGGTATTCGAAAGAAGTTAAATCGAATATGGAATTCGAAGGGAGTAAATCGAATATGGTATTCGAAAGTTAGTAAAACGAATATGCTATTCGAAAAGGGGTTAGTCGAGTTGAGTTAGTTGAATAGAGTTAACCAGTTCAGTAGAGTTAACCAGTTGGGTTAAGTAAGTCGAGTTTCAGTTGGGTTAAGTAAGTCGGGTTAACCATTTAGCGTTAACCAGTTAGATTTAACCAGTTAGAGTTAATCAGTTAGAGTTAATCGATTAGAGTTAAAACGAACTAGAGTTAATCAAATATAGTTATTTGAGACAAAGTTAGTCAAATAGAGTTATTCAGGATATGTTGCCATCTCGTACGACTACTAGCGTAATTCGCAGGGCTGTAAATAGCCTACGGCGGTCGGATGTTTCCTGAGGGAGTCAGGCGTAACCATTGTGATCGCTGCGATCTAGAGTCAAGCGAATGGAGTTAAATCGAATATTAGTTATTCATTAGGAGTTAATCAACTTGAGTTAGATTATCGAGATAAGTTGAGTAAGATTATTGAGATAAGTTAATCGAATTGAGTTCTTGAGTTAGATTACCGAGATAAGTTAATCGAGTTAAGTTCTTGAGTTAGATTATCGAGATAAGTGAGTCGAGTTAAGTTCGTCGAGTTGAATTAATCGATTTTAGTTTCATCGAAGGAGTTAATCGATGTTAGTTTCATCGAAAGGAGTTAATCGATGTTAATTTCATCGAAAGGAGTATCGATGTTAGTTTCATTGAAGGGAGTTATCGATTATAGTTTAATCGAAAGGAGTTATCAATTAGTTAAATCAGAAGGAGTTGTCAAATTTAGTTATTCGAAAAGGAGTTATCGATTTGTTAAATCGAAAGGGAAGATTATCGAATATCGTTTATTCGAGAGTAGATTATCGAATATAGTTATTCGAAGGAGTTATCGATTATTTGTTAATCGAAGTGAGTTATAGAATATTTGTTAAATCAAAGGAGTTAATCCAATATAGTTTATTCGAATATAGTAAAGGAGTTAATTGAATATAGTTTATTCGAATATAGTAAAGGAGTTAATCGAATATAGTTTATTCGAATATAGTAAAGGAGTTAATCGAATATAGTTCATTCGAATATTGCAAAGGAGTTAATCGAATATAGTTTATTCGAATGTAGTAAAGGAGTTAATCGAATATAGTAAAGGAGTTAATCGAATATAGTTTATTCGAATATAGTAAAGGAGTTAATCGAATATAGTTTATTCGAATAGGGTTAGAGGAGTTATCGAATATAGTTTATTCGACAGGAGTTAAGTGAATGGGTTAATCAGATAGAGTAAATCAAATAGAGTTAATCAAATAGAGTAAATCAAATAGAGTTAACACAATAGGGTCAGTCCAATAGAGTTAATTGAAAAGAGTTAATCGAATATAGTTATTCGAAAGAAAGGTTAAGTAAGGAAGTTAGTTAAAGAACTATAAAGTGAACTTTGCCTATTTCAAGGTTAGAAGTGTTGTTCAGTTAAGGTCTGAGAGGTAGTTCTACCACAACTTGATTGGCTTTGTTTTTAACTAACGAATGGTTAAGGTTTGGCAGTAAAGGATGGTAAAGTGAATTTAGAAATTAAAGAAAATGGTTGAGTTAGCATAGCGATGTTTTATCTAAACATCTGTTTAATTCAAACGTAGGAGTTTGGAAATGTTTTCCAAACAAGAATCAGAAATGTTTTCTAAATACAGAAAACAAGGAATGGAAATGTTTCCAGTGTTAATAACGTATATTTTCTAAATAAAGAAAATAGCAAATGTTGAATATAGGGAAACAGAAGATGTAAAATGAACTAAAGATATAAATATTAAATGATGTTTGTTTGATATAATTTCCATCTGGAAATAATATCGTTGTTTGCACACTTGGTTTTCTTCGATAGTTAACTCACAGACTATCGAAGTTTTTGACCAATTTAACGTTGTTAATATGGAGAGAGAGACCGGTTGGATTATTATCCAAAGAACCACTCTGTATTGGCATAAGCGTCGCGAATTATATATGCCAAGGATAATAGAAGACGGAGTAAAATGCAAGGGTTGTTGTATAAGTCTTAGATAACAGTGACTAAGATGGATATACTGAATAGTGCCTTCGGTTTATCCAGTCCCAGGACAACTTGTATGGACGAAGGTCTGACAGAGTATATCCAATGGATCGCGTAAGTTGATCTGTTCAAACGTATTCACGTTTGGTGGCGGAGGAATTCGTTTCTCTTAGCTGTATACATAACTGTTATATTTCAAAGTTATGTTATATATTATATGTTATTCGTTCCGCTGTGAGGTTCGTATTACTCTGATGTTGTGTTCTTCTTCTTCTTCTATTCTAGGTTTCTATCTTATCTATTCTCACTCTCTAATTCCTTTCATTAATTACCAGGATTTTTCGATGTTTTGGTTATCGACATCAAGCTTATGTCGATAACCACAGTCGCCGAAAATCCGGGTCGTTACATCTGCTAAATCTGCTAAATAGCCTAATCTGTAAGATCTCTTATCTATTTAATCTGTTGAATGACGTAATCTGTTGGAACTCATATGCTGAAATTTGAAGTATGTGAATCTGTAGGCTAGACTTAAAATTGAGCAAAACTTGTAAATGGAACCTCGAATAATCTGCTGTAACTTGTACAGAAGTTTAATCGGTTAAGTAAACAGAATTAGACTGATATCTGAAAAATCTGTATTGGGATGAATTGGCTATGACACGAGGTTAGACTCTGTTTGCGGTAGAAGCCTGCCTGGAACCAACCGGCTTAACTAGCGACCGCAAACTACCAGTCTAATATGAGAGGTCATGGGCATAACCAAAATATGCTTAGACACGAGTTTAGGTCTGGCTTGTGGCAGAAGTTTGCCCGTAACCGCCCGGCATATCCAGCGGCCACAAGCTACGGACCTAATGTGAGAGGCCTATGCATTAATATTTAATTAATGCAAATCTGGGATAAATGTGATGTCTAAAACGTGTTGGGTGGATAGGGTTAAACCAATTGGACTAATGAATTTAACAAACCCATTTCGTGAATCTGTAGGCCCAATTACAAAGTTAGACAAATCTGAAAATCTGTTAAATCCGTATATCTGATCCGTTAGTCCGAAAACTTGTCTGATCTGTGAACTAGTTGTTCTGAACTTTGTATGACTGAACTTGTAAATAAGTTAATCTGAAATCTGTTAGTCTGGAGACACAAGGTTAGGAGGGAAATTACTTGTGTCATCTGTTGTTTGGAACCCATATTAGTCAATCACCCTTTCTGGTATCAAAACTTTGAGCCAACAGTATGTAGGGTCCAGGCACGCTTACTGAACTAATTATAAGTGGTTCATTCTGATAATGGCGAGGGGTGTTGACGGTGCGTTCCAACCGGGTCATGTGCGTGCATGGATCCCGATCTGCCTCCGAGGATGTAAGACGCCGTGACATCTGTAAATAGGCCTGTGCCAATTGGTTGTCACTTTGGGGAGTGATACACCCTATTGTGGAGTCGACACAGGGTATTTATGTATTAGGGAGCCGATCGCTTGGGGTAGGGTTTTAGGGTACACCAATTTCTGTCTGTTTCTGTTGGTACCGTATGTTTCAGTTGGGTGGCAACACCTGTCTGCGTGGTACCGTCTGTTCGGGTGGTAAAGGCCAATTTACTAGTGTACACCTAATTCTACATTCTGTTTCCATAGGGATTAATCTGTTTCTGTTCGGGTGGTAAAGGCCCATTATTAACATTCTGTCTCTGTCTTTTTCTGTTAGGGTGGTAAAGGCCCATTATTAACATTCTGTTTCTGTCTGTTTCTGTTCAGGTGGTAAAGGCCCATTATCAGCATTTTGCTTCTTTTTGTTTCTGTTCGGGTGGTAATGGCCCATTATTAGCATTCTGTTTCTATGGAAATTATTCTGTTCTTGTTTCTGTTTCAGTTTAGACATTAGGGTGGTGCAGAGAAATGAAAAGTAATATTATTCTGTTCCTTCTGTTTAACCTAAGTATATCTGCTGCTCCTGTTACTGTTATCTCATCAAGTATTATTTGCATGCCATGATTATTATTATCTGTTCATATGCTGAAAGTCACTGGACTTGCTAGACTTTATGTCTGACCTTGCTTGTTTTCGCCCCTTTTCTTCCGTTCCCCCCCCCCCCCCAGGTTTTCCAAGGAGGGAACACATTAGCTTGATCCAGACTTCTTCTGCTTGAAGTACTTAGAGTGCTTAAAGTATGGCTTGACTCCTTATGGCAGCTTCTGTGGGGATTATGATTTTAAAGTTTTGTACTCTAATGATTTTCTGAACAAGACTGATTACTTGACTTTTTGGTAAAGATGTAACCAAACTGATTTCTGTTTTCCGCTGTAATAAAGTTATAATTTCTCAAGTATTGTTTATCTGTCTTGTAAATTTCTGTTTTGTCTACTAAAACGCTCCACCAAAGTTAAGGCATTCCCTTTTTGAGTGTCCTTAACGGAGGTGGGGTGTTACATTTAATATAAAGAAGTTAGAGGGAGAGGAAAGATAAGATAGAAACTTAGAATAGAAGAAGAAGAAGATACAACAACAGAGTAACACGAATCTCACAGCGGAACGAACACTATATAATAGATAACATATCCTTGAAATAAAACTAGTATATGTATACAGTAACATTATCAGAGTACAACACTTACAACACAGCGGAAATAACTATAGCTATATAATCCTGAAGCCTCCTGCTCCAATATCTTCAAGTATATCTGTAAAATCCTGACTACTTGACTGCCCGTATAAAATTGGGTACCCAAGAGTTTATGGAAACAAAACAAAATAAACTCCGGGTCAGTCATGGGACTGGTATGAGTAAAACAGTTTAAAACAGTTTGAGCCATTAAATGATATCTCATAAGACCATGCCATGTAATGGAACGGGTTTTTCCCTTAAGAGAATCCAAAATAATCTTTATATCAAAACTCATTGATATTATAATAGTGACTATCAACCACAATATAATAATCATCTAGTAGAAAAGCTTTCATCTCACGTTCTACATATATAGTATACAATCAAAACCACAAGCACGTATTGGGTAATGGATTTCCAATTATGACAAGGTATGGAACCATCTTTCGCTAGTGTACCTCTAAAGAGGAATACACTGGGTTCAAAGAACATCTTGCAACCCGGCCACACATGACCGACCACTCATTTCACTTGAGCGTATCGAATGTATATCACCAACGGTTGGGATCAGCAACCGTTTCCCGAATGGGGCAGCATCAACAATAGATATTTAGAAGTAAATGAAACCCTAGATCAGGTGATTATACACCCTAATAGGTGTGACCTACATAGCCATGCTACCTGCCCATTTTTTGTCATTTTTCCGGATGTGAGGCTAGAAGCTACGCTTATCCATTACATGCCACATCTTCATTCACTTAGAATGTCACATCGTCGTACCCGCCAAATCACAAATTGATTTATCAAAAAATAACATGGGTAAACAGCTAAGAGAAACGAATTCCTCCGCCACCAAACGTGAATACGTTTGAATAGATCAACTTACGTGATATATTATATAAACTCTGTCAGACCTTCTTCCATAAAAGTTGTCCTGGGACTGGACAAACCGAAGGCACTATTCAGTATATCCATCTTAGGCACTGTTATCTAAGATTTATACAATAGCCCTTGCACTTTACTCCGTATTCAATTATCTTTGGCATATATGCCAAACACTTATGCCAATATGGAGTGGTTCTTCGGATAATAATCCAACCGGTCTTTCCATATTAACAAAGTTAAAATGGTCAAAACTTTGATAGTTTGTGATTTAACTATCAAATGAAAAACGTCCACGTACACACAACGATCTTATTTCCAAATGGAATTATCGATCCAATCATCAAACATATATATATATATATATATTTACTTATTTCCTATGTTAGAAAATATACTTTATTAACACCGGAAAACATTTCCATGGCTTAATTACGTATCACTATTCTTCCACATCTATCAGACTCTAACTATAAACTTACAAGAGAACAACTTCCTAAGTATAAACCCCGAAGGCTGAAACAAACATCAGATCGATACTTAGGAAACCATTCAACCTATTAATCTCTAGTCAGTTTCTAATTTTTATTAACTCTATGTTGATTAACTATATTCGATTAACTCCTTTTGATTATCTCGATCCGATTAACTCCTCTATTTACTTTCCTAATAAATATTCCTTTATTCTATTTATTTTCTATATAAATATTCCTTTATTCTATCTTCCTATATTTATTTTCTAAATAAATAATTTTTTTTTTCAATTCTACTTGTAAATGGTTAACAAATAATTCTCTTTCTATTTTATTTGTTTAACAAATAAATATTCCCTTTTCAATTCTATTTATTTCTTAATAAATATTCCATTATAAATTCTATTTATTTAACAAATAAATATTTCTTTCCACATTTGTTTTACAAATCTTTTCCCTTATCTTTGTTTTACAAATAATTTCCTTTATATTTGTTTTACAAATCCTTTCCCTTTTTAACTCTTTGATTTTATAATTATCTCCTTTTATAAAATCCCTTTCCTTTTATATATAAAATCCATTGATTTTATATAAATAATTTATTTTCAAAATATACTTTGAAATTTTCCTTTTTACATCCTAGTATCCCTTATGGTATTTAACGTACCATATAACAATGATTTGTATCATTCAAACATATAAAATCATCAACAGATTTCATATCACATCGTATATCACAATATATGAAACATAACAGTATTTAAATATTGAGGAACCCAGTTGGGTCCCTCTAACCTGTTTCCCTGCATCACAGATGTTAAACAACACGAATATAAACTTATTCTGATAAACAGAATCAATATTCGATTAATGACTTATATACATATACATATATATATATATATATATATATATCGTTATCTATACTTTCAACCAATACACAAACAATTCAACCAAATATTTAACACACAACAATCAACAGATGATTAAGAGTTCAAAAAATAAGTTATAAAAATATAACTGTTCAGAGTTGAGTTTTACTCACATTGGATAGTTAATCGTTGATTTATGATTACGGTCGTTGGTTCGGATCAGGAAAATTTATTTTGTCATCAATTGAGAAGAGCTCCGATTTGTTCTAACCCAATTCCACTATGCATTCTGCGACTGTATGATTTCATCGTGACCGACTGTTCGCCAGTCTTATCCTTAAATCATGTTTTATCTTTATTTCATTTCTTCTCCAATACAAACCGCGTGACCTACTGTGCGCTTTCTCCATGTACACAAATAGCCATGACCCCATCCCTGTAAACAGAACACACCACCATCTACTTCAAAAACACCGTGCTCAACTCTTTTTTCTCCCCTCTCGGATAAACAAATACACTAACCATTATCAACAACTAAATTTGGGACTCACAATTCTTCTTCAAAACCGAATAAAACATGTGACCCAACTCCATGTAGTCCATGCAAATTCTCGGCAGCAGACCCGTTCACACAGTAGACCTTCATCACCGTTCTCCTCCTCCTTTGTTCCTCAGCAGCTTCAACCCGAAGTACAGATCATTCCTGTGTTTATAGATCCCACCGTGCCCTTCACTGCAATACCCATCTCGCAACAGCTCTTCCACAGACCAGTACTCTTCTTCCTACTGCCCCTCCTTCTCAACTGAGACCGGAAGTCCAACACCAAAACCTTAACAGATAGAACTTCGAAACCCACCCATCAGCTCCTTCGTTACTCCCACAGTCACCAAATCGAACTCACCAAAGTTCGCCCCTTTCCATCATCAGAAAGACGGCACGCAACACATGAAACCCGCTCAGTTTGAAATCCCATTCAGTAGGATCTCAAATCTGCTTGCTTTAGAAATTTAGGATTTTATTTGGATTATTTTTTTGAGGATTCTTCGATCGGATTTACCTGAGAAATTGTTTCTCCCGTGGCGGCTCCTTAAAATTTGAGATGCACGATAGTTTTAGATTTAGAGAGGTTTTAAAGGGGATGGTTTTTACTTTGTGTGGTTGAGAAAAATGATGCGTGGCCCTTTATTTGATCAGAGAAAATATATGTTAGGTTAAGGGATAGGATATTTTATAACATTTTTGGTGCCCCTTCTATAAGAAGTTCTGTTCTCATCCGGACGGTCAAAGACAGAATTAAAAATACTGTTGTGCCGAGAAATTTACCTCGATTCCAAAAATATAATAATATCGGTAGATTAACTCATATCGTCGAACCCTAAAATGTTGATTACAGGGTGCAAAATACTCCAAATAAAAAGTTGTTTGTTTAATTAATTAAAAACTACCATAAAATTCTTAAAATTAAATTATCGTTATGTCTCAAAAGAACTTTGTCTAAATTCAAACCCGATATTCAAATATTTTTAAATAACCGTTATGGCCACGAACGAATATACCGCTGTTTTTCTGAATATTTAATTTGGACATAACTAAAAATCTACATGACGAAATCCCGAATTTTCTCTTCCACTAGAAAATATATGTCACCAGCTCCGTACGTTTCTTGTTTCACAGAATTCCGATTTAAAACGGCTTCTTTATATTCAGTTTAAGTTCAAATAGCCAATTTACGATCTGCAGCGCCATTTCGAGCTCGGTTATAATTATAGTACAATTATACGTTCAAATTGTCGTTTATATAATATATTCATTATTCTAAATCAATTCCAAACTGAATTATAGCTTATATATGATCCAGTTCACATCGTGTTGTGAATTCTACTATTTCCGACTATTCTGGAATTTAAATATATTATTTAGTTATTATATAAATTAATTATTCCTTATTATTTAAATTCTGGTCATTTTAAATTACCAAACATTTATTTTAAATAATTAAATAAATTATTTATTATCCTTTAAAGTTCGGGTCGTTACATTCTTCCCCACTTAAAATAATTTCGTCCTAGAAATTGCTAAGGTAGAAAACAAACCCTATTGACTGGTTAGTCTTATTCGTTCACTTCTTAACTTCAGTTTTCAACTGAACCAATTTAAATTTAATTAAAATATTAATTAATTCTTATCAACGAAAATTTTCAAAAATCCTGAAAATTTTCTAACACCTTGATTTTTCGAAAAATTTCGCCAGCACCTCATTTTTTACTAGTCAATAACTCAAATTCCAACTCGCCTCTCTAGGCCATCTCCAACCCAAAAGAAAATCAAACAGCCAAGCGACTTGCCAATTCTGCTCATAAATCTTATATCCAATAGAAATATAAACTTGTACCTTTTTGTCGGCATATAATTATATCCTTTCCACTTGTTATCAATTCAGCAGATACAAGGGTAATCCCAATCAAATTCCAATCTGTTTTTATCCACAAATTCAAGCAATCGCTTATAACTAAGTCGAACTCAATTTCAAATCAAAGTTCCATTTTCGATTCTTTTATTCTTAACTCATCAATCCAATACCATTTCAGATTCTATCTCATAATTCAAAATCTGATTCTACTTGATATATCGTATCCAATTCAATTTCCAGTTAATTGGTTTTAATTCAGTTCCAGCTTGGTTTCACACATTTCTATTTAAATTTGTTTTTAATTCAAACAGTCTCTTCCTGGGAGTTTTAAACAGCTTTTCTTTTCTAAAACCAAGTGTTCCTTTTTGAATTTCAAACAACTTGTTCCTCTCAAAACAATTCAAAAACAAAATCCTTTCGGTAGTAATCCGTCACTTACAACTCGAAATTGAACACCGATGATGTCATGATCATCATCGGAATCTATTTCCAGCTTTCGACGTGAGTTCAATACTATATCACCTTTCAAAACTCATTCTTTAAACTTTTATTTTGAAATCAGTTCAAAATATCATTCTCTAAACAATTTAAAATCTCCTAGGATTTTAAAATTCTCCTATATTCAATCCAATCCATTTACCAACACTTTTCCAATTTCTCAGGTTTTCAATTTCAATTCGGATTTGAATTTCAGATTTAATTCATTTGCTTTCATATATTTCATTTACATGAATTCTGATTGGTTATTTACATAACCAATTAATTTATAATCCTACTCGATTATATTAACAACCAATATATCCAATATATTATAATTTCAATATAAATTCTTTATATCAAAAATATACTTTGGGTAAAATTACTTCATTTACCCTCTTTTCAAAACATACCATGACGGTTCATCGTATTCGAGTGTTTATAAACTCCTACCGATACAGTGGATCAAACTGATCGACCAGAACACATAAACAACTCAACCAATAAATCTCCGCAATATAAAACAATTTTATATTGAATAACAAATACGCTCTCGAATATATACACACTCAACTCAATCTAGGGTATTACTGTAACGACCCGCATTTTACGCATCTAGGATCGTAGAATATTTATTTCTTTTTCTTGTGAAGTCGTATGGTCATGTACTTTTGGGGAACGACTAGAGGGGTCATTCCCGAAGTTCATGATTTTTCCCAATTTTCAAATGACCGTTTTGCCCCTAGCTGATCTTGTTTTGGCCATAACTTTTGATTGGAAAGGAGTTTTGACCTAAAAACACTTCCATTCGCTCCGGATGATGGTTTACCTTTTCGTAGAGTGGTCACATTAGCCAAAAGGACTCACCTTTTGAGAGATATGGCTGAAACAAGTTTCAGAAGCTGAAAAACAGCTTAACTGGGCTGAACCGGGTGATTAACAGCTAGGCCCAAAGGGGAATTTCAGGATTAGAGATATATAAGGGCTGCTAGGATTAGGATTTCGGTTTTTGCTTCACTTTTCCAGCCGCCACTTACCTCCTTCAAGCTCTAGTAATGGTCTCCATCTTCTAAAACACTCCAAAACACCTTTTTGTCATTTCTAATCACATATTAGCCTAATCTACATCAAATTAAGGCGGATTAGCATAAGGATTGGGATAGAGCTGTTGGAACACATAGAGATTGGATCCAAATCAGAGAAGTTTCAGATTTGAGAAGTAATTTGTGGCAAAGTTGAGTGATTTGCAATGTTTTTCACTATTTACGGCTAATTATGGTAATTAGCGAAGATTAGCGAAATTATGGCTCAGAAAAATATAGAAAAATTCCTAAAATTCTAAAACAACATTTTATGCCTCTGATATGAATCTGGGTTAATTTCGACTAATTTTGCATATCCCGGAATATATGGGTTTTGGGTATATTTGATCCGTTTTGACATATCATATTGTTGTTTTGCTGTTTGTGGATGTTTATACATGTTGCTATGACTATATGATATGCTTTCTAATTGATTAGAAAAGTTAGAACGGTTGAAAACGCCGTCGTATGGTGTAAACAGTCACGGGAAGAAGTTGCAGGAAAATATGCAGAACCGGATCGGATCGCCATTGCTCTCCACGACCCGACCCATTCAGCAAGCCGTGACCCAAGAGCTGACGCCATGAAGGAAGGATCACGACCCGATCGTGGAGCCCCGATAGCGAACCATCTCCACGAGCTGCTTCAACATGAAGACCACGATCTGGCAGTAGTTCCCGTACCCGATCCGCTCGCGCTTCGCACCCCGATCCGACCAGAGGAGGTCAGCACGCACTGGTGTAACACCCCACGCCCGCTATAGTCACTCACTAAGGGAATGCCATAGCATCGGTGGAGTATTTTAGTGAATATAGAACAGAAAAATTTCACCAAGACAGATATAAACAGTATTTGAAATTTAAAACATCATCTCATAACAGCGGAAATAAACATGTCTGGTTACATCATAAAACCATGATAAAAGTCAAGTACAATATCTGTCAAAATAAAGAAGTACATAATCCCACTCTCTCATACAGTAGCCATAAGAAAAGAAAAGATAACTGGATGACTGGAGCTTTACATCTACCCAAGCTCCTCAAGACTGGAAACAGAAATCCGATCAAGCTCTACTACCGCTAGGATCCACCGTAGGACCTGAGGGTTAGGAAAAAGATAAAAACAACGGGGTCAGACATAAGTCTGAGTGAGTCCTATAACTTTAACAATACAATCATTAAAGTAACCAGAGAAGACATAAACTTGACCTACGGTAATATCTGGGGATGAATGGCTACACTAAGCAGCTTGGAAGACTTAGGATAAACTAAGATAATCGTCAGGACGCATCTACCCACCCAAGGATAATTACTAACTGCACCACACCAGTCATTCCTACTTAAAGGTTGATCCCTTCCAAGGACTTAGAGAATTTCCCCGGTAGTTTCAGGTACCCCTAGCCCACTACATAGGTGCCGTCTGCCCCTATCTCCACTAGGTGTACCCAGTAATTCTTACCCAGTAGTTTCGTGTACCCTTACATAGGTGCCGTCTGCCCCTATCTTCATTAGGTGTACCCACTACTCCCCAAGCGATCGGCTCCCTACCGTAGATACCCGTGCTGGTCCCACAGTGGGGTGTATCACTCCCCTAAAGTGGCTACCCAATACTAACGGTGCACGGCTTTATATCTACACGATGCAACAACGGCTTATCTACCAGCCCGGGCCCACACATGCATATGAAACCCGTTGGTCTTGCGTTGCCACCGCTAACCCGTTTTGGCCTCTTATAATCAAGCCCAATATGCGTGTCCCGTCACTCGACTTGGGTCGAGCCCACAAAGATACGTTTGGGATATTGGTTGAAATGGGCCCCCACAAGCTACCCACTTAAGCTTGTCAAATATCTAGTGTATCCCACTTAACCCTTTAATCATGTTTAATTACATGTTTCCACTTGGTTAATTATTCTAATCGTATTTTCTATTGCCACCCAAGGCAACCCACTAGATTCCACGTGCCACCCAAGGCAACCACCAAATTTCCTCATGCCACCCAAGGCACCCACTTAACCCCTCATGTCCCACTACATGCTATTATGGTTAAGTGTTTCTTAATTAATTAAGACCGTGATCTCCCGTAAAGACCTCCCACATTAAACTGGCTGTTATGACCGCCTGGTTAAGCCGGTAGAATCCGGGCAGTCTTACGTCATAACAGAGTCTAACCTCGTGCCTTTACCTTAATCACGTATTTAATTTATGGCTAAGACCTCTCACATTGGGCTGACATTTGTAGCAACTGGTTAAGCCGGTCGGGTCCGGGCAGTTTTACACTACAAATGAGTCCAACCTCGTGTCTTAGTCGATTAATTACACCTGATTAATCACCCCCATATTAATTATCCCTAATTAATATCAAGTTTTCCATAACATGGGTAGACCTAACTCAATAGGTAAATTCCCATGGGGTAGACCTAACTCAATAGGTAAATTCCCACTTATGGTAATTTATTTTTATGGTATGCTTAATCACACCCAAACATTCATTTATTAACATATTACCAACCCCATCGTTCCCCACGTAAATCGTTCTCGTTACATGACATAATAAGGGGAAGATCATCACAAATATCATGGGTTTAACATACAACTTTGTCATGGGTTAAGAGGATGTCAACTTGCATATATGAGCATATATTAACCCAACTACATACAACCCAAACTTGCATATTATCATACACATGATTTGCATAACATGTTGCATATGAGCTTGCATATTATCATACACATATCTTGCATAACATGTTAAACTTGCATATAGGCATTCTCAATCTTGCATAACATGTTAAACATGCATTTAAGCATACACATAATTTGCATAAGCATTCACATACTTGCATAGGCATCCACATACTTGCATAGACATTCACATACTTGCATAACTTGCATATCATGTCATTTAAGCATATACATATCTTGCATAAGTATTCATATACTCGCATAAGCATGCATAACTTGCATATCACATAAATCTTGCATTTAAACATATATATGACTTGCATAAGCATCCATATACTTGCATAAGCATGCATAACTTGCATATCACTTTCAACTTGCATTTAAACATACACTTAACTTGCATATCACTTTCAACTTGCATTTAAACATATACTTAACTTGCATATCTCACTTTGCTAAACATGCATAATTCCACTTATTAAATATGCATAAATCCACTTATTAAACATGCATATATCAACTTGTTAAACATGCATAAATCAACTTATTAAGCATGCATAAACCAATTTATCAAATATGCATAAACATAGAACAACATAGAGTAATATATCATTATACATGATTCAAACTCACTAATCCGCATTTAAGACCATAAGTCTCATTACACCCAATCTACTTACTTTAACAAATGATGTTAAAGTGATAGAAACTCACCAAACTTAAGATTAGCAACCTTATTAGTTGCAAACTATGAAGATAATGATGATTAGAGATTGATTAGAGAGGGATTAGCTTGCAACTTTCTTTATGAACTAGTGGAGGCCATGCTCAAATTTCATTTTGCCATAGTTTAGTTACAAGACTTAATTATGAATGAATTAGGGTAGGGTTGGGGTCTTATTTATAGGATTAGGTGAGTGTTTTAGGCCCTTAGATTAACCCTAGAGTAGATTAGGACCCTTAGATTTAGGAAATCTCTAGAACCAGCCCTCCTAGCCAGCCTGAACCCCAACCTGGTGCAACCTGGTGCACCCAGGTTCACAGAACGGTGCCACCCTGTCGACAGGCAAGTCGACAGGCATGTCGACACCCCTGTCGACAGGCCTGTCGACAGCCCTGTCGACATGGGTTGGGCGGGAAGCTTCCCGCCTGACCCCGCCTGGCCCATTCCAAATCTGAATATTTAAATTTTTAAATCTGTTTTAGTTTTGAATTTTCTGCAAACTTCATTGGGCCATAATTGGGCCATACGGACTCCGATTTTCGAAAACTCGGACTCTATTTCGCGTATTTTTCTGAGACGAACGCAATAACACAGCTCGTTACCCCCAATTCCCACGTCTGAGATTATTTATCCTATAATTAGCGAATTTTAGTATTAACTAAAATTCGGGGTGTTACATTCTCCCCTCCTTAAAGGATTTCGTCCCCGAAATCTCTAGGCTTAGGAGAATGCATATCCTACCATCCAAACAACCATCTACTCAAATCATCAACCACAGGCATCCATTGTCCTTAAACAGTTTCTAATGATGTATGAGCATATGCAAAAAGTGTGTGTATATGTTCCCTATCTAATGTATGAACATATGCAAACCATGATAGTGCCATGCATCCATTATGTATGCGAGAGAACCCTATCGACACATACAATATTTACATGAGTGCACAATCATTCACCAAAATGCATCATCCATGTGATAACACAACCATTATACATCCATAAATATATCTTCCTACACACAATTTTATGCAATATGCAATATGAAGTGACTGAGCCGATCTAGTGCCTAGAGTGTGTGTATATGCATCCACGAGCAACCACTAGCAAACACTTGCATCCACTTGCATCCATCAACCATAACATGTCCCAAACACATGTTTCAACCATAGGTTTACCCTATTTAAAGGTCAAAGGTACTAACGAGAGGACATACCCAAGATAAGATAAGTACTAGACAAGCGATAAAGGAGAAAGTAAGGACATACCCTCAAAAAGAAATGGGTATAATGAACGCATCTTCGCTTCCGTCTCCCAAGTCGCGTTGCTCTCATCTTCTCCCCATTGCACTTTGACTAGCTGAAACTCTCTGTTTCTCAACTTCCTAGTCTCTGACCCAAGGATGCGAGTAGGAGCTCGTCGAATAGTCGCATCACGCTCTACCTCCATATCTCTAAGCAAGCTCGGCTCTACCACCTCTGCGGTCTCATGTAAGCACTTCCTCAAATGGGACACATGGAATACATCATGGACACCACTAAGTCTATCAGGCAACTCCACTCTATATGCCATCCGTCCAATCCTTTCCTTAATAGGAAACAGCCCAACAAACCTTGGTGCTAACTTCCCAACGGATCCGAAGCGAACAACATTTCTCAACGGAGATACCTTAACAAAAACCATATCTCCAACCTCAAACTCAAGATCCGTCCTTCTCTTGTCCGCATAAGATTTTTGCCTATCCTGCGCTGCTTTCATCCTTCTTCGAATCAAGTCAATCTTCTCAGAAGTCTCCCTAACCATATCGGGCCCAAGCAAGATCCTATCCGTAGATTCCCACCAACATGTAGGTGATCGACAAGGCCTTCCATAGAGAGCTTCGAAAGGAGCCATACCAATACTGGACTGAATGCTGTTATTATATGCGAACTCCACTAGTGGAAGATGCTCTTCCCATGTACCTCCAAAATCTAAGATACAAAGTCTCAAAAGGTCTTATAGAACACGATTCACCCTCTCAGTCTGGCCATCTGTCTGAGGATGATATGCGGTGCTCAGACACAATTGAGTCCCCACCGCTTCTTGCAAACTTCTCCAGAACTCGCTAGTGAAGATAGGATCTCGATCACTCACTATGCTAGAGGGTACCCCATGCAATCGAACTATCTCTCGAAGATATACTGAAGCTAGCCATGGAGCAGTCCTCTTGCTCTTCACAGGTATGAAATGGGCGCTCTTAGTAAGCCTATCTATCACCACCCAAATTCCTGTATTACCCTTCCTCGATCTAGGTAACCCGTCAATAAAATCCATCGAGACGCTATCCCACTTCCATTGCGGAACCTCCAATGGGTGAAGCAACCCACCTGGTTTCCTTTGCTCCGCCTTCACTTGCTGGCACACCAAACATCGAGCGACATACTCGGCCACATCTTTCTTCATACCGGCCCAGAAGAAAACCCTTTTCATGTCTTGGTACATCTTATCCCCACCGGGATGAATGGTCATCCTAGAACGGTGTGCGTCATCAAGAATAGCCTTCCTCAAACCCTCGTCTTGCGGTACACAAAGTCTACCGTCCCTACGCAAGCACCCCCTATCGTCTAGGGTGTACCTACTCAAATGGCTGGACGACTCCCCCCTCATGAGCTTCTCTACTAACTCAACCAACTGTGGGTCGCCCCTCTGTGCTTCTCCAATCCGCCCCAAAAGAGTAGGCCTAACTTCCAAGGAAGCTAGCAAACCGGGTACATAATCAATGGAGGGTCTGAAATCAAACATCGAGATAAATTCCAAGCTTTGTCGTTCCACGAACAATGGACTCAAGGACAACCTCTTCCTACTCAAGGCGTCCGCCACCACGTTACCCTTGCCAGGGGTATACGCTATCTCGAAATCATAAGATGTTAAGAACTCCATCCACCTTTGCTGTCTTAAGTTTAAATCTTTCTGAGAGAATAAGTACTTCAATGATTTATGGTCAGTGAACAACTCGAATCTCTCACCAAGAAGATAATGACGCCAAATCTTAAGCGCAAAAACAATAGCGGCCAGCTCTAGATCATGGGTAGGGTAATTTTTCTCATGTGCCCTCAACTGCCTTCCACCGTAGGCTATTACCCTTCCCTCTTGCATTAACCCCAAGAAACTTCTTACTTCGGTAGCATTCTTCGGAACCTTCCAATCCTGAATTGATACTACCTTAGCGGGATCCACAGCTATCCCTTCCTTGGAGACCACATGCCCCAAGAACCGCACTTCCCTCCTCCAGAAGTGACATTTAGAGAATTTGGCCTTAAGGCTATGTGCTCGAAGAGTCTTCAATACTTCCCCAAGATGTAGGGCATGCTCTTCTTCACTCTTAGAAAACACTAAGATGTCATCCACAAAGACCACCACGAATTTATTAAGGAACTCCCGAAACACCCTACTCATCAAATCAACAAAGTATGCAGGGGCGTTCGTCAACCCAAATGGCATCACCAGCCACTCATAGAAACCATCCGGAGTCCTAAAGGCAGTCTTGTCTATGCTATCCTCAGCCACCCTCAACTGATGAAACCCCGTGGCCAAGTCCAACTGAGAAAATACTGAAGCGCCAACCAACTGATCGAAAAGATCATCAATCCTCGGCAATGGGTGTCTATTCTTCTTTGTGAGCTTGTTGAGTTCTCTATAGTCTACACAAAGTCTGAGGGACCCATCCGCCTTCGTAGCAAATACTACTGGAGCACCCCACTCCGATATGCTCCGTCTTATGAACCCCTTCTCAAGCAACTCCCCTACTTGCTTATGGAGTTCCCTCCTCTCACGAGGAGCCATGTGGCGCACTGGTAAAGATACCGGTTTAGCATTATCCACCAAATATATTCGGAAGTCAATCTCCCGCTTCGGAGGTAAGCCCTTCACCTCCTCAAACACATCCGGATATTCCCGGACCACTCTCATAGATTGCAAACTCTCGACCGAAGCGTCAAGCGATTCAAGATAACTTAGCATAACAGAGTCCATGGGATTACAAGAAATCTCGAGAGTGTTACCCAAGCGGGTCATCAACCTAACAACTCTCCTTTCGCAATCAAGAACGGCACCATTACTGGATAACCAGTCCATGCCCAAAATCAACCCATAGCCCGTGAAGCCCAACACAAAAGCATCACATCTAAACTCAATGCTAAGTATAGAAATCTTCAAACCCAAACATATCATGGACAAATAAGTGGAGCCCCCAATTGGGTTTGAAACAACCAAGGGATCATCTACCAGACTGGTGTCTAAGTGCAGTAACTCAACTAATGATGATGAGATAAACGAATGCGATGCGCCTGAAT
Organism: Allium sativum; assembly: GCA_030737875.1. Lineage (NCBI taxonomy): Eukaryota > Viridiplantae > Streptophyta > Magnoliopsida > Asparagales > Amaryllidaceae > Allium > Allium sativum. The sequence goes on along the minus strand of CM060918.1, from coordinate 434,632,214 downwards.
CAAACAATGTACGGACAGGATGGTCAAATAGAAAAACCAGACTTTCAACGGAAATAGTTCTACCTCTCTCTTGAATCGGTGGAACCGCGAGATCCTGTACTTGCCCCCTAGCCTGACTCGGTGCCATAAGAGCTTGCACCTGTCCTCCTGAGGTAGATCTCGTCCTTTGCCCCTTCTTAGGGCAATCCTTTACTAAGTGCCCTGCTTCGCCACAGTGGAAGCAGCCGGTCTTCTTCTTCTTACGACAATCCTTGCTTAGGTGGCCAGGTGTCCCACAATTGAAACACTTCTTCTTCTTGCCCTTGCCACCGTTGCCTTTCCCACCTTTGCTTTGCTGTTGTTGAGGTCTCTTTTGATCTCCCTTCTTCTCGGGTGCCTTATTAGTATTAGGACCCTTCTCTTCCTCATACATGAGTGCCATATCAACTAGCTTCTCAAAGGTGGCCCCCACAGGGATGTGAGTCATAGCCAACCCATGCATAGGTTCATTCAAGCCTTTCACGAACCTCAAAGCCTTCTTCTCCGGTGTATTCACCATGTCTAGGCCAAACCTTGCCAATTGATTAAACTTGTTGACATATTCCTTTACCGAAAGATTTCCTTGCTTTAGAGTCAAGAATCTTTCCATATACAAGTTTTCCTCCGCCCTTGAGAGAAACTTCGCCACAAATCTTTGCCTAAAATCCGCCCAAGAGTCAACGGGGCGTTCTCCATTAGTAACCTCCCACCAGAATGAGGCCTCTCCCTTCATTAACCAAGCAGCCAACTTGACTTTCTTCCCTTCTTCCATCTCAAAGATATCTATCAACTCTTCCACCTCCTTAAGCCAATCTCTAGCCTCCACAAAGGTTTCAGATCCTTGAAAAGGTTTCCCTCCCATAGCTTTAAATTCCTTGCAAGTCTTAGCAAAAGTATCCGTGCGAGGAGGAGGGGGAGGAGGAAGATCGGGTGCTACGGTTGGTGGAGGAATATTTGCTGGACCCGCAGTGGTGGCCCTAGCCTCCATCAATCTCCTATACCATACTGGTACCGTCACACCCTCCGGAAGATTAAGATTCTCGGCCATGCTGAAACGAAAAAGGAAAGGATTCAAAACGGAGAATTCGAAGGATATAGATATGGCTATTGGGGATTATGCTTTTCTTTCAAAAACTTTTCTCTTAGAAGACATGTTTTTGAAAATATCTTTTCCAAAAATGTTTTAGAAAAATAGTTTTCTAAAAATTTTATCTGTTCCGGTAACCTTTGCTCTGATACCACGTGTAACACCCCACGCCCGCTATAGTCACTCACTAAGGGAATGCCATAGCATCGGTGGAGTATTTTAGTGAATATAGAACAGAAAAATTTCACCAAGACAGATATAAACAGTATTTGAAATTTAAAACATCATCTCATAACAGCGGAAATAAACATGTCTGGTTACATCATAAAACCATGATAAAAGTCAAGTACAATATCTGTCAAAATAAAGAAGTACATAATCCCACTCTCTCATACAGTAGCCATAAGAAAAGAAAAGATAACTGGATGACTGGAGCTTTACATCTACCCAAGCTCCTCAAGACTGGAAACAGAAATCCGATCAAGCTCTACTACCGCTAGGATCCACCGTAGGACCTGAGGGTTAGGAAAAAGATAAAAACAACGGGGTCAGACATAAGTCTGAGTGAGTCCTATAACTTTAACAATACAATCATTAAAGTAACCAGAGAAGACATAAACTTGACCTACGGTAATATCTGGGGATGAATGGCTACACTAAGCAGCTTGGAAGACTTAGGATAAACTAAGATAATCGTCAGGACGCATCTACCCACCCAAGGATAATTACTAACTGCACCACACCAGTCATTCCTACTTAAAGGTTGATCCCTTCCAAGGACTTAGAGAATTTCCCCAGTAGTTTCAGGTACCCCTAGCCCACTACATAGGTGCCGTCTGCCCCTATCTCCACTAGGTGTACCCAGTAATTCTTACCCAGTAGTTTCGTGTACCCGTACATAGGTGCCGTCTGCCCCTATCTTCATTAGGTATACCCCCTACTCCCCAAGCGATCGGCTCCCTATCGTAGATACCCGTGCTGGTCCCACAGTGGGGTGTATCACTCCCCTAAAGTGGCTACCCAATACTAACGGTGCACGGCTTTATATCTACACGATGCAACAACGGCTTATCTACCAGCCCGGGCCCACACACGCATATGAAACCCGTTGGTCTTGCGTTGCCACTGCTAACCCGTTTTGGCCTCTTATAATCAAGCCCAATATGCGTGTCCCGTCACTCGACTTTGGTCGAGCCCACAAAGATACGTTTGGGATATTGGTTGAAATGGGCCCCCACAAGCTACCCACTTAAGCTTGTCAAATATCTAGTGTATCCTACTTAACCCTTTAATCATGTTTAATTACATGTTTCCACTTGGTTAAGTATTCTAATCGTATTTTCTATTGCCACCCAAACCCACTAGATTCCACGTGCCACCCAAGGCAACCACCAAATTTCCTCATGCCACCCAAGGCACCCACTTAACCCCTCATGTCCCACTACATGCTATTATGGTTAAGTGTTTCTTAGTTAATTAAGACCATGATCTCCCGTAAAGACCTCCCACATTAAACTGGCTGTTATGACCGCCTGGTTAAGCCGGTAGAATCCGGGCAGTCTTACGTCATAACAGAGTCTAACCTCGTGCCTTTACCCTAATCACGTATTTAATTTATGGCTAAGACCTCTCACATTGGGCTGACATTTGTAGCAACTGGTTAAGCCGGTCGGGTCCGGGCAGTTTTACACTACAAATGAGTCCAACCTCGTGTCTTAGTCGATTAATTACACCTGATTAATCACCCCCATATTAATTATCCCTAATTAATATCAAGTTTTCCATGACATGGGTAGACCTAACTCAATAGGTAAATTCCCATGGGGTAAACCTAACTCAATAGGTAAATTCCCACTTATGGTAATTTATTTTTATGGTATGCTTAATCACACCCAAACATTCATTTATTAACATATTACCAACCCCATCGTTCCCCACGTAAATCATTCTCGTTACATGACATAATAAGGGGAAGATCATCACAAATATCATGGGTTTAACATACAACTTTGTCATGGGTTAAGAGGATGTCAACTTGCATATATGAGCATATATTAACCCAACTACATACAACCCAAACTTGCATATTATCATACACATGATTTGCATAACATGTTGCATATGAGCTTGCATATTATCATACACATATCTTGCATAACATGTTAAACTTGCATATAGGCATTCTCAATCTTGCATAACATGTTAAACATGCATTTAAGCATACACATAACTTGCATAAGCATTCACATACTTGCATAGGCATCCACATACTTGCATAGACATTCACATACTTGCATAACTTGCATATCATGTCATTTAAGCATATACATATCTTGCATAAGTATTCATATACTCGCATAAGCATGCATAACTTGCATATCACATAAATCTTGCATTTAAACATATATATGACTTGCATAAGCATCCATACACTTGCATAAGCATGCATAACTTGCATATCACTTTCAACATGCATTTAAACATACACTTAACTTGCATATCACTTTCAACTTGCATTTAAACATATACTTAACTTGCATATCTCACTTTGCTAAACATGCATAATTCCACTTATTAAATATGCATAAATCCACTTATTAAACATGCATATATCAACTTGTTAAACATGCATAAATCAACTTATTAAGCATGCATAAACCAACTTATCAAATATGCATAAACGTAGAACAACATAGAGTAATATATCATTATACATGATTCAAACTCACTAATCCGCATTTAAGACCATAAGTCTCATTACACCCAATCTACTTACTTTAACAAATGATGTTAAAGTGATAGAAACTCACCAAACTTAAGATTAGCAACCTTATTAGTTGCAAACTATGAAGATAATGATGATTAGAGATTGATTAGAGTGGGATTAGCTTGCAACTTTCTTTATGAACTAGTGGAGGCCATGCTCAAATTTCATTTTGCCATAGTTTAGTTACAAGACTTAATTATGAATGAATTAGGGTAGGGTTGGGGTCTTATTTATAGGATTAGGTGAGTGTTTTAGGCCCTTAGATTAACCCTAGATTAGATTAGGACCCTTAGATTTAGGAAATCTCTAGAACCAGCCCTCCTAGCCAGCCTGAACCCCAACCTGGTGCAACCTGGTGCACCCAGGTTCACAGAACGGTGCCACCCTGTCGACAGGCAAGTCGACAGGCATGTCGACACCCCTGTCGACAGCCCTGTCGACATGGGTTGGGCGGGAAGCTTCCCGCCTGACCCCGCCTGGCCCATTCCAAATCTGAATATTTAAATTTTTAAATCTGTTTTAGTTTTGAATTTTCTGCAAACTTCATTGGGCCATAACTGGGCCATACGGACTCCGATTTTCGAAAACTCGGACTCTATTTCGCGTATTTTTCCGAGACGAACGCAATAACGCAGCTCGTTACCCCCAATTCCCACGTCTAAGATTATTTATCCTATAATTAGAGAATTTTAGTATTAACTAAAATTCGGGGTGTTACAACTGGTGAGGCCACGATCCACTTGCACTTGAATGCTCCGACCCGGATGCTCACGATCCGAAAAGCTAGAGATCAGAGGAAGGAAGCACTCGATCCAAACCGTGGCAAGCTGGATGTCGCGATCCGACACCAAGCGCGATCCGAACCGTCACGAGGAGGAGGCAGCGATCTGAACCGAACCACCCAGGGGAGCACGATCCAAGGAGAACTGAATAAAGAACGATCTGGAGGAGAAGACTAAAACCTGAGATGCAAAGGTAGTCCAAAGGAGAAGTTTGTACTCAGGATCAAGTTGGGAACCAACGAGTTAACTTTACGATTGGATTTTGCTGCGAGACATGTGCTAAAGGGGTTGTCGGTATTCATAACTTTGGTTCACCACTGAGAGATGGATAGTGGGCTTGTAGTGATAGTTGTACGGGATTCGATTCCGTCATGGCCCTAAGGATTAGGTGATCAAAGCAGTGGATATTGTATAATTTATGCATTGAGCGAGAGATGTGAGGATGGTTGCTATGCTTGATTGTTTGACATCACCATGACATACATACCCCCTCCCCCGTTATCTTTACACCTTATGTTAGTGGCACCTTAGAGTATTGTACGGTATGTTGTGCAAACTCTTTGGTTGCAGGTCCAGGTTCAGGTATGATTCGATTATACCTGTTATTGTTCTGTTCTGTTGCTTATCGCTCATACCAGACTTTTTTCTGACCCAGAGTTTTATGTCTCTTCGTATTACTCTGGGTGCTCTCACGAGCAGACTAGAGACAGGTTATTTGGTGATGCACGGGTAGCTATACTAGAGACAACCAGGAGGCTTCCACGTATAATATATACAGATATTCTCCCTGTGTTGTTGAAGGTCACTGCTTGGGCATTAGTAGTGTACCTTTCTTTCATTTGTTTAGAGACAGTAATCTGGAAAGTTGTAATAAGCTGTATTTGGATTTCCGCTACTCTAATGATGATGTTGATGTTGATTTTAGTTATCATCTTCTGCACTGTCTCGCCTGTTTTATGTCAAGTATATTATTATTATATTTTGTTCCATGCGCCGTGAGGCATTCTACAGGTTCTTTGTTAGTTCACTCTCTTCTTTCTTTTCTTCTGACGACCATCCCGTGCTGGCTGGACATGTGTACAGCGCACTTTCAGAGGAAATGTTGGCTAGTGTGGAGCGGGTTGTCACATTTGGTATCAAAGCTCTAGATTGCGTAGTTAACCTAGGGAAAGACACCAGGGAGAGATACTATACGTATATGAGAGTGCGTATTTGTGATTATTTTGGTTTTCAAAAGCTATATATATAGTATTAATAGATGTAAGGATGAAGTCACACTGCATTGGCACCACCAAGGAGATGGTTAATCGTTTTCTCTCTCCAGATTTGACGATGACCCGAAATTTGAGAGGTGCTGGTAGTGGCGCCAATAAAGGGAATGCTCCTGACATGAGGACTATGTTCACTGACCTCATGAGAGAGATGCATAGGGATGCTCGGGGAGCCGTTCCTAATGCTGCTAATGGTAATGGTGTGGTAGTGCAGGCGCCTAGGGCCGATTTCGCCAAGCTGAATAAGGATTATACTAGCCTTGGCGGGAAGCCGTTTCTTGGAACGGAGTCGGCTACGGATGTTCAAGATTGGTTGGATAACTGTGAATGTATCTTCGAAGACTTGGGTATCGAGGACGCAACGAAGAGGAAGCTAGCATCGCGTCAACTGCAAGGACGGGCTATGAATTGGCGGAATGCTATTAAGGCAGCTACCTCTGAGGATCAGATCACTTGGAATCAGTTTAGAACTCGTTTCAGTGATAAGTTTATGCCAGCTGCTCAGAAATCAGAATTATTTAGGAAGTTCTTGGAGCATAAGCAAGATGGTAGAATTGTCTCAGATTATATTGCTGAATTTGATACTCTAACGAATTATGGATTGCCCTTAATAGGTACTGCCGAGAAGAAGAACGAGAAGTTCATAACTTGCTTGGATGGATACTTGAGGGAAAGGCTTATTAACCACATCGATGAGATGTTTGAATCGATTGTGGGGAAAGCTTTGAGATCAGAAATTCTTTACCCTAAGTCGAAGACTGAGGTTGCTATTGCATCCCCAGAGGAGCCGAAGCCGCAAGCAAGCGGTGAAGGCAAGAAGAATTCTCAGAATAAGAGGAAACAAGACCAAACCATGGATGGTCAGAATAAGAAAAATAAGAAAGATGACGAATGCTTTAGTTGTGGAGAGAAAGCCCATTATGCCAGATATTGTCGAGAAAAGCCTGGGGGAAAGGAAGTGCTTTAATTGCCGCCAGGCGGGACATCACAAGGATGATTGCCCACAACCTCCTAGGGAGAAGCAGATTGTGAAAGCATATGCTATCAACGCTGTTCCTTCTTCGTCGAATGCTCCAAGTGCGGCGCAGAAGGGAAAAGGTGTCGTTATAAAAGGTATGCTTTCTATTTAAGATGTTTCTGTTTGGGTATTGTTTGACAAACCCGAGATAGTCGATAGACCTCTAGTTGTGAAGAACCCGATTGGTGGTTCAACTAACCTTAGCATGATTTGCCATAACTTGGCCTTATCGAGTCATGGATGTATGTTTGTTTGTGTTTGCTTTGTTTAGGCATTACTGGGTTTAGCATTATTTTGGGGAGTCGATCTACTCCACAGGAATAGGGTGGTATTAGGTACCTACTTAGTGATGGCGATAGTAACTGGAGTTAAGGAAGCTAAGAGGTTATCATTGTAATAAGTTATAGTTGTCTATGGGAGGCAAATGAGTGCTCCATTGCTAGATTGTTTTGCTAGTATCACCTCACGTGGGTTATCCGAACTCGGAGAAGATGTTCCTTGGGTGTTTGTTTGATATTGGTTTAGGCCTTCGGGGCTTGTGCTTGGGGAATGTCGATTTCCATTAGGATGGTTTGCATGAGGGATAAATAGTTGTTGTGATTTTTCATTGGATGATATCTTGGTTTACTCGAGGAGTGATGGGAAGACGGAACATGATAAGACTGTTCAATGGTATAGACTGCCCAGAGTTAGACTTGATAGGGTTATGAGATTGCTCGACTGGGACTCGAGAAAGATGCAAAGTAATGGATTGTTTAGAACCCTATGTAGATGTTCTCTTTGGATAGTAGAACTTTGAAGAAATAGGATGTGTTCGTTGATCAGGAAGATGCAACGAAGATTAGGGCGATTCAAGTTGGACTTGAACTCGTAAAAGGAAAATGGGTGTTCGTTGATCTTGGAGATGCAAAGAATAAGGAGACGGCGACTCACGTTGGACTAGAGTTTGTCGGTAATGGATACTCAAGACTGGGTCTGAGTTATAGAATTACTGGAGTTAGACTCGAGAAGGCTGCAAGAATTGGATTCGGCTCGAGTTGGACTCGAGAGGGCAGCAAGATAATGTATAGACTTGGGTTGGACTCAAGTATTTTAGGCGGACTTAAAGCAGGGGTATCTGGGGACGCCCGTTACCTTGGATCCGTTGGACGTGATCTAGTTATCCTTGGAGGATAAACGTACGTTGGACGTACGGTAGTCCGTAGGGAGGCAGGGCTTCCATTGGCCTGGGATTGTTTGGACCAGTCCAGTAGGCATCAGTGTATGTATGAAGGCTGGGCTTCCATTAGTTATTGATGTTGGTTGGACCAGACATACTAGAATTGACATATTGGGATTGGTTAGACATGTCATGTAGGCGTTGATGTGTTTATGAATTTATCAGGTGATAGGTAGGACTTCTTTGATGGATGTCATGGTTGCTATGTTGTTCCTATTTTTCTTCCCTTGAGTAGACTATCACCTGTAGCGTTCCAGCGATGGGGAACAAAGTGATTGTAGTAGGACTATGAGCAAGTGCAGTAGAGTCGTCATGACTCGAGGGGCAAAGTGTACATAGTAAAGGATTAGTAAGGCTACGAGCCAGTGCAGTGGAGTTGTTATGACTTCATGGGGCAGAGTGGACATAGCAAAGGACTAGTGGCTATGGATCAGTATCGTGGAGTCGCCATGACTCCATGGGGCAGAGTGATCATTGTAAAGATTTACGTCCGATAATAGTTGCATTGAGTAGGAGACATGCCAGTTTAGGGGTTTTGTTTCTAGGATGGAAGCAACTAGAGTATATCATAGGATATGATTTCAGGCCCAAGAGTGAATTGGATTCAGAAACACTAGTAAGCTTGAGATTAGATCGATTTTGATTGAGTGGATTGGCTCCAGTTAGAAAGACGATCCTAATCTATTGGAAACCATCTCTAGGGTAGAGATGGGTAGAGATGGAAAGAGAATGATCAAGTATGGGTTTGATCGAGAAGGGTGGCTTCGAAAGAATAAGGGACTAGTTGTACCCAATGTAGATGGACTGAGAGATGAAGTGCTTAGAGCATATCATCACCCGGAATTGATTATACATCCCAGTGGTAACAAGATGTATTGAGACATGGAGCAGATCTACTACTGGGAAAGGATAAAGAAAGACGTTGGAAAGTTTATGTCCAAATGCATGAATTGCCAGTTAGTTAAAGCTGAGCAAAGGAAGCCTAGTGGTTTGTTACAACCATTGGAAATGCCCGAATGGAAGTGGAAAAAAGTCTCGATGGATTTCATTGATGGTTCACCAAGGATTAGATCAGGTCATGATGGTATTTGAGTGAATTGTATATTAAGAGAACCTTTTGAGAACTTATATACTGGATTTTGGAGGGTCAATGGATGGATCTAGTTTGCCTCTAGGAGGTGAATATACGTTGGACGTGCCGTATGGATGTATGCAAGATTCGGGTTAGACTTGAAAGGACATTTGGAATGTAGTTGGTAATTTGACGTACAGAGTTGAATTACCTAAGGAAGATGACAGGAGTACATGACGTTTTTCATGTTTCTCAGTTAAAGAAGTTTATGCATGATCTTGATTTAGCTATTTTGCCAGACCAGTTGGATGATATCAAAATAGAATCCAAGACGGTTGGGAACCGCGAGGCTAATTCGCATTGTCGAGGACGATACGAAGCAACTATGAAGGGAAAACGGTGAAATTAGTGGAAGTCTAATAAGGCGATAGTTCTTCCCTTGTTAGTAAACCGCATGCAAGGATAGACTTGTTGTGTTGTTTTGTACGGTTTATTGTTTATCAATGGCTGGTAGGCATGCAGAATCCTTTGTTTGTTTCTTAGTTAAGGAATTTCGGGGGCGAAATTTCTTAAGGGGGGAGAATGTAACAACCCGCATTCTACGCATCTAGGATCGTAGAATATTTATTTATTTTTCTTGTGAAGTCGTATGGTCATGTACTTTTGGGGAACGACTAGTGGGGTCATTTCCCAAGTTCATGATTTTTGCCGATTTTCAAATGACCATTTTGCCACTAGCTGATCTTGTTTTGGCCATAACTTTTGATTGGAAAGGAGTTTTGACCTGAAACCACATCCATTGGTTCCGGATGATGGTTTAACTTTCCATAGAGTGGTCACATTAGCCAAATGGACTCACCGTTTGGGAGATATGGCTGAAACAAGTTTCAGAATGTGAAAAACAGCTTAATTGGGCTTAACCGGGTGATTAACAGCTAGGCCCAAAGGGGAATTTCGGGATTAGAGGTATTTAAGAGCTGCTAGGGTTAGCATTTCGGGTTTTGCTTCACTTTTCCAGCCGCCACTTACCTCCTTCAAGCTCTAGCAATGGCCTCCGCCTTCTAAAACACTCCAAAACACCTTTTTGTCATTTCTAATCACATATTAGCTTAATCTACATCAAATTAAGGCGGATTAGCATAAGGATTGGAATAGAGCTGCTGGAACACATAGAGATTGGATCCAAATCAGAGAAGCTTCAGATTTGAGAATTAATTTGTGGCAAAGGTGAGTGATTTGCATTGTTTTTCACTAATTACGGCTAATTATGGTAATTTGTGAAGATTAGCGAAATTATGGCTCAGAAAAATCTAGAAAAATTCCTAAAATTCTAAAACATCATTTATGCCTCTGATATGAATTTGGGTTAATTTCGACTAATTTTGCAAATCTCGGAATTTGGGGGATTAAGGGAAAAATATGGGTTTTGGGTATGTTTGATCCGTTTTGACATATCATATTGTTGTTTTGCTGTTTGTGGATGTTTATACATGTTGCTATGACTGTATGATATGCTTTGTAATAGATTAGAAAAGTTAGAATGGTCGAAAACGCGGTCTTATGGCGTAAACAGTCGCGGGAAGAAGTTGCAGGAAAATATGCAGAACCGGATCGGATCGCCCTTGCTCTCCATGACCCAACCCGTTCAGCAAGCCACGACCCATGAGTTGACGCCATGAATGAAGGAGCACGACCCGATCGTGTAGCCCCTATAGCGAACCATCTCCATGAGCTGCTCCACCTTGAAGGCCACAATCAGCCAGTAGTTCCCGTACACGATCCGCTCGCGCTTCGCACGCCGATCCGACCAGAGGAGGTCAGCACAAACTGGTGAGGCCACGATCCACTTGCACTTGAACGCTGCGACCCGGATGCTCACGATCCGACAAGCTACAGATCAGAGGAAGGAAGCACTCGATCTGAACCGTGGCAAGCTAGAGGTCGCGAACCGACACCATGCGCGATCCGAATCGTCACGAGGAGGAGGCATCGATCCGAACCGAACCACCCAGGGGAGCACGATCCGAGGAGAAGAACTGAGTGAAGACCGACCCGGAGGAGAAGACTAAAACCCGAGATGCAATGGTAGTCCAAAGGAGAAGTTTGTACTCAGGATCCAGTTGGGAACCAACTAGTTAACTTTACGATTTGATTTTGCTGTGGGACGCGTGCAAAAGGGGTTGTCGGTATTCATAACTTTGGATCACCACTGAGAGATGGATAGTTGGCTTGTAGTGATAGTTGTACGGGATTGGATTCCGTCATGGCCCAAAGGATTAGGTTGTCAAAGTAGTGGATATTGTAAGCTTTACGCGCTGAGTGAGAGATGTGAGGATGGTTGCTATGCTTGATTGCTTGACATCACTATGACATACACACCCCCTCCCCCGTTATCTTTACACCTTATGTTAGTGGCACCTTAGAGTATCGTACGGTATCTTGTGCTAACTCTTTGGTTACAGGTCCAGGTTCAGGTATGATTGGATTATACTTGTTATTGTTCTGTTTTGATGCTTATCGCTCATACCAGACTTTTTGTCTGACCCAGAGTTTTATGTCTCTTCTTATTACTCTGGGTGCTCTCACGAGCAGACTAGAGACAGGATAGCTGGTGATGCATGAGTAGCTGTACTGGAGACGAGCAAGAGGCTTCCACATATAATATATATAGATATTCTCCTTGTGTTGTGGAAGGTCACTGCTTGGGCATTAGTGATGTACCTTTCTTTCTTTCGTTTAGAGACAGTAATTTGGAAAGTTGTAATAAGTTGTATTTGGATTTCCGCTACTCTGATGATGATGTTGATGTTGATTTTAGCTATCAGCTTATGCACAGTCTCGCCTATTTTATGTCAAGTATATTATTATATTTTGTTCCATGCGATGTGAGACATTCTGCAGGTTCTTTGTTAGTTCACTCTCTTCTTTCTTTTCTTTTGACGACCGTCCCGTGCTGGCTGGATATGTGTACAACGCACTTTCGGAGGAAATGTTGGCTAGTGCGGAGCGGTCCGTCACAATTACTAACCCCATCTCTACTGAGTCACGCCATAGAGCTAAGGTAATTCACTTAACCTTAAGCTTTGATACCAACTGTAACGACCCGAAAATTAGCAACCTTGATTATCCGATATACAACACATATCGAACATCAAGAGTCGAAAATACCGGATGGTTAATAGAAAGAAGTTAGAGGGTGAGGAAAGATAAGATAGAAACTTAGAATAGAAGAAGAAGAAGATACAACATCAGAGTAACAAGAATCTCACAGCGGAAAGAACAACATATAATAGATAACATATCCTTGAAATAACATCAGTATATGTATACAATAACATTATCAGAGTACAACACTTACAACACAGCGGAAATAACTATAGCTATATAATCCTGAAGCCTCCTGCTCTAAGCTCTTCAAGTATATCTATAAAATCCTGACTACTAGAATGCCCATATAAAATTGGGCACCCAAGAGTTTAGGGAAACAAAACAAAATAAACTCTGGGTCAGTCATGGGACTGGTATGAGTAAAACAGTTTGAGCCACTAAATGATATCTCATAAGATCACGCCGTATAACGGAACGGGTTTTTCCCTTATGAGAATCCAAAATAATCTTTATATTAAAACTCATTGATATTATAATAGTGTCTATCAACCACAATATAATAATCATCTAGTAGAAATGCTTTCATCTCATGTTCTACATATATAGTATACAATCAAAACCGCAAGCACGTATTGGGTAATAGATTTCCAACTATAACAAGGTATGGAACCACCCTTCGCTAGTGTTCCTCTAGAGAGGAATACACTGGGTTCAACAAAAAAATCTTGCAACCCGGCCACTCATGACCGACCACTTATTTCGCTTGAGTGTATCGAATGTATATCACCAATGGTTGGGATCAACAACCGTTTCCCGAATGGGGTAGCATCAACAACAGATTTTTTGAAGTAAATGAAACTCTAGATCAGGTGATTATACACCCTAATAGGTACGACCTAATATCCATGCTGCCTGCCCGATTTTTGTCATTTTTCTGGATGGGAGGCTAGAAGCTACGCTTATCCTTTACATGCCACATCTTCATTCACTTAGAATGTCACATCGTCATACCCACCAAATCACAAATTGATTTATCCAAAAATAACACGGGTATACAGCTTAGAGAAACGAATTCCTCCGCCACCAAACGTGAATACGTTTGAATAGATCAACTTACGTGATCTATTAGATATACTCTGTCAGATCTTCTTCCATACAAGTTGTCTTGGGACTGGACAAACCGAAGGCACTATTCAGTATATCCATCTTAGGCACTGTTATCTAAGATTTATACAACAGCCTTTGCACTTTACTCCGTCTTCAATTATCTTTGGCATATAAGCTTCGCAACGCTTATGCCAATACGGAGTGCTTCTTCGGATAATAATCCAACCGGTCTCTCCATAATAACAAAGTTAAAATGGTCAAAACTTTGATAGTTTGTGATTTAACTATCAAATGAAAAATGTCCGTGTACACACAACGATCTTATTTCCAAATGGAATTATTGATCCAATCATCAAACATATTTATATATATATATATATATATTTCCTTATTTCCTATGTTAGAAAATATACGTTATTAACACTGGAAAACATTTCCATGGCTTAATTACGTATCACTATTCTTCCACATCTATCAGACTCCAATTATAAACTTACAAGAGAACAACTTCCTGAGTATAAACCCCGAAGGCCGAAACCAACATCAGATCGATACTTAGGAAACCATTTAATTTATTAATCTCAAGTCAATTTCTAATTTTGCTTAACTCTATTTTGATTAACTATGTTCGATTAACTCCTTTCAATTATCTCGATTTGATTAACTCCTTTATTTATTTTACCAATAAATATTCCTTTATTCTATTTATTTTCTAAATAAATATTCCTTTGTTCTATTTATTTTCTAAATAAATATTCCTTTGCTCTATCTTCCTATATTTATTTTCTAAATAAATAAATTCTTTTTCAATTCTACTTGTAAATGGTTTACAAATAATTCTCTTTCTATTTTATTTGTTTAACAAATAAATATTCCCTTTTCAATTCTATTTATTTCTTAAATAAATATTCCATTGTAAATTCTATTTATTTAACAAATAAATATTTCTTTCCACATTTGTTTTACAATTTTTTTTCCATTTTCTTTGTTTTACAAATAATTTCCTTTATATTTGTTTTACAAATCTTTTCTCTTTTTAATTCTTTGATTTTGTAATTATCTCCTTTTATAGAATCCCTTTCCTTTTATATATAAAATCCATTGATTTTATATAAATAATTTATTTTCAAAATATACTTTGAAAATTTCCTTTTTACATCCTAGTATCCCTTATGGTGTTTAACGTACCATATAACAATGATTGCTATCATTCAAACATATAAAATCATCAACAGATTTCATATCACATCATATATCACAGTATATGAAACAAAACAGTATTTAAATATTGAGGAATTCAGTTGGGTCCCTCCAACCTGTTTCCCTACATCACAGATGTTAAACAACATGAATATAAACTTATTCTGATAAACTGAATCAATATTCAATTAACGACTTATATATATATATATATATATATATATATATATATATCGTTATCTATACTTTCAACCAATACACAAACAATTCAACCAAACAATTAACACAAAACAATCAATAGATGATTAACAGTTCAAAAAATACGTTATAAAAATATAACTGTTCAGAGTTGGTGAGTTTTACTCACATTGGATAGTTAATCGTTGATTTATGATTACGGTCGTTGGTTCGGATCAGGCAAATTTATTTTGTCGTAAATTGAGAAGAGCTCTGATTTTTTCTAACCCAATTCCACTATGCATTCTGCGACTATACGATTTCATCTTGACCGACTGTTCGCCAGTCTTATCCTTAAATCATGTTTTATCTTTATTTCATTTATTCTCTAATACAAACCGCGTGACCTACTGTGCGCTTTCTCTATGTACGCAAATGGCCATGACCCCGTCCCTGTAAACAAAACACACCACCTTCTTCTTCCAAAACACCACGCTCAACTCTTTTTTCTCCCATCTCGGATAAACCAATACACTAACCATTATCAGCAACTAAATTCGGGACTCACATTTCTCCTTCAAAACTGAATAAAACGTGTGACCCAACTCCATCTACTCTATGCAAATTCTCGGCAGCAGACCCGTTCACACAGTAGACCTTCATCACCGTTCTCCTCCTCCTTTGTTCCTCAACAGCTACAACCCGAAGTACACAGCATTCTTGTGTTTACAGATCCCACTGTGCCCTCCACTCCAATACCCATCTCGCAACAGCTCTTCCACAATCCAGTACTCTTCTTCCTACTGCCCCTCCTTCTCAACCGAGACCAGAAGTCCAGCACCAAAACCTTGACACACTGAACTTCGAAACCCACTCATCCGCTCCTTCATTACTCCCCCAGTCACTAAATCGAACTGATCAAAGTTCTCCCCTTTCCATCATCAGAAAGACGGCGTGCAACACATGAAACCCGCCTCAGCTTGAAACCCCATTCAGTAGGATCTCAAATCTGCTTGCTTTATAAATTTAGGATTTTATTTGGATTTTTGTTTTGAGGATTCTTCGATCACATTTAGCTGAGAAATTGTTTCTCCCATGGAGGCTCCTTAAAATTTGAGATGCACGATAGTTTTAGGTTTAGGGAGGTTTTAAAGGGGACGGTTTTTACTTTGTGTGGTTGAGAAAAATGATGTGTGGCCATTTATTTGATCATATTTGTTAGGTTAAGGGATAAGATATTATATAACATTTTTGGTGCCCCTTCTATAAGAAGTTCTGTTCTCATCCGGACGGCAAACGACGGAAATAAAAATACTATTGTGCCAAGCAATTTACCCTGATTCCAAAAATATAATAATATCGGTAGATTAACTCATATCGCGAAACCCCAAAATGTTGATTATAGGGTGCAAAATACTCCAAGTAAAAAGTTGCTTGTTTAATTAATTAAAAATTACCATAAAATTCTAAAAATTAAATTATCGTTATGTCTCAAAAGAACCTTGTCTAAATTCAAACCCGATATTCAAATATTTTTAAATAACCGTTATTGCCACGAACGAATATACCACTGTTTTTCTGAATATTTAATTTGGACATAACTAAAAATCTACACGACGAAATCCCAATTTTTCACTTCCACTAGGAAAATATACATCAGCAGCTCCGTACGTTTGTTGTTTCACAGAAATTCGATTTAAAACGGCTTCGGTATATTCAGTTGAAGTTCGAATCGCCAATTTACAAATTACAACGCCATTTCGAGCTTGATTATAATTATAATATAATTATACATTTAAACTGTCGTTTATATAATATATTCGTTATTCTAAATTAATTCCAAACCGAATTATAGCTTATATATGATCCAGTTCACATTGTATTGTGAATTCTACTATTTCCGACTATTCTAGAATTTAAATATATTATTTAATTATTATATAAATTAATTATTCCTTATTATTTAAATTTTTGTCATTTTAAATTACCAAACCTTTATTTTAAATAATTAAATAAATTATTTACTATCCTTTAAAGTACGGGTCGTTACAACTAACCTAGAGTTTATTGTTTTAACCTAAACGCTTGGTATAGTGCCCTTATTTTCCACACGGGTAGCTAGTAGTTTTGGTTTTGCAGATTTATATTCACAGGAACCTGGTTTACAGCTGGAATGATATTCGGAAAGCTCTATATCTGTGTACCTCTTTCAGTTGTGTGTTGTATTATTATTCCGCTGCATTGTAATTTGTAAATCTCTGATGTTTATCAAATGTATATTATTTATTTAAACACTGTAATATTCTTGTATTCTGATGGAAATTGTGGTAATAAGTAATGAAATGTTCTTCTGTTTGTGTTCTGATTTGTCATGTTCTCAAAGCAATCCGTGCTTTCCTCCACGGGGAAGTTCGGGTCGTTATATTTTGGTATTAGAGCTTTGGTGTACAGAGCTCGAGAACAAGACACATTAGAACCAAACGAAAGAATTCATCAGAGATTGGATTAGTAATATCCAATGAGAATGACTTGTTAGAGATGGGATTTGTGTTATCCTAGAATGAGTCGAAATAGTGTTGTTTTTAAAATAAAAATGTAAATCAATTTTGTTGTGAAAATTTAAACTTTATTATTCGTATTGGAATATTTATTTTAGTTTGAATTTGGACAATCGAGTATATGAAGATTTCGAATATACGCGTAATTAACGTGTATTCGAAGCCTTAAATATACTGGATAGATATAGAATCACACTCTAGCCGCCCGGAGATGATACTAATAATAGCACGTGCATCATCGGTGTTTATGTTCGAGTTTCGAAGGTGGGATATCTATATATTTCCAATTGACTGGTGTGAGAACCCAAACTAGATAGGGTTATTGTTGTGATTTGGCATCAAAAACATGATTTTCTCTATGTATATCAAAGCTATAAATTTGAAACGTTAATCAACTAATTGATTGTTGGTTGTGTTGTTTGAATATTGGTTTGATTAATTAAAATTTTGAACCATTAAGCCAAATTGTACCAAATATTGAGCTGGATTGAAATTTTGTTAGAGTTTCCTATATATGCATGCATATACATTGAATAGGTAAATGGATTTGTTGTTGAGTAAAGAATTTATTTGTGTTCCCGACAAATAGGTGAACCTTAATGAGTTGGCTGCGCAATTTTATTTATATATCAATTCCTGTGAATGCCATTGGATGCGGTGTGCTGGTTGTTCTGTGTGAGATTATAAATATCGCCACAGAATAGTAACAATTAATTTTGAACTACACTACATGGCATACTACGTGAAGATAACATACTCTATCATATACCACATGAGCACTTGGAGCTTGTGTGACGAGGTTAAAGATTTACCATACAAGCGAGAGGCATGTATGGCGATGGCTATATTTCAGGTTGAACTGAAGACTGATATGAACTATATAAAATATAACAGTAAATTGCCAAATTAATAAAAAACCCCACACAGGTCTGGAGGTGACAATAACCACGTCTCTCTAGTCATTAAGGCACAAAAACTATTTATAGGGTGACGAGAATTTATTCTTTGGAGTAATGATCTATACACACTCCCCTATGGACACAAAGTTATATCACTAAAAATATGTGTATGCTTCTTAGGATTTATTGGGTTCCTGATATGGCCCAATAAATTTCCAAACCCGTCTTCGTACAAAGGAGGTTATGGCGAAATTTTTCGAAAAGTTAGGGTGTTAGCCAAATTTTTGAAAAATTAGAAATTCAACGAAATTGAAAAGCTGAAGAATGAACGCCAGAATGAAAGTTGAGTTGATTAGTTATACAACTTTCAGCTCCGTTCCTTCTCGAGGACGAAAAGATTTTAAGTGGGGGAGATTATAACAAACCGGAAAATTAGAACCAATTTAAATTTTTTATTTTAGCAATTTTAGTGAATTTTGAATATTTAAAATGAATTATTTTAAATAGTAATGACGGAAAATTTGGTTTCGACGAAGTTAAAACGAATAAATATATTTTAATTATAAAATGAGCCTGAAATGGCGCATCAGTTCAAAAATTCGATTTCTAATTTCATTTGAAGATACAGAATTCAATATAAGTCAGAATTGGACGAAACAAGAAATATTTGAATCTGTTTAACTATGTCTTTCTAACGGATGTAAGAAACTGAGATTTCACTTTACGGGTTGAAAGATATGTCGAGTTTAAAATTCAGAAAAATCGTTGTGAAATTTATATATATTTTAATATAATATATAGCCCTTAGAAATAGCCATTTTGCAAACAACCTCCATTTTCGACGAAACCACTTTTGTTGGATCCGGGATGTCAAATTATTGCTAGACTCCAATTTGCATAATTATTGGAATCAATATGTGAGCGTGGAAAAATAAAATGTGTTTTGTCAGTTTTAGTCAATTTGGATCGACCAGAAAATGGCCATTTTTCAAACGGTCTTCAAATTTGACGAAGTTAGTTTTGTTAGCATCGTATCGTCAATATGAAGCTAGAAATAAATTTTCTGGAATTTTTAGAATTAGTATGTGGCCCCAGTAAATTAAATTGTTCGTTAAAATTGAAAATATACTGATTTATATTTTAATTTTGAAAAAAACTGATCGTAACAGTCGAATTGGCTTACCGGACATATCCCATTGTGTCCATAATGGGGGTATTTGGCTAGGGGCAATAGTCGTTGGGTTTGAATTGGGGTTCTTATCAATGAACAGGTATTTTTTAAAATAAAATATTATTAAATATATATATATTTATATATATTAATGTTTAGTCAGCCCACCTTTCCCTCTTCTCTCTCCTCTAAATCAGAAAAGAAAATGAAAAAAATGAACCCGACGAAGCCTCCCTCGCGATCCACCCGCCGCCCTTGAGGCTCTCCGCGCCGCCGCGCTCGACGAGCCACCACCCACGACCAAGCTCCTCCCCATCCGAAGCTCCTCCGCCCCTCCTACTTCCCCGAACTGGATTCGAACCCCAACCCCCAATTAAACCCTAGCCGCCACCACTTGGCCCACACCCGACTACCTCTGCAAGTTCGCACCCTCCCCTCCCACCAGCAGCTGCGCCGCTCCGACGCTGGGCCCCCCTCCTTAGTAAAAATAGTGAGCATTTACTTTATTTTTTATTTTGTTTAAGGAAATTAGTTTTAAAAATATAAAAAAATCAGTTTTTTTTAATATAAAATAGTCTTAATAAAATTCAATTTTATATATAGTGAATTTTAAATAGAAAAAGATTATATTTTTAATGTAGAAAAGTTTGTATTTTTATTTATGAAAAGTTTATATTTTTAATGTATATAAAAAGCTTAAATTTTTATTTTAGAAAAGTTTAGATTGTTTAAACTGAAAAGATTGGATTTTTAAGTACATAAAGGTTTGATTTTTATTTATAAAAAGGTTTGATTTTAATTTGAAAAAGATTAGATTTTTGAAAATATAAAGATTAGATTTTTGAAAATATAAAGATGTGATTTTTATCTACCTAGCGTTGACAAAAGAATGAGATTTTTATATATATGAAAATGATATAAAAAATATGATTTTTATATTGAAAGTGAATAGTATAAAAATGGGATTTTAAATAATCAACTGCGTGAAACAAATGGCGTTGGATCAGACTGAAATCAAAATGAAATCCAAACCGTTCAAAAATAAAATGGAGGAGTGGATCCCAAAGATGAGAACTCCTCACTATAATTTTCTTGGTATAGTTATTTATTTCATAACTGCATATATGAACTGTTCCCCATCGTCCACAGACCATGGACGACTTGTTTGGTTATTTATGCTGACTGATGTATTTGTTTTATTTGGTTTGTGGTGTGATTATGGAATTGATTAGAATTTGGTTTGTGTATGACGCGAGCCATTATTAGGCGAGGGATAAGGCTATACCTTATCCCGGTTCAAGTCACGCGGTTATGCCGCCAAAATTTTCTAAAATATATTATAAACATAAAAATATCATTTTTATGGTATAAATATACTGAATAGAAATTCATGTGTTGAAATAAAACAAATACTCATTTATAAATCGGACGATTTGTTTATATACACTTATTTGACCGATATGGATTAGGACGATAAATTTTATACATCGCCCAAAATGCACAAATAAAATCTATGTTTGTTGATTGAAACCCCACACGGATGTTGGGATGATATTTGATGTACACTAATCCCAACTGTTTAGTTGTATGTCGAACGATAGGTTGACAGATTGTTGTAAGCGTTAAATATATATTTAATGATTATACAGTGTAGAATGCACTTTGGATGATGGTTGATTGTTTATCATGGCTGTTGTATACATGTGTTGTATGAAATCCATATAAACAACATTATATGGTGATTGACTGTGTCTGATTCTAGTTCAGAAAGAATGAATATTTTAAAAATAACAATTATTTTAAAATAATGAATATTTTAAAATAATATTCAGTAAAAGATCAAAAACCTGATTTTGATGTCTGATTTGGGATGGACATGAATATATTTAAATACATATAGTCATGTTGATTAGACATGCATCATTTTGATGCAAGCGATATTTTATCGATTTTATTCATTTTTTATAATGAATATCGAAAATGAAGTGATTTCAAAATCTGATGTTTGAAAATATTATCATTTATATGTTATTGATATGGAATATTCAATTTTGATTTAAAATTAAATATGAATTTGAAACCGTTTTTAAAACGATTTATAAAATACGTTTTGAATGGAAATCGATGAAACATATAATATATATATATACACACACACTATATATATATATATATTACTGGCCTGAATAGAACGCGCAGCGCCGCGGTAGTTCATGAATTTCGACCATTGACTTCGAATTGATATTACGGGGGATCCGATCATCGGATTCTCTTGAAACCGGGACCGTTGGGTTTGTATCAAAAAAGGGCTTTCCAACGCATATAATAGATTTGAAATCTAACGGTTGGATTTGGAATTATGTCCAAATCAAATTTGTAAAAGGTCACTGTAAATGCAGTTCGATGACCGTTATGTAAATCGACTGTACGGGCCTTGATAAAATTATTAAAAATATTAATAATTTGTGTAAAATCATAATAAATGATTTGGAAAGAATAAGGATGAAAAATTCCATATTTGAAAAGATAAAAATATATTTTTATCGAAATGAACTAGTTATGAACTAGACTTATAATCCAATATTTTTAAATAAACAAATTGGATTTGAAATGGTTCTAAAAATAACCGAAGTTTCCAATATATGAATTGGAATGGATTTGAATCAAAATTATCTTCGGAATATTTTGATATTGGATTCCGTGATTATACGGATATGGTGGAGGAATTTGGAAGATATATATATCGTTATTCCAATATGATATTTGTTGATTTCAGAATTTGATATTGAATATAAGCCGATATATTTTCTATTCAGAGCCTTGTATTTAATATCAAGTGGGATTTTGGGTTTGTCGTGAATGGTGTCTTCATTAACACTGTTCTTAGACCCAATTGCGAAAAGATTAAATCATTTGATTTAGATTTAATGAAGTATACCAATTAATTAATATTTAATTGGGATTGAGTTGAAATTGATTTTTGGGTTTACCGTGAACGGTGTTTTAAATAACACTTGTTCTTTAACTCGATTAACAATGAAATGAGATTTTGGGTTTGTCGTGAATGGTATCTTTAATAATACTGTTCTTAAACCCAATGGAGTTAATAAAATTAGAAACTAACTGGAGATTAGATAAGTTGAATGGTTTCCTGGGTATTGATCTAATGTTGGTTTCGGCCTTCGGGATTAATACTTAGGGAATTGTTCTCTTACTAATTTACGGTTGGAGACTGATGGAATGTGATTTTGGGTTTATCCTGAACTGTGTTTTAAATGACATTGGTTCTTTAACCTTGTTAAAGATAAGATTAATTTCTTAGCTTTCAATAATCATTAATATTGATTTTTGGGAAGATTAAAACTAAATGGAGTTTTAATCAATCTCTGATTAGATTGAAAAGTGAATGTGATAAACTAAATTACCAATTCAAGAAAATGATCAAAAATGCAGTACCACCAGTTTTACTCCAGCTGATAGCTAAATCTTTAATTAGATTTGAACGTGAAATGGTAATTAATATTTACTGATAACACCGTGGTGTTAGATATGGAGTATTACCAGTTTTTCACCATGGGATAAATAGGTTGGGATTGGGAAATATAATAAATGATTACTTTGGTAAGGTTCGCTAATCCCGACTAGTTTGGATAAATCTTAATATGGTTTAAAATTGTGAAAATAATATTTGAATAAAAGAATATTCTGAAATGGAATGAGGCGTATGTTGTGTTTGTGTAGCACGTGTTTATAATATACGCAAATTATTCGAAAAGGCTGGGTTTATACCTATTCTGAATAACTGATTCGACGATAAGTCGACGATGAACACGGTGGTTGAAGACCGGAGGTCTTCACATTGTTTTGATGATTACTGATATCTTGATTGGGCTATACAACCAAGATGAGGTAATAAGTAGTGATCGTCAAGACGTACTTGGAGATCGACGGATATGCGAGGGCTTCTCCCCTGTAATGGACATATGGGACGAGGAACAAGGTGCCTCCTGTTTCGTTCAAACCCAGAACGTGGACTTGTAAATGGACTATGTGTCTGACATTGGATTTTATTCTGTGCCGATTGATCTCTATTAAATATACATCTGCCAGGTGAAGGAGAATTTATTCTCTTTCTTCACCCTTCTCTAAGAAGTACGGGATCAGAGGTTGTATGTCGATAGACATCAGTCGCATAGCGTGAATTGCCTGTGTGGCATGCCTAAGTGGCAAATGATCAAGGCTTCTGTTGAAAAGCAGAGTCTTGTGGTTGATGCTCAAAGCATAGCTTTATTATAGCGCCGCTACATGTATAGCGTTAATTCGCGAGCCTCACACCCCGGTGTGAACCAGAAATGGGAGAAGGATACAGGGAGGAGCACATGGTTTTCCTTCTAGCTAGGAGTGGTGTCAGCGTTTTATAAGCCCTGGCATTTTACTTATGTGGATGATGGAAAGCGAGGCGCCTTGGTTATATCGGTCACTACGGTGCCGATGGATGGTTTGGTCGGTATATGACCAGTTTATGCCCCATAGGGCGGGGAAACTTATTGTTCAGGCATTTTAAACCACTTCGTGTGGACCGGCCCTATGGCTCCTAAGGGCTTGATAGAGTACATGTCCTGAGACATGGGCTAGATTGTCTCGAAGCGGTAAGGACGATCCCTTGCCTTGGTTCACGATGGAAATCTAACTTCCAATATGACATTGTGCGGTTTTAATTGTAAAACTAGTGTGGCGACATAGTAGCATGGGATGTTATGCCGTCTATGATTGATACATTTATATTTGCAGTTGATTTCTTCACTTATAGCAATAATAAAAGATTAAATTTTGCGTATCAAGCATTATTTGGCTATTATAAGGTAAAACCGTATCCTCCGGCTTGCGTTGCATTGTGTGATGGGACATGGGTCTTATAATATCTTCATTGTTCTTTATTTAGCACTGCGCTGTTTGTTTATGCACTGGTATTCATGGGAGGAAACCCGTTCCGTGTTATACGGCGTGGTCCCTTGATTTGCCTAACTTTGAAATAAAGATTAATAACTGTTTTAGTTCTCACATTAGTCACATGACTGAACTGGATTTTATTGTTTTAACCCAAACTCTGGGTGCCCCTATTTTCCACATGGGCAGCTAGTAGTTTTGGTTTTGCAGATTTATATCCACAAGATCCTGGTTTACAGCTGGAATGATATTCAGAACGCTCTGTATCCGTGTATCTCTTTCAGTTGTGTGTTGTATTATTATTCCGCTGCATTGTAATTTGTAAATCTCTGATGTTTATCAAATGTATATTATTTATTCATACTCTGTAATATTCTTGTATTCTAATGGAAATTGTTGTAATAAGCAATGAAATGTTCTTCTGTTTGTGTTCTGATTTGTCGTGTTCTCAATGCAATCCATGCTTTCCTCCACGGGGAAGTTCGGGTCGTTATATTTATGAAATCCATATAAATAAAATTATATGGTAATTGATTAAGTCTGATTTAGATTCAGAAATAACGAATATTTTAAAATAAGGAATATTTTAAAATAATTTTCTGAATATAAATGAATATTTAGAATAATATGCAGTGAAGATTCAAAATATGATGTTGATGTCCGATTTTGGACGGACACGATAATATATAAAAATATATTAAGTCGAGATGAGTTTAGAAACGCCATTTTTAACTCGAACGAGTTTGTTAATCGATTTTATTTATTTTATAATGATTATTGAAAAGAATTGATTGCAAATTCTGATATTTTGAAAATATTATCATTTGAATTTTAAAATGATATGGAATATTCAGTTTTGATTTAAATTTGAAAATGAAGTGGAAATCGTTTTAAAATGAATTTATAAACGATTTATAAAATACGTTTTGAATTGAAATCGACGAAATATTATATATATATATATATATATATATATATATATATATATATATATGGCCTGAATAGAACGCGCCGCGTAGCGACCGTTCGCGAATTTCGACCACTGAGTTTGAATGGACATAACTGGAGATCCGACCGTCGGATTCTCTTAAAACTAGAACCGTTGAGTTCGCATCGTAAAGAGTTTTCCAATGAATATAAGAGACTTGAAATCTAATGGTTATATTTTAAATTATGTTTAAATCAGTTTTGAAAAAGGTCGCTATGGATGGAGTTCGATGGCCGATATTGGAAACCGACTGTAAGGGCCTTAATAAAAAAATTTAAAATATTGAGAAATTGTGTAAAATTATAATAAATGATTTGGAAAGATTTTGGATGAAAAATTCTTGTTTTGAAAAGATAAAAATATATTTTTATCTAAATGAGCTAGTTATTAACTAGTAAAACAATCCAATGTTTTTAAATAAATAAATTGGACTTGTAGACGGTTTTAGAAATAACTAGAATTTTTCCAATGTAAGAAATGGAATGGATTTGAAGGGAAATAATCTTCGGAATTTTTCAGTAATGACCCGTACTTTTACGGATAATAAATAATTTATTTAATTATTTAAATAATGGTTTTGTAATTTAAAATGACCAGAATTAAATAATAAGGAATATTTAATTAATATAATAATTAAATAATATATTTAAAATCCAGAGTAGTCGGAAATAGTAGAATTCACAATACGATGTGGATTGGATTATTTATAATATTTAATTCAGTTTAGAATTGAATTATAGTAATAAATATATTATTTGAACGAAGTTTGAACGTATAATTATATTATAATTAAAATCGAGCTTGAAATGGCGCGGCAGTTTGTTATTTGGCGATTTGAACTTCAACTGAAGGTACAAGATTCGTTTTAAGCCAGATTTCTGTTGTAACGACCCGTAATTTTGGGGCCAATTTAAAATTTTTTTTTAGAAATTTTAATGGATTTTTAATATTTAAAATGTTTATTTTAAGTAATACTGATGAAAAATTTATTTAAATTGTGTTAAGAAGGAATAAATTTAATTTAAATATAAAAGGTGTTAGAAATGGCACGGTAGTTCGAAAATTTGATTTCTAATTTCAATTGAGTATACAAAATTCATTTTAAATCAGAATTGGTCGAAACAAGAAATATTTAAATCTGTTTAATCATATCTTTCTAACGAATCTAAAAAATTGAAATTTCACTTTATAAATTAAAAGTTATGTCCAGTTAAAAAATTTATAAAAGTCACTGTAGAATTTATATATTTTTTAATTCAATATATAGCCCTTAAAAGTAGCCATTTTGCAAACGACCTCGGTTTTCGACGAAATCACTTTTGTTGGAACCAGAATGTCAAATTATAGCTAGGTTTAATTTTTCATAATTTTTCGAATCAATATTTGAGCGTGGCAGAAGAAAACATGTTTTATCAGTTTCAGTCAAATTTAATCGACTTGAAAATAACCAATTTTCGAATGGTCTCATAATTCGATGAAATTAGTCTTGTTAGGACCGTATCGTCAAAACAAAGCCAGAAATATTTTTTCTGGAATTTTTAGAGGCAATATGTGTCCCTAGTAAATTTAAATGTAAGATTGAATTAATTAAATAAATGATTTAAATATTAAATTAAATAAAACAGGTCCAAGGCATTCGTTTGGGCTGATCGGACCTAGCCCATTGGATTCAGAACAAGGGTATTTGCCTAGGGACAACTCTCGTTGGGTAGGGATTGGAGTTGATTAGAGTTAACGGGCCTTTTTGTTAATTTATGGATTTAATAATTTAATATTATAAATATGTTAGAATATACAACCCTAATTTCGGAAAAACCCTAGCCGACATTCACCAAACTAATGGCCGAAAAAGTCCAGATTTGATTCCTCAACAACATCCAATTCAGACCGAATTAAAACACGATTATATACAAGAATTAAATAGCGACACCGGATCTTTATTTTCATAAGGAGATGATCAATTCTCGATCATCGTGGCGGCTGATTTTGGGTCATATAGGAGCACCGTTCGAACACCCATATAGGGTGCTAGGGCCCATCGAGGTGGTTACCTTGGCTTACGTAGGGAGCACAGGCGGAGGTGCTCCTCGTGGAAGCATCTGATCGCCATCTGGTCATGTCAGGAAGCGAACAGGGGTGATTTGGAAGGAGCATGATGGGTTCACTTCGTGATTTCCTGAACGATGAAGGACAGGTTCAAAGAAAGAAACGACAACGGTTTACAAACGTAATTATATGTGTTAAATAGTGAATTATTTATTTATTTAAGTAATCAAATGTTTGATCAAATCTTTTGCAATCGAAATCAGAAAATTGCAAACTGAAGTGCGTTGGAATCAGAAAATTGAGCACTACAACAGGAAGCCGAATAGGACTGAAACAAAGCAAACCAGAAATGGAGGAAAATTCAAATCTGAATTATTCAGACAAAAATACCAATGTGAGATTTCTACTTTTTTTTATTGATTAAAATTTTCTTAATTCTCGCTTCTTGAAATCATGTTGTTACGTAATAAAATTAGATCTGTGTTGTTTGAAATTTGTTGATTGTTTTATGATTGTGATGAACCATTGAATTGTGTGTATTCATGTCTATCAGAATTTTGTGTATACCATAAAGTAATATATTTATATTGTGTTTATAAAATATAGTATATTCATGTGTGTCAAAATTTATGTATAAAATAAAAACCACACTTTTATGATTCACTTGACACATGGATTTTATCAAATCTGGATTTGGAATAAAAATCTCATTTTCATGATTTACATGAAAATGGATTTTATCAAGATTAGATTTCCAATGAAATATCATTTTATTGATTATATAAAATATGGGTTTTTGCTTAAATTTTCTTTTTCAATAAAAAGAACAATTTTTTATTGTTATATTCTTTTTGAATAAAAAAAGACATATTTTGGTATCATATTCTTTCTGAATAAAAAGGAATAATTTTTAAGGTCATTTTAGATACCATAATATATATATATAGAATTAAAAAGAATGACATGAAATAAAACAACATTTGTGTGTTAAAATCATGTTAGGGAAATAAAACAACAATTTTGTGTTAAAACGTGTTAGTGGAAGAAAAACAACATTTTTGTGTTAAAAACATGTTAGTGAAATAAAATATTATTATTTGTGTCTAAACATACATTTTTGCAAATTAAAGAGAATGAATTAAAAACATTCATTTTGGTCATTTTAAAAGGATGAAATGGAAATGTACATTTTTGCGAATTAAAGAGAATGAATTGAAAACTTTCATTTTGGTCATTTTAAAAGAATGAAATGGAAATGTACATTTTCGCAAATTAAAGAGAATGAATTGAAAACATTCATTTTGGTCATTTTAAAAGAATGAAATGAAAATGTACATTTTCGCAAATTAAAGAGAATGAATTGAAAACATTCATTTTGGTCATTTTAAAAAAATGAAATGGAAATGTACATTTTTGCAAATTAAAGAGAATGAATTGAAAACATTCATTTTGGTCATTTTAGAAGTATGAATTGGAAATGTACATTTTTGCAAATTAAAGAGAATGAATTAAAAACATTCAATTTTGTCATTTAAAGGGAATGAAACTGTAATGACCCAGATTCTTATAGGTAAATTTTTAATATTTAATACGGATTTAAATATCAAGTTGAAAATATAAATAAATTTTTATATTTAGTTATTGATTTAATAATCGATATTCGGTTTAAAACTGAATATATTAAATCATCGTAATACGAGAAATACTTCAGTTCAAGATTTAAACTGAATTTGAAAACAGTTCAGATGATCAATTACAGCTTCTGTTTGAATTAGAATAATAATATTAATTTATTTTTGGAGAATTAATTGTTTTGAAATTTAATTTAAAATCGATTTAAATTAATATCTTTTCTAGATGATCGAATTGAACTTCGTGACTTATCCCAATGTGTTAAGAATAGTGGTGTAACCCTAGGATTGTTAGTGGTTGGGTTCAAAAAGGAGTTCGGAATCTTAAGGAATTTTAATTAGGGGATATCGAATTAAAATAAATTAAATTAAAATATCATGAATTCTTTTCTAGAGGACAAGAACAAACAACCGTGTTCCCCTTTTCACCATACATTGGAAGACAACCGGGGTTTCTCTCTATATCCGCAAACAAAACCAAACTCGTGCTGTCTCTGTATCCACAAACAACCAAACTCGTGCTCTCTCTGTATCCACAAACTAAACAATAAAATGGCTTTCACCGAGAATTCTTTCAAAACAAAAATCATACTCAAATCCATTCAAATGACGGTTATGGGTCCTCACATCTCCTCTAAAACACTCGTTCAAATCATCAAGAGAAATCGAAATCGAGATTCGCGGTTTGGAATCTTGTGAAATTCGAAGGCTCGATCTAGGACCAGACGCATCGTGAAGGAGAGAGAATCGCGAGTTCAAGGTGGAAGGATTTTGAGCATCAGATAGTGGTGCAGTTGGAGTAGCGGTATTGGCTGGAGATCGAGCGACTTACGTCATCACATTTGGGAAGTTTGACAACAATCTCGGTATAAATCTGGGCACGTGAGGAAGCTGCAAACACAAGTGGATTTTCGGGGGTATTCGCTACCCTGTAGCTTGAAGTCGAATGCCAGAGAAGGATGCCGCTATCACGATTTCTTCTAGGACCATGAGTTATGCTGTTTGGTGAGGAATGCGAAGTGCAGACAATTAGAGATAATGGAAGATGGGGTAACGACAGTAAATGGCAGTGGAAAGGGACGGTGCGAACTTCAAGGTAAGGGTACCAAGAGATGGAGCTTGCGGCATTGGGGTGATTTGGTGGCAACAATAGTCAGGGTCAGTACTTTATTTCAAACACTGGATTAAGATTTGAGAAAAGTCAGGTTATGGAAATTCAAGACAATGGTGACTAGGGAGGGGTTTGGGAAAGCTTATCCAATGTTAATAGTTTTGGTGAGACTGAGAAGACGGGCAATAAACGCAGACAGAAAAGGAAAACTAGCTGCGCCCTATTGGATTGAGAATGAAACCATGATTTGCATTAGAGAAAAATCTGGTAGTTTTATTTAAATAAATTTCAGTAGTTAATGTAGTTTAATTTAAATCAATTTAAAAACTTATAACATGAATGTGTATTCCATATATTTTCAGATTTTGGAGAAACCAATAAGTTGGAATCGTATCAACCGTAGCTACCAAACAGTCGAATTGAAGTGAAATGGAGCTATAATTTAATCGAAAACAAATCGATATTCGGCAAAATAAAATTTCGGTGAGTAAATCTCACTCACCTATTATTTAGAATTATTTTTGTTAGTTAAAAATAATTGTTGTTGCTTGTTTGGATGCTTCCTAATTGTTTTAAATATATATATTAGTTATTTAGGGTTGACTATTATATACATTGGGTTGATGATTTGGATTGTTCCCGCAATCTCATTAGTGGATGCCCGCAGTTTCATAGTGGATGATTTCCTTATGCGCCCTACAAATATATATTAGTGGATGACCTTCATACCGCGATATCCTGCTTCGAAGCAGGATGGGTATTATTTATGTTGACTAATATATTTGGATGCTCTGGAAAGCAGGTTGGAGGGATCCAACGGGATCCCTCAAAAATATATTATCTATTTGTTTATTTGTTTGCATATATACTGTCATATATGATGAGTTAGAAAAAATAAATAATTTGCTGTTTGGTGTTTAAATATTACTGGGCCTAAATGTTGATATTTAAAAATATCATGAAAAGGAATTCTTCAGATTTAAAATGGAGATTCTATCTTTCTAGAATAGAATTTGAAATTTCGAATAGAATAGAAATATTAACTTGTTTTCAAATAATAAAAACGAGTAGTTCATTTATAAACAAAGTTTATAAAGGAAGTGAAAGGAATTATCATTTGGATAATTGGGGAAAATATAAACATAGGTGTGAATTTAGAAAAGGGGAAATTTATTTTTTCCAAAATAGATTTTAATTTCAAAAATGAATTTGAAACCAAGACTTGTTTAAAAATATAAACAAGTAAACTAAATGATGTTATAAAGAATGGTGGAAACTTATCATTTGATAATTTAAATGTTTAAATTCAAATATGAATTTAAAAATGGGAATTTGAAATAATATTTCAAAATAGAAATTGAAATAGAATTCAAATAGAATTTGAATAAGAGAATTGAAATATAGAAATCAAAATGGAGTTTGAATATAGAAATTCAGTTGGAATTCAAATATAGAATTTGAATATAGAAAATATAAAGGAAATTCAAATATAGAATTTGAATATAGAAAGTGAAATGGAAATTGAATAAAGAAATTTTAAATATATAATTTGAATATAGAAATTCAAATGGAGTTTGAATATTGAAAATTTAAAGGGAATTTGAATAAAGAATTCAAATAGAGTTGGAAAATGGAAATTCAATTAGATTATGAGTAAGTTGAAATATATTTGAAAAATGTTATATTCAAATATACAAGTGAAACAGGCAAAGAGTTAATTAACGAGTTGAGTCAAAACGAGTGTATTAAGTTGATATGAATTAGAAATATATGGATATACATGAGACAGATATGGAATGACGTTAATGAAGATACATAAATAGAATGCACGACAAAAAGGTATGTATTTAATTCACATATGGGTTTTTATGCGCCGTATCGGCAAGCCGCTTGGCTTTTTGATTTTCTTTTTGAATGGAGAGGCCTGTGTGGTGGTTTGGGGATTTTCCCGATGCTCCCGGTACAAAGGAGGTTATGGCGAATTTTTTCGGGATTTTAAGGAGTTAGAATTTTTTTAAGAAGATTCGATAGTTAGAAATCAATGTATCGATATATATATATATATATATATATATATATATATAATTCGATAAGGAAATGAACTTAAGAATAGAAGATTATAAACAAAAAGGAAATCTATAAATTAGATTTGTTAAAAACGGAAAGAGAAGTGTATCCGTGTTTTAGAAATGGAAGACTGGTTTAAGATGGTGTTAATTATTCGAGTTAGCAGTTTTGTCTGTTTTGAAGTTAATAATATTTTCAGTCAAGATCTGAGAGGTAATTATACCCCCAAGTCAATTGATTTCATTATTAGCTGAGAAATAGCAAGATTCAGTCTCGAAGAGAAATGTTTAAAGAGATTTAGTCCAATGCAGTACTTTGGGTTGTTGTGACGATGTTTTACATAACATTCGTTTTAACCCAGATAAGTGGAAATTTTGGAAATATAGTAATAAATATTTCCTAAGTCTAGAAATGAATGGTCGTGAAAGAGATAAGTAATTGGAATATTTTCCAATTATATATAAAGGATATTTTCTAAGTACAGAAAATAAAAGAAGGCGATATATGGAAATGTTTTCCAATAACGTATAAGGCCAATATGGTTATTGAAAATATTTGGTTGACAAATCTTGATAAAGAAATGGAGAAGTGATTAAATTAATGAAATATTAATTAAGGGCTCAGGGATTTTTTGATATTGGATGAACACTTGTTTTTCTTCGATAGTTAAATCATCAACTATCGAAACACTTGTTTTTCTTTGATAGTTAAATCACCGACTATCAAAGTTTGGTCCATTTTAACATTTTTGATATGGAGAGACCGGTTGGATTCTTATCCAAAGAACCACTCCGTATGGGCATAAGCGTTGCGAATCATATATGCCAAAGAAATTGAAGACGAAGTAAAGTGCAAGGGCTGTTGTATAAGTTCTTGGTAGATATTGCCTAGGATGGATTTACTGAATAGTGCCTTCGGTTTCGTTCCGTCCCAGAACGAACGTATATAGACGAATGTCTGACAAAGTATTTCCAATGATCGAATGGGTTGGTCTGTATAAATATATATGGCTGCAACGGATTTATTCCCTTAGCATAATATCCATAATATTTGTGTAGATCAATTAGTGATTAACGGATCTGATAATGTGGTATTCAAAGTGATCGTGTTATCAATGAATGGAAAGTAATCGTAGTCTCTGGCCTTAACAACCGGGAAATGACGAAAATCGGGCAGGCAGCATGGCTATGTGGTTAGCTCCCATTATGGTGTATCATCACCTATCTAGAGATTCATTTAGTTCCTTATTCTATTCGATGCTGTCCCATTCAGGAAACGGTTGCTGATCCCAACCGTTGGTGATGTACATCCGATACACTCAAGCGAAATGAGTGGTCGGTCATATGTGGCTGAGTTGCAAGATGTTCTTGTTGAACTCGGTGTATTCTCCTTTAGAGATACACCAGCAGCAGGCGGTTCCATACCTTGTCATAGTCAGAACGCAATATCCAATAAGTGCTTGCGGTTTTGATTGTATATTATATATGTGGAACATGAGATGCAAACGTTCCAATAGATTGTTTTTTATTTGATTTAGCCACTATCATAATGTCAAAAGAGTTTTGATATAATGATTATCCTTTCTTTTAGAAGGATTTTTAAAGTTAAATCAAGTGGTTTGGATTCTCTTAAGGGAAAAACCCGTTCCGTGTTATACGGCGTGGTCTTATGAGATATGATTTAGTTTCTGAAATTGTTTAAACTGTCTACTCATACCAGTCCCATGACTGACTCGGAGTTTATTTTCTATGTTTCCTTAAACTCTTGGGGCCCAAATTTGTATGGGCAGTCAAGTAGTTCAGGTATTTCCAGATATTCTTGAAAGAGCTTGGAGCAGGAGTCTTCAACGTTAGTTATCTAGTGTTATTTCCGTTGTATTGTAAGTGTTGTACTCTGATGATAATGTTATGTATATACAGTAAAATTTTGTATTTCAAAATCTGTTATATATACTATATTTTGTTCCGCTGCGATGTGAGATTCTGTGTTGTGTTTCTGTTCTCCTTCTACCTTTTTATTCTAAAGAAAAAATGATTCGTATTTTCGTGATGTTTGGGTTGGATGTATGATGTATGTAGTCAACTATGATATTACGGATTTGCGGGCCATTACAGTTGGTATCGGAGCTTAGGTTGAGCGAATACATAGGCTGTGGTGAAATTGTGCCCATTAGAGATAGGGTCAGTAGTACCCTAGAATGAGTTGAGTGTATATATACGAGAGAGCGTATTTGTTAGTTGATATAAAAGTTGTTTTATATTGTGTTGGCTAGTCTATTGAGTGGTTTATGAATTCTGATCTAATCGTGGGACGCCACGAAGTCGATAGGAATTTATAAACACTTGAACAGAAGACTGAACACGATATTGTTTAAGTGGGTAAATGAAATAATTTTATCCAAAATTCTATTTTGATAGAAAAGGAATAATTTTCTGAAATTATTATAATATTTGGATGTGTTGGATGTTAAAATTATAATCGAATAAGAATATTAAAAATTGAAATGGTTGGTTATAACCAAATAGAAATTTGTATGAATGAAATATACAAAATGTGATGAATTAAAATTGAATTCAAAATAGAATTTGGAATTTTAGATCCTGGGAATTTGGAAAATATTTTCTGAAGTATATTAAAGTAATATAGCATTACTTTGAAAGGATTTAAATAAAAATCAATTTAAATGAATTTTGAAAGTAGTAAAGCACTGAACTCACTCCAGTGGATGGAAAATAATTCTGATGATGACGCAACATCATCAGTGTTCATTTTCGAGTTTCTAAGTGACAAATTGCTACCTTAGAAAAGTTTTTGATGGAAATTTGTTTGTAATAAAACCAATTGATTTGGAAAATTCAAAAGTTATGAATTTGTGATAGAAATAAATATATGTATATATTTATGTGATTTCTGAAGGATTTGAAATGAAAACTCTAGAATTGGAATTCTGGAATTAAAATTTAACTTAAACAAGTTAAATGGTTTGAAGTAAATAAATTAATTAAAATCAATTTGAATACATATGGATGGAATACATATTGGATGTAAATGTATTGATTATAGATCACTCGAAGTTATTCAATATGAATGAAAACCAAAAGATTTGGTTGAACTGAAATTTGTTGAAATATAAAGACTTGAATATTAGCATAAGTGGAGTTTGAAAAGTAGTAGGTTAGTAGCATTTTTTCTACCTTAGTAATTTCGGGGATGAAATTCTTTTAAGAGGGGAAGATTGTAATGACCCGAATTTTTATGGGTAAATTTTTAATATTTAATACGGATTTAAATGTCGAGTTGAAAATATAAATAAATTTTTATATTTAGTTATTGATTTAACAATCGATATACGATTTAATACCGAATATATTAAATCGTCGTAATACGAAAAATACTTCAGTTTGAGATTTAAACTGAATTTGAAAATAGTTCAGATGATCAATTACAGCTTCTGTTTGAATTAGAATAATAATATTAATTTATTTTTGGAGAATTAGTTGTTTTGAAATTCAATTTAAATCGATTTAAATTAATATCTTTTCTAGATGATCGAATTGAACTTCGTTACCTATCCCAGTGTGTTCAGAATAGTGGTGTAAACCTAGGATTGTCAATGGTTGGGTTCAGAAAGGAGTTCGGAATCATAAGGAATTTTAATTAGGGGATATCGAATTAAAATAAATTAAATTAAAATATCATGAATTCTATTCTAGTGGGCAAGAACAAATAACCGTGTTCCCCTTTTCACCATACATTGGAAGACAACCGTGGTTTCTCTCTATATCAACAAACAAAACCAAACTCGTGCTCTCTCTGTATCCACAAACAAAATCAAACTCGTGCTCTCTCTATATCCACAAACTAAACAACAAAATTGCTTTCATCCAGAATTCTTTCAAAAAAAAAATCATACTTAAATCCATTTAAATGACGGTTACGGGTCCTCACCTCTCTTCTAAAACGCTCGTTCAAATCATCACGAGAAATCGAAATCGAGATTCGCGGTTTGGAATCTCATGAATTCCGAAGGCTCGATCTAGGACAAGACACATCGTGAAGGAGAGAGAATCGCGAGTTCAAGGAGGAATGGTTTTGAGCATCAGATAGTGGCGCAGTTGGAGTAGCGGTACTGGCAGGAGGCCGAACAACTTACATCATCAGATTTGGGAAGCTCGACAACAATCTTGGTATAAATCTAGGAACGTGAGGAAGTTGCAAACACAAGTAGATTTTTGGGGGTATTCGCTACCCTGTAGCTTGAAGTCGAACGCCGGAGAAGGAAGCAGCTATCGCGATTTCTTCTGGGACCTCGAGCTATGCGGTTTGGTGAGGAATGCGAAGTGCAGACAATTAGAGATAATGGAATATGGGGTAACTATAGTAAATGGCAGTGGAAAGGGAAGGTGCGAACTTCAATGTAAGTGTACCATGAGATGGAGCTTGCGACATTGGGGTGATTGGTGGCAAGAATAGTCAGGGTCTATAATATATTTCAAACACTGGATTAAGATTTGAGCAAAGTCAGGTTATGGAAATTCAAGACAATGGTGACTAGGGATGGGTTTGGGAAACCTTAGCCTATGTTAATAGTTTTGGTGAGATTGAGAAGACAGGCAATAAACGCAGACAGAAAAGGAAAACTAGCTGCGCCCTATTGGATTGAGAATGAAACCATGATTTGCTTTAGAGAAAAATCTGGTAATTTATATTTAATTAAATTTCATTAGTTAATGTAGTTTAATTTAAATCAATTTAAAAACTTATAACATGAATGTGTATTCCAAATATTATCAGATTTTGGCGAAACCAATAAGTTGGAATCATATCAACCGTAGCTACCAAACAGTCGAATTGAAATGAAATTGAGCTATAATTTAATCGAAAACAAATCGATATTCGGCAAAATAAAATTCCGGCGAGTAAATCTCACTCACCTTTTATTTAGAATTATTTTTGTTAGTTAAAAATAATTGTTGTTGCTTGTTTGGATGCTTCCTGATTGTTTTAAATATATATTAGTCATTTAGGGTTGACTATTATATATATATATATATATTAGGTTTATGATTTTGATTGTTCCCGCAGTCTCATTAGCGGATGCCCGCAGTTTCATAGCGGATGATTTGCCTATGCGCCCCACAAATATATATTAGTGGATGACCTTCATACCGCGATATCCTTCCTCGAAGCAGGATGGGTATTATTTATGTTGACTAATATATTTGGATGCAGGAAAACAGGTTGGAGGTATCCAACGGGATCCCTCAAAAATATATTATTTGTTTGTTTATTTGTTTGCATATATACTGTCATATACGATGAGTTAGAAAAAATAAATAATTGGCTGTTTGGTATTTAAATATCACTGGGCCTAAATGTTGATATTTAAAAATATCATGAAAAGGAATTTTTCAGATTTAAGAAGGAGATTCTATTTTTCTAGAATGTAATTTAAAATTTCGAATAGAATAGAAATATTAACTTGTTTTTAAACAATAAAAACGAGTAGTTCATTTATAAACCAAGTTTATAAAGGAAGTGAAATGAATTATCATTTGGATAATTGGGGAAAATATAAACACAAGTGTGAATTTAGAAAAGGGGAAATTTATTTTTTCCAAAATAGAATTTAATTTCAAAAATGAATTTGAAACCAAGATTTGTTTAAAAATATAAACAAGTAAATTAAATGATGTTATAAAGAAAGGTGGAAACTTATCATTTGATAATTTAAATGTTTAAATTCAAATATGGATTTAAAAATGAGAATTTGAAATAGAATTTCAAAATAGAAATTGAAATAGATCTCAAATAAAATTTGAATAAGAGAATTCAAATAGAATTTGAATAAGAGAATTGAAATAGAATTTGAATATAGAAATTCAAATGGAGTTTGAATATAGAAATTCAAATGGAATTCAAATAAAGAATTTGAATATAGAAAATATAAAGGAAATTAAATATAGAATTTGAATATAGAAAGTGAAATGGAAATTGAATAAAGGAATTTTAAACATATAATTTGAATATAGAAATTCAAATGGAGTTTGAATATAGAAAATTTAAAGGGAGATTTAATATAGAATTCAAATAGAGTTGGAAAATGTAAATTCAATTAGTTTATGAGTAAGTTGAAATATATTTGAAAAATGTTATATTCAAATATACATGTGAAATAGGCAAAGAGTTAATTAAAGAGTTAATTTACGAGTTGAGTTAAAACGAGTGTATTAAGTTTAAATGAATTAGAAATATATGGATATACATGAGACAGGTATGGAATGAAGTTAATGAAGATACATAAATAGAATGCCCGACAAAAAGGTATGTATTTAATTCACATATGGGTTTTTATGCGCCGTATCGGCAAGCCGCTTGGCTTTTTGATTTTATTTTTGAATAGAGAGGCCTATGTGGTGGTTTGGGGATTTTCCCGATGCTCCCGGTACAAAGGAGGTTATGGCGAATTTTTCCGGGAATTTAAGGAGTTAGAATATTTTTAAGAAGATTCGATAGTTAGAAATCAATGTATCGATATATATAGAATTCGATAAGGAAATGAACTTAAAAATAAAAGATTATAAACAAAAATGAAATCTATATATTATATTTGTTAAAAACAGAAAGAGAAGTGTATATGTGTTTTAGAAATGGAAGATTGTTTTAAGATGGTGTTGATTATTCGAGTTAGCAGTCTTGTCTGTATTGAAGTTAATAATATTTTCAGTCAAGGTCTGAGAGGTAATTATACCCCAACTCGATTGATTTCATTATTAGCTGAGAAATAACAAGATTCAGTCTCGAAGAGAAATGTTTAAAGAGATTTAGTCGAATGCAGTACTTTGGGTTGTTGTGACGATGTTTTACATAACATTCGTTTTAACCCAAATAAGTGGAAATTTTGGAAATATAGCAATAAATATTTCCTAAGTCTAGAAATGAATGGTCGTGAAAGAGATAAGTAATTGGACTATTTTCCAATTATAAATAAAGGATATTTTCTAAGTACAGAAAATAAAAGAAGGCGATATATGGAAATGTTTTCCAAATAACGTATAAGGCCAATACGTTTATTGAAAATATTTGGTTAACAAATATTGATAAAGAAATGGAGAAGTGATTAAATTAATGAAATATTAATTAAGGGCTCAGGGACTGTTTGATATTGGATGAACACTTGTTTTTCTTCGTTAGTTAAATCATCGACTATCGAAACACTTGTTTTTCTTTGATAGTTAAATCACTGATTATCAAAGTTTTGACCATTTTAACGTTGTTGATATGGAGAGACCTGTTGGATTTTTATCCAAAGAACCACTCTGTATTGGCATAAGAATTGCGAATCATATATGACAAAGAAATTGAAGACAGAGTAAAGTGCATGGGCTGTTGTATAATTTCTAGGTAGAGATTACCTAGGATGGATGTACTGAATAGTGCCTTCGGTTTCGTTCCGTCCCAGAACGAACGTATATGGACGAATAATGTGACGACCCCATTTCCCAAACAGACGGTGACAAGGGTAATCTTTGGAATATAACGCATAAACAGATAACAGCAGAACAAAATTAAATAAATACACCAGATAATGAATGAATAATACATTGGATAAATGTAATCATCAGAGTTACACAACATACATGATCATAATTAGTACCAATACAGTTCAACTATACATAAATGTCTACAGCGGAAATAAACATAATCTACAATAGGAGCTGAATAGCATAAAAAGAGATAAATGACAGAATCCATCTTCAGCTCCAGCTATCTGGATAAAGCCAGCTAAAACCTGAATACAAGGCTGCCCGTGTAGAAAAAGGGGCACCCGAGTTTGAAAGTGAAACAAACTACGAGTCAGTCATGGGATTGGTATGAGAAATCTACTGAACACATTCAAAAAATGGCTAATCACATGACCATTCCACTTTCGTGGAACGGGTTTACTCCGTTGGATTGCCGGTGCTTTAAAACAAATCATTCTTTTAAACATCGCAATACTTTTTATAAAAATGAAGGCATTATAAAACTCAGTTCCCATCACACAATGCAACGCAAACCGGAGGATAGAGTTTTACCTTATAATAGCCAAAATATGCTTGATACGAATAAAACAAAAGCATTTGATATTATTACTAGTGTTTACATGTTTCAAAAACAATTTCGAATCATAACTATCAATCATAGACGGCATGGGTACCATATATCATGTCGCCATATATATATATATATATATATATATATATATACACACATATATATATATATATACACACAAACACAATCAAAACCGCACGATGTTGTATTTGGAAATTGGATTTCCGTCATGAACCAAGGCAAAAGATAGTCCTTACCGACTTCAAGACTCTCTAGCCCGAGCCTCAGGTAAGTACTCAGTCAAGCCTTTGGATCGTCAGGGCCGGTCCACCGATGTGGATTAAAATTCCTGCACAATGCATTTCCCTGCCCTATGTGGCGTAAGTGAGCCAAAGAATGACTCCATCGGTCCTGGATCGACCGATATTTCTGAGGCGCCTTGCAACAGTAACAACCACATAAGTCAAATTCGTTAGGGCGTGTAAAACCACTTACGCCACTTCTAACTAGAAAGAAACACATGCCCTCCCTGAGGTCCTGTTCCCGTTTCTGGTTCATACCGGGGTGTGAGGCCGCGAATTCACGTTATACACATGGCCATGCCACACATGCGGTGCTTTGATCATCACCACAAGACTTTGCTTTTCAACAGAAGCCCTGATCACTGCATCTTAGCATGCCACACAGGCAATTCACACTACGCAACTAATGGCTATCAATCACACAAAATAAATTCCAATGTCAGACACATAGTCCATTTGCAAGTCTGTCCTGGGTCTGAATGAAAGCGGAGGCACTATATACCTCGCAAACCCATCGATCTCCACGTACGTCTTAACGATCACCACTCATTATCCATATTTCAGGATGCCTCCCAATCAGGACCTCGGTTACCATCCAAATGAGGTGAAGATCTCCGGTCTTCGACCACCGCCTTCATCTTCGATTTCTTATCGTCGATTCAGTTATTCAGAATGGGATAAACCCGGTCTTTCTGAGCAACTCACGTATATAATAAACACGTGCTACACAAACTCTACATACGCATCATTTCAATTCATTAGTCACTAACCGTCAATCAGTAAGAGAACGATTTCCCAAATATTAACCCCGAAGGCCGAAACCAACATCAGATCAAAATCCAGGAAACCATTTGACTTAGCTGACCTTCAGTTAATTTCTAAATTTCACATCCATATAGTTTATAATATTTTATAACGATTTATCGCTATTTTTAATTATTTTAAAATAGCCAATTTATTCAAAATGACGCTTCGGGCCATAACACGGCCGTGGCACTGTTTTTCTTCAGATTTTATTTACACATATCTGAAAATCTTGCCGTTGGATCTTCTCAAAATTTATATCATTAGAAAGATCTTTTCAGAACGAATCTAACGGTTCTAGTTTTGGGAAAATCCGACAGTCGGATCTCCTGGTATAATCGTTTGAAATTTCGATTTTAAAATACGAACTACAGCGTCGTTATTCGATTAATTATAATTATATATATATATATATAAATATAATCGATTCTGGCGTTGTTTTTCTTCAGATTTGAATTAAACATTCCAGACAATCTAACCGTTGGATTTTTAAAAAGTTGGTGTCGTTGGAAAGTTATTTCCAAAGCGAACCCAACGGTTGCGATTTCGGGAAAATCCGATGGTCGGATCTCCCGCACTAATCATTTGAAATCACGATTTCAAAATACAAACTGCAGCTTCGTTATTTGATGTATTTCAATTCTATTTATATATATATATATATATATCGATTCTTCGATTTCAAAACAATATGATTTTCATACTTTTGATAAAAATTATATTTTTATCTAACGGTCTTCTATTTCAACACTTCACTATTTTTAACAATTCATGTATATAATAAAAGTGTGATTTTTAATGTAAAACAATTTATTTCAAAACTCGACTATTTTATATAGTTAATATAGGTGATAAAAATAGGATTTTTATTATAAAACAATTCATTTCAAAACAAAATTATTTTATATAGTTCATATCGATGATAAAAATAGGATTTTTATTATAAAATAATTTCTTTCAAAATATGAATACTATTCAACACATGAATTTCAATTCAACGAATGAATTTCGATTCAACACATGAAGATTTTCTATAGTTTATATAAATATATAAAAAGGTGATTTTTATATTTAAAACATGAATACCATTCAACACATGAATTTCAATTCAACGAATGAACTTCGATTCATCTCATGAAGGTTTTCTACAGTTTATATATATAGATAAAAAGGTGATTTTTATATTTAAAACACGAATACCATTTAACACATGAATTTCAATTCAACGAATGAATTTCGATTCAACACATGAAGGTTTTCTATAGTTTATATAAATATAAAAAAAGGTGATTTTTATATTTAAAAAACGAATACCATTCAACACATGAATTTCAATTCAATGAATGAATTTCGATTCAACACATGAAGGTTTTCTATTCAACAGACGAATATAATTTCAACACAGGAAAATAATTCTAACACATGAATATTATTCAAAATTTCGGCAGCATAATTGTTAAAACTGGTACCGTCCCTAGTACGGCTCCTCGC
Source organism: Allium sativum (assembly GCA_030737875.1). NCBI lineage: Eukaryota > Viridiplantae > Streptophyta > Magnoliopsida > Asparagales > Amaryllidaceae > Allium > Allium sativum. The sequence continues at coordinate 434,589,276 of CM060918.1, read as the reverse complement.
TCTACCTTAAAGCCTCGTAGCTTTTGACAATGGGGAATCATGCATCTAGTTCGCACATGGGCGGCATGTATATTTTTTTTTCATTTCCACAAACTAATCCTATGTGGTTTCAACCAAATATTTCTCAACTACAAACAATTTCAATCATCCATTGCTATCAATCAATTTTCACACCAATCACAACCAATAAATATCGTCCATGGTTTATGGACGAGTGGCGTATATATATATATATATATATATATATATATATATATAGCTTTTCACTTCTATTTCAACACATATATATAATTTTTACAACGCATATACAACTTATACATCAAACGTACAACTTATACAATGCTTATACAAGAGGTGTGCAACGCTTATATAACTCATACATCGACTATATAATTTATACATCATCGTTTTCCACATCGTTTATAAATTAGAAATCTCACATTGGGTTCCACTCCACCAAAAATAGCAGAAGGCTCAGAAAAATATGTGGTCTCTTCTAGAAGGTAGAAGACGACCACACGAGTCCACTGTCTCTTGTTTCACTGAATTTCGTCAAGAAACGAAAAAGATATGATTTTTAGAAGTTCGCTACGCATTTAAATGTTAAAAACAGATTAAATAAAACACAGTCGTACCTTCAGCAAACTGTTCAAAACTAGGTTTGCATTTATCTTGGAATCCGCGTAGCTATTCGTCGATCGACTTTCGTAGCGTCGAAGGGCTAGGAGAGAGCTTCGTGCGCGTGGGGGAGTGGGCCAGCTCGGTGGTCCCTAGTGTTCGTGGCGGCGGCGGAATGTCCCGAACTTCCTAGGCTCGAAACTCGAGGTACAACGAACGATAGGGGGTGAGGTTGCTATGGATTTGAAGAGGATTCGAAGCTCTTCAAAAATCTCCAAAGGACCATATGGTTTTGGTCCGTTGATCGATCGGAAAATGGCTGGGAAGCGGGAGAGGAGTTTCGCCGTCGAATTCGAGAGTATCTGGGAAGAAGCGGGGAGAGAGAAAAAGCGAGGGCCAATCATATTTTTTTAATTTATTTATATATTTTTATATTTCGAAAATACCCTCTTTCTGTCACGAACCCCAATCCAGACCCAACGACTATCGTCCCTAGCGTTTTACCCCCATTCCGAACATAATGGGATATGTTTCGCAGGCCCATTCGACTGTTTCAATCAGTTTTCCTTCAATTTAAAATATATAACATTCAATATTCGATTTGAACGTACATTTCAATTTGCCAAGGCCACTAACTGATTCGAAAAATTCTAGAAAAATAAATATAGCTATGTTTTGACGATATAGTCCCAACAAAACTAGTTTCGTCGAATTCTGAAACCGTTTGAAAAAAGGCCCATTTCTAGTCGATCCAATTTAATTGTAATTGACAAAAACACGTTTTCCTTTGCCACGCTCACATACTAACTTCAAAAATTATGAAATTTGAAACCTAGCAATAATTTCACATCTCGGATCCAACAAAAGTGGTCTCGTCATATTCCGAGGTCATTTGCAAAATGACCATTTTCACGGGCTATATAATTTCTATAACGACCTTTCTGAAAATTCATTTGGCCATAACTTTTGCTTCCTGCTATGGAACTTTGATTTTTCAGATTCGTTAGAAAGGTATACACTAACAGATTTAAATATTTTTTGTTTCACTCAAATCCGCTTTGTTTTGCACCCGGTACAATCAGTCAAAGTTTGAATTCAAATTTTGAAACTGCCGCGCCATTTCAGGCCTTGTTTATAATTAGAATTAATTATATACATTTTCAAATGTCGATTCAAACATTCTTTTCATTGTTATTATTTAAAATATTTATTTTAAATATTTAAAATCCACTATTTTAGCCAATTTAAAAATTTTAAATTGGTTCAGATTTTCCGGGTCGTTACAATCTCCACCACTTAAAACTTTTCGTCCCCGAGAAGGAACAAAGTCGAAAGTGGTTTGATTAATCAACTCTACATTCAATCTGGCTTCCATTCTCTAACCTTTCAATTTTTGAGAATTTTCAAATTCTTCAAAAATTTGGCAAACACCCGGTATTTTCGAAAAATTTCGCCATAACCTCCTTTGTACGGGGAGAGGTTTGGTAATATATTGGGCCGTATTAGGTACCCAATAAATCCTAATAAGCATACACATATTTATAGTGATTTGTTCTGGTGTTTATAGGGGAGCGTGTATAGATAATAACTCCAGAGAATAAATTCTCGTCACCCTGCCAAAGCCTGAGGGAGTGTGTATTTTAACTGCTCCAGAGGATAAATCCTCGTCACCTCGTCCCGTGTGGAAAATAAATAATCCATGTGGCATATCTAATAACTAGAGAGACGTGATTATTGTCAACTCCAGACACGTGTGGGGTTTTTATTAATCTGGCAATTTTATTGTTACAATTTAAATAGTCCATATCAGCCATCAGTTCAACCTGTAAAATATAGTCATCACCATACAAGCCTCTCGCTCGTATGGTAAATCTTCCACCTCTTCACACAAGCTCCAAATGCTTATGTGGTATATGATGAAGTATGCCTAACTTCAGAAGTATGCCATGCAGTGTAGTTCAAAATTAATTGTTACTATCCTATGGCGATGTTTATTATTTCACACAGAACAACCAGCACTTCGCATCCAATGGCATTCACAGGAGTTAATATAATAATACTTCGCATCCAACTCATTAAGGTTTACCTATTTGTTGGGGACGCAAATAATTTCTTTACTCAACAGCTATCCAATTACCTGTTCAAACATATATAATGCAAAAGTATATATTTCTATCTATTTTCTAATCAGTTCAATGTGTGATTTAATCAAATAAATTCTACCATTCATTCTATTACTGATTAAATTAAATATTGTTTTAATAATTTAATTAATCAAACCAACTATCACACAATGCAAACAACAAGCAAATTGTTTTTAACTTTTCTAAAAATATACTAATCAATTTCTAATTTTCTTTAAAATCATTCAGACTATAGAATTAAAACTGCACATCCATGGAAAGAAAATAACAACAAAGTAGAGGACTATTTGGTAATGCAAAGTATGGTAAATGTACCGTGCACTGGAGTCAATCAGAGATGTCTACTCGACACTTAGGATCGGCTTTCTGAATGCTCTCCTCAGTTTCCCAAGTACAATCTTGCGGATCCCCACTCCATTGCACTTTGACTAAGTGAACTTTCTTGTTCCTCAGATCTTTGGTTTTTTTGCCAATGATTTTTAGCGGCTCTCTTCTCACAGCCAATTCTGGGGTAATTTCAATATCCAGTTGCGCTGCTTCTTCCACGATCAAGTCTGGATCATGAACGTGCTTTCGAAGTTGAGGTAGGTGAAATACATCATGCACTCCAGGCAGCGAATCAGGCAATTTAACCCTATATGCGCGAGTTCCGATCCATTCCAGAATAGGAAACGGACCAATGAATTTGGGCACCAACTTCACAGTTTTACCGAACTGGATAACTCCTCTCATCGGCGATACTTTCAAATATACATAGTCGCCTACAGCAAACGATATATCTCTTCTTCTCCTATCGGCATAGCTCTTTTGTCGGCTTTGAGCAGCGAGTAATTGTTTCTTAATGAAATCGACTTTGTCGGCAGCTTCTCGAATCATATCTGGCCCCAACACAAGTCTATTATCGGGTTTAACCCAACAAGCAGGAGATCGGCACGGTCTACCATATAATGCTTCGAATGGCGAAATTGTCAGGCTCGCCTGGTAGCTGTTGTTATATGAGAATTCAGCCAAATGCAGATGGTCTTCCCATGACCCACCGAAATCTAGAACACAAGCCCGCAATAGATCTTCTAGTATACGGTTCTCCCTCTCAGTCTGACCATCTGTCTGAGGATGATAAGCGGTGCTTAGATTCAGCTTTGTTCCCAGTTCTACTTGAAATGCCTCCCAGAATTTACTAGTAAATATCGGGTCTCTATCACCGACTATACTGAGCGGCACTCCATGTAGTCTAATAATTTCCTTGAAATATATTTGCCCCAGACTCTGAGCAGTTCTGTTTGATCTGAAAGGTATGAAATGGGCGGTCTTCGTGAAGCGATCTACGATCACCCAAATACTGTCATTTCCTTTTCTGGTTTTGGGCAAACCATCTATGAAGTCCGTGGAAATATGTTCCCACTTCCAACCCGGAACGTCTAGTGGTTGTAACAATCCAGCCAGTTTCTGTTGGTCGCTTTTGACTAGCTGGCAATTAGGGCATCGACTAACATATAAAGAAATGTCCCTCTTCATCGAATTCCACCAGAAAGTGCATTTGATGTCATTATACATTTTGCTTACTCCCGGATGGATACTAAGTTTTGACTTGTGGCACTCATCCAGTACTTCCTTTCGGAGCTCAGAAATGTTAGGGACACAGATTCGACCTTTGAGCCTTAGAATCCCATCATTATCAACATGAAAACTCGAGGGCTCGCCTTTCTGAATTATCTCTCTGATTTTCTGAATGAAGTGATCATCCTTTTGAAGAGCAGATATTTTATCTATCAATCAAGTCGTAATAATAAAACTGGCGATCATTTCATTCTTTCGGCTTAACGCATCGGCCACGACATTGGCTTTCCCTGGAGTGTATATAATCTCAAAATCGTATGCTGCAAGGAAATCTAGCCAACGTTGCTGCCTCAGATTCAAGTCTTTCTAGGTGAAAAGATACTTTAACGACTGGTGATCTGTAAACAGTTAAAATCTCTCACCCAGAAGATAATGTCTCCGGATTTTCAAAGAGAATACGATAGCCAACAACTCAAGATCATGAGTTACGTAGTTTTTCTTATGCGGCTTCAGCTGACGGCTAGCATAAGCAATCACTTGACCTCTTTGCATTAACACTGCGCCAAGGCTTTCTCTAGAAGCGTCAGTCCAGACTTTCAAGTCCTCATTTCCATCTACTATTGTTAACACTGGAGCAGTTGTCAGTTTTAATTTCAGCTCCTGGAAAGCTTCCTCACCTACCGGAGTCCAATTGAATCTCGAATGTTTCTTAGTCAGTTTTGTTAAGGAACTAGATGTCTTCGCGACATCCTTAATGAATTTCCGATAATAACTGACTAACCCGAGAAAACTTCTAACTTCTGTTGGCGTATGAGGCTGTTTCCAATTGTGAATAGTAGTGATCTTATTGGGATCCACTGAAATTCCTTGCTTTGACACTACGTGGCCAAGAAATTTGACTTCTTCTTACCAGAATATACATTTGGAAAACTTTGCTTTAAATACATTCCTTCTGAGGATTTCCAGAGCCTATTCCAAATGTTTTCATGTTCGGCCTTTGATTTAGAGAAGATTAGAATATCGTCAATAAAAACCAGAACAAATTTATTCAAAACACCTCTGAACACTCTATTCATCAATTCGACGAAGTAAGCTGGAGCGTTACATAAGCCGAAAGGCATTACTAACCACTTGTAGAATAAGTCTGGACCTCTAAATACTGTCATTGGAACACACTCTTTGGCAATTTGAAGCTGATGGAAGCCTGTAGCTAGTCCATCCTTGAAAATACTTGTGCACCATTCAGACGATCCAATAAATCATCGATTCGCGGCAATGGATATTTGTTCTTTATTGTCTGCTTGTTCAAATCACGATAATCCACACATAGCCATAGAATACCGTCAGATTTTGGGACAAATACCACTACTGCTCCCCAATCAAAGAAACTAAGCCTGATCGGACACTTCCATACTAGCTGTTGTGTTTGATTGTCAAGTTCTTCTTTCTCTTTCAAGGACATTCTTCGAATAGCGTGAACTACTGGCCTTGCATTGGGAATCATAGCGATCTTGAAATAAATTTCCCTCTGCGGAGGTAAGCGAACAACCTCTTCGAACACATTCGCATAATTCTTGACGACAAGAATATCTTTGATGAGGTCAGGAATACTCTCTATGACTTCAGGGATATTTTCTATTTGAACAGGAGAAACATCCAAAGCTGCCCAGAAGTCTTTTCTATTAGCATTCTGACCTTCACAGGGAATGGTTATATAATCACATGATTTAATCTTCGCCTTAACGACTCTGTCGGTGCATTTAACCTCAACTTCATACTTGGTCAACCAGTCTAACCCCAAGATAAGATCAAACTCTGTAAAATTCATGACGACCGCAATGGTAGGAAACCGATAACGAGAAAGAGAAACTGACACTCCACAAACCCAACTGAGATCAATGGAACCCCCAACCGGATTCTGGACAGTCATCGGCTCCTTGAGCTTCTTCAAATTCAAATCCAGCTTCTTAGCTACATTCTTAGCAACAAAGCTTCGCGACGCGCCGGTGTCAAACAGTACTTTAACTGGAATGACTTTGACAGTTAGCGTGCCTTCTAAAACATCTGGCCTTTCCAGAACAGCTGAGGGCTCTGAAGCTTCTGCTACTTCATTTATATGTACTGTTTCAGATTTCTTTGATAGTTGGCACTCCCGTGCAATATTACCTGCTTGGCGGCACTTATGGCATCTCCTTTCCCCTTGTGGGTTCTTTTGTTTCTTAGTGGGCTTAGATCCACTCTTGATCCGTTTCTTTAAAGATCTGCAACTTATCGAGAGATGTCCTCGCCTATTGCAGTTATTGCATATAGCTGTCGTTACAGGTTCGTTCCCAGATTCAGCCCTTTTTCTCTTGGCACTGGGCTTCTTACTGATCTTAGGACTATCAGTCACCGACTCCACTTTGTTACTCGAACTGACTTCTTCTTCGTCGCGCAACATACCTTTCTTATGGAGATCTTCATACTGATAAGCCATGTATATCATTTCAGAAAAAGGAAGCTTCACATTCCTCGTCACACTATTCTGATATTTTCTTTGCAGGCCATGAATAAATCTCAGATTTTTCCTCTTTGGATCTTGAATCAGATGAGGAGCAAAGTGAGAAAGTTCATTGAATTTCTTATGATATTATGGAATGGTCATATCTCCTTGTATCAGAGAAGAGAATTCATCACATAATCGCTCCGTCACTTAAGGAGGAGTAAATCTTTCTAGGAAAATCTCTTTGAATCTATCCCAGGTGATATCACCTTCTGGATTATCTTTGATGATTGTTTCCCACCAGATTAAAGCTTCTTCTTTGAGCGCCCAAGATGCTACTAATCTTTTCTGATCATCTCTCAACTGGATACGTTCAAATATTCTTTCGACAGAACTCATTCAAGCTTGAGTCTGAATTATAGATTCATTGCCCGAGAACTGTGCTCCGTTCAAATTTCGATATCTCTTTAATAGAGCCTCTAGATCAGGTTCTGCATTTCTTCTTTTTCTGACACTCATTTTTCTAGTACTTCTGCAAATGGCAGATCAAGTGTCAGGTCACAGAAAAGGTATTTTAAAACATAGAAACATATACTTCAAATGTAAATGTGTCTAGCGAGGTGTAATTTCATTCTGCTTTACTCATACTAGAATATTACTGATCCTCTCTGTAATGAGTTACCCATCCTAGAACATTACTGGTTCTATTTCTGACGAGCTCTTTCAAATGTTATATTCCAGAACTAAGCTTAACCAAAGCTCTGATACCACGATGTGACGACCCCATTTCCCGTACAGACGGTGACAAGGGTAATCTTTGGAATATAACACATAAACAGATAACAGCAGAACAGAATTAAATAAATACACCAGATAATGAACAAATAATACACTGGATAAACGTAATCATCAGAGTTACACAACATATAGGATCATACATAGTACAAATACAGTTTAGCTATACATAAATGTCTACAGCGGAAATAAACATAATGTACAATAGGAGCTGAACAGCATAAAAAGAGATAAATGATAGAATCCATCTTCATCTCCAGCTATCCGGATAACGCCAGCTAAAACCTGAATACAAGGCTGCCCATATAGAAAAAGGGGCACCCGAGTTTGAAAGTGAAACAAACTACGAGTCAGTCATGGGACTAGTATGAGAAATCTACTCAACACATTCAAAATATGGTTAATCACAGGACCACGCCACTTTCGTGGAACGGGCACATTCAAAATATGGTTAATCACAGGACCACGCCACTTTCGTGGAACGGGTTTACTCCATTGGATTGCAAGTGCTTTAAAACAAATCATTCTTTTAAACATCGCAATGTTTTTTATAAAAATGAAGCCACCATAAGACTCAGTTCCCATAACACAATGCAACGCAAACCGGAGGATAGAGTTTTACATTATAATAGCCAAAATATGCTTGATATGAATAAAACAAAAGCATTTGATATTTTTAATAGTGTTTACATGTTTCAAAAATAATTTCAAATCATAACTATCAATCATAGATGGCATGGGTACCATATATCATGTCGCCATATATATATACAATCAAAACTGCACGATGTCGTATTTGGAAATTGGATTTCCGTCATGAACCAAGGCAAAAGATAGTCCTTACCAACTTCGAGACTCTCTAGCTCTAGCCTCAAGCAAGTACTCAGTCAAGCCTTTGGATCGTCAGGGCCGGTCCACCGATGTGGATTAAAATTCCTGAACAATGCGTTTCCCCGCCCTGTGGGGCGTAAGTGAGCCGACGAATGACTCCATCGGTCCCGGATCGACCGATATATGCGAGGCGCCTCGCAACAGTAACAACCACATAAGTCAAACTCGTCAGGGCGTGTAAAATCACCGACGCCACTTCTAACTAGAAAGAAACACATGCCCTCCCTGAGGTTCTGTTCACATTTCTGGTTCATACCGGGGTGTGAGGCCCGCGAATTTATATTATACACAAAGCCATGCCACACAGGCGGTGCTTTGATCATCACCACAAGACTTTGCTTTTCAATAGAAGCCCTGATCACTGCATCTTAGCATGCCACACAGGCAATTCACACTATGCAACTGATGGCTATCAATCATACAGAATAAATTCCAATGTCAGACACAGAGTCCATTTGCAAGTCCGTTCTGGGTCTGAACGAAACCGGAGGCACTATATACCTCGCAATCCCATCGACCTCCACGTACGTCTGGACGATCACCACTCATTATCCATATTTCGGGATGCCTCCCAATCAAGACCTCGGTTACCATCCAAACGAGGTGAAGATCTCCGTTCTACGACCACCGTCTTCATCTTCGATTTTTTATCGTCGATTCAGTTATTCAGAATGGGATAAACCCGGTCTTTCTGAGCAACTCGCGTATATAATAAACACGTGCTACACAAACACTACATACGCATCATTTCAATTCATTAATCACTAACCATCAATCAGTAAGAGAACGATTTCCCAAATATTAACCCCGAAGGCCGAAACCAACATCAGATCAAAATCCAGGAAACCATTCGACTTAGCTTACCTTCAGTTAATTTCTAAATTTCACATCCATATCCTTTATAATATTTTATACTGATTTATCGCTATTTTTATTTATTTTAAAATAGCCAATTTATTCAAAATGACGCTTCGGGCCATAACGCGGCCGTGGCGCTGTTTTTCTTCAGATTTGATTTACACATATCTGAAAATCTAACTGTTGGATCTTCACAAAATTTACATCATTAGAAAGATCTTTTCAAAATGAATCCAACGGGTCCAATTTCGGGAAAATCCGACGGTCGGATCTCCCGGTATAATCGTTTGAAATTTCGATTTCAAAATACGAACTACAGCGTCGTTATTCGATTAATTATAATTATATATATATATATAATCGATTCTGGCGCTGTTTTTCTTCAGATTTGAATTAAACATTCCAAACAATCAAACTGTTGGATTTTTACAAAGTTGGTGTCTTTGGAAAGATATTTCCAAAGCGAACCCAACGGTTGAGATTTCGGGAAAATCCGATGGTCGGATCTCATGCGCTAATCGTTTGAAATCACGGTTTCAAAATACGAACTGCAGCTTCGTTATTCGATGTATTTCAATTATATATATATATATATTGACTCTTTGATTTCAAAACTATATGATTTTCATACTTTTGATAAAAATTATATTTTTATCTAATGATCTTCTATTTCAACACTTCACTTTTTTTAACAATTCATGTATATAATAAAAGTGTGATTTTTAATGTAAAACAATTTATTTCAAAACTCGACTATTTTATATAGTTAATATAGGTGATAAAAATAAGATTTTTATTATAAAACCATTTATTTCAAAACAAAATTATTTTATATAGTTCATATCGATGATAAAAATAGGATTTTTATTATAAAACAATTTCTTTCAAAACAAGAATACCATTCAACACATGAATTTCAATTCAACGAATGAATTTCGATTCAACACATGAAGGTTTTCCATAGTTTATATAAATAGATAAAAAGGTGATTTTTATATTTAAAACATGAATACCATTCAACACATGAATTTCAATTCAACGAATGAATTTCGATTCAACACATGAAGGTTTTCTATAGTGTAACACCCCGCCTCCGCTAGGGTCACTCGCAAAGGAATGCACTAGCGTTAGAGGGGCATTATTGGTAAACATGCACAGAAATATCACAAGATAGAACATATAAAATAGCGGAAGTAAAATCGAACTTTCATAAACATTAATAATTAAGGTCTAAAGCCTTTTACATCAGAGTACATCAAAACCTGTCTTGCAATAATAAAGAAGCATAAAGACTTTTTCATAAATTATTCCCCAAGTAAAAACAGTAAAGTAGCCATAGCCAAGAAAAGTCCAAGCCATCCATGATGACCTTCAAGCGGAAGAAGTCCGAACTACACAACAGTATTTCCTCCCTGTAACCTGGGGGGAGGGGAAACGGAAGAAAAGAGGCGAAACAAAACGGGTCAGTCAAAAAGACTGAGTAAGCCCTATCTACTATTAGCATAAAAACTAGTAAAGTTAACTGACATGAGAAACTGGGATGAACATAAGCATGATGACAAGATAGATAAGCTAAATCAAAATAACAGGATGAACTACTGAACTCAGATAAACTATGGTGTCATGATAAATTACGGTGTCAAGATAAAACAAGGTATCCCATCGTCAAGTTCCTGTCAAGTATAATATCCCCAAGATATCTATCACGTATAACATCCCATGTTATCTATCCTGTCTTTTAGCTCTGCACCTACCGTACTAGTATCCCAACTGTATCATGTGTTATCCGTGAATGACCCTTACTCAAAAGTCGTATAATGGTCCATGTCATCCTAATATGCCGCATATATAGGTTACTGAACTCATATGTTCCTTTCCGTGTATAGGTTTAGTCCCTTGCCGTAGACCATACGGGCTTTCCCATGAGATTCTATATTACTTTAACATAGTTCCATGATCCTTAAGATCAGTTTGGACTGTTACCCTAAACCTAGCTAGGGTCTTCCAACATGAATTACCGTTTGTGCAACTAGGACTTATGCTACCTAGGGCTACTAGGGATTATGCTTACCTATTGCACGTTTCCGTATTTCGGTTTGGGTTCAGCCACCCAGGGCCACTGGGAATTATGCTAACCGTCAACCGCGCCCTTTTCCCCATGCATTCATCGTGAATCGTTTTTCCATGACTGTATGCACGTGTATCACATCGTGCCACCCGAGTCTTGTCATAGGGCAGATCAAGAAATACAAGACTCGGTCGGGAGCTTTCGATTTATCTGCCGATGCAGATGCTAAGTTCTGTTTTTCTATACGTGGCTATGGTCCCACGAGACCCCTCCCTCAACTAGCGAAAGACAAGACAGGATAAATCCTGTATGAGAACACAACACTGGCCAACACACATCCAAGCCTTACCGCAACCATAATTAGATAGCAATTATGGTCTATTGGGTGTTCTCTGCCTTTCCGTACGTACACGCTTGACCAAAGATGGTAGGTAGCCTGACGAAAATGCTATCTAGGGTATGACCGTGTATCGTCAACTATCCCCTATCCATCCCCGTCTTTAGGTCGCTCGTATAGCAACCAAGGCATAATCTTGGTTCTTCTAACGCAGACCTTAACCTCTCATGAGCCTAGTATGATCACCTGGCAGCTCACAGAGGGATACCAAGAATACCCTCACGTTCCCCGAAGCCGCTGCTTCGTTACCCAGTTCGCTGGAGCCTTTATCTAAATCAGATAACTTGCTCCTGCTCGTGTACTTAAACGATGACCTACCGTATTAGGTTACTCATCTATCTATGAACTGGTCTAAATTTTCTTGACTAAGAATTATTACTTAGTTATCCTTCAACTAAGGTTTACCACTTAGCCTCATTCCCGTTATCCTTGTTAACTACGGTTATCCACCTAATCCTCAGAACTAGGGTTTACATAATGGATTAAGTGTCACTTAAGTTCATGACTTAACCCGTCTACAAATCATGTGAAAATTGGCTAAGTATCCAAGTCCAAGACTTAACCCTACAAACCATGCTCACGTTGGTTAAGTATGTATTAAGCAGTTCACGACTTAACCTCATCCAATTATCATTCTAGATTGGTTAAGTATATATTAACTTGACCCTATCACTTTACTTAGTCAAATCGGTCAAGTGTATTCAAGCGATTCGTGACTTAGCCTTATCATGTTTTCACGTTAGATCGGTTAAGTATAGGTTAACTTAACCTCAATAAATTCACGAGTTAGATTGGTTAAGTATAGGTCACTTAACCACCTCAAATCATCATGTTAGATTAGTTAAGTGTTTAACTTAACTCCATTAAACTACCAAGTGGGATTAATTAAGTCTAGGCTAACTTAACCCCATCCGATCTCCATGTTTAGACTAGCTGAGTCTAATCTTAACCCCATCCATTAACTGTATTTTTCGGTTAAGCGTCATTAAGAAAAACTTACTTAACCTTACCAAGTTATCGCGTTGGATTGATTAAGTGTTGGTTAACTTAACCACTTCAAAATCACCAAATTGGATGGGTTGAGTCCAGGTTAACTTAACCACATCCCCTAACTGTATTATACGGTTAAGTGTAATTAGGAAAGCCTAATTAACCGTATCAAATCCACGTGTTGGTTTGGTTAAGTGTTGGTTAACTTAACCCCGTCCACTAATCGTATCAAAATGGTTAAGTGTCATTAGGAAAATCAAGTTACTTAACCTACCCAACCTTGTCATGTTTTGTTAAGTATCATTAGCCTAATTAATTTACTTAACCCATTTGTCCATGTCATATTTGGTTAAGAGCCATTAATCAAATTAACTTAACCCTATCATGTGGCATTAATTACTTAATGCACCTTCACGTCTCACATTAGACTTTGTTGTGGTTACTAGTTAAGCCGGTCGGTTCCGGGTAGCTTTACACCACAACTTGGTCTAACCTCGGGTTCAAGCACAACATGACCAACTTCTCACATTGGGTCCTATTGTTTGCAACTACTAGTTAGGCCGGTCGGTTCCGGGTAGTTTTACGTTGCAAACTCAACCCAACCTCGAGTTGGCCACACTTATATTATCTAAGTGTCATGTCCCTTTATGTTTCAACACATATTACAAGGTTTCAAGCAATTGGGTAGACCTAACTTAATAGGTAAATTCCCAATGGGTAGACCTAACTTAATAGGTAAATTCCCAAGCTTATGTTTTTATGCATACTTACATGTCAACTTCCATGTTATATTTCAAGTCATGTTTTCAAGTATAAACACATGTCATATTTAACGTTACATGTTGTCATGTTTATACCCATTTACCCAAATCATGTTCATGTCATTATGTTTTCCCATAATGTGACCCCAACGCTTTTAAACTCGCATAATGGATTCAAAGAAGGAACTTGTCAAAGGTATGACAAAAGGGGGTATAAAACCACTAGTTGAACATGGTGGCAAATGAGACATAATGTGTTCATTAACTTGCATGTTACATTCCTAAGCCTCAAAAACATGCATAAACCCAAACTTGGCACATAAGCGAATCATGGTGACAAAAGACATGGAATGATGACTAGTAACTCGCATATATCATCATATAAGGGTTATGACTTCATATGCAAGTTGACATAAAGGTTATGAGGGTTCTCATGTTGCATAATGCAACATTTCAACATAAAGGTTGTAGCTTTTTTCTCACAAGATCAAGGTAATGACTTCATAAACTTGCATGACATGATAGCATGTATCATACTCAATGATCAAACCCAAACTTGCAACATGAACATTTAACTTCATAGTTAATATCTAAGAGTAGGGAAAGGGCTTACATTGCTATGAAGGCACAAAAGATGTGACAAAGCCCTTGTGCAATCGACTAGACCCAAAATGCAAGCTCTAACATAGAAACCCTTGAGCCAAAATGATCAAAATCCTTGCTTTATGATGTAGATATGGAAACTTGACTGGAATGCAAGCTAATGAGGCTCATACAAGCTTGAAAACACTTGTATGCATGGAAAATCTCTCATAGAAACAATTTAGAAATTTTATGAAAAGAGTGGAGGCCATGAGAGGTAAAATTTTGCCACAGTTTAGTTGCATGAATGAATAATGAGGGTTTAGGGGTAGGTTAGAGGCTTATTTATAGAGATTAGGAGTGATTAGGGCCTTAGGATTAACCCTAGGATCAACCTGAACGGTCAGATTTCAAACCAGGCCCAAAAACCTAGCCAAGACAGAAAATAGGTGCACCAGGCAAAACTGCCCAGCTGGACCAAGTCGACAGCTAAGTCGACAGGGCTGTCGACTTGGGTCCAACCAAGTCGACTCCCAAGTCGACAGGGCTGTCGACTTGGGTACTCTGGCGGGAATTTTCCCGCTTGGCCCAATCTTACCCAATTTTCCAATTTCAAACTCTAATTTGAAATCTGTTTTTACTTTGAAATTTTCTGAAAACTTCGTCGGACCATAACTTGGTCATACGGACTCTGATTTTCGAAAACTCGGACTCTATTTCGCATATTTTTCCGAGACGAACGCAATGGGATAGCCCGTTTTACTTGATTCAGAATTTAAAATTAAATTCTGCCTTGATTCTCGTCTTAACATGTTATCGAAATACGGGTTGTTACATTCTCCCCACCTTTTAGGATTTCGTCCCCGAAATCTCCAAGTTAGGAAGAACATATCCTACCATCCATCATTCATCTACTCAAAACATCATCCACAAGCAACCATTGTCCTTAGATGATTTCTAATGCTATATGAATATATGCAAAACGTGTGTGTACATGTTCCTTAGCTAATGCTAATGATCAGGCCTGAATAATCTTTCTATTGCGAAATATGTATAGTGCCATGAATCCAACATGTATGCAAATAATCCTAGCCATATAGATACTATATGCGTGCACAATCATTCATTCATATGCAACAACCGCATGATAATACATTCGATTTCATCCATAAACAAGTATAAATACTCGTGCATATGCAATATGAAATGTGACCGAGTCGAGCTAGTATCTAATGTGTATTCGCGCATCCACGAGCAACCACTTGCAACCACTTGCAACCATATCAATCATAACATGTTTCAAATACATGTTTACATCCATAGGGTTCTATCTAGAATTCCCTGAAACAGGGTCGAGAAGATAAACAAGACAAACACCTTACGGGGTTTGTAACAGAAAATAGGACCGAGAGGATGTCCACAAAAGATAGCCTAAAAGTAAGCTCTACCGAAAACAGGGATCAAGGATATACTCCCAAAAAGAGATATCATGCGCGTATCTAGTCTTTGACCATCAAAGTCGTATTTTCTCGTGCTTAATTCCATTGTGCCTTGACCGTCCTTTAACTTCGCGATTTCGTAGCTTCTTATTTCCTGTTTCCATAACATGAGCTGGAACTCATTTCTTCGTCGCCTCTCATTCCACTTGCACTTATCCTTTTTCTAGAATACTTGGCGCAAACATGACTGCGTACTCATGATCTCATGCAAGCTTTCCAAAATTCCCTGGTGAATCTTGGATCTCGTTTATATACTACAAGGTATTCCATGTAGAAGAACAGATGTCAACCTGGTTATCAAGCGCACTTACTAGGGTGATTTCCATAACCCATGCATAAGTGAAATAAGCCATCCGTCTTATCGGCGAACACCACTCGATCGGGCTTCAAGTTTCCAATAAAGGCATCACGGGATTCTAAGTAACTAATCATGACCGAACCCAAAAGGTTACATGAGACTCCGAGGGTATTACCAAGGCTAGTCAAGAGTCTAACTACCCTCCTATCAAAACCGAGAGTGGCACCCCTTACTGGATAACCACTTCATCCTTAGAATCCATCCATAGCTTATAAACATAAGCATTATTTCCAAACTCAATACTTGGGCATAGACATTCCCAAATCCAAACAAGCCATGAATAAATGGACCGAATCTCCAATAGAACTTTGAGACAAAAATGGGATCCTCTATTATACTAGTACTAAGGTGCAAAGACTCAACTAGCGAAGCGGACTTAAATGATGCGGGGATCAAAACAAAGTCTTGGGGGGATGATAGAAAAGAATAACTAGATCTTCAACAAGGATGTTATCCCCCTACTCAGGTACTCTAGTGCGGGTATATAATTGTCTTCACGATGATCTTGTCCTTGTCCCACAATACTTAACTATCCGTCTTGTTTCACCATACCAAAGATACTTTCTAGCTATGGGTTGAGCCACACCAACAAGTTGCTCATCCTTAAGCTCGTATCCTTTATCCTCTTTCCCACGATCCTTTCTTATAACGCGGTCACTGGTCTCTCGAGAACCACCTCCATCATATGGAAAGCACTTTCGTACATAGAGAAGACTTGTCGCAGTTAAAACCACTGTGACTACAGATGGAGGAAAGAAAGGAAAAGAGATTCAATCAAGGAAACAAGGATAATGCTAATGGCCTTTGGGGAATAGCCTTTTTCTTTTTAAAAGAAAATTTTCTTGAAAAATGCTTCTTTGTAAACGATTTTTTTTTTTCAAATAGTTTTCAGAAGGTTTTAAAAACTTTTGCCCAGTCTGGTAACAAACCTGGCTCTGATACCACGTGTAACACCGCGCCTCCGCTAGGGTCACTCGCAAAGGAACGCACTAGCTTTAGAGGGGCATTATTGGTAAACATGCACAGAAATATCACAAGACAGAACATATAAAATAGCGGAAGTAAAATCGAACTTTCATAAACATTAATAATTAAGGTTTAAAGCCTTTTACATCAGATTACATCAAAACCTGTCTTGCAATAATAAAGAAGCATAAAGACTTTTTCATAAATTATTCCCCAAGTAAAAACAGTAAAGTAGCTATAGCCAAGAAAAGTCCAAGCCATCCATGATGACCTTCAAGCAGAAGAAGTCCGAACTACATAACAGTATTTCCTCCCTGTAACCTTGGGGGGGAAACGGAAGAAAAGAGGCGAAACAAAACGGGTCAGTCAAAAAGACTGAGTAAGCCCTATCTACTATTAGCTTAAAAACTAGTAAAGTTAACTGACATGAGAAACTGAGATGAACATAAGCATGATGACAAGATAGATAAGCTAAATCAAAATAACAGGATGAACTACTGAACTCAGATAAACTATGGTGTCATGATAAATTACGGTGTCAAGATAAAACAAGGTATCCCATCGTCAAGTTCCTGTCAAGTATAATATCCCCAAGATATCTATCACGTATAACATCCCATGTTATCTATCCTGTCTTTTATCTCTGCACCTACCGTACTAGTATCCCAACTGTATCATGTGTTATCCGTGAATGACCCTTACTCAAAAGTCGTATAATGGTCCATGTCATCCTAATATGCCGCATATATAGGTTACTGAACTCATATGTTCCTTTCCGTGTATAGGTTTAGTCCCTTGCCGTAGACCATACGGGCTTTCCCATGAGATTCTATATTACTTTAACATAGTTCCATGATCCTTATGATCGGTTTGGACTGTTACCCTAAACCTAGCTAGGGTCTTCCAACATGAGTTATCGTTTGTGCAACTAGGAATTATGCTACCTAGGGCTACTAGGGATTATGCTTACCTATTGCACGTTTCCGTATTTCGGTTTGGGTTCAGCCACCCAGGGCCACTGGGAATTATGCTAACCGTCAACCGCGCCCTTTTCCCCACGCATTCATCGTGAATCGTTTTTCCATGACTGTATGCACATGTATCACATCGTGCCACCCGAGTCCTGTCACAGGGCAGATCAAGAAATACAGGACTCGGTCGGGAGCTTTCGATTTATCTGCCGATGCAGATGCTAAGGTCTATTTTTCTATACGTGGCTATGGCCCCACGAGACCCCTCCCTCAACTAGCGAAAGACAAGACAGGATAAATCCTGTATGAGAACACAACACCGGCCAACCCACATCCAAGCCTTACCGCAACCATAATTAGATAGCAATTATGGTCTATTGGGTGTTCTCTGCCTTTTCGTATGTACACGCTTGACCAAAGATGGTAGGTAGCCTGACGAAAATGCTATCTAGGGTACGACCGTGTATCGTCGACTATCCCCTATCCATCCCCGTCTTTAGGTCGCTCGTATAGCAACCAATGCATACTCTTGGTTCTTCTAACGCAGACCTTAACCTCTCATGAGCCTAGTATGATCACCTGGCAGCTCACAGAGGGCTACCAAGAATACCCTCAAGTTCCCTGAAGTCGCTGCTTCGTTACCCAGTTCGTTGGAGCCTTTATCTAAATCAGATAACTTGCTCCTACTCGTGTACTTAAACGATGACCTACCGTATTAGGTTACTCATCTATCTATGAACTGGTCTAAATTTTCTTGACTAAGAATTATTACTTAGTTATCCTTCAACTAAGGTTTACCACTTAGCCTCATTCCCATTATCCTTGTTAACTATGGTTATCCACCTAATCCTCAGAACTAGGGTTTACATAATGGATTAAGTGTCACTTAAGTTCATGACTTAACCCGTCTACAAATCATGTGAAAATTGGCTAAGTATCCAAGTCCAAGACTTAACCCTACAAACCATGCTCACGTTGGTTAAGTATGTATTAAGCAATTCACGACTTAACCTCGTCCAATTATCATTCTAGATTGGTTAAGTATATATTAACATGACCCTATCACTTTACTTAGTCAAATCGGTCAAGTGTATTCAAGCGATTCGTGACTTAGCCTTATCATGTTTTCACGTTAGATCAGTTAAGTATAGGTTAACTTAACCTCAATAAATTCACGAGTTAGATTGGTTAAGTATAGGTCACTTAACCACCTCAAATCATCATGTTAGATTAGTTAAGTGTTTAACTTAACTCCGTTAAACTACCAAGTGGGATTAATTAAGTCTAGGCTAACTTAACCCCATCCGATCTCCATGTTTAGACTAGCTGAGTCTAATCTTAACCCCATCCATTAACTGTATTTTTCGGTTAAGCGTCATTAAGAAAAACTTACTTAACCTTACCAAGTTATCGCGTTGGATTGATTAAGTGTTGGTTAACTTAACCACTTCAAAATCACCGAATTGGATGGGTTGAGTCCAGGTTAACTTAACCACATCCCCTAACTGTATTATACGGTTAAGTGTAATTAGGAAAGCCTAATTAACCGTATCAAATCCACGTGTTGGTTTGGTTAAGTGTTGGTTAACTTAACCCCGTCCACTAATCGTATCAAAATGGTTAAGTGTCATTAGGCAAATCAAGTTACTTAACCTACCCAACCTTGTCATGTTTTGTTAAGTATCATTAGCCTAATTAATTTACTTAACCCATTTGTCCATGTCATATTTGGTTAAGAGTCATTAATCAAATTATCTTAACCCTATCATGTGGCATTAATTACTTAATGCACCTTCACCTCTCACATTAGACTTTGTTGTGGTTACTAGTTAAGCCGGTCGGTTCCGGGTAGCTTTACACCACAACTTGGTCTAACCTCGGGTTCAAGCACAACATGACCAACTTCTCACATTGGGTCCTATTGTTTGCAACTACTAGTTAGGCCGGTCGGTTCCGGGTAGTTTTACGTTGCAAACTCAACCCAACCTCGAGTTGGCCACACTTATATTATCTAAGTGTCATGTCCCTTTATGTTTCAACACATATTACAAGGTTTCAAGCAATTGGGTAGACCTAACTTAATAGGTAAATTCTCAATGGGTAGACCTAACTTAATAGGTAAATTCCCAAGCTTATGTTTTTATGCATACTTACATGTCAACTTCCATGTTATATTTCAAGTCATGTTTTCAAGTATAAACACATGTCATATTTAACGTTACATGTTGTCATGTTTATACCCATTTACCCAAATCATGTTCATGTCATTATGTTTTCCCATAATGTGACCCCAACGCTTTTAAACTCGCATAATGGATTCAAAGAAGGAACTTGTCAAAGGTATGACAAAAGGGGGTATAAAGCCACTAGTTGAACATGGTGGCAAATGAGACATAATGTGTTCATTAACTTGCATGTTACATTCCTAAGCCTCAAAAACATGCATAAACCCGAACTTGGCACATAAGCGAATCATGGTGACAAAAGACATGGAATGATGACTAGTAACTCGCATATATCATCATATAAGGGTTATGACTTCATATGCAAGTTGACATAAAGGTTATGAGGGTTCTCATGTTGCATAATGCAACATTTCAACATAAAGTTTGTAGCTTTTTGCTCACAAGATCAAGGTAATGACTTCATAAACTTGCATGACATGATAGCATGTATCATACTCAATGATCAAACCCAAACTTGCAACATGAACATTTAACTTCATAGTTAATATCTAAGAGTAGGGAAAGGGCTTACATTGCTATGAAGGCACAAAAGATGTGACAAAGCCCTTATGCAATCGACTAGACCCAAAATGCAAGCTCTAACATAGAAACCCTTGAGCCAAAATGATCAAAATCCTTGCTTTATGATGTAGATATGGAAACTTAACTTGAATGCAAGCTAATGAGGCTCATACAAGCTTGAAAACACTTGTATGCATGGAAAATCTCTCATAGAAACAATTTAGAGATTTTATGAAGAGAGTGGAGGCAATGAGAGGTAAAATTTTGCCATAGTTTAGTTGCATGAATGAATAATGAGGGTTTAGGGGTAGGTTAGAGGATTATTTATAGATATTAGGAGTGATTATGGCCTTAGGATTAACCCTAGGATCAACCTGAACCATCAGATTTCAAACCAGGCCCAAAAACCTAGCCAAGACAGAAAATAGGTGCAACAGGCAAAACTGCCCGGCTGGACCAAGTCGACAGCCAAGTCGACAGGGCTGTCGACTTGGGTCCAACCAAGTCGACTCCCAAGTCGACATGGCTGTCGATTTGGGTACTCTGGCGGGAATTTTCCCGCCTGGCCCAATCTTACCCAATTTTCCAATTTCAAACTTGAATTTGAAATCTGTTTTTACTTTGAAATTTTCTAAGAACTTCGTCGGACCATAACTTGGTCATACGGACTCTGATTTTCGAAAAGTCGGACTCTATTTCGCGTATTTTTCCGAGACGAACGCAATGGCATAGCCCGTTTTACTTGATTCAGAATTTAAAATTAAATTCTGCCTTGATTCTCGTCTTAACATGTTATCGAAATACGGGTTGTTACATATAGTTTGTATATATAGATAAAAAGGTGATTTTTATATTTAAAACAAGAATACCATTCAACACATGAATTTCAATTCAACGAAAGAATTTTGATTCAACACATGAAGGTTTTCTATAGTTTATATATGTATAAAATGTGATTTTTATATTTAAAACACGAATACCATTCAACACATGAATTTCGATTCAACACATGAAGGTTTTCTATTCAACAGACGAATATAATTTCAACATAGGAAAATAATTCTAACACATGAATATTATTCAAAATTTCGGCAGCATAAAGGCAGGGCAGTTAAAACTAGGACCGTCCCTAGTACGGCTCCTCGCTCTACCTTAAAGCCTCGCAGCTTTTGACAATGGGGAATCATGCATCTAGTTCACACGCAGGCGGCATGTAAATTTTTTTTCATTTCCACAAACTAATCCTATGTGGTTTCAACCAAATATTTCTCAACCATAAACAATTTCAATCATCCATTCGCTATCAATCTATTTTCACACTAATCACAACCAATAAATATCGTCCATGGTTTGTGGACGAGGGGCGTGTATATATATATATATATATATATATATATATATATATATATATATATATATATATATTCAACACATATATATAATTTTTACAACGTATATACAACTTATACATCGAACGTACAACTTATACAACGCTTATGCGAGAAGTGTACAACGCTTATATAACTCATACATCGGCTATATAATTTATACATCATCGTTTTCCATATCGTTTATAAATTAGAAATCTCACATTGGGTTCCACTCCACCAAAAATAGCAGAAGGCTCAGAAAAATATGCGGTCTCTTCTAGAAGGTAGAAGATGTCCACACGAGTCCACTGTCTCTTGTTTCACTGAATTTCGTCAAGAAATGAAAAAGATTTGATTTTTAGAAGTTCGCTACGCTTTTAAATGTTAAAAACAGATTAGATAAAACACAACCGTAACTTCAGCAAACTGTTCAAAACTAGGTTTGCATTTATCTCGAAATCCGCATAGCTATTCGTCGATCGGCCTTCGCAGTGTCGAAGGTCTAGGAGAGAGATTCGCGCGCGTGGGGGAGTAGGCCAGCTCAGTGGAACCTAGTGTTCGTGGCGGCGGCTGAAAGTCCAGAACTTCCTAGGCTCGAAACTCGAGGTACGGCGAACGATAGGGGGTGAGGTTGCTATGGATTTGAAGAGGATTCGATGCTCTTCAGAAATCTCCAAAGGACCATATGGTTTTGGTGTGTGGATCGATTGGAAAATGGCTGGGAAGCGGGGGAGGAGTTTAGCCGTCGAATTCGAGGGTATCTGGGAAGAAGCGGGGAGAGAGAAAAAGTGAGGGCCAATCATATTTTTTATTTTATTTATATATTTTTAAATTTCGAAAATACCCTCTTTCTCTCACGAACCCCAATCCAGACCCAACGACCATCGTCCCTAGCGTTTTACCCCCATTCCGAACACAATGGGATATGTTTCGTAGGCCTATTCGACTGTTTCAGTAAGTTTTCCTTCAATTTAAAATATATAACATTCAATATTCGATTTGAACGTACATTTCAATTTGCTAGGGCCACAAACTGATTCAAAAAATTCCAGAAAAACAAATCTAGCTATTTTTTGACGATACGGTCCCAAAAAAACTAGTTTCGTCGAATTCTGAGACCGTTTGAAAAATGGCCCATTTCTGGTCGATCCAATTTAACTGTAATTGACCAAAACATGTTTTCCTTTGCCACGCTCGCATACTAGCTTCAAGAATTATGAAATTTGAAACCTAGCAATAATTTCACATCCCGGATCCAACAATATTGGTTTCGTCGAATTCTGAGGTCGTTTGCAAAATGGCCATTTTCACGGGGTATATAATTTCAATAGCGACCATTCTAGAAATCCATTTGGCCATAACTTTTGCTTCCCGCTATGAAACTTAGATTTTTCAGATTCGTTAGAAAGGTATTCACTAACAGATTAAAATATTTTTTGTTTCACTTAAATCCGCTTTGTTTTGCACCCAGTACAGTTAGTCAAAGTTTGAATTCAAATTTTGAAACTGTCGCGCCATTTCAGGCCTTGTTTATAATTAGAATTAATTATATTCGTTTTCAAATGTCGATTCAAACTTACTTTTCATCTTTATTATTTAAAATATTTATTTAAAATCCACTATTTTGTCTAATTTAAAAATTTTAAATTGGTTCAGATTTTCCGGGTAGTTACAAATGTCTGACAAAGTATTTCCAATGATCGAATGGGCTGGTATGTATAAATATATATGGTTGCAACATATTTATTCCTTTAGCATAATATCCAGAATATTTGTGCAGATCAATTAGTGATTAACGAATCTGATAATGTGGCATTCAAAGTGATCGTGTTATCAATGAATGGAAAGTAATCGTGGCCTTTGGCCTCAACAACTTGGAAATGACAAAAACTGGGCAGGCAGCATGGCTATGTGGTTAGCTCCAATTAAGATGTATCATCACCTATCTGGAGATTCATTTAATTCCTTATTCTATTCGATGGTGTCCCATTCGGGAAATGGTTGCTGATCCCAACCGTTGGTGATATACATCCGATACACTCAAGCGAAATGAGTGGTCGGTCATGTGTGGCTGAGTTGCAAGATGTCTTGTTGAACTCGGTGTATTCTCCTCTAGAGATACACCAGCGGCAGGTTGTTCCATACCTTGTCACAGTCAGAACCCAATATCCAATAAGTGGTTGCGGTTTTGATTGTATATTATATATGTGGAACATGAGATGCAAACGTTCCACTAGATTGTTATTTATTTGATTTAGACACTATCATAATATCAAAAGAGTTTTGATATAAAGATTATCCTTTCTTTCAAAAGGATTTTTAAAGTTAAATCAAGTGGTTTGGATTCTCAAAAGGGAAAAACCCGTTCCGTGTTATACGGCGTGGTCTTATGAGATATCATTTAGTTTCTGAAACTGTTTAAACTGTTTACTCATATCAGTCCCATGAATGACCCGGAGTTTATTTTCTATGTTTCCCTAAACTCTTGGGTGCCCTAATTTGTATGGGCAGTCAAGTAGTTCAGGTATTTCCAGATATTCTTGAAGGAGCTTGGAGCAGGAGGCTTCAACGTTAGTTATCCAGTGTTATTTCCGTTGTATTGTAAGTGTTGTACTCTGATGATAATGTTTTGTATATACAATAAAATTTTGTATTTCAAAATCTGTTATATATATATATATATATATTATATTTTGTTCCACTGCGATGTGAGATTCTATGTTATGTTTCTGTTCTTCTTCTACCTTTTTCTTCTAAAAAAATTATTCGTATTTTTGTGATATTTGGGTTGGATTTATGATGTATGTAGTCAACTCTAATATTAGGGATTTGCGGGCCATTACAGAAACAAAACATTCACTTTTTTCAATTAAAAAGAATGAAGGAAAAATATTCATCTTTGTAACTTAAAAAGAATGAAATAAAAATATTCATTTTTGGTTATTTAAAAGGATTACACCAAAATATTCATTTTTGGTTATTTAAAAGGATTACACCAAAATATTCATTTTTGGTTATTTAAAAGGATTACAACAAAATATTCATTTTTGGTCATTTAAAAGGATTAGTTAAAAATATTCATTTTTGTATATTTAAAAGGGATTAGTTAAAAATATACATTTTTGTTTATTTAAAAGGATTAGACAAAAATTTACATTTTTGTTCATTTAAAAGGATTAAACAAAAATGTCTTTTTAATGTAAATATATACATTAGGATTATATTCAAAATGAAAATATATCATTTTAATGTAAAGGCATACATTAGAATTTGTATGCAAAACAACAATGACATATATGTTAATTATAATATGTCATTTATGTTAAATATTAAATGTCATTAAAAGAATTAAAAGATTACATTTTTATGTAATGTTGTTTTCATAGGAAAGAATAGAACTAAAGGATTATATTTTATTGTAACATTGTTTACAATAAAAAGAATTAAATTAAAAAGACTAGATTTTTATTGTCATTATTTACAATAAAAAGTATTGAAATAAGAGATTAGATCTTTATTGTCATTTTTCAACGATAAAAAGATGGAAATAAAAGACTGGATTTTAATTGTCATTTGTTCATAATAAAAAGAATTGAAATATATGTCTGTGATGTTGAAATGTTTGATGTGTTAAATATAATGTTAGTATATTCAAACTGAATATTACACTTCCATTTACAAGTCATCCGACTTGTTAATGTGATTGGGATGATAATTTTTACCCATCGCCCAAGTGCACAAATAATTTATTATTTGTTTGTTTGGATGAAACACCATATGGGTATTGGGATGATATTTGACAGACACTAATCCCAATATTTAGTTGTTGAATCCACTCTAGTTGTTATTTGGATGTTTGATAATTATTTATCATGATGGTTGATTTCATGCAATATATGGTTGTTGATTGAGTCACATTCCAGTAAAGAATGTTTTAGAAAATATCTTAGAAAAAGAATATTTTAGAAAAAGAATATATTTTAGGAAAATATATTTTTATTGAAATGAACTAGTTATTAACTACAATAAATCATTAAATTTAGATTTAATGAAGATTTCCAATTTGTTAACATTTAATTGAAAATTAAATTTGAATAAATTGGATTTTGGGTTTGTTGTGAATGGTGTCTTCAACAACACTTTTCCTAAACCCAGTTCAGAAAAGAATAAATCTTTTAATTAAGATTATTAAAGTTTTCAGATATATTTTGTAATTGGAATAAGATGAATTGTGAGTTGGGTTTACTGTGAACTGTGTTTTTAAGCAACATTTATTCTTTAACCCAACTGACAGTGAAAACATGATTTGGAATTTATAAATCTTTTATTAAGATTTAAACGGAAATTTTCCAAAAGTAAAGTTTTCCAATTTAATATATTAAATTGGAATTGAATGGAATTCGAATTAATAATAACCGAGATCAGCTTCTGTAAAAGAAGACCGATACTACATATGGAATTTAAGAGGCTTTGTCGTTATTCCATTTATATTATCGGTTGGATATAGAAATTTATAGTGATTATATATTGATTTGATTTCTGTGAAGATTCCATATTTTATGGAAGATGATTTTGGGATTATTGTGAACTATGTTTTAAATGACATTAGTTCTTTAACCCAATTAAAGATAAGATTAATTTTTTAAATTTAGATAATCATTTAATAATGGTTTTTGATATTTAAAACCAAATTGGGGTTTTAATAAATCTTTAAAAGAAAGATTTAAGGATAAATTCAAAGAATTTGTCTTTGATAGAATAATGAGAATATTTTATTAGAAGAATATTCTAAATTGGAATAAGGCGTTGGATGTGTTTTTATAGCACTTGATTTTTAATTATAAAAATACGTGAGTTATTTGGAAGGACAGGGTTTAACCCATTCCGAGTAACTACTACGACGATGAAGAGTCGAAGATGAAGACGGTGGCAGAAGACCGATGATCTTCACATCGAACGGATGTGTTGCAACTGATGCCCATCATTGGAGTAGCTACCTTGAAGGGGCTACAGTGGTAGCCCTCTAGACGTATTGTTGATTGCCCGGATATGCGCGGACCTCTCAGGTGTCTCCGGTTTCGTTCAGACCCAGAACGGACTTGTAAATGGATCCGTGTCTGACATTGGATTTCGTTCCATGTAAATTAAATTGATTTTTATTAATGTATATCTGATTGGTGGTGGAGAATTTATTCCCTGCTTAACACCCTTGTATATATTAATAGTGATTGATCGCATGGTGTGAATTGTCAATGTGGCACGTCAAGATGCAAATGATCAAGGCTTTTGTTGAAAAGCAGTGCCTTGTGGGATGATCAAAGTATAGCCTATTACAGCATAGCTTCGTGTATAGCGTGACTTCGCGTGCCTCACACCCCGGTATGAGTCAAAAAGGGATATGGACCGTAGGGAGTGCACACGTTTCTTTCTAGGTAGAGTGATGTCAGCGACCTACCAGCCCTGACATTTTTACTTATGTGGTTGATGGATTGATGCGCCTCGGGATTATAGGCTGGAAGTGGTCATATGGAGGTCCAAAGGGACCGGGAAGCGTGTGTTCAGGCATAACTAATCCACTTTCGACAGGTGCGGACCGGCCCTACCGTTTCAAGGGTTCGCCAGCGTCCGAATCCTGAGGCATTTGCTAGAGTGTCTCGAATCGGAGAGGACGATCCCTAGCCTCGATTTCATGATGGAAATCCAACTTCCAATACGCCCATGCTGTTTTTATTGTAGAACTAGTATGGCGACATAGTATATGGTAGCTATGTCGTCTATGATTGATACATTATGATTGAAATGTTTTTAAAAAATATACACACGAATACTAAATCCGTTTTATCGTATCAAGCATCTTTTGACCATTATAAGGTAAAACACTATCCTCTGGTTTGCGTTGCATTGTGTGATGGGACTTGAGTCTCATAATGGTTTCATTTTTCTAAAAAGCATTGCGTTGTTTAACGATTTACTTTATTTTATGCACTGGCAATCCAATGGAGTAAACCCGTTCCGCGTTAGCGGCGTGGTCCTGTGATCAGCCTTATTATTAGATAAGTTAAGTAAGATTTCTCATACCAGTTCCATGACCGACCTGTAGTTTGTTTCACTGGCAAACTCGAGTGCCCATAATTTCCACACGGGCAGTCGAGTAGCTTTTTGTAGATATATTTACAGGATCCTAGTTTACAGCTGAAGCGATATTCGGAAAGCTATGTATCCGTGTATTCCTTTCGGTTGTATATTTGTATATTTTTTTGCCGCTGCTATTTATATGTAATTTAAATCTCTGATATTATTGTATTTCTATTGTGTAACAAGTTTTCATACTCTTTTATATTCTTGTACTCTGATGTAATTGTTGTAATCAGCAATAAAATGTTCTTCAGTTTATGTTCTGATGTGTGTTGTTCTCAAAGCAATCCAGTCTTTCCTTTACTGGGAAGTTTGGGTCGTCACAGTTGGTATCAGAGCACTGGTTTATAGAGATCGAGAACAAGACACATTACAACCAAACGAAAGAATTCATCAGAGATTGGGGCAGTAATATCCAATGAGAATAACTCGTTAGAGATGGGATCAGTAGCATCCTAGAACGAGTGTGAAGAGTATTAATTTTAAAATAAAAACAAATTTAATTTTGAAAATTTTATCTTAATATACGTATTTGAGATATTATTATATTTTAATTTGGAAAATCGGGTATACATAGGTTTCGAAAATACGAGTAATTAACGGATATTCGAAGTTTTAATATACTGGATAGATATAGAATCACAATCTATCGCCCGGAGATGATTCTGATGATGGAGCTCCATCGTCAGTATTTATGTTCGAGTTTCGAAAGTGGGATTTCTATATATTTCCATTGACTGTTGTGAGAACCAAAACATAGATAGAATATATTGCTGTGTTTTTCTCTAAGAATATGATTTTTGAATATATAAAAGTTATATATATATTTAAAAGTTAATCACCTAATTGATTGCTGGTTGTGATGTTTGATAATTAGTTTCACTAATTGAAATATTAGAATGATAATTAATTAAACCAATAAATAAAAATGAAAGTTGAGTTGGTTAATTAGAACAAGTTTTAGCTTCGTTCCTTTTCGAGGACGAAAAGATTTTTAGTGGGGGAGATTGTAACAACCCGGAATTTTGTGGCCAATTTAAAATTTTTATTTTAGAAATCTTAATGGATTTTTAATATTTAAAATGATTTATTTTAAATAATTATGATGAAAAATTTATATAAATCGAGTTAAGAAGGAATAAATTAAATTTAAATATAAAAGGAGTTAGAAATGGCGTGGTAGTTCGAAAATTTGATTTCTAATTTCAATTGAGTATGCAGAATTCATTTTAAATCAGAATTGGTCGAAAAAAGAAATATTTAAATCTGTTTAATCATATTTTCTAACGAATCTGAAAAATTGAAATTTCCCTTTATAAATTAAAAGTTATGTCAAGTTTAAAAATTTAGAAAAGTCGCTGTAGAATTTATGTATATTTTAATTAAATATATAGCCCTTAAAAATAGCCATTTTGCAAACGACCTCGGTTTTCGATGAAACCTCTTTTGTTTGAACCGGAATGTCAAATTATTGCTAGGTTTAATTTTTCATAATTTTTTGAATCAATATGTGAGCGTGGCAGAAGAAAATGTGTTTTGTCAATTTTAGTCAAATTTAATCGACTTGAAAATGACCATTTTACAAACGGTCTCAGAATTCAACGAAATTAGTCTTGTTAGGACTATATCGTCAAAACAAAGCCAGAAATAAATTTTTTGGAATTTTTAGAGGCAGTATGTGTCCCCAGTAAATTTAAATGTAAGATTGAATTAATTAAATAAAGGATTTAAATATTAAATTGAATAAAAACAGGTTAATGGCATTTGTTTGGGCTGACGAGACCTAGCCCATTGGATTCAGAACGGGGGTATTTGCCTAGGGACAACTCTCGTTGGGTTGGAATTGGAGTTGATTAGAGTTAACGGGCCTTTTTGTTAATTTATGGATTTAATAATTTAATATTATAAATACGTTAGAATATACAACCCTAATTTCAGAAATACCCTAGCCGCCGTTCACCAAACTAATGGCCAAAAAAGTCCAGATTTGATTCCTCAACAACATCTAATTCAGACTGTATTAAAACATGATTATATACAAGAATTAAAGAGCGACATTGGATCTTTATTTTCATAAGGAGATGATCAATTCTCGATCATCATGGCGGCTGATTTTGGGTCACAAAGGACCACCATTCGAACGCACATATAGGGCGCTAGGGCCCATCGAGGTGGTTACCTTTGCCGACGTAGGGAGCACAGGCAGAGGCGCTCCTCGTGAAAGCATCCGATCGCCATCTGGCCATGTCAAGAAGCGCGCCGAGGGGTTTGGAAGGAGCATGATGGGTTTACTTCGTGATTTCCTAAACGATGAAGGACGTGTTCAAAGAAAGAAATGGCAATGGTTTACAAACGTAATTATATGTGTTAACTAGTGAATTAATTATTTATTTAAGTAATCAAATGTTTGATCATATCTTTTGCAATTGAAATCAGAAAATTGCAAACTGAAGTGCGTTGCAATCAGAAAATTGAGCACTACAACATGAAGCCGACTAGGACTGAAACAAAGCAAACCAGAAATTGAGGAAAATTCAGATTTGAATTATTCAGAAAAAATACCAATGTGAGATTTCTACTTTTTTTTATTGATTAAAATTTTATTAATTCTCGCTTCTTGAAATCATGTTGTTACGTAATAAAGTTAGATCTGCGGTGTTTGAAATTTGTTGATTGTTTTATGGTTGTGATGAACCATTGAATTGTGTGTATTCATGTCTATCGTAACTTTGTGTATACCATAAAGTAAAACTATATTTATATTGTGTTTATAAAATATAGTATATTCATGTGTGTCAAAATTTATGTATAAAATAAAAACCACGCTTTTATGATTCACTTGAAACATGGATTTTATCAAAAGTAGATTTGGAATAAAAATCTCATTTTCATGATTTACATGAAAATGGATTTTATCAAGATTAGATTCCAATGAAATATAATTTTATTGATTATATAAAATATGGGTTTTTGCTTAAATTTTCTTTTTCAATAAAAAGAACAATTTTTTATTGTCATTTTCTTTTTGAATAAAAAGAACATATTTTTAAATAAAAAGGAATAATTTTTTTGGTCATTTTAGATACCATAAAAAAAAATTATATAGAACTAAAAAGAATGACATGAAATAAAACAACATTTTTGTGTTAAAAACATGTTAGAGAAATAAAACAACATTTTAGTGTTAAAACATGTTAGTGGAAGAAAAACAACATTTTTGTGTTAAAAACATGTTAGTGAAATAAAATATTATTTTTTGTGTCAAAACATACGTTTTTCAAATTAAAGAGAATGAATTGAAAACATTCATTTTCGCCATTTTAAAAGAATGAAATGGAAATGTACATTTTTGCAAATTAAAGAGAATGAATTGAAAACATTCATTTTGGTCATTTTAAAAGAATGAAATGGAAATGTACATTTTTGCAAATTAAAGCGAATGAATTGAAAACATTCATTTTGGTCATTTTAAAAGAATGAAACGGAAATGTACATTTTTACAAACTAAAGAGAATGAATTGAAAACATTCATTTTGGTCATTTTAAATGTAATGGCCCGAATTTCCGTACTCTTTGAGTCGACTAATAACACCACACATCCAACTCAAATTGCACAAAAGTATGAATCATTATTAGAAAGAAGTTAGAGGATGAGGAATAGAAAGAAAGAAATATTAGAATAGAAGAAAACGAAGATCATAAACTCATAGCGGAACGAATAAAATATATTAGATAACATAACCTTTGAAACACAAATCCGTAACTGTATATACATATCGTTATCAGAGAACGACATTTATTCCTGGAACAGTTATAAACACCTGTTTCCTGATACAACATAGTACACAGTTGAAAATATGATAGTCTATATTTAACTGGTGAAGCCTCCTGCCTCATGCTTCACCGAAGTGAATCTATAAAATCCCGACTACTTGACTGTCCGTACAAATTTGGGCACCCAAGAGTTTAGGGAAAACAAAATAAACTCTGGGTCAGTCATGGGACTGGTGTGAGTAAACTCCAACCATTGGTTTAACTCTTAAATTTTTTTCCAAAGAAATGATAATCGTAAGACCAATCAACACATAAACATGGATGGTTTTTAACTTACGATAACCAAAAATATTTTTTATATCAAATCCGGTGATATTATAATAGTGTCTACATCAAATAAATAGAATCTAGCGGAACGCTTGCATCTCACGCTCCATATATAATATAAAATAAAAAACCGCAGGGCGCTTATTGGAGATTGGATTTCCAACATGACAAGGTATGAGACCACGTGCCGATAGTGTATCTCTAGAGGCGAATACACCGGGTTCAACAAGAACATCTTGCAACCTAGCCCACACATGACCGACCACTCATTTCGCTTGAGTGTATCGAATGTATATCACCAACGGTTGGGATCAGCAACCGTTTTCAGAAAGGGACAACATCGATAGATAAAAGAAGTAAATGGAATTTCTCTAGATATATGATTATACATCCTAATGGGAGCGAACAACATAGCCATGCTGCCTGCCCGATTTTTGTCAATTCCCGGTTGTGAGGCTTGAGGTTTGAATTTTCTTCTAGAACATCTGGCCACCACTCACTTTGAATGTCACATCGTCAGATCCATCGGAAATCACTAATTGATTCCCAAAAAAATACTCAGATTGTTAGGCTAAAGAAGTTTCCCTTCTTTGCCACCAACTTCATACGTTTGAAGGAATCAACGTACGTAATCCCTTCGGAAATACTCTATCTGACACTCGTCCTTACAAGTTGTCCTGAGTCTGGACAAACCAAAGGCACCATTCTCTTAATCAATCTTAGGCAATTTCTACCTAGGATTAACAGAACAGCCCTTGCACTTTACTCCGTCTTCATAATCTCTTCAACATAAGTTGATTCGTAATGCTTATACCAATACGGAGTGGTTTTCAGATATTAAATATGATCCCGGTCTCTCTATATGGACAATGGAGGTATTAAATAAAGTAAAACTTTGATAGTCGGTGATTTAACTATCAAAGAAACAACCATACAATCAACGGTCCTATTTCCAATTGGAAATCCTACTGATCAAGCATCAAACAACACTGGGCCCCTTTTTATTTAATTTCTTATTAAATTATTATTTCCAATTCGTGTCTCATAATTCCTCGTTAACAAATTCATTTCATTCTCTATACGTAGAAAATATCTATCATTTTATTTGGGGAAAACATTTCAAATTAATGCGATGTTATAAAACATCGTTATTATAACTCCAACCACAAGTCATTTATTAACTAACCATATTACTAACCATATTTCACTATCGAACCTTAACCATTCCTCCATCGATCATGAAGTCAATCTAGTTGGGGTATAATTACCTCTCAGACCTTAATTGAACAGCATTCTCAACTTTGAAATAGTCAAAGCTCACAGCTTCTAACAAAACATCGCTTATGCGACTCTCAGATTCAATCTAAGAATCCACTTCTTTTACGGGAAAACATTGATTATAACGGCAGCGTTAAAATTACTGTTTCCAAAGATTTATGAAACATTTATTATAAAGGCAGCGTTAAAACCGCTGTTTAGTTTTATAAAACATTTATTATAACGACAGCGCTAAAATCGATGTTTAGATTTATAAAATATTTATTATAATGATATCGTTATAATCGCTGTTTATATTAATAAAATATTTATTTAAAATATAGTTTTACAAAAAATATAGTTTAAATGTCTTTTCTAACATAAATTGCTTTAACAAGATTCGACATTGTCGAATTTCTAAATATAAATCACTTGGATTTATCTATATTCCAATCTTTAGAATAAAACTCATCGTTTCCTTTGAAAACGATTTTTCACTTCCCTTCTCATTCAAATTTCCATTTGAATTTATTTTTCCCAACTCAAATCTTTTTTACAACTACTGCGTTTAAATCCCACTTTAAATATCGGTGTCAAGACTAATTTCCATTTTTGCTTATATTAATTCAATTTGAATTTATATGTTAATCTGTCCTACGATATATATTTCATTTAATTTATAGACATTGTTATAATCAATTTCTTCTTCAATTCACATAAAAAAGTTTCTATTTCAAGTTCACTTGAAATTTAAATTAAATTTTTGAAATACTTTCTTTTTTTAAAACTCAAATTCTTTTCTACATTCTAGAATATTCTACAGTATTATTTATAGGGCCAGTGTAATTCAACATAACCTAACAATCACAGTATATATATGCATATATATCACAGCAGATATCACAACAAATGACCACAATAATATAAATGTTGAGGAATCCAGTTGGATCCCTCCAACCTGTTTCCCTGCATCCACAGATGTTAATCGACATCAATAATAAAATTTCAAACCAATGTGACATGTCATAGTAAAGAGGATTAATAATCGATCAACGGTTTATATATAACTAGATCAACCATTTCAACCAATTTTACCAACTATTAATCCAAACATCCATCACACAGCATAAAATTACTATAAATAAATCTAAAACTCGTTTATATAAAAATATAAACGAAGCAGAGTTGGTGAGGTTACTCATCTTAGTTTGTTGTTGGCGGTTCTGCTTTTGTTTTCGTTTTAAAATAAAAGACATTTGATTTCTCATCAAAATTCCAATAGCTTTGTTTTGAACCACATCAGCTCCGTAATGTAGATTACGTCGTTACGATCCCAACATGAGCGGTTTTATCCAATTCTGATAATGAACGAACAAAGTACACACTTTACAAAATTTAAGGAATATTATATAGTCTAACGATCATTAATTAATTATATATATTTTTATTTACCATAACCTAAAAGTTAAGCCGCTGAAAGTGATTAATTTCATATTCCCAATTACCGTTAATTACTTTGACAATTTGCGATTAATCCTTCAGATATGTGATTTGTCCACGTAATTCCTCCCTTTATATCAACAATTTACCAACCGCAACTCCTCTTCCCATGTAAAATTTGATACCCGGTACGTTGTAAATCACTTTGACAATGTTGTGATTACCTCAACAAACCATATAATTAACTTATCACGTATGCCTTAATTCATCACAAAAATAATATTAAATTTTCCTGAATGAACCTCGCTTTATTACTGCTAATCACCCGCTGAATCATTTGCTTTATCTTCTCTATATTAATCCCAAAATTTGGTTTCTAGGACCGAAAACTTTGTCTTTTACTCCTCCTTTGATTTCCTTGCGTCACCACGTCTAACCTGTAGCCTCTCATCCATACTCCCTACACCACGTTCACGCTCCACACCACTTCATCATGTTTTAGCAAAGCTTGGAGCCCATCCTCAATCCTGGTCGGTCACCAAATACTGACATAAATGCCACTATTGTTCTCAGCAACTCACCAGAAACCTCACATTGACCATGGCGGACTGCTCATCACTGGTCGAAGGTGCTTCGCCGGTCAGAGCTGCTTATCAATGGTGACCAGTATCATGCTTGCCGCTTCCCAACACTGACTCTACAGCTTACGATAGTGCCACTGGTCCGCTGGTGGAACCCAACGATAAAGAAAACTTGCGTCGAACCCAACAAAAACCTTGCTGAGCTGAAGAGCCCACTCGCAGGTTTCCAACGGATTTAACATTTTTAATTTTCATTATGGTTTCGATTTTTAATGGGTTTATGAATTTGGATCTTTTCACGGTTAGTTTTAGATCTGTGAAAAACGAGAATTTGAGAAGTGGAACAGGTATTTAAAAGGGGACGATGGCTTGTCATGCACGACTTAAATTTGCTTGGCACACACGGTGTTTGGGTAGCTTGGCAACCACAGATATCTTTGAAAACGTGGGGAGCACGGAGTTGATAAATCTTGGCAGGCACGAGTTCTGGGTTAGCTAGTGTTTGTAGAATAGGTCAGCAAAAATGATGCTTGGCCTTCACGTAAAATAGATTGTAGCATAGGAATGGTGTACTGTACTTATATACTCTCTTTTGTTATTTTTATTTAGTTTTTTGTTAGTTTTTATTGTGTCTGGTAGGCTTAAGCCTTTTGATGTATGAATTTGTATCTGCCTAAGAACTAAGAAGCAAGCTTTTGTAGGTCAACGTCAATTGTGGAGACTAATTCAACATCATGCCTCGATGGTGGAGATTTGTTATTGGGCACCATGGTTGACATTGGATGGTTTTGCAATTTTTTTGTCAAATGTTGATAATATCTTTAGATGAAATTCCAAAACAGTTTTATTGAGAATAAACATGAGTAATGTAAACGTATTTATTTGGACACACAACAAGATATTTTGGCAGAGTAACATGTTCTTTAATTACAATGTGATTTGCTTGTGAACGACATATTTAAATTTGATTTATTGATTTATTTCACATTACTTGATGGTATAGTCTAGTAGTTGATTGTTGTGTTGGGTACATAAGGTTTTCGTTTCATTTCCGAACTGCTACGGACAGAAATAAGAGTACAGTCGTGTCCAGCGAGGTACCACGATCCCAAAAATATAATAATATCAATAGTTTAACTTATATTACGAAACCCTAAAATATTGATATAGGGTGCAAAATACTCCGAATAAAATGTTGCATATTTAATTAATTAAAAATTATAGTAAAATTCTAAAAATTAAATTATAACTATGCCTCAAAGGAATCTTATCCAAATTCGAAACCAATATTTAATTATATTTAAATAATTGTTATGGCCTATATAGGATTCCACAGCGACTTTCTGAAAATTTGATTTGGACGTAATTCACAATATATAGGATGAAATCTTGATTTTTCACTTTCACTAGAAAGATACTATTTAATAGATTCACCCGTTTCTTGTTTCACAGAAATTCGACTTATATTTGATTCTATATATCCAATTGAAGTTCTAAACGTCAAATTACGAACTGCCGCACCATTACGAGCTCGTTTAAATTATATTATTATTTATACGTTCAAACTTTGTTTTATAAATAAATTCATTATAAATTCCTACATATAATTCAAATAAAATATTTAAACCAATTTAAATATTCAGAATTCAACGGCTGAAAATCCGGGTCGTTACATTAAAAGAATGAAATGGAAATGTACAACTTTGCAAATTAAAGAGAATGAATTGAAAACATTCATTTTGGTCATTTTAAAAGAATGAATTGGAAATGTACATTTTAGCAAATTAAAGAGAATGAATTATAAACATTCATTTTTGTCATTTAAGGGAATGAAACAAAACATTCACTTTTGTCAATTAAAAAGAATGATGGAAAAATATTCATCTTTGTCACTTAAAAAGAATGAAATAAAAATATTCATTTTTGGTTATTTAAAATGATAAGAACAAAACATTCATTTTTGGTTATTTAAAAGGTTACACCAAAATATTCATTTTTGGTTATTTAAAAGGATTACACCAAAATATTCATTTTTGGTCATTTAAAAGGATTAGTTAAAAATATACTTTTTTGTATATTTAAAAGGGATTAGTTAAAAATATACATTTTTGTTTATTTAAAACGATTAGACAAAAATTTACATTTTTGTTCGTTTAAAAGGATTAAACAAAAATGTCATTTTAATGTAAATATATACATTAGGATTATATTCAAAATGAACATATATCATTTTAATGTAAATGCATACATTAGAATTTGTATGCAAAACAATAATGGCATATATGTTAATTATAAGATGTCATTTATGTTAATTATTAAATGTCATTAAAAAAATTAAAAGATTACATTTTTATGTAATGTTGTTTTTGTAATAACCCGGAAATTCTGAACTAGTTTAAAATTTTTATTTTGGCAATTTTAGCGAATTCTGAAGATTTAAAATGGATTATTTTAAATAATATCGACGAGAAATTTATTTTGAATATAATTCGAACGTATATATTACATACGTCGTAGTTAGAATATAGATATTTATATATAAATATAAATAGAATTGAAAATGGCGCGGTAGTTCGATAATTCGATTTCAAACTTCAATTGATTGTACTGGGTGCGAAACAATCCAGATTTTAGTGAAACCAAAAACATTAGGATCTATTTGATTATATCTTTCCAACGAATCCGAAAAATCGAAATTTCATAGCGGGAATCAAAAGATATGTCCAGTTGAAAATTCTGAATAGTCGCTATGGAATTCAGGCCCTTAAAAATGGGAATTTTGCAAATGACCTCGGATTTCGACGAAACCACTTTTGTTGGATCCGTGATGTCAAATTATTGCTAGATTCCAAATTTCATAATTTTCTGAATCAATATGTGAGCGTGGCAAAGGAAAACGCATTTGACCAGTTTTAGTTGATTTTAATCAACTGGAAAATGGCCATTTTTCCAGCGGTCTCGGAATTCGACGAAACTAGTTTTGTTAGGACCGTATCGTCAATACGAAGCTAGAAAATATTTTTCGAGAATTTTTAGAGTTAGTATGTGACCCCGGTAATTTGAAATGTACGTTTAAATTTCAATATATTGATTTAAATGGAAATTCAACGGAAACTATTCGAAACGATCGAATCAGCCTACGATACATATCCCATTGTGTTCGGAATAGGGGTGAAACGCTATGGACGATAGGCGGTGGGCCTCGTTTTGAGGTCATATGTAAAAGTCAACTTTTTCATAAATAATTAAATAAAAAAAATATAGAGAACACTCTCTCTCCTCACCCCCTTATACTTCTGCCCCCCCCCCCCCTTCGTTCGTTTAAACAGAAAAAAGGAGGAATCGAATCGCCCTCCACCCACTACGACGGGCCGTCGCACCTCACCCCGAAGGCGTCGCCGTCCCCTTCCTCTCTCCTCCACTAGCCTCTTCGATCCACGCACGAACCCCCACCTCCGTTCAGACCCGAACCCAAGAGCTCCGCCGCCTCCAACTGAAACCGCCCTAGCCGCAGCCCTCCCCAGCGATCCGCCACCCCCCCTCCCGATGAGCGCCGCCGCGCCAAGCCGCCAGCGCCACCCCCCCAGTCCCGAACCCGCGACAGCAAACCCCCTCCCCCCTGTATCGAATACTGTAAGTTTTCAATTTTAATTTTGTTTTTATTTATTTACTTTATTATTTATTTTTCAGATTAGGATTTTTAAAAGTAAATTAGAAAAGATTTGATTTTTAAATAAGGAGAAAGATTGAATTTTTACTAATGAAAAGATAAGGATTTTATTTATGAAAGGTCGGATTTTTATTAATGAAAGTTTCGATTTTTATTTATAAGAAAGAGGAGATTTTTATTTTTAAAAATTCAGTTTTTAATTTATAAAAAGGTTAAAGATATAACTTTTATATATGAAGTGGATTAAAAATATGATCTTTGTATTTTTAAAGTATTAAAAATATGATCTTTGTATTTTTAAAGTAATAAAAATATGATCTTTATATTTTTAAGGTAATAAAAATATAATCATTACTATATAGAAGATGTAGAAATATGATTTTTATATTTTTAAAGTATTAAAAATATAGTCTTTACTATATAAATGATGTAAAAATATGATTTTGTTTAGGTAGAGCATTAAAAATATAATTTTTATATGATAGGAATATTAAAAATATCATCTTTATATGTGTAGAAAAATAAAAATGTGATTTTTACATATGTAGAGAATACGGGCAACGAAGGTGATAAAAAGGCGAGAACGGTGAAGACTTCTAAAAATGAAGAGTCAAGATGATTGGATTGCTTTTGGTGAGAATTTTTCACTCTTCCATTTCTTTTCTAATTATATATATATACTAGGATGCAGACGGTGCTTAGTAGCACCCGACACAATCGTCCACAGACCATGGACTTGTTTGTTTGGTTGCATAAATTAGTTAGATGATTTGGTTTGGATTTGAATTGTTTGGTGAAATGAATGGATATGATTGATGTGTGAATGGCGTGGGTCTTCACTAGACCGGGGATAAGGCTGGGCCTCGTCCCGTTTCTAGTATCGTGCCGTTATGCCGCCGAAATTTTCTAAAATATGTTAGAAAAATAAAAATATCATTTTTATTGAATAAATGAACTGAATAGAAATTCATATGTTGAAATAAAATGTTTTATCGTTAAAAATATAATTTTTAACGTGAATGTGAATAAAATAAAATATTCATTTACAAACCGGACGGTTTGTTTATGTACACCGATTTGACTGACATTGATTGGGACGATAAATTTTACACATCGCCCAACTGCACAACTAAAATCTGTGTTCGATTGTATGAAACCCCACATGGGTATTAGGATGAAATTTGAAGTTCACTCATCCTGATTGATTAAATATGTCAATAGATTGATTGACAGGCTGTTATAAGCGTTGAATATCTATATTTGATGCTTAGACAGTGTAGTGCACTTTGGTTGATGGTTGATTATATCTCAATGCTATTATATACGTGTGATGTATGAAGATCCATATAATTAATATTATATGGTGATTGATTGGGCCTCATTCCAATTTAGAAAATAAAGAATATTATAGAATAAAGGTTCATGTGTTGACTGTACTCATCCGTTGAGATTAGTCATGTGTTGAACGAAATATTTTTATAATAAAATATACATCTTTATCAATATAATATAAAGGTTCATGTGTTGACTGTACTCATCCGTTGAGATTAGTCATGTGTTGAACGAAATATTTTTATAATAAAATTTACATCTTTATCAATATAATATAAAGGTTCATGTGTTGACTATACTCATCCGTTGAGATTAGTCATGTGTTGAACGAAATAATTTAACAAAAATAGTCACACGTGGACAGTACTCATTCGTTGAGATTAGTCGTGTGTTGACAAAAATAAATACTCATTTGTTGAAAATAGAAAAATTTGAAATAGAAATATTTGAAATAGAAATATTTGAAATAGAAATATTTGAAATAGAATATTTGAAAATAGAAATATATGAAGCCGTGTTGATTAGATTGACGCCATTTTGACGCGAACGATATTTATATCGATTTTATTCATTTTAAAATGAATATTGAAAAGTGATTTCGAAATGAATATTGAAAAATGATTTCGAAATGAATATTGAAAAGTGATTTTGAAATCGAATGTTTAGAAAACCAATTTGAATTGAATCGAATAGAAAACCAATTTGAATTGAATCGAATAGAAAACCAATTTGAATTGAAACGAATTGAAATGAAATAGAAAATGGAAATGAATTGAATATATAACGAAATTGAATCGAATAGAAAACCAATTTGAATTGAATCGAAATGAAAACGAATTCAAATTGAATTGAAAGCGAATTGAAATGAATTCAAAATGAATTGAAATTTGAATTGAATAGAAATGAATTTTAAAACGAATTTATAAGGAAAGTTTCAATTCTGATTTGAATTGAAATGGAAGTTGAAATTGTTTTTGAAACGAATTCAAAACTATTTATATAATTCATTTTAAATAGAAATAGACGAAATATATATTATATATATTATATAATGGCTTGAATAGAACGCACCGCGCCGCGGCAGTTCATGAATTTCGACCATTTATTTCAAACGGACATTACGGGAGATCCGACCGTCGGATTCTCCTAAAACCGGAACCGTTCGGTTCGTATCGAAAAGAGCTTTCTAACGAATATTAGAAATTTGAAATCTAACAGTTGGATTTGGAGATACGTCCAAATCAAATTAGAAAAAGGTCGCTGTAAGTGCAGTTCGATGGCCGTTGTTGGAAATCGACTGTACGGGCCTTGATAAAATTATTAAAAATAGTAATAATTTGTGTAAAATCAGAAGAAATGATTTGGGAAAAATTGGGGTGAAAAACTCCATATTTGAAAAGATAAAAAAATAGATTTTTATCGAAATGAACTAGTTTGAACTCAATTTAAAACCCGGGTTTTTATTTTTAAATAAATAAATTAGATTTAAAAAGGGATTTTAAATAATCGGAATTCCTAATATATTTGATTTGAATTGAACTAGAATTGATTTGTGGGTTTATCGTGAACTGTGTTTCAAACAACACTAGTTCTTTAACCCGATAACAAATTAAATGTGATTTGGGTTTGTCGTGAACTGTGTTTTAAGTAACACCTAGTTCTTTAACCCAGTAAAAGGAGTTTTAACGAATCTGCAATTAGGTTGAAATGTGAATCTATAATCTAAATCATCAAATTTAGAAATGAGCGAGAATGGAGTATCGCCAGTTTTGCTCCAAAGCGATAGCTAAATCTTTAATTAGATTTGAACGTGAAATGGTAATTAATTTTACCGATAACACCATAGTATTAGATATGGAGTACTACCAGTTTTGCTTCATGGGATGAATAGGCTGGGATTGGAAAATAAAATAAATAATTACTTCGTTGTGGTTCGCTAATCTCGACTACTTTGGAAAACCATAATTTGGTTTGAAACGACATCCAAAGGAAGATTAAAGGATAAATTTTAAAGAATTTATCTTGGATAAAATTAATGGGAACTTTTCCCAAAAGATGTGGATATGTAAATAACAAAATATTCATAATTGGAATGAGGCGTATGTTGAGTTTGTGTAACATTTGTTTTTAATATACGCGGGTTGTTCGGAAAGGCCGGGTTTACACCCATTCTGAATAACCGATTCGACGATATGTCGAAGATGAAGACGGTGGTTGAAGACCGGAAGTCTTCACATCGTTTGGATAATTACTGACGATCCTGATTGGGCTGTACACCCAAGAGGATGGAAATAGTTGGTGGTCGTCCAGACGTACTTGGAGATGGATGGATATGCGAGGAAAGTGCCTCCGGTTTCGTTCAGACCCAGAACGGACTTGTAAGTGGATTGTGTGTCTGACATTGGATTTTATTCTGTGTTGATTGATTTCTGTTAAATATATATCTGTTTGGCGGCGGAGAATTTATTCTCTTGCTTAACGCCCTTCTCTGAGACATACGAGCTTAGAGGTTATATATCGATAGATATCAATCGCATGGCATGAATTGCCTGTGTGACATGCTGAGTTGCATGGATCAAGGCTTCTGTTGAAAAGCAAAGTCTTGTGGTTGATGATCAAAGCACGCCTACGTGGCAGCTTTGTGTATAACGTGAATTTGCGAGCCTCACACCTCGGTATGAGTCAAAAACGGGATAAGGACCGAAGGAGTGCATGACGTTTCTTTCTAGCTATGGTGGTGTCAGTGACTTACCAGCCCTGACATTTATATACTTTTCACCTATGTGGTTGTTGGAATGCGAGGCACCTCGATTATAGGTCTGTAAGGGCCGGGAAACG
This sequence comes from Allium sativum, assembly GCA_030737875.1. Lineage (NCBI taxonomy): Eukaryota > Viridiplantae > Streptophyta > Magnoliopsida > Asparagales > Amaryllidaceae > Allium > Allium sativum. The sequence continues at coordinate 434,545,868 of CM060918.1, read as the reverse complement.
TGTGTTCAGGAATTGCCAATCCTCTAACGTAAGTGAGGACCGGCATTGGAGGATCCGGGGTTGCCCAGAGTGCGTAACCCTGGGACATTTGCTAGAGTGTCTCGAACGCGGAGAGGAGCTTGCCCCTTGCCTTGACTCATGACGGAAATATAATTTCCAATACGGGATATTGCGGTTTTAATTGTAGAACTAGTATGGCGACATGATAGATGGTACCCATGCCGCCTATGATTGATATTTATGATTGAAATTGTTTTGGCACCATACACTTATTATAGTATCAAATGATTTGTTTTTAAACGTACCAAGCATGTTTGGCTATTATAAGGGAAAACCCTATCCTCCGGTTTGCGTTGCATTGAGTGATGGGACCTGGGTCTTATAATAGCTTCATTTTTCAAAAAAGCATTGCGCTGTTTATTCTATGCACTGGTATTCTTGGGAGGAAACCCGTTCCGTGTTATACGGCGTGGTCCCTTGAATTACTCTCTTTTAAAGTAAAGTTTTAAATAACTGTTTTAGTTCTCACACCAGTCACATGACTGACCTGGAGTTTATTGTTTTAACCTAAATTCTGGGTGCCCCTATTTTCCGCACGGGCAGCTAGTAGTTTTGGTTTTGCAGATTTATATTCACAGGATCCTGGTTTACAGCTGGAATGATATCCGGAAAGCTCTGTATCCGTATATCACCTTCAGTTGTGCTTTGTATATTTTCCCGTTGCTATGTAATTTATTGTAATCTCTGATATTAATCGAATGTAATTTATTCATTTATACTGTGTATATTCTTGTATCTGATGGAATTGTTGAATAGCAATGAAATGTTCTTCTGTTTGTGTTCTAATTTGTCCTGTTCCAAAACGATCAGGGGTTTCGAACGGTCTAGATCGGTTTAACGACTGATTCGGATCAAGCGAAATTCCTTGTCATCACATTTGGTATCAGAGCTTTGGTTTACCGAGCTCGAGAACAAGACACATTAGAACCATACGAAAGAATTCATCAGATATTGGATTAGTAATATCCAATTAGTATGACTCTTTAGAGATAGGATCAGTAGTATCCTATAACGAGTGTGAAGAGGATATTTTTCAAATGAAAACAATTTTTGTTTTGAAAATTTAAATCACTTCTACGTATTTGATTATTTATTTATTTTGAATATGGACAATCTAGTATATAAAGGTTTTGCATATACGCGTCATGAACGTATATTCGAAGTTTTAATATATTGGATAGATATGGAATCACATTCTAGTCGCCCGGAGATGGTACTGATGATTGTCATGACATCATCAGTATTTATGTTCGTGTTTCGAAGGTGTGATACCTATATATTTCCATTAGACTGGTGTGAGAACCAAAACTAATATAGTTAGAACACATTGTTGTGAATTGGCATCAAAAACATGATTTTCTTTATATGTAGTAAAATTGTCAATTTGAAACTCTAATCCACTAATTGATTGATGTTTGTGTTGCTTGTTTATTAGTTGATAATTTTTAACCATTATGCCTAATTGAACCAAACATTGACTTATATTGAAAATTAGTTGCATTTGCTTGCATATACATATACTTACATTGAACAGGTCATAGCAAGGAGGCTAGAGCAGAGAATAAAATTTGTTTGCCCGACAAATAGGTACATGTTTACTACATAATTTACTGTTTTGTTTGGGTGATGATGATTTTATGAGCCTATTGGCTAGCCGCTTGGCTTTTTCTTTTTCTTTTTGAGATTAGAAGGACCGGGGAAGCTATTTGAAATTCCCTGATGCTCCCGGTGCAGGGGAGGTTATGGTGAAATTTTTCGAAAATTTAGGGTGTTAGCCAAATTTTTGAAAATTCGAAAATTCTCAAAAACTGAAAAGTTGGAGAATGGAAGCCAGATCGAACGTAGAGCTGAATAATCAAACCACTTTTGACTTTGTTCCTTTTCGGAGACGAAAAGTTTTAAGTGGGGAAGATTGTAATAACCCGGAAATTCTGAACTAGTTTAAAATTTTTAATTTGGCAATTTTAGCGAATTCTGAAGATTTAAAATGGATTATTTTAAATAATATCGACGAGAAATTGATTTTGAATATAATTCGAACGTATATATTACATACGTCGTCGTTAGAATATAAATATTTATATATAAATATAAATAGAATTGAAAATGGCGCGGTAGTTCGATAATTCGATTTCAAACTTCAATTGAATGTACCGGGTGCAAAACAATCCAGATTTTAGTGAAACCAAAAACATTAGGATCTATTTGATTATATCTTTCCAACGAATCCGAAAAATCGAAATTTCATAGCGGGAATCAAAAGATATGTCCAGTTGAAAATTCTGAATAGTCGCTATGGAATTTAGGCCCTTAAAAATGGGAATTTTGCAAATGACCTCGGATTTCGACGAAACCACTTTTGTTGGATCTGTGATGTCAAATTATTGCTAGATTCCAAATTTCATAATTTTCCGAATCAATATGTGAGCGCGGCAAAGGAAAACGCGTTTGACCAGTTTCAGTTGATTTTAATCAACTGGAAAATGGCCATTTTTCCAGCGGTCTCGGAATTCGACGAAACTAGTTTTGTTAGGACCGTATCGTCAATACGAAGCTAGAAAATATTTTTTGAGAATTTTTAGAGTTAGTATGTGACCCCGGTAATTTGAAATGTACGTTTAAATTTCAATATATTGATTTAAATGGAAATTCAACGGAAACTGTTCGAAACGATCGAATTAGCCTACGATACATATCCCATTGTGTTCGGAATGGGGGTGAAACGCTATGGACGACAGGCGGTGGGCCTCGTTTTGAGGTCATATGTAAAAGTCAACTTTTTCATAAATAATTAAATAAAAAAAATTTAGAGAACACTCTCTCTCCTCACCCCCTTATACTTCTGGCCCCCCCCTTCGTTCGTTTAAACAGAAAAAAATAGGAGGAATCGAATCACCCTCCACCCACTACGACGGGCCACCGCACCTCACCCCGAAGGCGTCGCCGTCCCCTTCCTCTCTCCTCCCCTAGCCTCTTCGATCCACGCACGAACCCCCACCTCCGTTCAGACCCGAACCCAAGAGCTCCGCCGCCTCCAACTGAAACCGCCCTAGCCGCAGCCCTCCCCAGCGATCCGCCGCCCCCCCTCCCGATGAGCGCCGCCGCGCCAAGCCGCCAGCCCCCCCCCCCCCCCCCCAGTCCCGAACCCACGACAGCAAACCCCCTCCCCCCTGTATCGAATACTGTAAGTTTTCCATTTTAATTTTGTTTTTATTTATTTACTTTATTATTTATTTTTCAGATTAGGATTTTTAAAAGTAAATTAGAAAAGATTTGATTTTTAAATAAGGAGAAAGATTGAATTTTAACTAATGAAAAGATAAGGGTTTTATTTATGAAAGGTCGGATTTTTATTAATGAAAGTTTCGATTTTTATTTATAAGAAAGAGGAGATTTTTATTTTTAAAAATTCAGTTTTTAATTTATAAAAAGGTTAAAGATATAACTTTTATATATGAAGTGGATTAAAAATATGATCTTTGTATTTTTAAAGTATTAAAAATAGGATCTTTGTATTTTTAAAGTAATAAAAATATGATCTTTATATTTTTAAGGTAATAAAAATATAATCTTTACTATATAGAAGATGTAGAAATATGATTTTTATATTTTTAAAGTATTAAAAATATAGTCTTTACTATATAAATGATGTAAAAATATGATTTTGTTTAGGTAGAGCATTAAAAATATAATTTTTATATGATAGGAATATTAAAAATATCATCTTTATATGTGTAGAAAAATAAAAATGTGATTTTTACATATGTAGAGAATACGGGCAACGAAGGTGATAAAAAGGAGAGAACGGTGAAGACTTCTAAAAATGAAGAGTCAAGATGATTGGATAGCTTTTGGTGAGAATTTCTCACTCTTCCATTTCTTTTCTAATTATATATATACTAGGATGCAGACGGTGCTTAGTAGCACCCGACACAATCGTCCACAGACCATGGACTTGTTTGTTTGGTTGCATAAATTAGTTAGATGATTTGGTTTGGATTTGAATTGTTTGGTGAAATGAATGGATATGATTGATGTGTGAATGGCGTGGGCCTTCACTAGACCGGGGATAAGGCTGGGCCTCGTCCCGTTTCTAGTATCGTGCCGTTATGCCGCCGAAATTTTCTAAAATATGTTAGAAAAATAAAAATATCATTTTTATTGAATAAATGAACTGAATAGAAATTCATATGTTGAAATAAAATGTTTTATCGTTAAAAATATAATTTTTAACGTGAATGTGAATAAAATAAAATATTCATTTACAAACCGGACGGTTTGTTTATGTACACCGATTTGACTGACATTGATTGGGACGATAAATTTTACACATCGCCAAACTGCACAACTAAAATATGTGTTCGATTGTTTGAAACCCCACACGGGTATTGGGATGAAATTTGAAGTTCACTCATCCTGATTGATTAAATATGTCAATCGATTGATTGACAGGCTGTTATAAGCGTTGAATATCTATATTTGATGCTTAAACAGTGTAGTGCACTTTGGTTGATGGTTGATTATATCTCAATGCTATTATATACGTGTGATGTATGAAGATCCACATAATTAATATTATATGGTGATTGATTGGGCCTCATTCCAATTTAGAAAATAAAGAATATTATAGAATAAAGGTTCATGTGTTGACTGTACTCATCCGTTGAGATTAGTCATGTGTTGAACGAAATATTTTTATAATAAAATTTACATCTTTATTAATATAATATAAAGGTTCATGTGTTGACTGTACTCATCCGTTGAGATTAGTCATGTGTTGAACGAAATAATTTAACAAAAATAGTCACACGTGGACAGTACTCATTCGTTGAGATTAGTCGTGTGTTGACAAAAATAAATACTCATTTGTTGAAAATAGAAATATTTGAAATAGAAATATTTGAAATAGAAATATTCGAAATAGAAATATTTGAAATAGAATATTTGAAAATAGAAATATATGAAGCCGTGTTGATTAGATTGACGCCATTTTGACGCGAACGATATTTATATCGATTTTATTCATTTTAAAATGAATATTGAAAAGTGATTTCGAAATGAATATTGAAAAGTGATTTCGAAATGAATATTGAAAAGTGATTTTGAAATCGAATGTTTAGAAAACCAATTTGAATTGAATCGAATAGAAAACCAATTTGAATTGAATCGAATAGAAAACCAATTTGAATTGAATCGAATAGAAAACCAATTTGAATTGAATCGAATAGAAAACCAATTTGAATTGAAACGAATTGAAAAGAAATAGAAAATGGAAATGAATTGAATATATAACGAAACTGAATCGAATAGAAAACCAATTTGAATTGAATCGAATTGAAAACGAATTCAAATTGAATTGAAAGCGAATTGAAATGAATTCAAAATGAATTGAAATTTGAATTGAATAGAAATGAATTTTAAAACGAATTTATAAGGAAAGATTCAATTTTGATTTGAATTGAAATGGAAGTTGAAATTGTTTTTGAAACGAATTCAAAACTATTTATATAATTCGTTTTAAATAGAAATCGACGAAATATATATTATATATATATTATATATATATTATATAATGGCCTGAATAGAACGCACCGCGCCGCGGCAGTTCATGAATTTCGACCATTTATTTCAAACGGACATTACGGGAGATCCGACCGTCGGATTCTCCTAAAACCGGAACCGCTGGGTTCGCATCGAAAAGAGCTTTTTAACGAATATTAGAAATTTGAAATCTAACAGTTGGATTTGGAGATACGTCCAAATCAAATTCGAAAAAGGTCGTTGTAAGTGCAGTTCGATGGCCGTTGTTGGAAATCGACTGTACGGGCCTTGATAAAATTATTAAAAATAGTAATAATTTGTGTAAAATCAGAAGAAATGATTTGGGAAAAATTGGGGTGAAAAACTCCATATTTGTAAAGATAAAAAAAATAGATTTTTATCGAAATGAACTAGTTTGAACTCAATTTAAAACCCGGGTTTTTATTTTTAAATAAATAAATTAGATTTAAAAAGGGGTTTTAAATAATCGGAATTCCTAATATATTTGATTTGAATTGAACTAGAATTGATTTGTGGGTTTATCGTGAACTGTGTTTTAAACAACACTAGTTCTTTAACCCGATAACAAATAGAATGTGATTTGGGTTTGTCGTGAACTGTGTTTTAAGTAACACCTAGTTCTTTAACCCAGTAAAAGGAGTTTTAACGAATCTGCAATTAGGTTGAAATGTGAATCTATAATCTAAATCATCAAATTTAGAAATGAGCGAGAATGGAGTATCGCCAGTTTTGCTCCATAGCGATAGCTAAATCTTTAATTAGATATGAACGTGAAATGGTAATTAATTTTACCGATAACACCATAGTATTAGATATGGAGTACTACCAGTTTTGCTTCATGGGATGAATAGGTTGGGATTGGGAAATAAAATAAATAATTACTTCGTTGTGGTTCGCTAATCTCGACTAGTTTGGAAAACCATAATTTGGTTTGAAGCGACATCCAAAGGAAGATTAAAGGATAAATTTTAAAGAATTTATCTTGGATAAAATTAATGGGAACTTTTCCCAAAAGATGTGGATATTTAAATAACAAAATATTCAGAATTGAAATGAGGCGTATGTTGAGTTTGTGTAACATTTGTTTTTAATATACGCGGGTTGTTCGGAAAGGCCGGGTTTACACCCATTCTGAATAACCGATTCGACGATATGTCGAAGATGAAGACGGTGGTTGAAGACCGGAAGTCTTCACATCGTTTGGATAATTACTGACGATCCTGATTGGGCTGTACACCCAAGAGGATGGAAATAGTTGGTGGTCGTCCAGACGTACTTGGAGATGGATGGATATGCGAGGAAAGTGCCTCCGGTTTCGTTCAGACCCAGAACGGACTTGTAAGTGGATTGTGTGTCTGACATTGGATTTTATTCTGTGTTGATTGATTTCTGTTTAATATATATCTGTTTGGCGGCGGAGAATTTATTCTCTTGCTTAACGCCCTTCTCTGAGACATACGAGCTTAGAGGTTATATATCGATAGATATCAATCGCATGGCATGAATTTCCTGTGTGGCATGCTGAGTTGCATGGATCAAGGCTTCTGTTGAAAAGCAAAGTCTTGTGGTTGATGATCAAAGCACGCCTACGTGGCAGCTTTGTGTATAACGTGAATTCGCGAGCCTCACACCTCGTTATGAGTCAAAAACGGGATAAGGACCGAAGGAGTGCATGATGTTTCTTTCTAGCTATGGTGGTGTCAGTGACTTACCAGCCCTGACATTTATATACTTTTCACCTATGTGGTTGTTGGAATGCGAGGCACCTCGATTATAGGTCTGTAAGGACCGGGAAACGTGTGTTCAGGAATTGCCAACCCTCTAACGTAAGTGAGGACCGGCCTTGGAGGATCCGGGGTTGCCCAGAGTGCATAACTCTGGGACATTTGCTAGAGTGTCTCGAACGCGGAGAGGAGCTTGCCCCTTGCCTCGACTCATGACGGAAATCTATTTTCCAATACGTGATATTGCGGTTTTAATTGTAGAACTAGTATGGCGACATGATAGATGGTACCCATGCCGCCTATGATTGATATTTATGATTGAAATTGTTTTGGCACTATACACTTATTAGTATCAAATGATTTGTTTTTAAACGTACCAAGCATGTTTGGCTATTATAAGGGAAAACCCTATCCTCCGGCTTGCGATGCATTGTGTGATGGGACCTGGGTCTTATAATAGCTTCATTTTTCAAAAAAGCATTGCGCTGTTTATTCTATGCACTGGTATTCTTGGGAGGAAACCCGTTCCGTGTTATACGGCGTGGTCCCTTGAATTACTCTCTTTTAAAGTAAAGTTTTAAATAACTGTTTTACTTCTCACACCAGTCACATGACTGACCTGGAGTTTATTTTTTTAACCTAAACTCTGGGTGCCCCTATTTTCCGCACGGGCAGCTAGTAGTTTTGGTTTTGAAGATTTATATTCACAGGATCCTGGTTTACAGCTGGAATGATATCCGGAAAGCTCTGTATCCGTATATCACCTTCAGTTGTGCTTTGTATATTTTCCCGCTGCTATGTAATTTATTGTAATCTCTGATATTAATCGAATGTAATTTATTCATTTATACTCTGTATATTCTTGTATCTGATGGAATTGTTGAATAGCAATGAAATGTTCTTCTGTTTGTGTTCTGATTTGTCCTGTTCTAAAATGATCAGGGGTTTCGAACGGTCTAGATCAGTTTAACGACTGATTCGGATCGAGCGAAATTCCTTGTCGTCACAGTTTTCATAGGAAAGAATGGAATTAAAGGATTATATTTTATTGTAACATTGTTTACAATAAAAAGAACTGAATTAAAAAGACTAGATTTTTATCATCATTGTTTACAATAAAAAGAATTGAAATAAGAGATTAGATCTTTATTGTCATTTGTCAATAATAAAAAGAATGGAAATAAAAGACTAGATTTTTATTGTCATTTGTTCACAATAAAAAGAATTGAAATATATGTCTGTGGTGTTGAAATGTTTGATGTGTTAAATATAATGTTAGTATATTCAAACTGATTATTACACTTCCATTTACAAGTCATCCGACTTGTTGATGTGATTGGGACGATAAATTTTACACATCGCCCAAGTGCACAAATAATTTATTATTTGTTTGTTTGGATGAAACCCAACACGGGTATTGGGATGATATTTAACAGACACTAATCCCAATATTTAGTTGTAGAATCCACTCTAGTTGTTATTTGGATGTTTGATAATTATTTATCATGATGGTTGATTTCATGCAATATATGGTTGTTGATTGAGTAACATTCTAGTAAAGAATATTTTAGAAAATATCTTAGAAAAAGAATATTTTAGAAAAAGAATATTTTTTAGGAAAACATTTTTTTTAAATGAACTAGTTATTAACCAGAATAAATCATTAAATTTGGATTTAATGAAGATTTCCAATTTGTTAACATTTAATTGAAAATTAAATTTGAATAAATTGGATTTTGGGTTTTTCATGAATGGTGTCTTCAATAACACTTTTCTCAAACCCAGTTGAGAAAAGAATAATTCTTTTAATTAAGATTATTAAAGTTTTCAATTATATTTTGTAATTGGAATAAGATGAATTTTGAGTTGGGTTTATTGTGAACTGTGTTTTTAAGAGACATTTGTTCTTTAACCCAACTGATAGTGAAAATATGACTTGGAATTTATAAATCTTTTATTAAGATTTAAATGGAAATTTTCCAAAAGTAAAGTTTTCCAATTTAATATATTAAATTGGAATTGAATGGAATTCGAATTAATAATAACTGAGATAAGCTTTTGTAAAAGAAGATCGATACTACATATGGAATTTAAGAGGTGTAACAACCCGGAAAATCCGAACCGAATTAAAAAATTTATTTTAAAGATTTTCGTTGGGAAATGTGGCGGAAATTAAAATTTACATTTTTAAATAATATTAAAGCTAGTGAAAATAGCCATTTTTCAAGCAGTCTCAGAATTCGACGAAATTAATTTTATTTGGACTGTATCATCATAACAAAGCCAAATAAATTTTTTTCGGAATTTTCTGAGTTCGCATGTGGCCCGGTAGAATTAAAACGTACGTTCGAATTTAATATTAAATGTTATATTTAAAAATAAAGGAAACATGCTGTAAACTTCAGAATTGAGCTTCGTCACTAGTGCCATTGCATTCAGAAGACGTCAAAACCTATTGTTCGATAGTTCTTGGGCTCTGTTTTGTACATCGGACGAAAAACCCTAATTTCTGGAAGTAATTAAATTAAAAAGAAAAAGAAAATACACCCTAAATACTAGTATAAATACGTATGCTATAGTACCCTTGTTCCCCCGTTTCCTTCAGCCGCCGCATAACCCATTCCCATTGATTTTTCTTCCTCCGATTTATCCCTCTACACTCCGTTTCAGAACCCGTCGTAGTGTAACTTTTCGAAGTACTCAATCCCCTCTTCGATCTCATACCAAAATCAAACCTCCCCGTGCCCTGAATTCGCCGCCCCAACCTCCTAAAGGTCACCGTCGTCGCACTGTGCTGGGCCCACCATGGCCGATTACGACCCACCCACTTCTAGGCGCCGACTCAACCCTCCTAGCTCTCCGTCGTAACGCAAACGGCTCTGCAAATCATTAAGTATACCTCCAGAAATTCGGATTCAAAGTTTTGAACATTACTGATATTTTCTTGCCTTGATATGAAAAGTTAAATTCCATGATTTTCCACGCTTAATTCTATAACAATTAAAGTTGTTAAAAAAAACTGATAACTTGTCCGTACAAACTCGAATTCAGAAATTTCAGATCCGTTTGAATCATGACAGCAAATACTTCGACTTAGAACTGATTGGAACAATTTCTGGACCTTTTTGAATTTTAGATCCAGATCCAATCAAGGTGAGATTCTATTTTAATAATTAAATCAATTTAATTATTATTTTCTAGTTATTTAAATAAGTTGAATTGTCAATGAACTAGATCTGCGTTGTGATAAGATTCAGAATGATTGACCTATTGTTTTTGTGATATATGATTCTAGATCTGATAGTCAAATTTATAGATCTATATATGATGGTAAATTAGAACCAATTATTCTGTTTAATACCCTGTTGAATCATGTTAGTTGATTTTCTTGTGAATCATGAATATACTCAGTAAAATTTCACCTTTGTTATTTTGTTGAATTGAATTAGGACTTTTCAATTAAATTAAATATCACCTTGTCTGATAATTGATAAAAACATTACTGTGTTGTGGTCTGATTTAGCTTGATCTTTCAGTTAATTGCCATGTAATAAAAAATTACATTTTTATGTAATTAATAATGATATGATTTCTGGACTGGTACTAAAGAGACGAAGAAACTTAGCTGTTTGATTTCTTGGGATCAAGTTTGCAAGTCCAAAGAGCAAGGGGGACTCGATGTCATTAACTTGAAGACAATGAATCGTGCTTTACTTTGTAAGTGGCTGTGGTTAATGATCTCTGACAAGCATGCTTTATGGAAAGAATGGATTATCAGTACATGTTATAATGGCAATTTTAGCTGGAATACTGATTTCTCATTGTGCTACGTGTTTTGGCACAATGTTATGGCTCATGCACAATGGATGAAGCTGGGTACTAAGATTGTGGTGAAGAGTGGACACAACACATCATTTTGGTTAGACAGCTTGCTAACTAAAGTCCCTTTCTGTGCGGAGTTTCCTGAGCTTTTTGGTATTGCACGCAACAAAAATTTCACTATTAGAGAGATGTATGATAATGAAGCAGCGGGCTGCAAATGGAGATTGTATTTTTCGAGGCTGGTGGCTGGTAATGCATTGACTCAGTTATGCAGCTTGTTTGTTTTGCTTGAAGGGGTGACTTTAACTAATGAGAGGGATGAGTTTATTTGGATGTTGGAGGGAAAAAGAAAGTTGTTTAGCATTCGAAGCATTTACAAGTTGTTCAACTTTGCTTGGATTAGGAGGCTGGGGTTCGAACATATGTGGCGGTTCAAAGTCCCTGACAAAGTTAAAATTCACATGTGGATTGTGATACATGGTAGATTGAACATGGTTAGCAGAATTCGTCAAAGAGGCGTGTACGTTACGGGTGGCTGTGTATTTTGTGGTTGCGACGATGAGGACTATCATCATCTCTTTTTGGCTTGTGACTTTGCTTTTTAAATTTGGACGAAATGTTTGGTTGCGCTTTGCCTTGATTTGCACTGGAGCGACTTCATTGCTGACCAATTTGATTTTTGGCACAACATTTACCCGACCTTGCATGCTTCTCATGATAGTTTTCTTTTTGCTTTGTTGAACTTTTCTTACATTTGGTTGCTTTGGCATGAACGCAATTCCAGAAAATTTAACCACAAACTAAAAGCCCCTAACAGTATCATTTACTCTATTCTCAATTTTGTCTATGACTGGGCAGGCATAGAGCGCAAGGAGCAGGTTGAAAGCATTGCTGAACGTGTGCGCAAGCGGATGCGGTGCATTACTGGTCCACACACTTGATGGGGATTTTCACTGGCTTTGTCTTTTGCGGCTATGTATTTTGCTGTGTAATGTAAATTATGATGCTTAGTTTCTTTTTGTCAGGCTGTATATTGTCGCTGGGTTGTAGCGATGGCCTGTTTTTTTGGTTGTATATATGTTGTACATACACGTACTGCTACTTTATGCTACTTTATGGATGCTAATAAATATTAGGCGTGAATCATGTTGATTCACTACCTTTTCCTTCAAAAAAATAAAGATATGATTTCGCCATGTAATCAAAATGATATTTTTTTTATGTAATTTAAAAAGATAGAAATTTGCACCGTAATGTAAATTATGTTTTTAATGTAATTAAGAAGAAGAATTTGACATTGTAATCAAAATTGCATTTTTAATGTAATTTAAAAAGATAGAATTTTTCACCGTATTGTTAATCACATTTTTAATGTAATTAAAAAGGAGATTTTACAGTGTAATTAAAAAGGAGATTTTACATTGTAATTAAAAGATAGAAATTTTACATTTTAATGTTAATTACATTTACACTGTAATTAAAAAGGAGATTTTGACATTGTAATAAAATGTACATTTTAATGTAAATAAAAGAAATAAAAGGAAGAATTCAACATTGAAATAGAATTTACATTCTAATGTAAATAAAAGAAATAAAAGGAAGAATTCATCGTTGAATTATAATTAACATTTTTCATGTAAATAAATGGATAAAAGAATAAGAAAAATAAACATTTATTTACACGTAGTGTAAATAAATAAGAAAAAGAAAAGGAAATATTTATTTACATGTAGTGTAAATAAATAAGAAAAAGAAAAAGGGAAAACATTTATTTACATTAAGGTAAATAAATATGAAAAAGGGAAAAAGATCACATTTATTTACATTTAGAGTAAATAAAACATAAATTCAGAAAAGGGACATTTTATTTATATTTGGTGTAAATAAAATATGACATAGAAAATGAATTACAGATTTTTGTTTGCATTTTAAGATGCAAACAAAACATAGAAAAAGAATCACATATTTTTGTTTGCATTTTTAGATGCAAACAAAACATAGAAAAAGAATTACATATTTTTGTTTGCATTTTTAGATGCAAACAAAACATAGAAAAAGAATTACATATTTTTGTTTGCATTTTTAGACGCAAACAAAACATAGAAAAAGAATTAAATATTTTTGTTTGCATTTTTAGACGCAAACAAAACATAGAAAAAGAATTACATATTTTTGTTTGCATTTTTAGATGCAAACAAAACATAGAAAAAGAATTACATATTTTTGTTTGCATTTTTAGATGCAAACAAAACATAGAAAGGAATTACACCTTTTTAATTACAAATTAGCTACAAATAAAAACATGGAATTAAAAGGTATATTTTATTCACATTTTAGATGTGAATAAAAACTTGAATTTTAAAAAGGTGAATTTTATTTATAATTTAGATATAAATAAAAAGAGTGATATTTTTATCATTATGGTGGATATGATAAAAAGAGTAGGAATTAAAAGTAATATTTTTATCTTCATTTTAGATGCAATAAAAAAGAATGGATTTTTGTAGTTGAAATCACCAAACGATATATTTATATATATATATATATATATATATATATAATTAAAACGAAACGTGCGCGGTAGTTCGTGTATCGGAATCTTTAACTTTAAACGACTATACCGAAGATCCGACCGTTTGATTTTCCCAAAAACGGAACCGTTAGGACCGCTTTGGGAAGAGCTTTCCAACGATATAAATTTCATCAAAATCTGACGGTTAGATATCAAGATATGTGTTAATCAAAATTTGGTAAAAACACCGCCTGGGCAGCCAACTGACCCGAAGCATCGCCTTATTATTTTGGGCTGTTTTTAAATAGATAAAAAGAGCGATAAATCGTTATAAATGAATGTTAACGATATGAAATGATTAAAAAAATAATTTTGCGAGAATTACTTGAAAAGACCGAGTTCAACTCATTTCAAATAATTAAACGACGATTAAATAAAAGATTTAGAAGACGGGGGTTGAAGACCGGTGATCTCCACATCGAATGGGCGACGACTACTGATGCCTTGGACTGACTTGCTCCCAGGAAGGAGTTGAAGCAGTAGTTGTCCGAACGTATATGTTGATTGTCCGGATAAGCGGGAACCTCTCAGGTGTCTCTGGTTTCGTTTAGACCCAGAACAGACTTGTAAATGGATGTGTGTCTGACGATGGAATTCATTTCATGTAATTAAATCGATTTTTATTAATGTATATCTGATTGGTGGTGGAGTATTTATTCTCTGCTTAACACACTGGTATATATTAATAGTTATCGGTGGCACGGCTTGAATTGTCAATGTGGCACGCCAAGATGCAATGATCAAGGCTTTTGTTGAAAAGAAGGCCTTGTGGTTGATGATCAAACCATAGCATGGTTAGGCGTAGTTTGAGTATAGCGTGACTTCGCGAGCCTCACACCCCGGTATGAGTCAAAAAAGGGACTAGGACTGCAGGGAGTGCACACGTTTCTTTCTAGCTAGGGGTAGTGTTAGTGCTCAAACTGGCTGGCATTTTACTTATGTGGATGATGGATTAAGGTACCTCGGATTTATCGGTTGTTAGTGGCCATATGGAGGTCCAAAGGAATCGAGAAACGTGTGTTCAGAAATTGCCAATCCACTACCGTTAGGTGGGGACCGGCCCTGAAGATCCAAGGGTTGCCCATAGGTGTGATCCTGAGGCATTTGCTAGAGTGTCTCGAATCGGAGAGGACGATCCCTAGCATCGATTTCATGACGGAAAACCAATTTCCAATACGACATTACGACCTTGATTGTAAACTTATATATGGCGACATAGTAGGATGGGGTACTATGCCATGTATGATTGATACATTTACATTGAAGTATTTTAATACTGCTTAAACACTGACAATAATATTACATTACTATTTTAGACGTATTAAACATGTTTGATGATTATAAGGAAAAACTCTATCCTCCGGTTTGCGTTGCATTGTGTGATGGGACTTGAGTCTTATAATGATATCATTTTTCAAATGTCATTGCGTTATTTGTATCAAATTTATTTAATTATGCACTGGCAATCCAATGGAGTAAACTCGTTCCGCGTTAGCGGCGTGGTCCTGTGATTCGACATATTATTAGTTAGTATAGAAAGATTTCTCTTACCAGTCCCATGACTGACTCGAAGTTTGTTTCACTTTGCAAACTCGGGTTCCCTCTTTTCCACACGGGCAGCCAAGTAACAAGTTTTTAGGGAGACATTTTCTGGATTGAAGGCTGCTTGAAGGAGAAGACGAACACCTCCTTTTATCTTTATTTTCAGCTTTAGAGACTTTATTCCATCTTGTATCTTGATGTACGTTTGGAGTTGGGAGTTATTTCCATTTATTCAGACTTTTATTCTGCTAAGTTGTATCCCGTAAACTGCGTACTATGTGGTTCAGTTGATGTAATGTTTATGACTTTTATATTTCCGCTGCAATAATTATGTGTTATGATATATCTGAGATATGTTGTTGTTGTAAATATGTTGCATTCCAAATGATTACCCTTACTTTCGCACCATGGAAATTTGGGGTCATCACAAGAGGCTTTGTCGTTATTCCATTTATATTATTGGTTGGATACAGAAATTTATAACGATTATATATTGATTTGATTTTTGTGAAGATTCCATATTTTATGGAAGACGATTTTGGGTTTATAGTGAATTATGTTTTAAATGACATTAGTTCTTTAACCCAGTTAAAGATAAAATTAATTTCATAAATTTAAATAATCATTGAATAATGATTTTTGATATTTAAAACCAAATTAGGGTTTTAATAAATCTTTAAAAGAAAGGTTTAAGGATAAATTCAAAGAATTTATCTTTGGTAGAATATTGCGAATATTTTATTAGAAGAATATTCCGAATTGGAATGAGGAGTTGGATGTGTTTTTATAGCACTTGATTTTTAATTATTAAAATACGCGAGTAATTTGGAAGGACCGGGTTTAATCCATTCCGAATAACTACTATGACGATGAAGAATCGAAGATGAAGACGGTGGCTGAACACCGATGATCTTCACATCGAAAGGATGTGTTGCTACTGATGCCCATGATTGGAGTAGCTACCTTGAAGGGGCTACAGTGGTAGCCGTTCGGACGTATTGTTGATTGCCCAGATATGCGAGGACCTCTCAGGTGTCTCCGGTTTCGTTCAGACGCAGAACGAACTTGTAAATGGATGCGTGTCTGACATTGTATTTTGTTCCATGTAAATTAAATTGATTGTTAATAATGTATATCTGATTGGTGTTGGTGAATTTATTCTTTGCTTAACACCACGGTATATATTAATAGTGACTGATCGCATGGCGTGAATTGTCAATGTGGCACGTCAATATGCAAATGATCAAGGCTTTTGTTGAAAAGCAGGGCCTTGTGGGATAATCAAAGTATAGCCTATTATGGCACAGCTTTGTGTATAGCTTGACTTCGTGAGCCTCACACCCCGGTATGAGTCAAAAACGGGATATGGACCGTAGGGAGTGCACACGTTTCTTTCTAGCTAGAGTGATGTCAGCGACCTACCGGCCCTGACATTTTTACTAATGTGGTTGATGAATTGAGGCGCCTCGGGATTATAGGCTGGAAGTGGTCATATGGAGGTCCAAAGGGACCGAGACGCGTGTGTTTAGGCATAACTAATCCACTTTCGACATGTATGGACCGACCCTACCGCTCCAAGGGTTTGCTAGCGTCCAAATCTTGAGGCATTTCCTTGAATGTGTCGAATCGGAGAGGACGATCCCTAGCCTCGATTTCATGATGGAAATCCAACTTCCAATACGCCCATGCAGTTTTGATTGTAGAACTAGTATGGCGACATAGTATATGGTAGCTATGCCGTCTATGATTGATATATTATTATTGAAATGTTTTTAAAACAAATACACAAGATTACTAAATCCGTTTTATCGTATCAAGCATCTTCTGACCATTATAAGGTAAAACTCTATCCTCAGGTTTGCGTTGCATTGTATGATGGGACTTGAGTCTCATAATGGTTTCGTTTTTCTAAAAACCATTGCGTTTTTTAATGATTTACTTTATTTTATGCATTGGCAATATAATGGAGTAAACCCGTTCCGCTTTAGCGGTGTGGTCATGTGACTAGCCTTATTATTATATAAGTTAAGTAAGATTTCTCATACCAATCCCATGACTGACCTATAGTTTGTTTCACTGGCAAACTCGGGTGCCCATAATTTCCACACGGGCAGTCTAGTAGCTTTTTGCATATATATTTACAGGATCCTGGTTTACTGCTGAAGCGATACTCGGAAAGCTCTGTATCCGTGTATTCCTTTCGGTTGTATATTTTTCTATATTTTTCCGCTGCTATTTAAATGCAATTTAAATCTCTAACATTATTGTATTTCTATTGTGTAATGAGTTTTCATACTCTGTTACATTATTGTGCTATGACGTAATAATTAGCAATAAAATGTTCTTCAGTTTATGTTCTGATGTGTGTTGTTCTGAAAGCAATCCAGTTTTTCCTTTACTGGGATGTTTGGGTCGTTTCATCTGTGAAACAAGAAACGTTCGGAGCTGGTGAAGTATATTTTTCTAGTGGAAGAGAAAAATCGAGATTTTGTCGTGTAGATTTTGATTTATGTCCAAATCAAATTTTAGAAAAGTCACAGTGGAATTCCTTTATAATTTATTTATATTTTCAAAAGGAATTTCATAATAAATCGAATAACTATTTATATCGGGATTTGAAATATCGAGTTAGAATTTCATATAGGAATATTGTGGTGCTAAATAATATTCTGTGCGAATATATACGAGAATATTTATTTATAAATATTAAATTAAAATGTTTTTAAATATATTTATATATTTAAAAGGATCATTTAGAGCTTTAAAAATAGCTAGTTTTGCAAACGACCTCAGAATTCGACGAAACAAATTTTGTTGGATCCGCAATATTAAATTATTGCAAGATTTCAATTTCCCTGATTTTTGAAGGCAATATGTGGTCGTACGGGATTTTAATGTGAAATACAGTTGATAATTTGACCTTTAAAAATATGCTGTGTGAGCAAACAGAGTCGGAATTCAACGAAACCAGTTTCGTTGGGACCGTAATGTCGAATTGTAGCTACATGCCGGTTTTCATGATTTTTGGGTATCGTGTGTGATCACCCGGATTTTTTATAAAGCAAAAATAAATAAAAATAAAACATCTAAAACAAAATGTGTGAACATTAATGGAGCCACGTCCTTCATTTTTCAGCCACCACTTCCACTATATAGTAACGTCATCGTTTTCTTCGATCAAAAGCATGCCTCCACTCAGTTCTTCAAACGTGAATAAACTTCATCTTCCAAAAATCAAAAACAATTCTTGCAAAAATCTCTAAAATCATAAAATATATATATGTACAGATTGTTGGTGGTGTGCTCTTCAATGTGATATAAGTTTCGAAGGGCTCGATGCCCATTCTCGTTCACGGTCTTTTTTGAATCGCAGCTAGGGTTTTGGGTATTCTCAGTTTTAAGCATCTTTTGGTACAAATAAGTTTGCTTTTGAATTTCCGAGATCGAGTAGCACCTCGGCGCACACTTTGGTGAAGAACCGTGAACAATTTGGTCGCAAGTTTTACTATAGCAGGGTGATATACTGTCGACGCAAAAACTATGGTGAGCTCGAGTTGGTTGTTGAGGACGTAGGAGGATGGAGATGCCGAAGAGATGAACTCTGGTGGTCCCGGTGTTGGATTTCACGGAGAAACGAAGTTGTGAGGTTGGTAGGAGGATTCGGAATCGCTATTGAGAATGGAGCAGGTCGCGTTCAACTGTTTGGGGAAGATGATAATGCGGGTCTGGGTATTCAATTGGAGTTGGGCCAGAAATGCATGGGTAAAGCCCATGTATTTAAATTAAATCCATGTTTTAAATTATTTAAAAGTGTACACTAACTTCGTAAATTCATAACTTTGTCATATGATATCGAAATTCAGCGAAACAATATCCTCAGGATCGTATGCACGGACACTACACGATGGAACTGACTAGAAGTCCATTGGAGCTCGTTACAGTTTATAGAAAAATAAATTGTCCTTCTGAATCAAGCGATGGTTATCGTTATTAACGATGATCGTCCAATGCGAGTAAAACTCACCAACTCGGAACAGTTATATTTTTATAACGATTCTTAGAACTGATAATTATCTGTTGATTGCTGTGTGTTAACTGTTTGGTTGGATTGCTTATGTATTGGTTGAAATTATAGATAACGATATTTATATATATCGTTAATCAAATATCGATTATGTTTAACAGAATATTTCATATCGAAGTGAAATCGATGTTATTATGTTGTTTAACATCTGTGGATGCAGGGAAACAGGTCGGAGGAATCCAGTTGGATTCCTCAACATATATTTTTCTGTTTTTCATATATTGTGTATATGATGTGATATATAATCTGTTGTTGATTATGTGTGTTTGAATGATATCGATCACCGTTGTTTGGTATTTTAAATACCGTAAGGAATACTGGGATGTAAAAAGGGGATTTTCAAAGTATATTTTGAAAATAAATTAGTTATATAAAATCAATGGATGTTATATATAAAAAGGGAAAAGGATTTTATAAAAGGAAATAATTATAAAATCAAAGTGTTAAAAAGGAAATTAAAGGAAAATATTTGTAAACCAAATATAAAGGAAATTATTTGTAAAACAAATATAAAAGGAAAAGATTTGTAAATAAAATAGAAAAAGTAATATTTGTAAAACAATTACAAATAGAAATAAGAAGGAAAACATTTGTAAAACATTTACAAATGAAATTGGAAAGAAAATATTTGTAAACCATTTACAAATAGAATTTAAAGGGAAATATTTGTAAAACATTTACATATAGAGAAAATGGAAATATATATTTATAGAATAAATAAAGTTTTAATAGCAATATTTATTTAGAGAATAAATAGAATTTAATCAAAGGAATATTTAGAAAATGAGTAGAAAATGGAAATCTGTTTTTAACAGATAAATGGAAAAGATTTATTTAAAGTGGAATTAAATAGAAATCTGTTTTAACAGATTAACTGGGAAGATTAATTTGTAAACAATATTTTTTAAATTAAGTAAAATATTTATCATTGGATAAATGGGATATATAAGTCAGGACTTATATAAAGAAGTAAGAATCGATTTCAACATCTATATTTGAAATTGAATATGGACGCAGAACTAACAAAAGGAGTTAATCAAAATGTGTTATTCAAAATGAGTTAAAGGGGATAATCGAATTGAGGAAGAGTTAATCAATTAGAGTTAGAATTAATCGATTAGAGTTAGAATTACTCGATTTGAGTTAGAGTTAATCACTTAGAGTTAACCAGTTAGAGTTAGTCACTTAGAGTTAACCAGTTAGAGTTAATCACTTAGAGTTAACCAGTTAGAGTTAATCACTTAGAGTTAACCAGTTAGAGTTAATCAGTTAGAGTTAACTTGTTAGGGTTAATCAATCAGAGTTAATCAAATTAAGTTAATCAATTAGAGTTAAGATAACAGAGATAAGATAATCGAGTTAAGATTATCGAGTTATCGAGTTAAGATTATCGAGTTAAGATTATCGAGTTAAGTAATCGAGTTAAGATAACCGAGTTATAGTTTATTTGAAGTAGAGTTATCGAATATCACTTATTCGTAGAAGAGGAATCGAATATAGTTCATTTGAAAGGAGTTATCGAATATTGTTATTCGAAGAAAGGAGTAATCGAATTTAGTTATTCGAAAAGGAGTTATCGATTATAGTTTAATCGAAAGGAGTTATCGATTATAGTTTACTCAAAAGGAGTTATCGATTTTAGTTTAATCAAAAGGAGTTATCGAATTTAGTTATTCAAAAGTGAGATTATCGAATATAAGTTATTCGAAAGGATATTTTCGAATATAGTGTATTCGAAAGAAAGAGAGTTAGTCGAATATTAGTTATTCGAAGGAGAGTTAATCAAATAAAGATTACTCGAAGGGGAGTTTTACGTCGAATTCGATTATAACGAATTTGGGAAAGTATTATCTACTTCCCGGTTTTTAAATCAAGATTTATTTATTTATAAATCAGGTGTTTATTTATTTATTCACATTAAAGAATAAAAATTATAA
This sequence comes from Allium sativum, assembly GCA_030737875.1. Lineage (NCBI taxonomy): Eukaryota > Viridiplantae > Streptophyta > Magnoliopsida > Asparagales > Amaryllidaceae > Allium > Allium sativum. The sequence goes on along the minus strand of CM060918.1, from coordinate 434,524,565 downwards.
TTGAAGTTAGATATTTCGAAAGTAGGGATTATAATGTTATCGTTATAACCAATGTTTTTAATAAAGAAGTGGTAACAACCCGGAATTTTGGGGCCAATTAAAAATTTTTATTCTAGAAATTTTAATGAATTTAAAGTATTTAAAATGAACTATTTTAAATAATAACAACGGAAAAATTATTTTAATCGAAGTTAAAACAAAAAAATTTAATTTAAATATAAAAGGAGTTAAAAATAGCGTTGTAGTTTGAAAATTTGATTTTAAACTTTAACTGGATGTACAAGATTCAAAATAAATCGGATTTCAGCGAAACAAGAAATATTTAAATCTGTTTAATCATATCTTTCTAACGAATATGAGAAATTGAATTTTCACTTTAATAATCATAAGTTATGTCCAGTTTAAAATTTAGAAAAGTTGTTGTAGAATTTATATATATTAGAATATATTATATGGCCCTTAAAAATAGCCATTTTGCAAACGACCTCTGTTTTCGACGAAACCACCTTTGTTGGAACCGGAATGTCAAATTATTGCTAGGTTTAAATTTTCATGATTTTTCGAATTAATATGTGAGTGTGGCAAAAGAAAATGTGTTTTGACCATTTCAGTCAAATTTAATCGACTTGAAAATAGTCATTTTTCAAATGGTCTTGGAATTCGACGAAATTAGTTTTGTTAGGACCGTATCGTCAAAACATAACTGGAAATAATTTTTTTGTAATTTTTATAGTTAGTATGTGGCCCCAGTAAATTTAAATGTTAAAAATTAAATATATTGATCTATATTTTAATTTAAAGAAAAACATATCGTAACAGCCGAATTGGGTTATGAAACATACTCCATTGTGTCCGAGATGGGGGTTATTAGCTTGAGGCGACACTCGTTGTGTTTGATTTGGAGTTCGGTACGATATTGGAGTTATATTCAATTTAAATGAAAATAAAAAAATAAAAGAAAAATATTCTATAAATACACTAAGAAATACGTAACCCTAATCTAAAATTATACACCCGCCGTATCATCTATTTCATGGCTGCGATACTCCTTCCTTCTCCTCTCTTTTTCTCACAATCAGCTCAACGAAATTTGAAGCTCCAAAGTGGAAATTGAAGAGCTCGATGAAGGCTTTAATCTGAACGGTTATGATCAGATTTTGTAACACCCCACCTCCGCTAGGATCAGTCACAAAGGGAATGCACTAATTTGGATGTAGCATTATCTAGGTAAACAAACACAGAGATATCACAAGACAGAACGTAAATTTAAAATAGCGGAAAAATCAAAAACCAACTTTCATTATTTCAAAATAGAGTCGAACTTCTTACATCCAAGATACCAACTGACATTATTCCATTACAACAAGTTCTAAATAAAGAAGCATGAACTTAAGTTAACAAAAGTAAATTATTCCCCAAAATAGCAGAAGTGCCGCCATAGCATAGCTCAAGACCAAACCGTACATGAGCTGGCAAAAAGCAAGCTAAATCCAAGCTAAGCGCTAGAGTTTCCTCCTTGAGAACCTGGGGGGTGAAACGAAAGAAAAAGAGGCGAAAGAAAAAGGGTCAGTCATAAGGACTGGTAAGCCCTAGTGACTTTCAGTATAAAAACTAGTAAAGGTAACATGACACGTGAAAACTGAAAATAAACATAAGGATGATGATAAGTCTGGCATAATAAACTAAGATAACGAGATAACTCAAGTATAGCATCGCATGTTCAAGGTTCGCTGCTCCAAATGTACTAGTATTCTACCCATGTCAAGTATTAACCATGAAATGATCCCTTGGCCCAATATCATGAAATGACCCACTACGGGGTCCTACAATAAATCTCTTAATCAATCGGCTCCCTTCAAGTTCTAGCTCGTCATGTGTCTGTGTCATAATGCCCTATCATGAAACGTAGTTACCTGTGCTAGGTCCACCATAGGGTGTATCAAGTCCTAGGGTGCCAACCATCGACACGAATCAAGCACGAACAGTGTAAACCTACGGGTGCCCAATGCTTGCTTTTTCAACTTCGGACTACGTGCGTGACCATAGTCCACCTGAACCTACAATGGCACACCAACTCAGCCGTCGTTCTGGTCGCTTACAATCAACCCAGTAATCCTGCCCCACCCTGCCTAGTCCCAGGGTATCATGATACATCTAAGTGGGTTACTGCTGAAAAGGACCACATAACTAGGGTTTCTAATGGGTTAAGTGTTGTCTTTCATATTTGTGACTTAACCCTATCCAATCATGTATCAAGTTGGTTAAGTATCTTCAAGTCGTTCATGACTTAACCCTATCCTATGGCATTAAATAAATTAATGCACCCCAACCTCTCACATTAGACTAGTTGTTGTGGTCACTGGATTCGCCGGGCAGTTCCGGGCAGATTTACACCACAACATAGTCTAACCTCGGGTTTTAAGTACGATATGACCAACTACCCACATTGGATCCAATTGTTTGTAGTCAATGGATTCGCCGGGCGGTTCTGGGCAGATTTACACTGCAAACTCAACCCAACCTCGAGTTGGCCATTTTCAAGTTAATATAAGTGTCATGTCCATGTTCAGGTTCAAGTTTCTTGTCAAAATTCAAGTCGAGTTTCATGTCAGGTTCCATGTAATTTTCATGCCAAGTTCTTGTCCATATACAGGTTCAAGTTATAACAACGTTCATGTTCAAGTTCAAAGCCAATTCATGTTTTACCTAGTCTACCCAAATCGTATTCCCATCGCACGTAAACTCGAATCGATACAAATAAATCTAATTAGGGAATAACATAAAAGGGACGGGTATAAGATGGCAAAAGTGATTGCTAGCATAGCATGGTATAACTTGAGATAAATGATTACAACATTACTGGCATATGGAATATCGGCCTTAAACATAAAGATTCCAAATCTAGCAAAATAAGGTACTAGTCATGATAACAGTTGACATAAGGTGATAGTCATGGTAACGGTTGACATAAGGTGATAGTCATAAACTTATGACTAATAACAGATTCAACATTGCATTCATGATAATATGAGGGGGTTTTCTTTTTGATTTACAACATGAATAGGCCCCAAATCAATGTCATAGTAATATACCCAAAAGTCAAGATCCAAGATGAACAAGAATGAATGTCGAACTGTCATCATACCCAGGTCCAGTTTCAATTTACAACATATTCATTTTACATTTACAGTTTAAATCTAAAAGTAACTGGGGCTTACAGATCTTGGTTCGAGAATTAGAAAAAGAAAGTCGATGTTGAATATTTATGTGCTTAGTCGAGTCCTAACAGAAATCCCCAAATCAGCAAATCTCCCAACGTACTTTCGATGAAGAAGAAGTGGTCCCTTTCTCTAACTTTTGAATCAGAATTTGAGCAGCATAAGGCCAGAGAGAATTTTGTGTAGAGAGACTAGTGTTAGGGGCTGTTTGTATAGGGTCAGGCCAACGAATGTGGACAGAAACGAGGCCAGAAACATCAAAACGAACTTAGACTCAAAAATGGGTTCTGTCACCAGGTCGACCCCTAGGTCGACTCTATGGTCGACCAGGTCCTGGGCAGGTCGACACTTTGGTCGACCCCCAGGTCGACCTGGTTCTGGGCGGGAAATTTCATGATATTGGAACAGTAAGGTGTGGGGATTTATCGATGGTGGAGGTGAAATAGGAGCAGATTTTGAGGTGGTGGAAATAACCAGAACGTTGGTACGGTGGTGAAGTTGGTTGTGCATGTGCACGATGTGGTAGTGTACAGGAGTTGGAAGTAACAAGAGAAGAAGAAGCAATACGTGGCAAAGAAAAAGGGGATGATCGGATCCTTGATTTTTTTGTGCAAGGCACGAGTGGGATACTGTGGATTTTGTTTCAACAGTTTGGCAAGGCAAAGGGAAGGGGATCAGATCAAAAATGAAAGGGAACAAATCGGGTTATTGCATGCTACTGGGCTATGGGCCTAAACTAATTGATTTAACGTTTTAAATATTTGTTTGGAGAAGTTAAGTATGTTTTTATGTGTTTTCAAAAAGGAAAAAAAATATCACAATAAAGGTTACGGGAAATTGACGAAATAGAATAAGATAAGAACGTGAAAATTTGTCTATAAAAGGTTTAGAAAATCTGTGTTATTTAACTAAATGAATATTGATAAAGACGTGTTTTTAATAGAAGTAAATAAGGCATAAAACAAGAAGGAGGATTGGGAGGCCATCGAATCATTTTGTGATTGTAGAAATAGGAGTCATCGTGTAAGTTAAGATATATGCATACGAAATGGACCGTAGGGGTCGAGATGATTCGTGTTATTTAGATTAATCAATTTTAAATAGAACTGATTTAACATAACGAAATGGCAAATATACTGATATATACATAAACAAAGTATCGAGAAGCTATTCTGAAATTTTAGAAATAGACATCGTCGTATAAGCTCAAATTTTGAATCTCAAGTATATATGTCACCTATTAAATTGAAATAAATGTTTAAATAAATCGATTAATTCATTTCTAAAGAATAAATAGGTTGTGAAATTAGTCGTTACTGAAAGCACATATTTCAAACTATTATTCAGTTTGAAATTTAACATCAAATATTGTTGATTCTTGATGTTGTGATAAAGGATTGTTGTGAATCACTTATTTTTTTCTAAAGTGATCATTCGAGTCTAAGCTAATTAAATAAAATATTGACACGTTTTATTTTAATTGTCTTATGTTGATTACTGTGCTGAAATTTGATAAAAAGATTGTGTAAGTTAATTTAATTGGATGGACATGCTGAAAATAATATTAGCGATAAAATAAATTATATAAACGTTTAACTCATCCACACTGTTTAAATTTGATAGTTATAACACTGACTATCAAATAAATATTCCCTACGTGTTAGTTCGAAGAGACCGGGATGGGAACTGAACCCTAAACCACTTCGAACTAACTTTACGATTCTTAAATTAACTCGTAGGGATGAATATACGATTTTAAAGAATTTGAAGACCGTAGGTCTTCATGACCGGAAGGATTACTTGTTTAAGATTTCGCTGGTTTGGCAACTGGAGTTATTATGACTTGTGATCCTATCGTGATTGAAATCTTCGGATTTGCAAGGACTATTCACTACTGATCCATGGGGTGATTCCTATATCGGATGCAGTAGGAGAGTACCTTCGGTTCATCCTGTTCCTGGATGACTCGTATGGACGAGTGTCTGACAGAGTACTTCCCGGAAACCACGTACGTTGATTTTTACAAATACACCAAGTTGATGGCAAAGAATGGCCCTTCTTTTACATCCAGAGTATATTTGTGGACGTCAATTAGTGATTCGACAGATTTGACAATGTGGCATTCAAAGTAAATGGTAGCCAGATGTTCTAATGGTAAATTCTAACCTCAAGCCTCATCAATCCGGAAATGACAAAAATCGGGCAGGCAGCATGGCTATGTGGGACGCTCACATTAGGGTGTATAATCGCCTATCTAGAGAAATTCCTTTTTGCTTCTTTAATCTATCAATGTTGTCCCTTTTCAGGAAATGGTGGGTAGCTCCCAACCGTTGGTGATATACATTAGATACATCAAGCGAAATGAGTGGTCGGTCATGTGTGGCCGGGTTGCAAGGCGTTCTTGTTGAACCCAGTGTATTCGCCTCTAGAGATACACTATCAGTAGGTGGTTCCATACCTTGTCATAGTCGGATTCCAATCTCCAATAAGCGCCCGCGTGTAACGGCAAGGAATTTCGCTCGGTCCGAACAAGTCGCTAAATCGATCCAAGCCGTTCGAAACGCCCTATCGTTTGAGAACACGACAAATCAGAATGCATACAGAAGAACATTTCATTGTATATTACGACAATGCATCAGATTACAAGAATATACAGAGTATGAAAGAATATTACACAGAAATATCAGAGATTTAAATTACATCTAAATATATCGCAGCGGAAAATAATACAATACACAACTAGAAGGAGATATACGGATACAAAGCTTTCCGGATATCGTTCCAGCTGTAAACCAGGATCCTGTGAATATAAATCTGCAAAACCAAAACTACTAGCTGCCCGTGTCAAAATAGGGGCACCCAGAGTTTAGGTTAAAACAATAAACTCCAGGTCAGTCATGGGACTGTGGTGAGAACTAAAACAGTTATAAATCTTTATTTTAAAGTTAGGTAAATCAAGGGACCACGCCGTATAACACGGAACGGGTTTCCTCCCAAGAATACCAGTGCATAAAACAAACAGCGCAATGCTAAATAAAGAAAAATGAAGCTGTTATAAGACCCAAGTCCCATCACACAATGCAACGCAGCCGAGGATAGGGTTTTCCCTTATAACAGCCAAAGAATGCTTGATACGTTTAAAACAAATCGTTTGATACTATTATAAGTGCATAGTGTATAAAACAACTTCAAATCATAAGTATCAATCATAGGCGGCATGAATGCCCCATCCCACTATGTCGCCATACTAGGCTCTACAAATAAAACCGCAAATGTCACGTATTTGGAAATTGGATTTCCGTCTATGAACCGAGGCAAAAGATAGTCCTCAACCGATTCGTGACTCTCTAGCCCGAGCCACAGGATCAGAACGCATCAACCCTTTAGATCGTTAGGGCCGGTCCACCGATGTGGATTATTATGCCTGAACACTACGTCTCCCCACCCTATGGGGTGTAAGTCTGGTCCGTCTGCCGGCCAGAATGCATCGGCCAAAACCGATATAACCGAGGCGCCTCGCAACAGCAACAACCACATAAGTCAAACTCGTCAGGGTATGTAAAACCACTGACGCCACTTCTAGCTAGAAAGAAACGCAAGTCCTCCCTGATGTCCTCTCCCGTTTTTGGTTCACAACCGGGGTGCGAGGCTCGCGAATTCACGTTACACAAAGCTGTGCCACACAGGCTGTGCTTTGATCATCACCATAAGACTTTGCTTTTCAACAGAAGCCTCGATCAATTTCCACTTAGGCATGCCACACAGGCAATTCACTCCATGCGTTTGATATCCATCAATATATAACCCCTGAGCTCGTACGTCTCAGAGAAGGGCGTTAAGCAAGAGAATAAATTCTCCGCCGCCAAACAGATATATATTTAATAGAAATCAAACGCACAGACTAAAATCCAATGTCAGACACACAGTCCATTTACAAGTCCGTTCTGGGTCTGAACGAAACTGGAGGCACCTAGTACCTCGCATATCCATCGATCTCCAAGTACGTCTGGACGATCACTAACTGTTTCCATCTTCTTGGGTGTACAGCCCAATCAAGATCATCAGTAAGCACCCAAACGACGTGAAGATTTCTGGTCTTCGACCACCGTCTTAATCTTCGACTTATCGTCGTATCAGTTATTCAGAATGGGATAAACCCGGTCTTTCCGAATAACTCGCGTATATTTTAAATAAGTGTTACACAAACGCAACATACGCCTCATTCCAATTCATCAGTCACTAACCGTAAATTAATCAAGAGAATAATTCCCCAAATATTAACCCCGAAAGCCGAAACCAACATCAGATCAATATCCAGAAAACCATTCTGCTTAGCTAACCGACAGTTAGTTTCTGATTTCACATTCATAGGGAAAGGTTCCCATTAATTTTATCCAAGATAAATTCCTGAATTTATTCTTTAATCTCCTTTGAATATCAATTCAAACTAGTCGGGATTAGCGAACCACACCGAAGTAATCATTTATTTTATTTTCCCAATCCCAACCTATTCATCCCATGAAGTAAAACTGGTAGTACTTCATATCTAACACCACAGTATTATCGGTAACTCAATTACCATTTCATGTTCAAATCTAATTAAAGATTTAACTATCGCTTGGAGTAAAACTGGTGATACTTCATTCTCGATCTTTTCAATCTATTTAAAGATTCATTAAAACTCCACTTAGTTTTAATCTTTAACTGGGTTAAAGAATCAGTGTCATCTAAAACACAGTTCACGATAAACCCAAAATCACCTTCCATTAATTATCGGGTTAAAGAACGAGTGTTATTTAAAACACTGTTCACGATAAACCCAAAAATCAATACCAATTCAATTCCAATTAAATATCATTTAATTAGTACACTTCATTAAATCTAACTAAAAAGATTTAATCTTTTCTCAACTGGGTTCAAGAACAGTGTTAGTGAAGACACCATTCACGACAAACCCAAATCACATTCGATATTCAATACAAGGCTCTGAATAGAAAATATATCGGCTTATATTCAATATCGAATTCTACGACTAACAAATGTCGTATTGGAAATAACGATATAAATATATATCTTTCAAATTTCCATAACAACCCCTGTATAATCACGAATTCCAACATCGAAATATTCCGAAGACAATTTCGATTCAAATCCACTCCAATGCAATCATTGGAAATTCTGGTTATTTTCAAAACCCTTTTTCAAATTCAATTTATTTATTTAAAAATAAATAGAATTATAATTCTAGTTCAAAACTAGTTCATTTCGATAAAAATCTATTTTTATCTTTTCAAATATGGAGTTTTCCATCCCAAATCTTCACAAATCATTTCTTATGATTTTACACAAATTATTACTATTTTTAATAATTTTATCAAGGCCCGTACAGTCGATTTCCACCAATGGCCATTGAACTGCACGTATAGCGACCTTTTTCCAATTTGATTTGGACATAATTCCAAATCCAACCGTTAGATTTCTAATTTATCACATTCATTAGAAAGCTCTTTTCGATACGAACCCAACGGTTCCGGTTTTAGGAGAATCCGACGGTCGGATCTCCCGTAATGTCCATTCGAAGTCAATGGTCGAAATTCGCGAACTGCCGCGGCGCGGCGCGTTCTATTCAGGCCATTATATTATATATATAATATATATATCGTCGATTTCCATTCAAAACGAATTATATAAATAGTTTTAAATTCGTTTCAAAAGCAATTTCAACTTCCATTTCAATTCAAATCGAAATTGAATTCTTCTTTATAAATTCGTTTCAAAATTCATTTCTATTCAATTCAAATTTCAATTCAATTTGAATCCATTTCAATTCACTTTCAATTCAATTTGAATTCGTTTTCAATTCATTTCATTTCGGAATCGTTTTCAATTCAATTCATTTCGAAATCGTTTCAATTCAATTCATTTCGAAATCGTTTTCAATTCAATTCATTTCGAAATCGTTTTCAATTCAATTCATTTCGAAATCGTTTTCAATTCAATTCATTTCGAAATCGTTTCAATTCAATTCATTTCGAAATATTCGATTTCGAAATCACTTTTCGATATTCATTTTAAAATGAATAAAATCGATATAAATATCGTTCACGTCAAAATGGCGTCAATCTAATCAACACGGCTTCATAATTTTCTATTTTCAAATATTCTATTTCATATATTTCTTTTTCAAAATATTTCTATTTCTAAACTGGAATGAGGCCCAATCAATTACCATATAAAATTAATTACATGGATTTTCATACAACACATGTATATAATAGCATTGAAAATGATCAACCATCAACCAAAGTGCACTACACTGTAAAAGCATCAAATATAGATATTCAATGCTTATAACAGCCTGTCAATCAATCGATCGACATATTTAATCAATCAGGATGAGTGAACTTCAAATTTCATCCCAACACCCGTGTGGGGTTTCAAACAATCAAACACATATTTTATTTGTGCTGTTGGGCGATGTGTAAAATTATCGACCCAATCAATGTCCTTCAAATAGGTGTACATAAACAAACCGTCTGGTTTGTAAATGTATATTTATTTATTCACTTCACGTTAAAGATTATATTTTTAACGACAAAAACATTTTATTCCAACATATGAATTTCTATTCAATTCATTCTTTAAATAAAATGATATTTTTATTTTCCTAACTTATTTTAGAAAATTTCGGCGGCATAACGGCACGATACTAGAAACGGGACAAGGCCTAGCCTTATCCCCGGTCTAGTGAAGGCCCACGCCATTCACACATCAATCAAAATCACCAAACAACCAAATTCAAATCACATCATATAACTAATCTATGCAACCAAACAAACAAGTCCATGGTCTGTGGACGATTGTGTCGGGTGCTACTAAGCACCGTCTGCATCCTAGTATATATATATAACTAGAAAATGAAATTGAAAGGTGAGAAATTCTCACAGATAGCTATCCTAGCTCCACGGCACTTCATTGATAGAAATCTTCATCGCTACCGCATCTTCGTCATCATCGTTGCCCGCAGTCACTATATATATAAAAATCACACATTTTTGTATTTCGATGTTTTTAAAATAAAAATCACATTTTTATTTATTCACTTTCAATTTAAAAGTCATATTTTTATAATCACTTCATATATTTAAAAATCGAATTTTTACTATGCTATTCAATATATAAAAATCATATTTCCTTACCGCTAATATATAGATAAAAATTCTATTTCTACATTGCTACTATATAGATAAAAATTCCATTTCAAAAATATAGATTTCGCCTTTTCTAATATGAAGTTTTCGCCTTTATAAAAAATAAAGTTTTCGCCTTTATACAAAATAAAGTTTTCGCCTTTATAAAAATAAAGTTTTCGCCTTTATAAAAATAAACACTTCATTTCAACGTAATAAAAAAAAACCAGATTTTTATTTTGCTACATACACAAAGATGATATTTTTATATTCTCTATCCTATAAAGATTATATTTTTAATACTTTAAAAATATAAAAATCATATTTTTAATATTTCTATATAGTAAAGATTATATTTTTAATACTTTAAAAATATAAAAATCATATTTTTAATATCCTACTTACATAAAAATTATAACTTTACACTTTCTATATAATAAAAATTATATTTTCTTTTTCGCTAATCTTCTTTTTCATTCATCATTATCATTTGAAAGGCCTAATCCCTTTTATTTTAAAATAAAATTAGGTTTGCATAACCATATATGTAAGAAATAAATAAATAAAATTAAAATTAATAATAAAACTTACTATTTTAATTTCCTGAAGGTTGGAGAAGAGGAGTTCGCGGCGGGGGGGCTTTGGCGGTCGTCTGGGTGGCGCGTTGGGGAGAGGTTCGGGGTGCGGTGCTGATTCGAGGGGGGAGGGGTTTGGGGATCGTCGCACAGCAGAGGAGGGAGGCGCGAGGCAGCAGGAGGTCGCGTCGGCGTGGGGGAGGGCGGATCGAGGCGCCGCCGCCGCTTGGGGGGGGGGGGGGGGCGAGCGCGATTTCGCGTTCAACGTTTTTTTTTTCTTTTTTCTTTTTCTGTTTGCAATCGAAATGAATGGGGGGGTTATATGTATAAAAAAAAAACTTTATATTTTAATTTATTTATATATTTTTTTTAATTATTATAATTGCAAAAAGTTGACTTTTACATACGACCTCGAAACGAGTCCCACCGCCTGTCGCCCATAGCGTTTTACCCCCATTCCGAACACAATGGGATATGTATCGCAAGCTGATTCGGCCGTTTCAATTAGTTTCCGTTGAATTTACATTTAAATCACTATATTGAATTTTAAACGTACATTTCAAATTACCGGGGTCACATACTAACTCTAAAAATTCCAGAAAAATATTTTCTAGCTTCGTATTGACGATACGGTCCTAACAAAACTAGTTTCGTCGAATTCTGAGACCGTTGGAAAAATGGCCAATTTCCAGTCGATTAAAATCAACTGAAACTGGTCAAACGCGTTTTCCTTTACCACGCTCACATATTGATTCGAAAAATTATGAAATTTGGAATCTAGCAATAATTCGACATCACGGACCTAACAAAACTGGTTTCGTCGAAATCCGAGGTCATTTGCAAAATGTCCATTTTTAAGGGCCTGAATTCCATAGCGACTATTCAGAATTTTCAACTGGACATATCTTTTGATTCCTACCATGAAATTTCGATTAGTCGGATTCGTTGGAAAGATATTCACAATTAGATTCCATTATTTTTGGTTTCACTAAAATCCGGATTGTTTTGCACCCGGCACATTCAATTGAAGTTTGAAATCGAATTATCGAACTACCGCGCCATTTTCAATTCCTTTTATAATTATATATAATTATTATATATTCTAACGACGACGTATATAATATATACATTCTAATTATATTCAAAATAAATTTCCCGTCGATATTATTTAAAATAATTCATTTTAAATAATCAAAATTCGCTAAAATGGCCAAAATAAAAATTTCAAACTGGCTCGCATTTTCCGGGTTATTACAATCTCCCCCACTTAAAACTTTTCGTCCCCGAAAAGGAACAAAGTCGAAAGTGGTTTGATTAATCAGCCCTACGTTCGATCTGGTTTCCATTCTTCAACTTTTCAGTTTCTGAGAATTTTCAAATTTTCAAAAATTTGGCTAACACCCTAAATTTTCGAAAAATTTCGCCATAACCTCCCCTGCACCGGGAGCATCGGGGAATTTCAAATAGCTTCCCCGGTCCTTCAGATCTCAAAAAGAAAAAGAAAAAGCCAAGCGGCTAGCCAATAGGCTCACAAAATCATCATCACCCAAACAAAACAGGAAATTATGTAGTAAACATGTACCTATTTGTCGGGCAAACAAATTTTATTCTCTGCTCTAGCCTCCTAGCTATGACCTGTTCAATATAAGTATATGTATATGCAAGTGAATGCGACCAATTTTCAATACAATTCAATATTTGATCAAATTAGGCTTAATGGTTAAAAATTAGCAGACAACTAAACAAACAACACAAACATTAATAAATTAGTGAATTAGAGTTTCAAATTCATAATTTGATACATATACAAAAATCGTGTTTTTGATGCCAATTCACAACAATAGGCCCTATCTAATTTTGGTTCTCACACCAATCAATAGGAAATATATAGATATCACACCTTCGAAACACGAATATAAATACTGATGATGTGGCCACATCACCAGAATTATCCCCGGGTGTCTAGAATGTGACTCTATATCTATCCAGTATATTAAAACTTCAAATACACGTGGATCAGACGTATACGCAAAATCTATATATACTGGATTGTCCACATCAATATAAATAAATAATCAAATACGAATGATTGATTTTAAATTTTCAAAACAAAATTGGCTTTCATTTTAAAAATATACTCTTCACACTCGTTCTAGGACACTACTGATCCTATCTATAACGAGCCATTCTCATTGGATATTACTAATCCAATATCTGATGAATTCTTTCGTATGGTTCTAATGTGCCTTGTTCTCTGAGCTTTGTAAACCAAAGCTCTGATACCAACTGTAACGGCAAGGAATTTCGCTCGGTCCGAACCAGTCGCTAAACTGATCCAGGCCGTTCGAAACGCCCTATCGTTTGAGAACACGACAAATCATAATGCATACAGAAGAACATTTCATTGTATATTACGACAATGCATCAGATTACAAGAATATACAGAGTATGAAAGAATATTACACAGAAATATCAGAGATTTAAATTACATCTAAATATATCGCAGCGGAAAATAATACAATACACAACTAGAAGGAGATATACGGATACAAAGCTTTCCGGATATCGTTCCAGCTGTAAACCAGGATCCTGTGAATATAAATCTGCAAAACCAAAACTACTAGCTGCCCGTGTCAAAATAGGGGCACCCAGAGTTTAGGTTAAAACAATAAACTCCAGGTCAGTCATGGGACTGGTGTGAGAACTAAAACAGTTATAAATCTTTATTTTAAAGTTAGGTAAATCAAGGGACCACGCCGTATAACACGGAACGGGTTTCCTCCCAAGAATACCAGTGCATAAAACAAACAGCGCAATGCTAAATAAAGAAAAATGAAGCTGTTATAAGACCCAAGTCCCATCACACAATGCAACGCAGCCGAGGATAGGGTTTTCCCTTATAACAGCCAAAGAATGCTTGATACGTTTAAAACAAATCGTTTGATACTATTATAAGTGCATAGTGTATAAAACAACTTCAAATCATAAGTATCAATCATAGGCGGCATGAATGCCCCATCCCACTATGTCGCCATACTAGGCTCTACAAATAAAACCGCAAATGTCACGTATTTGGAAATTGGATTTCCGTCTATGAACCGAGGCAAAAGATAGTCCTCAACCGATTCGTGACTCTCTAGCCCGAGCCACAGGATCAGAACGCATCAACCCTTTAGATCGTCAGGGCCGGTCCACCGATGTGGATTATTATGCCTGAACACTACGTCTCCCCACCCTATAGGGTGTAAGTCTGGTCCGTCTGCCGGCCAGAATGCATCGGCCAAAACCGATATAACTGAGGCGCCTCGCAACAGCAACAACCACATAAGTCAAACTCGTCAGGGCGTGTAAAACCACTGACGCCACATCTAGCTAGAAAGAAACGCAAGTCCTCCCTGATGTCCTCTCCCGTTTTTGGTTCACAACCGGGGTGCGAGGCTCACGAATTCACGTTACACAAAGCTGTGCCACACAGGCTGTGCTTTGATCATCAACACAAGACTTTGCTTTTCAACAGAAGCCTCGATCAATTGCCACTTAGGCATGCCACACAGGCAATTCACTCCATGCGTTTGATATCCATCAATATATAACCCCTGAGCTCGTACGTCTCAGAGAAGGGCGTTAAGCAAGAGAATAAATTCTCCACCGCCAAACAGATATATATTTAATAGAAATCAAACGCACAGACTAAAATCCAATGTCAAACACACAGTCCATTTACAAGTCCGTTCTTGGTCTGAACGAAACTGGAGGCACCTAGTACCTCGCATATCCATCGATCTCCAAGTACGTCTGGACGATCACTAACTATTTCCATCTTCTTGGGTGTACAGCCCAATCAAGATCATCAGTAAGCACCCAAACGACGTGAAGATTTCTGGTCTTCGACCACCGTCTTCAAATTCGACTTATCGTCGTATCAGTTATTCAGAATGGGATAAACCCGGTCTTTCCGAATAACTCACGTATATTTTAAATAAGTGTTACACAAACACAACATACGCCTCATTCCAATTCATCAGTCACTAACCGTAAATTAATCAATAGAATAATTCCACAAATATTAACCCCGAAGGCCGAAACCAACATCAGATCAATATCTAGAAAACCATTCTGCTTAGCTAACCGACAGTTAGTTTCTGATTTCACATTCATAGGGAAAGGTTCCCATTAATTTTATCCAAGATAAATTCCTGAATTTATTCTTTAATCTCCTTTGAATATCAATTCAAACTAGTCGGGATTAGCGAACCACACCGAAGTAATCATTTATTTTATTTTCCCAATCCCAACCTATTCATCCCATGAAGTAAAACTGGTAGTACTTCATATCTAACACCACAGTGTTATCGGTAACTCAATTACCATTTCACGTTCAAATCTAATTAAAGATTTAACTATCGCTTGGAGTAAAACTGGTGATACTTCATTCTCGATCTTTTCAATCTATTTAAAGATTCATTAAAACTCCACTTAGTTTTAATCTTTAACTGGGTTAAAGAATCAGTGTCATCTAAAACACGGTTCACGATAAACCCAAAATCACCTTCCATTAATTATCGGGTTAAAGAACGAGTGTTATTTAAAACACTGTTCACGATAAACCCAAAAATCAATACCAATTCAATTCCAATTAAATATCATTTAATTAGTACACTTCATTAAATCTAACTAAAAATATTTAATCTTTTCTCAACTGGGTTCAAGAACAGTGTTAGTGAAGACACCATTCACGACAAACCCAAATCACATTCGATATTCAATACAAGGCTCTGAATAGAAAATATATCGGCTTATATTCAATATCGAATTCTACGACTAACAAATGTCGTATTGGAAATAACGATATAAATATATATCTTTCAAATTTCCATAACAACCCCTGTATAATCACGAATTCCAACATCGAAATATTCCGAAGACAATTTCGATTCAAATCCACTCCAATGCAATCATTGGAAATTCTGGTTATTTTTAAAACCCTTTCTCAAATTCAATTTATTTATTTAAAAATAAATAGAATTATAATTCTAGTTCAAAACTAGTTCATTTCGATAAAAATCTATTTTTATCTTTTCAAATATGGAGTTTTCCATCCCAAATCTTCACAAATCATTTCTTATGATTTTACACAAATTATTACTATTTTTAATAATTTTATCAAGGCCCGTACAGTCGATTTCCACCAATGGCCATCGAACTGCACGTATAGCGACCTTTTTCCAATTTGATTTGGACATAATTCCAAATCCAACCGTTAGATTTCTAATTTATCACATTCGTTAGAAAGCTCTTTTCGATACGAACCCAACGGTTCCGGTTTTAGGAGAATCCGACGGTCGGATCTCCCGTAATGTCCATTCGAAGTCAATGGTCGAAATTCGCGAACTGCCGCGGCGCGGCGCGTTCTATTCAGGCCATTATATTATATATATAATATATATAATATATATATCGTCGATTTCCATTTAAAACGAATCATATAAATAGTTTTAAATTCATTTCAAAAGAAATTTCAACTTCCATTTCAATTCAAATCGAAATTGAATTCTTCTTTATAAATTCGTTTCAAAATTCATTTCTATTCAATTCAAATTTCAATTCAATTTGAATTCATTTCAATTCGCTTTCAATTCAATTTGAATTCGTTTTCAATTCATTTCATTTCGGAATCGTTTTCAATTCAATTCATTTCGAAATCGTTTCAATTCAATTCATTTCGAAATCGTTTTCAATTCAATTCATTTCGAAATCGTTTTCAATTCAATTCATTTCGAAATCGTTTTCAATTCAATTCATTTCGAAATCGTTTTCAATTCAATTCATTTCGAAATCGTTTCAATTCAATTCATTTCGAAATATTCGATTTCGAAATCACTTTTCAATATTCATTTTAAAATGAATAAAATCGATATAAATATCGTTCACGTCAAAATGGCGTCAATCTAATCAACACGGCTTCATAAATTTCTATTTTCAAATATTCTATTTCAAATATTTCTTTTTCAAAATATTTCTATTTCTAAACTGGAATGAGGCCCAATCAATTACCATATAAAATTAATTACATGGATTTTCATACAACACATGTATATAATAGCATTGAAAAATGATCAACCATCAACCAAAGTGCACTACACTGTAAAAGCATCAAATATAGATATTCAACGCTTATAACAGCCTGTCAATCAATCGATCGACATATTTAATCAATCAGGATGAGTGAACTTCAAATTTCATCCCAACACCCGTGTGGGGTTTCAAACAATCAAACACATATTTTATTTGTGCTGTTGGGCGATGTGTAAAATTTATCGACCCAATCAATGTCCTTCAAATAGGTGTACATAAACAAACCTTCTGGTTTGTAAATGAATATTTATTTATTCACTTCACGTTAAAGATTATATTTTTAACGACAAAAACATTTTATTCCAACATATGAATTTCTATTCAATTCATTCTTTAAATAAAATGATATTTTTATTTTCCTAACTTATTTTAGAAAATTTCGGCGGCATAACGGCACGATACTAGAAACGGGACAAGGCCTAGCCTTATCCCCGGTCTAGTGAAGGCCCACGCCATTCACACATCAATCAAAATCACCAAACAACCGAATTCAAATCACATCATATAACTAATCTATGCAACCAAACAAACAAGTCCATGGTCTGTGGACGATTGTGTCGGGTGCTACTAAGCACCGTCTGCATCCTAGTATATATATATAACTAGAAAATGAAATTGAAAGGTGAGAAATTCTCACAGATAGCTATCCTAGCTCCACGGCACTTCATTGATAGAAATCTTCATCGCTACCGCATCTTCGTCATCATCGTTGCCCGCAGTCACTATATATATAAAAATCACACATTTTTATATTTCGATGTTTTTAAAATAAAAATCACATTTTTATTTATTCACTTTCAATTTAAAAGTCATATTTTTATAATCACTTCATATATTTAAAAATCGAATTTTTACTATGCTATTCAATATATAAAAATCATATTTCCTTACAGCTAATATATAGATAAAAATTCTATTTCTACATTGCTACTATATAGATAAAAATTCCATTTCAAAAATATAGATTTCGCCTTTTCTAATATGAAGTTTTCGCCTTTATAAAAAATAAAGTTTTCGCCTTTATACAAAATAAAGTTTTCGCCTTTATAAAAATAAAGTTTTCGCCTTTATAAAAATAAACACTTCATTTCAACGTAATAAAAAAAATCAGATTTTTATTTTGCTACATACACAAAGATGATATTTTTATATTCTCTATCCTATAAAGATTATATTTTTAATACTTTAAAAATATAAAAATCATATTTTTAATATTTCTATATAGTAAAGATTATATTTTTAATACTTTAAAAATATAAAAATCATATTTTTAATATCCTACTTACATAAAAATTATAACTTTACACTTTCTATATAATAAAAATTATATTTTCTTTCTCGTTAATCTTCTTTTTCATTCATCATTATCATTTGAAAGGCCTAATCCCTTTTATTTTAAAATAAAATTAGGTTTGCATAACCATATATGTAAGAAATAAATAATTAAAATTAAAATTAATAATAAAACTTACTGTTTTAATTTCCTGAAGGTTGGAGAAGAGGAGTTCGCGGCGGGGGGCTTTGGCGGTCGTCTGGGTGGCGCGCTGGGGAGAGGTTCGGGGTGCGGTGCTGATTCGAGGGGGGAGGGGTTTGGGGATCGTCGCACAGCAGAGGAGGGAGGCGCGAGGCAGCAGGAGGTCGCGTCGGCGTGGGGGAGGGCGGATCGAGGCGGCGCCGCCGCTTGGGGGGGGGGGGGGGCGAGCGCGATTTCGCGTTCAACGTTTTTTTTTCTTTTTCTGTTTGCAATCGAAATGAACCGGGGGGGTTATATGTATAAAAAAAACTTTATATTTTAATTTATTTATATATTTTTTTTAATTATTATAATTGCAAAAAGTTGACTTTTACATACGACCTCGAAACGAGGCCCACCGCCTGTCGCCCATAGCGTTTTACCCCCATTCCGAACACAATGGGATATGTATCGCAAGCTGATTCGGCCGTTTCAATTAGTTTCCGTTGAATTTACATTTAAATCACTATATTGAATTTTAAACGTACATTTCAAATTACCGGGGTCACATACTAACTCTAAAAATTCCAGAAAAATATTTTCTCGCTTCGTATTGACGATACGGTCCTAACAAAACTAGTTTCGTCGAATTCTGAGACCGTTGGAAAAATGGCCAATTTCCAGTCGATTAAAATCAACTGAAACTGGTCAAACACGTTTTCCTTTACCACGCTCACATATTGATTCGAAAAATTATGAAATTTGGAATCTAGCAATAATTCGACATCACAGACCTAACAAAACTGGTTTCGTCGAAATCCGAGGTCATTTGCAAAATGTCCATTTTTAAGGGCCTGAATTCCATAGCGACTATTCAGAATTTTCAACTGGACATATCTTTTGATTCCTGCCATGAAATTTCGATTAGTCGGATTCGTTGGAAAGATATTCACAATTAGATTCCATTATTTTTTGTTTCACTAAAATCCGGATTGTTTTGCACCCGGCACATTCAATTGAAGTTTGAAATCGAATTATCGAACTACCGCGCCATTTTCAATTCCTTTTATAATTATATATAATTATTATATATTCTAACGACGACGTATATAATATATACATTCTAATTATATTCAAAATAAATTTCCCGTTGATATTATTTAAAATAATTCATTTTAAATAATCAAAATTCACTAAAATGGCCAAAATAAAAATTTCAAACTGGCTCGCATTTTCCGGGTTATTACACCGCGGTTTTGATTTTATACTATATACGTGGAGCGTGAGATGCAAGCGTTTTGCTAGGTTGATATTTATTTGTATGTAGACACTATTATAATATCAGATGATATATATGATTTCAAAAATGTTTTCGGTTATCGTAAGGTAAAAACCGTCCGTATTTATGCGTGGATTTGGTCTTATGATTATCCTTTCTTTCAAAAAGATTTTTGAACTTTAAATCAAGATGTTTAAAATCGTTTACTCACACCAGTCCCATGACTGACCCAGAGTTTATTTTTCTGTGTTTCCCTAAACTCTTGGGTGCCCAAATTTGTACGGGCAGTCAAGTGGTTTCGGGATTTTACAGATTCACTTGAAGGAGCTTGGAGCAGGATCTTCAACATTAGATATATCAAGTTTATTTCCGATGTGTTATGTATGAGTTATACTCTGACGATGTATGTATGTAAATACAGTTTTGTATTTTAAGATGTTATATAATATATATTATTCAGTTCCGTAATGAGATTCGTTATACTCTGATTCTGTTATGTTCAGTTCTTCTTTTTTCTTCTACTCTAACTTTCTTTCTTTCTATTTCTCATCCTCTAACTTCTTTATATTAATGATCTATTAATTTCTGACGTTTGATTAGTCGATATGTGGTATATGATATGTATTAGTATCGATAATCAAGATCGGAAATTTTCGGGTTATTACAAGATTCATTAAAACTCCACTTAGTTTTAATCTTTCTAAAAATCAATACTAATGATTATATAACTTAGGAAAAATCATATCCTGTCTTTAATTGGGTTAAAGAACCAATGTCATTTAAAACACGGTTCAAGATAAACCCAAAAATACATTCCATTCTGTCAGTCTCTAACCGTAAATTAGTAAGAGAACAATTCCCCAAATATTAACCCCGAAGGCCGAAACCAACATCAAATCAATAACCAGGAAACCATTCATCTTAACTGATTTCTAGTTATAAACTAGTTCATTTCGACAAAAATATATTTATCCTTACAAATTTGGAATTTTTCATCCCTGTTCTTTCCAATTCATATATTATGATTTTACACAAATTATTGATATTTTTAATAATTTTATCAAGGCATGTACAATCGATTTCCATAAACGGCCATCGAGCTGCACTTACAACGACCTTTTCCAAATTTTATTTGGGCATAATTCCAAATCCAACCGTTAGATTTCAAACTTCTCATATTCGTTGGAAAGCTCTTTTTGATACGAACCCAACGGTCCCGGTTTCAGGAGTATCCGACGGTCGGATCTCCCGTAACGTCTATTCGAAGTCAAAGGTCGAAATTCGCGAACTACCGCGGCGCGGCGCGTTCTATTCAGGCCATTAAATATATATAATATATATATTATATATATTTCGTCGATTTCAATTCAAAACGTATTTTATAAATCGTTTTAAATTTGTTTTAAAAACGATTTCAACTTCATATTCAATTTTAAATCAAAATTGAATATTCCATATCATTAATATATAAATGATAATATTTTCAAAATATTAGATTTTGAAATCACTTCCTTTCCTATATTCATTATAAAAACGAATATAATCGATATAAATATCATTCGCGTCAAAATGGCGCATATCTAATCAACAAGGCTGTATATATTTCAATAACTTCATTATTCTATTCAACAAATAAATATTTTCTTCAACACATAAATATGTATTTTATTCAACGCATGAATATTTATTAATTCTTACTTACAATAAAAGTGTGAATTTTATTGTATAAATATTTTTTTCAACACATGAGAAGTTTCAACACATGAATATTCTCAATACATGAGTATTATCGACACATGACTATTTTGTTTATTCAACACATGAATATTTAATTTCCTATTCTGAATATTATTTTAAAATATTTTTTATTTTCTAAATTGGAATGAGACCCAATCAATTACCAAATAATGTTATTTATATGGATTTCATACAACACATGTATAAAATAGCAACGATAAATAATCAACCATCATCCAGAGTGCACCACACAACTGCATAAGCATTAAATATAAATAATTAACACTTACACAGTCTATCAACCAAACGATCGACATAACACTAAACAATTGGGATTAGTGTACGTCTAATAGCATCACAACACCTATGTGGGGTTTCAATCCACAAACATTGAATATTATTTGTACAGTTGGGCGATGTGTAAAATTTATCGACCCAATCAATATCAGTCAAATCGTTGTACATAAACTAATCGCTCGATTTGTAAATGAATATTTATTTTATTTCAATACATGAATATTTATTTCATTTCAACACATGAATATATATTTTATTTCAACAAATGAATATATATTTTATTTCAACACAAGAATGCATATTTTATTTCAACACATGAATGTATATTTTATTTCAACACATGAATATATATTTTATTTCAACACATGAATATATATTTTATATCACAATCAACAGTCAATTTTCACAACACAAACAATCACACAACTCGTCCATGGTATGTGGACGACGGGGAGCAGTTTATATATGCAGTTATAAAATAAATAACTAAAAAAAATTTTAATGAGGAGTTCTCATCCAGAAGCTAAACCAAACACCGTAACTCTTCATATGTACAAAATCTTCGCAGTGTTCGCTTTTTGTCACTTTCGTCGTCCGTATTCGCTACATATATAAAAATCACATTTTTATGTTCTTTAGTATATAAAAATCATATTTTTAATTCGCTACATATATAAAAATCACATTTTTATATTCTCTGTTATATAAAAATCATATTTTTGTACCGCCACTCATATAAAAATCACATTTTTATAATATCACTTCATGTATAAAAATTATATTTTTATATCGCTCTTTTCATAATAAAAAATATATTTTTATTATGTTATGGTATAAATAAAAATCATACCTGTACATCGCTATTGTGTATATAAAAATCTCAACTTTCTTCAAATCAAATATCACTTCTTTATCATTTTAAAAATATAAACTTTACTTCATTTCAAATATAAACTTGTTCTATTTATAAATTTAATCTTTTAGCAAATTAAAAATCATATCTTTTAAACAATAATATATATATATCAATTTCAATTTTTTTTCTTCTTTTTCCTATACATAAAAATCAGTTTTTCCTATACATAAGGGATTAAACAGTGGATTAAGGTTTAGTGAACTTAATTTTTAAAACATATTAGCTCATTTAAATTATTCTATGTTTAAACGTACATAACTCCTTCATACAGAAACGAAACTGAGTGATTTTCGATCAGTTGGAATCGCAGAAACAAGATCTTCAACTTAGAACTGACGAGATCTGGAATAAATCATGTTGAAAATTCAGATAAATACCACTGTGAGATTTCTATTTTTAATAACTAATTTAAATTTAATTAT
Organism: Allium sativum; assembly: GCA_030737875.1. Classification (NCBI taxonomy): domain Eukaryota; kingdom Viridiplantae; phylum Streptophyta; class Magnoliopsida; order Asparagales; family Amaryllidaceae; genus Allium; species Allium sativum. The sequence goes on along the minus strand of CM060918.1, from coordinate 434,501,343 downwards.
TTCATCGCTATTTGAAATCCATGAATGTATGATTATAAAATCAGATCTGTGATATTTGAGATTGTTTGAATTAACAGTACTATGGTGAATTGACTGTATTGTGTTTATGGATGGTATGAAATATATGAAATGTTTACATCATGAAAAAATATCATTTTTGTTATATAAATTGTTAGAATAGAAAAATAACATTTTTATTTATAAATGTTAACATTTGAAAAGAACTCAATTTTATGTATAAATGTTAATATAATAAAAATCTCATTTTTTTATGTTAGCATTATAAAGATCACATTTTTATGTTTGAAACGTTAATATTAGATAAATCACATATTGATGATAGGAATGTTAACATTAGAAAAGAAACATTTTTATGTATAAAATGTTTACATAATAAATCCTCATTTTTATGTCAGTATATAAAAGAACATTTTATTACATAAAATGTTAGCATATAGGAAGAAAAGTAACATTTCTAGTGTATGAAAAGTTAACATAATAAAATCTCATTTTTATATATAAAATATTAACATGAAAAAAAGTAACATTTTTATTTTATAAAATGTTAAAACTTGAAAAATCTCATTATATGTATGAAATGTTAACATTATAAAATCATCATTTTTATTCTATAAGATGTTAGCATTAGAAAAAGATCATTTTTATTATATAAAATATTAGCATAGAAAAGTAACATTTTTATTTTATAAAATGTTGCATAAGAAATAAAAGTTCATTTTTGTTAAAAATGATGTATTAGAAATAAAATTACATTTTGTCATAAAGGGTGACATTAGAATAAAAATCACATTGTGTTATAAAAGTTTTCATTAGAATAAAATTATATTTTTGTTAGAAATGTACATTAGGATAAAATAACATTTTTGTTTTAAAAATGTTATATTTGAAATAAAATGTCATTTGGATTAAAAAGGTTATATTTGAAATAAAATGTGATTTTGATTAAAAATGTAATATTAGAAATAATTTTCCATGTTAGACAAAAATAACATTTTTGTTAGAATATGTTGTGTAAACAAAAATAGCATTTTTTTAAGAATATGTTGTGTAAACAAAATAACATTTTTGGTTAGGATATGTTGGGTAAATAAAAATAATGTTTTTATTAGAAATAGGTTATGATATTAAAAATAACATTTTTATTAGAAATATGATATACAATTAAAAATTCCATTTAGTTATAAAATGTTGCATTAGATTAAAATTGTCATTATATAGAAATGTCATTATATAGAAATGTCATTATTTAGAAAAGTCATCATATAGAAAGTGTCATTATATTGAAATGTCACTTATTTAGAAATATATGTTAACATAGAAAATGTCACTTACTTAGGAATATATGTTAACATAGAAAATGTCATTTACATAGAAAAGGATATGGAAATAATTCTCTTTAATTTTGTCATTAGAGAACATATGTTAATATAAAAATATATTTTGTTAGAAAAGGTCATATCAATTATAAAATGTCATTTTAGTTAGAATACAAAATGTAAATAAAAAATTAGATTATGTCACGTTACACGAACAATGTAATATATTTAGATTATGTCATGTTATATAAAATCATATGTTTGTTAAGTTAAATTATAAATATTCATTTATAATTTAAAACAGTGAGTTTCTTAAATTCATTAACCAATGATTTATTTAGATGAACTATTGTTGTTTGAAAACCGCACACGGGTGTTGGGATGACATACACTAGTCCCAATATTTAACTGTATGTCAATCGATGGATTGACAGTCGGTGTTGAGCGTTATCTATTTATTTATTTTAACGCTTACACAATTATAAATTTCACTCTGGTTGTGAATAGATAGTTGTTTGATTATTTATCATTATCGTTATATATATGCGATGTATGAAATCCATACAACTAAAATTGTATGGTAATTGATTGAGTCACATTCCGATTTAGAATATTTTTATATAAAGAATATTTAAATATAAAGAATATTTTAAAATAATTAATATTTTAAAATAATATTCAGTGAAGGATGAAATATAAAAATATGAAACCGGATTAAGTAGCAAATGCCATTTTTAACCCGAATGGGTTATCGATCGGTTTATATTCATTTTATAATGAATATAAAAAAGAAGTGATTTCAAATCTAATATTTTGAAAATATTAATATCTTAATATGTTAAAAAATATAGAATATTCAACTTAGCTTTAAAATTGAAAATGAAGTTAAAATCATTTTAAAACAAATTTATAAATATTTTACAAATACGTTTTAAAATAGAAATTGATGATATATATATTATATTTATTTAATGGCCTGAGTAAAACGTGCCGCGCATCGACCATTCGCGAATTTCAACCACTAACTTCAAATTGGCGTAACGGAAGATCCGATCGTCGGATTCTTCTAAAACTGGAACCGTTGGGTTCGTATCGAAAAGAGCTTTCCAATGAATATAAGAGTTTTGAAATATAACGGTTGGATTTGGAACTATGTCCAAATCAATTTTAGAAACGGTCGCTGTAAGGGCAGTTCGATGACCGTTCATGGAAATTGACAATATGGGCCTTAAATAAAATTATTAACAATATGAAATAATTATGTATAATCATAGTAAATGATTTATGAAGGAATTTGGATGAAAAATTCCATTTTTTAAAGATAAAAATATATTTTATCGATATGAACTAGTTATCAACTAGAATAGATCTTGAAAGTAAGATTTATTGAAGAATTCCATTTAATTTATATTTAATTCGAATTAAATAAAGTAAATTGGATATGGGTTGTCATGAATGTTTTCTTCAATAACATATTCTTAAACCCAGTCGAGAAAAAAAGAATAAATCTTTTAATTAAGATTATTAGAGTTTTCAATTATATTTAATAATTGAAATGAAATGAAATGTGAATTGGGTTTATCATAAACGGTGTCTTTAACGACATTTGTTCTTTAACCCAATTAACTCGTAAAAATATAATTTGGAGTTTATAAATCTTTTACTAAAATTTAAATGGAAATTTTACAAATAAAGCTTTCCAGTTTTAATATATTAAATTGGAATTAGATGGAATTCGATTTGGTAATAATCGAAATGAGATTCTGTGAAAGAAGACCGATACTAGATATGGAATTTAAAAGGCTTTGCCGTTATTCCATTTATATTATTAGTCTGATACATAAATTTATATCGATTATATATTAATTTGATTTCTGTGGAAGTTCCATATGTATTGGAAGATAATTTTGGGTTTATCGTGAACTATGTTTTAAATGACATTGGTTCTTTAACCCAGTTAAAGACAAGATTAATTTCTTAAATTTGATTAACCATTAAGTAATGATTTTTGAGATTAAAAACGAACTTGAGTTTTTAATGAATTCCTAATTAGATTGAAATGGAATGAGATAATGAAAAGATTAATAGAATAAATTCGAAAGAATTTGTCTTTGATAAAGTTAATGGGAACCTTTTCCCTAGTAATGTGAATATTTTATTATAAGAATATTCTAAGTTGGAATGTGGCGTGTGATGTATTTTTATAGCACTTGATTTTTAATTATAAAATACGCGAGTTATTCGGAAAGACCGGGTTTTAACCCATTCTGAATAATTACTATGACGATCAAGAGTCGAAGATAAAGACGGTGGTTGAAGACCGGGGTTCTTCACATCGAATGGATGAGGACTACTGATGCCCTGCACTGGTTTGCACCCAGGACAGAGTTGAAGTGGTAGTAGTCCGGACGTATTGTTGATTGTCCGGATATGCGAGGTATAAGGTGCCTCCTGTTTCGTTCAGACCCAGAACAGACTTGTATATGGATTGTATGTCTGACGTTGTATTCCTTTATACTGTATCCGTTGTTCTCTGCTAAATATATATCTGTTTGGTGGTTAACACCCTTCTCTAAGACGTACGAGCTTAGAGGTTATATATTGGCAGAAATCATTGGTATGGTATGGATTAATAATGTGGCATGCCAAGATGCATGGATCAAGGCTTTTGTTGAAAAGCAGAGCCTTGTGGTTGATGATCAAAGCACAGCTTTAATTATCATAGCTTTGTATAGCGTTACTTCGCGAGCCTCACACCCCGATATGAACTAAAAATGGGACTAAGGACTGCAGGGAGGACATACGTTTCTTTCTAGCTAGAAGTGGTGTCAGCGACTTACCAGCCCTGACATTTTTACTTATGTGGATGATGGAATTAGGCGCCTCGGTTATTTGAGTCTGTAGTGGCTCTATTTATGCCCCGTAGTGTGGGAAAACATATTGTTCAGGCATAATTAATCCAATAACATATTTGTGGACCGACCCTGAAGATCCAAGGGTCACTCGAGCTCTGATCCTGAGACATGGTATGCTTGATTGTCTCGAATTTGGTGAGGACTATATCTTGCCTCGGTTCATGATGGAAATCCAACTTCCAATACGACCCATGCGGTTTTGATTTGAGAACTAGTATGGCGACATAGTAGGATGGGGTACTATGCCGTCTATGATTGATGTTATGCTTGAAATGTTTTTGAAACATATATACACTAACAATAATATCAAATTCGTTTTCTCGTATCAAGCATTTTTGACCATTATAAGGTAAAACTCTATCCTCCGGTTTGCGTTGCATTGTGTGATGGGACTTGAGTCTTGTAATGGTTTCATTTTTCTAAAAAGCATTGCATTGTTTAACGATTTACTTTATTTCATGCACTGGCAATCCAATGGAGTAAACTCGTTCCGCATCAGCGTCATGGTTCTGTGATTAGCCCTATTATTAAATAGGTTAAGTAAGATTTCTTATACCAGTCCCATGACTAACCTGTAGTTTATTTCACTTTGCAAACTCGGGTTCCCTCTTTTCCATATGGGCAGTTGAGTAGCTTTTTGCAGATATTTATCTCTTGAGCAGGATTCTGGATCGAAGCTTAAAACTGTGTCCAGAGCATAGAAAGTCTTCCGCTGTGTATTGTATTAATTCATTGTAATAAGTCTTCCGCTGTATTTTATTTATCGATGTACTCTGATATTCTATACTCTGATGTAACATTATTGTAAAGTTTATTAAAGTCTATTGTCATTTGTTCTAATGTGTTGTATTCCCAAAGTTAACGTATGCGGGAATTGAACGGTCTTGATCGATTTTGCAATCGATTATGTCCGGGCAAAATCCGTGTCGTTACAGGATTCGTAAATTGAATCCGCGAGTTACATAAGGAAGTTTGTTAAAGATTTAAAAGATAAACTTTCACTATTTCGAAGTTAAAACGTTGTTCAGTTAAGGTCTAAGAGGTAATTATACCCCAACTTTATTGACTTCCTTCTTAACTAAAGAATGGTAAGGTTTGATAGTGAATAATGGTTAAGTGAATTTAGTAAATGGTTTGAGTTGGCATGGCGATGTTTGATTTAAACATCAGTTTAAATCCAGTGAAGGAGTTTTGGGAATGTTTTCCAAAAAGAATCAGAAATGTTTTCTGATAAAAGCAACATAAGAATTTAGAATATATGGAAACAGGGGATAAATAAATTAATGAACTAAAGAGATAAATGTTCAATGATGATTGATCAATATAATTTCCATTTGGAAATAATATTGTTGTTTGCACACATGTTTTTCTTTGATAGTTAACTCACCGACTATTGAAGTTTTTGAACATTTTAACGTTGTTAATATGGAGAGACCGGTTCGATTATTATCCGAAGAACCACTCTGTATTGGCATAAGTGTTATGAATCATATATGCCAAAGATAATTGATGACGGAGTAAAGTGCAAGGGCTGTTGTATAAATCTTAGGTAAAGATTGCCTAAGATGGTTGTACTGAATAGTGCCTTCGGTTTGTCCAGTCCCCGGATGACCTGTGTGGAAGAATGTCTGACAGAGTATATTTAATAGATCGTGTAAGTTGATCTCTTCAAACGTATTTACGTTTGGTGGTGGAGGAATTCGTTTCTCTTAGCTATATACCCGTGGTATTTTTGGGGAAATCAATTTGTGATTTTCCGGGTATGACGATGTGACATTCAAAGTGAATAAATGTGTGATCTGTCAGAGATAAGCGTGGCCTCTAGCCTCACAACCGGGAAATGATAAAAATCGGGCAGGCAGCATGGCTATGTAGGTCGCACATATTAGGGTGTATAGTCACCTGATCTAGAGTTTCATTTACTTCTAAAATCTATTGTCGGTTGCTGTCCCATTCGGTAAACGGTTGCTGATCCCAACCATTAGTGATATACATTCGATACACTCAAGCGAAATAAGTGGTCGGTTATGTGTGGCTGTGTTGCAAGATGTTCTTGTTGAACCCAGTGTATTCCTCTCTAGAGGTACACTAGCGAAAGGTGGTTCCATACCTTGTCATAGTTGGAAATCCATTACCCAATACGTGCTTGCGGTTTTGATTGTATACTATATTTGTAGAACGTGAGATGAAAGAGTTTCTGCTAGATGATTATTATATTGTGGTTGATAGACATTATTATAATATCAAAAGAATTTTGATATAAAGATATTTTTGATTCTCATAAGGGAAAAACCTGTTCCGTTATATGGTGTGGTCTTATGAGATATCGTTTACTTGTTCAAACTGTTTTAAACTGTTTTACTCGCGCCAGTCCCATGACTGACCCAGAGTATGTTTTGTTTTGTTTTCCGTAAACTCTTGGGTGCCCAATTTTGTACGGGCAGTCAAGTAGTCAGGATTTTTCAAATATACTTGGAGAGCTTGGAGCAGGAGGCTTCAGAGTTATATAGCTATAGTTATTTCCGCTGTGTTCTAAGTGTTGTACTCTGATAATGTTACTGTATACATATACTGATATTATTTCAAGGATATGTTATCTATTATATGTTGTTCGTTCCGCTGTGAGATTCGTGTTACTTGATGTTGTATCTTCTTCTATTCTAAGTTTCTATCTTATCTATTCTCACCCTCTGTTTTCTTTCTATTAGTTTTCTGATTTCCAGTGTAATGTGCGTTGGACTTGTGTTATTTAGTCAGCTCAAATTGGACCGGAATTTCGGGACACTACAGTTGGTATAAGTGTGAGGTTAAGTAATTACCTTGGCTCTGTGGCGTGACTCGGTAGAGATGGGGTTAGTAATACCCTAGATTGAGTTTGAGTGTATATATACGAGCGCGTATTTGTTATTGGATATAAAGTAGTTTTATATTGTGGATATTTATTGGTTGAGTTGTTTGTGGGTTCTGGTCGATCAGTTTGATCCACTGTATCGGTAGGGGTTTATAAACACTTGAATACGATGGACCGACACAGTTTGTTTTGGAAAGAGGGTAGAACAAGATAATTTTACCCAAATTATATTTTGAAATAAAGGATTTATATTGGAATTAGTATAGTATATTGGATGTGTTGGTTGTGATTATAATCAGATAAGATTATAAATTAAATGATTATGTAAATAACCAATCAAAATTTGTATAAGTATTACGAAGTGAATTAAATCTGAAATTTAAATCAGAATTTGGAATTAAAACACTATAAATCTGAATAAGTATTTGTAAATGAATTTGGATTAAATATGCAGGAATTTTAAAATCCTGGGAGATTTTAAATTGTTTTACAAGAACTGTAAATGGTATTTTGAAATGAATTTCAAAATTGAAGTGTGTAGACATGGTTTTGAAAGTGATATAGTATTGAACTCACTTCGATCGCTGGGAAATAACTCTGGTGATGCTGCCCACATCATCAGTGTTCATTTTCGAGTTTGTAAGTGACGAATTACTACCAGAGATACTGTTTTGAATTTGTTTTGGAAAAAAACAAGTTGTGTTGAATTTCAAAAAGGAAGATTTGATTTTTGAAAAAGGTAAACTGTTTAAAAACTCCCAGGAAGAAGATTGTTTGAATTAAGAACAAATTAAACAGTAAATAGTGAAAGAAAATTGGGATTAAAATAAAGCCAGTCAAGTGGTAACTGAATTGGATTAGAATAATATGGAGAACAAATTGGATTTGTGAGATAAGGGGTTGAAATAGAATTGGTTTGGTAAAATAAGAGTTTGGTATCGAGAATAAAACTTGAGTTTGAAATGAAAATTTGGCTTGGTAAAAAGCAAATGGTTGTGTGGGAGATAAAAGTGATTGGAGATTGATGGGGATGACATTGGTATATGCTGAATTAGCAGTAGTTGTAAAGGATATAATGATATGCCTGACAAAAAGGTACAAGTTTATATTTCATATTGGGTATGAGATTTTTATGAGCCGAATTGGCAAGCCGCTTGGCTGTTTGATTTTCTTTTGGGTTGAAGAAGGCCTAGAGAGGCGAGTTGGAGTTGTACTGATTGAGCAGTACAAAGGAGGTGTTGGCAAAAAAATTTGAAAATTAAAGGTATTAGAAAATTTTCAGGATTTTTGAAAATTTCCGTTAATAGGAATAAATTAATATTTAATTGAAATTAAATTGGTTCATTTGAAACTGAAGTTAAGAAGTGAACAAATAAGTTCTAACAAGTCAATATGGTTTGTTTTCTACCTTAGCAATTTCGAGGACGAAATTATTTTAAGGGGGGAAGAATGTAACAACCCGCACTTTTACGGATAATAAATAATTTATTTAATTATTTAAATAAAGGTTTGGTAATTTAAAATGACCAGAATTAAATAATAAGGAATATTTAATTAATATAATAATTAAATAATATATTTGAAATCCAAAATAGTCGGAAATAGTAGAATTCACAATACGATGTGGATTGGACCATTTATAACATTTAATTCAGTTTAGAATTGAATTATAATAACGAATATATTATTTGAAGGAAGTTTGAATGTATAATTATATTATAATTAAAATCGAGCTTGAAATGGCGTGGTAGTTCGTTATTTGACGATTTGAACTTCAACTGAAGGTACAAGATTCGTTTGAAGCCGGAATTCTATGAAACAAGAAACGTTCGTGTAACGACCCAGAAAATCTGAAACAATTTAAAATTTTAAATTGGCTAAAATAATGGATTTTAAATATTTAAAATAAATATTTTAAATAATTGAAATGAAAAGTGAGTTTGAATCGACAATTGTAAACGAATATAATTAATTATAATTATAAACAAGGCCTGAAAGGCGCTGCAGTTTCAAAATTTGAATTCAAACTTTGTCGGACTGTACCGGGTGCAAAACAAAACAGATTTGAGTGAAACCAAAAATATTTAAATCTGTTAGTGAACACCTTTCTAAAGAATCTGAAAAATCGAATTTTCATAACAGAAAGCAAAAGTTATGGACAAATGAATTTTCAGAAAGGTCGCTATGGAATTTATATAGCCCATGAAATTGGCCATTTTGCAAACAACCTCAGAATTCGACGAAACCAATTTTGTTGGATCTGGGATGTGAAGTTATTGCTAGGTTTCAAATTTCATGATTTTTGAAGCTAGTATGTGAGCATGGCAAAGGAAAACGTGTTTTGATCAACTACAATTAAATTGGATCGACCAGAAATTGGCCTTTATGCAAACGGTCTCAGAATTCGACGAAACTAGTTTTGTTGGGACCATATCATCAAAACATAGCTAAATTTACTTTTCTGGAATTTTTCGAATCAGTTTGTGGCTCTAGCAAATTGAAATGTACGTTCAAATTGAATATTGAATGTTATATATTTTAAATTGAAGAAAAACTGACTGAAACAGTCGAACGGGCCTACGAAACTTATCACATTGTGTTCAGAATGGGGGCAAAACGCTAGTGACGACAATCGTTGGGTTTATATTGGTGGTCGTGTCAGAAAACCCCTTTAAAACTCCCCCAGCCAATCAAATTTTTTTAAAATAAAAAAAAGAAAACCTAATTTTCTCTCTCCCCGATCGAAGGCGGAAGAGGCTCGAATATTCCCAGCTCGATCGCCGCCGCCACAGGCCATTTCGCCGCCACCTCCAGTTGGCAATTCCGACCGACTTCCTCCCCTCTTCCAATCAAACCAACCCTCGACTGAAACCATCCCCTATCGACGTCTTTCTACCTCAAGGAAGTCCGCACCTTTGGAGCGCCGCCGATCGCCATAGGAGCCGCCGTGTTCACTGCCACCACAGGCGCTGGGAAGCTTGCTCGAAGCTCTTCGACGTCGCAACATCCGATCGAGACGAAACAGAACGGATTGTTCGAGAATTTAAAAACTAGTTTTGAAGGTTTGCAAAACTACTGCTTTGAAATTTCTGAATTGAAAATAACACTTTTAAGTGTTGCAAAACTTTGAAAAATCATATATTTTTAGTGTGTTAACAAAATTCGATGAAACAGGAAACATCGTGACCGTGTGGACGTCTTCTACATTTTAGAAGAGACCGCATATTTTTCTGAGCCTTCTGCTATTTTTGGTGGAGTGGAACCCAATATGAGATTTCTAATTTATAAACGACATGGAAAACGACGATGTATAAATTATATAGTCGATGTATGAGTTATATAAGCATTATATACCTCTTGTATAAGCGTTGTATAAGTTGTACGTTCGATGTATAAGTTATATATGCGTTGTAAAAATTATATATGTGTTGAAATAGAAGTGAATTGCTATATATATAAACATATATATATATATATATATATATATATATATATATATATATATATATATATATATACGCCCCTCGTCCACAAACCATAGACGATATTTATTGGTTGTGATTGGTGTGAAAATTGATTGATAGCGAATGGTTGATTGGAAATTTTTGTGGTTGATATTGATTGATTATGGTTGAAAAATACCCATTTGTGGTTGAGAAATATTTGGTTGAAACCACATAGGATTAGTTTGTGGAAATGAAATAAATATATACATGCCGCCTACATGCGAACTAGATGCATGATTCCCATTGTCAAAAACCGCGAGGTTTTAAGGTAGAGCGAGAAGCCGTACTAGGGACGGTCCCGGTTTTAACTACCCTGCCGTTATGCTGCCGAAATTTTGAATAATATTCATGTGTTTGAATTATTTTCATTTGCTGAAACTATATTTATTCAATGTATAGAAAACCTTCATGTGTTGAATCGATATTCATTCGTTGATTAGAAATTCATGTTTTCAATGGTGTTCGTGTTTTAAATATAAAAATCACATTTTTCTCTATATGTATAAACTGTAGAAAACCTTCATGTATTGAATCGATATTCATTCGTTGATTAGAAATTCATGTGTTGAATGGTGTTCGTGTTTTAAATATAAAATTCACATTTTTATCCATACATATAAACTATAGAAAACCTTCATGTGTTGAATCGATATTCATTCGTTGATTAGAAAATCATGTGTTGAATGGTGTTCGTGTTTTAAATATAAAAATCATATTTTTATCTATATATATGAACTATAGAAAACCTTCATGTGTTGAATCGATATTCATTCGTTGAATAGAAATTCATGTGTTGAATGGTATTAATATTTTGAAATAAATTGTTTTACAATAAAAATCACCTTTTTATTATCTATATGAACTATGTAAAATAACCTTGTTTTAGAAGAAATTGTTTTATAATAAAAATCCTATTTTTATTACCTATAAAAACTATATAAAATAATAGTGTTTTGAAAAGAGTTGTTTTACAATAGAAATCACATTTTTATTATATACAGGAATTGTTAAATATAGTGAAGTGTTGAAATAGAAGACAGTTAGATAAAAATATCATTTTTATCAAATGTATGAAAAGAATGTAGCGTTGAAATCGAAGAATCGATATATATATATATATATATATAAATAGAATTAAAATATATCGAATAACGATGCTGAAGTTCATATTTTGAAACCGTGATTTCAAACGATTATACCGGGAGACCCGACCATCGGATTTTCCTGAAATCACAATCGTTGGGTTCGCTTTGGAAAAATCTTTCCAATGACACCAACTTTGTAAAAATCTAACGGTTGGATTGTCTGGAATGTTTAATTCAAATCTGAAGAAAAACAGCGCCAGACTCGATTATATTTATATATATATATAAAAATATAATTAAATTTAATCGAATAACGACGCTGCAGTTCGTATTTTGAAATCGAAACTTCAAACGATTATACTGGGAGATCCGACCGTCGGATTTTCCCGAAACTGGAACCGTTGGATTCGTTCTGAAAAGATCTTTCTAATGCTGTAAATTTTGTAAAGATCCAACGGTTAGATTTTCAGATTTGTGTAAATCAAATCTGAAGAAAAACAGCGCCATGGTCGCGTTATGGCCCGAAGCGTCGTTTTGAATAAATTGGCTATTTTAAAATAAATAAAAATAGCGATAAATCGTTATAAAATATTATAAACGATATGAAGGTGATTTAGAAATTAACTGAAGGTTGGCTAAGTCGAATGGTTTCCTGGTTGTTGATCTGATGTTGGTTTCGGCCTTTGGGGTTAATATTTGGGAAATCGTTCTCTTACTGATTGACGGTTAGTGACCAATGAATTGAAATGATGCGTGTGTATGTTAGTGTTGCACTTGTTTATTATATACGCAAGTTGCTCAGAAAGACCGGGTTCATCCTATTCTGAATAACTGAATCGACGATAAGAAATCGAAGATAAAGACGGTGGTCGAAGATTGGAGATCTTCACCTCGTTTGGATGGTAACTGAGGTCCTGATTGGGAGGCATCCTGAAATATGGATAATGAGTGGTGATCGTCCAGACGTACGTGGTGATCGATGGGTTTGCGAGGTATATAGTGCCTCCAGTTTTGTTCAAACCCAGAACGGACGTGTAAATGGATTGTGTGTCTGACATTGGATTTTATTCTGTGTTGATTGATCTCTATTAAATATACATCTATTTGGCGGCGGAGAATTTATTCTTTTGCTTAACGCCCTTCTCCGAAACGCATGAGCTCAGAGGTTGTATATCGATGGTGTAACGACCCAGAAAATCTGAACCAATTTAAAATTTTTAAATTGGCTAAAATAATGGATTTTAAATATTTAAAATAAATATTTTAGATAATGGCGATGAAAACTAAGTTTGAATCAACAATTGAAAACGAATATAATTAATTATAATTATAAACAAGGCCTAAAATGGCGTGGCAGTTTCAAAAATTGAATTCAAACTTTGTCGGACTATACCGGGTGCAAAACAATCCGGATTTTAGTGAAACCAAAAATATTTAAATCTGTTAGTGAATATCTTTCTAACGGATTTGACCAATCGAAATTTGATAGCGGGAATCAAAAGATTTGTCCAGTTGAAAACTCTGAATAGTCGCTATGGAATTCAGGCCCTTAAAAATGGACATTTTGCAAATGACCTCGGATTTCGACGAAACCACTTTTGTTGGATCCGCAGTGTCAAGTTATTGTTAGGTTTCAAATTTCATAATTTTTCGAATCAATATGTGAGCGTGGCAAAAGAAAACGCGTTTGACCAGTTTCTGTTGAATTTAATCGACTGGAAATTGGCCATTTTTCATACGGTCTCAGAATTAGACGAAATTAGTTTTGTTAGGACCGTATCGTCAATACGAAACTAGAAAATATTTTTCTGGAATTTTTCTAGTTAGTATGTGACCCCGGTAATTTGAAATGTACGTTTAAAATTCAATATTAGGATTTAAATGTAAATTTCAACGGAAACTAATTGTAACGATCAAATCAGCTTACGATACATATCCCATTGTGTTCGGAATGGGGGTAAAACGCTATGGACGACAGGCGGTAGGCCTCGTTTCGAGGTCGAATGTAAAAGACAACCCTTTTGCAAAAATTTAATAATTAAATAATAAAATAAAATAAAATAGAATTCCCCCCTTTCTTCCTTGCCCCCCCCCCCCGAATCACTTACCAGAAAACGAAATAGAAAAAAAAGAAGAAAAACCTAAAAAACCTAATCGAGCCGCCCCCTTCAAAACATCGCCGCCGACCATCGAACACCCCCCCCCCCCCAGTCGCATCGAATCGAAGACGCCTCCTCCGTCACATCTCGAAGTCGCCGACGAAGCAGCCCCCCCGTCGAAGCCTGGAACCCTGCCGCGACACGTCCACGAACGCCACCTGAGCCGCCGACGACTCCTTCTCCCCTTCGCAAGATCGGTGAGACTTTATTTCACTTTTATTTTTATTTTTGTTTTTGTTTTATAAAAACTGATTTATAAAACCGATTTAAAAACAAATTTCTGATTTGTTTAAGAATTTTAAACTGATTTGTTTTAGAATTTAAAAACTGTTTTTTTTTTGGTTGCATAAACTGATTTTTTATGAGTTTTTAAAATTGATTTTTAAAGAGTTTTAAAAACAGAATTTTTAAAAAAGAAAGTAAAACTGATTTAAAAAGATTTTAAAAACAGATTTTATAAAAGGAAAAAAAACTGATTTGTTAGAACTTTAAAACTGAATTTTTAAAAGAATTTTAAAACTGTTTTTTTTAAGAAGAAACTAAAACTGCATTTTATAAAGATAAAAACTGCATTTTTTTATAAAATTAAAAACTGCATTTTTAAAAAAAAGATAAAAACTGCATTTGAAAAAGGATTTAAAAACTGCATTTTTTATAAAGATAAAAACTGCATTTGAAAAAGATAAAAACTGCATTTTTAAAAAAGATAAAAACTGCATTTTTATAAAAGAGAAAAACTAATTTTATTTTGAACTTTAAAATAGGAAAAAGGTTTAATCTTTTAGTAGAAAAAGATTTGAACTTGCAAAAGTAAAAATCATATTTTTATATGATGAAAGTCGAAGTAAAAAAATCATATTTTTATATGTTGAAAGTCGAAGTAAAAATCATATTTTTATATGTTCAAAGTCGAAGTAAAAATCATATTTTTATATGTTGAAAGTCGAAGTAAAAATCATATTTTTATATGTTGAAAGTCGAAGTAAAAATCATATTTTTATATGTTGAAAGTCGAAGTAAAAATCATATTTTTATATGTTGAAAGTCGAAGTAAAAATCATATTTTTATATGTTGAAAGTCGAAGTTAAAATCATATTTTTATATGTTGAAAGTCGAAGTAAAAATCATATTTTTATATGATGAAAGTCGAAGTAAAAATCATATTCTTTATATGTTGAAAGTCGAAGTAAAAATCATATTTTTATATGTTGAAAGTCGAAGTAAAAATCATATTTTTATATGTTGAAAGTCGAAGTAAAAATCATATTTTTATATGTTGAAAGTCGAAGTAAAAATCATATTTTTATATGTTGAAAGTCGAAGTAAAAATCATATTTTTATAAATTGAATAGCGAAGTCAAAATTCGATTTTTATATATTGAATAGCATAGTAAAAATTCTATTTTTAAATATGTAGAGAATACGGGCGAAAGCGACAAAAGGCGAAGATTTCTATAAGTGAAGTGTCGTGCAGTTGGATAGCTATTGGTGAGATTTCTGATTTTAAAATTATATATATATGTGTGAAAATGAAGGTGAATTGCTATATATAAATATCTATATATATATATATATATATATATATATATATACGCCCCCTCGTCCACAAACCATGGACGATATTTATTGGTTGAAATTGTTGTGAAAATTTGATTGATAGCAAATGGTTGTTTGGGATTGTTTGTGATTGATATTGGTTGATTGTGGTTGAAAAATACCCATTGGTGGTTGTGAAATATTTGGTTGAAACCACATAGGATTAGTTTGTGGAAATGAAATAAATATATACAAGCCGCCTGCGTGCGAACTAGATGCATGAACCCCATTGACAAAAACCGCGAGGTTTTAAGGTAGAGCGAGGAGCCGTACTAGGGACGGTGCCGGTGTAACTACCCTACCGTTATGCTACCGAAATTTTGAATAATATTCTTGTGTTTGAATTATTTTCATATGCTTAAACTATTGAAAACATTCATGTGTTGAATTGATATTCATTCGTTGTTTAGAAATTCATGTGTTGAATGGTATTCATATTTTGAAATAAATGGTTCGATAATAAAAATCACATTTTTATCTATATATAGAAACTATAGAAAACATTCATGTGTTGAATTGATATTCATTCGTTGTTTAGAAATTCATGTGTTGAATGGTATTCATATTTTGAAATAAATTGTTCGATAATAAAAATCACATTTTTATCTTTATATAGAAACTATAGAAAACATTCATGTGTTGAATTGATATTCATTCGTTGATTAGAAATTCATGTGTTGAATGGTATTCATATTTTGAAATAAATTGTTTTATGATAAAAATCCCATTTTTATCACCAACTTGAACTATATAGAAAAATAGTGTTTTGAAATGAATTGTTTTACAATAAAAATCACATTTTTATTGTATGCATAAATCGTTGAAATGTGAAGTGTTAAAAATAGCCACTTGTTCAAAATAAACATATATGAGTTGAAATATTCATTAATTAGCTAATGAAATGATTTGCACCTATTTATGTAACATTAGAATGAATGGTGTTTTTAAACCAAATTGAAATCAAATATGAAGTCGAATAGAAAATGATAAATGATAAGAACTGTATATATATGTACATGCATATTCATTGAACAGGTTATAGCAAAGGGGCTAGAGAAGAGGAATAAAATTTTGTGCCCGACAAATAGGTACACATTTACTGATTTGTTTGGGTGATGATTTTGAGCCTGTTGGCTAGCCGCTTGGCTTCTTCTTTTTCTTTTTGAGATTAGAAGGACCGGGAACGCTATTTGCGATTTCCCGATGCTCCCGGCGCAGGGGAGGTTATGGCGAAATTTTTCCAAAATTTAAGGCGTTAGAAAAATATTTGAAGTGAAAACGATATGGAAATCATTGAATGAACTATATTTATATAAATATAAATAAAATTAAAACGAAACGAGGCCGTGCAGTTCGTATTTTGAAACCGTGATTTCAAACGACTAGTACGGGAAATCCGACCATTGGATTTTCCCGAAACCTCAACCGTCAGGTTCGCCTTGGAATAATCTTTCCAACGGCACCAACCTTGTAAAAATCCAACGGTTGGATTGTCTAGAATGTTTAATTCAAATTTGAAGAAAAACAGCGCCAGAATCGATTTTATTTATATATAAATATAAATAGAATTATATTTAATCGAATAACGACGCTGCAGTTCGTATTTTGAAATCGAAATTTCAAACGATTGTACCGGGAGATCCGACCGTCGGATTTTCCCGAAACTGGAACCGTTGGATTCGTTTTGAAAAGACCTTTCTAATGATGTAAATTTTGTGAAGATCCAACGGTTAGATTTTCAGATATGTGTAAATCAAATCTGAATAAAAAACAGTGCCACGGCCGCTGTATGGCCCGAAGCGTCGTTTTGAATAAAATGGCTATTTTAAAATAAATAAAAATAGCGATAAATAGTTATAAAATATCATAAGCGATATGGAATGGAAATAAACTGAATTTGCTCGATTTATGTGATGTTTGATGGTTGAATGTGTTTGGTGTGAAAATTACATTAAAGGACAAAACCAGTGTTGTCGAATAATTTAACCATTGAAATAAATCGATTTGAAATTCTAAATATACGTGAATTATTTGGAAAGGCCGAGTTAATTCTCATTTCGAATAATCGACCGACGATTGAAATTCGAAGATGAAGACGATGGTCGAAGACCGGAGATCTTCACCTCGTTTGGATGGTAACCGAGGTCCTGATTGGGAGGCATCCCGAAATATGGATAATGAGTGGTGATCGTCCAGACGTAGGTGGTGATCGAAGGGTTTGCGAGGTATTTAGTGCCTCCGGTTTCATTCAGACCCAGAACGGACGTGTAGATGGACTGTGTGTCTGACATTGGAGTTTATTCTGTGTTGATTGATTTCTGTTAAATATACATCTGTTTGGCGGCGGAGAATTTATTCTTTTGCTTAACGCCCTTCTCTGAGACGTACGAGCTCAGAGGTTGTATATCGATGGACATCAATCGCATGGCGTGAATTGCCTGTGTGGCATGCCAAGATGCAGTGATCAGGGCTTCTGTTGAAAAGCAAAGTCTTGTGGTGATGATCAAAGCACCGCCTGTGTGGCGTAGCTTTGTGTATAACGTGAATTCGCGAGCCTCACACCCCGGTATGAACCAGAAACGGGAGAAAGGACCTCAGGGAGGGCCTGCGTTTCCTCCTAGCTAAAAGTGGCGTCAGTGGTTTTACACGCCCTGACGAGTTTGACTTATGTGGTTGTTGCTGTTGCGAGGCGCCTCGGTTTGATCGGACGATCCGGGTCCGATGGAGTCATTCGTTGGCTCGTTTACGCCCCAAAGGGCGGCGAAACGTATGGTTCAGGCATTTTAATCCACATCGGTGGACCGGCCCTGACGATCCTAAGGCTTGACAGAGTACTTGCCTGAGGCTCGGGCTAGGCAGTCTCGAATTCGGTAAGGACTATCTTTTGCCTTGGTTCATAACGGAAATCCAATTTCCAGATACCACATCGTGCGGTTTTGATTGTATACCTATATATGGCGACATAGTGGTATGGGGCGTTAATGCCGTCTATGATTGATAGTTATGATTTGAAATTGTTTTCAAAACATATAAACACTAGCAATAATATCAAATGCCTTTGTTTTATTCGTATCAAGCATATCTTGGCCGTTATAAGGTAAAAACTCTATCCTCCGGTTTGCGTTGCATTGTGTGATGGGAACTGAGTCTTATAACGGCTTCATTTTTATAAAAAGCATAGCGATGTTTAAAAGAAAGATTTGTTTTAAAGCACTGGCAATCCAATGGAGTAAACCCGTTCCACGAAAGTGGCGTGGTCCTGTGATTAGCCAATTATATATGTGTTGAGTGGATTTCTCATACCAGTCCCATGACTGACTCGTAGTTTGTTTCACTCTCAAACTCGGGTGCCCCTTTTTCCACACGGGCAGCCTTGTATTCAGGTTTAGCTGGTTCTTTCTGGATAGTTGGAGCTGAAGATGGATTCTATCATTTATTTCCTTTTATGCTGTTCAGCTCCTATTGTACATATTTTGTTTATTTCCGATGTAGACATTTAGGTATAGCTGAACTGTATTTGTACTAAGTAAGATCCTGTATACTGTGTAACTCTGATGATTACTTTTATCCAGTATATTTTGTTGTTCATTCTGGTGTATTTATTTAATTCTGTTCTGCTATTATATGTTTCTGTGTTATATTCCAAAGATAACCTTGTTTCCGTGAGAACGGGAAATCGGGTCGTCTCATCGTGGTATCAGAGCTTTGGTTAAGCTTAGTTTTGGAATATAACATTTGAACGAACTCGTCAGAAATAGAACCAGTAGTGTTCTAGGGCGGGTAACTCAATACAGATAGGATCAGCAATATCCTAGTATGAGTAAAGCAGAATCAGAACAACTCGTTGGAGATGGGGTCAGAAGTGCCTCAGAACGAGTCGAGAGTAATATGTTTTTAAATAACGTATTTGTGATTATATTTATATATAGTCTGGTTTTAGAAATATAATTTTTGAATATATAAAAGATATATATTTGAAAAGTTAAAAAAGTTAAAAACAATTGGATTGGTTGTTGTGTTGTGTGATTGTAGATTTATCAAACCACTTTCGACTTTATTCCTTTTCGGGGACGAAAAGTTTTAAGTGGGGGAGATTGTAACGACCCAGAAAATCTGAACCAATTTAAAATTTTTAAATTGGCTAAAATAATGGATTTTAAATATTTAAAATAAATATTTTAGATAATGGCGATGAAAACTAAGTTTGAATCAACAATTGAAAATGAATATAATTAATTATAATTATAAACAAGGCCTAAAATGGCGTGGCAGTTTCAAAAATTGAATTCAAACTTTGTCGGACTATACCGGGTGCAACACAATCCGGATTTTAGTGAAACCAAAAATATTTAAATCTGTTAGTGAATATCTTTCTAACGGATTCGACCAATCGAAATTTGATAGCGGGAATCAAAAGATATGTCCAGTTGAAAATTCTGAATAGTCGCTATGGAATTCAGGCCCTTAAAAATGGACATTTTGCAAATGACCTCGGATTTCGACGAAACCACTTTTGTTGGATCCGCAGTGTCAAGTTATTGTTAGGTTTCAAATTTCATAATTTTTCGAATCAATATGTGAGCGTGGCAAAAGAAAACGCGTTTGACCAGTTTCTGTTGAATTTAATCGACTGGAAATTGGCCATTTTTCATACGGTCTCAGAATTAGACGAAATTAGTTTTGTTAGGACCGTATCGTCAATACGAAACTAGAAAATATTTTTCTGGAATTTTTCTAGTTAGTATGTGACCCCGGTAATTTGAAATGTACGTTTAAAATTCAATATAAGGATTTAAATGTAAATTTCAACGGAAACTAATTGTAACGATCAAATCAGCTTACGATACATATCCCATTGTGTTCGGAATGGGGGTAAAACGCTATGGACGACAGGCGGTAGGCCTCGTTTCGAGGTCGAATGTAAAAGACAACCCTTTTGCAAAAATTTAATAATTAAATAATAAAATAAAATAAAAAAAATAGAATTCCCCCCTTTCTTCCTTGGCCCCCCCCCCCCGAATCACTTACCAGAAAACGAAATAGAAAAAAAAGAAGAAAAACCTAAAAAACCTAATCGAGCCGCCCCCTTCAAAACATCGCCGCCGACCATCGAACACCCCCCCCCCCCCCCCAGTCTCATCGAATCGAAGACGCCTCCTCCGTCACATCTCGAAGTCGCCGACGAAGCAGCCCCCCCGTCGAAGCCTGGAACCCTGCCGCGACACCTTCACGAACGCCACCTGAGCCGCCGACGACTCCTTCTCCCCTTCGCAAGATCGGTGAGACTTTATTTCACTTTTATTTTTATTTTTGTTTTTGTTTTATAAAAACTGATTTATAAAACCGATTTAAAAAAAAAATTCTGATTTGTTTAAGAATTTTAAACTGATTTGTTTTAGAATTTAAAAACTGTTTTTTTTTTGGTTGCATAAACTGATTTTTTATGAGTTTTTAAAATTGATTTTTAAAGAGTTTTAAAAACAGAATTTTTAAAAAAGAAAGTAAAACTGATTTAAAAAGATTTTAAAAACAGATTTTATAAAAGGAAAAAAAACTGATTTGTTAGAACTTTAAAACTGAATTTTTAAAAGAATTTTAAAACTGTTTTTTTTATGAAGAAACTAAAACTGCATTTTATAAAGATAAAAACTGCATTTTTTTATAAAAATAAAAACTGCATTTTTAAAAAAAAGATAAAAACTGCATTTGAAAAAGGATTTAAAAACTGCATTTTTTATAAAGATAAAAACTGCATTTGAAAAAGATAAAAACTGCATTTTTAAAAAAGATAAAAACTGCATTTTTATAAAAGAGAAAAACTGATTTTATTTTGAACTTTAAAATAGGAAAAAGGTTTAATCTTTTAGTAGAAAAAGATTTGAACTTGCAAAAGTAAAAATCATATTTTTATATGATGAAAGTCGAAGTAAAAATCATATTTTTATATGTTGAAAGTCGAAGTAAAAATCATATTTTTATATGTTGAAAGTCGAAGTAAAAATCATATTTTTATGTGTTGAAAGTCGAAGTAAAAATCATATTTTTATATGTTGAAAGTCGAAGTAAAAATCATATTTTTATATGTTGAAAGTCGAAGTAAAAATCATATTTTTATATGTTGAAAGTCGAAGTAAAAATCATATTTTTATATGTTGAAAGTCGAAGTAAAAATCATATTTTTATATGATGAAAGTCGAAGTAAAAATCATATTTTTATATGTTGAAAGTCGAAGTAAAAATCATATTTTTATATGTTGAAAGTCGAAGTAAAAATCATATTTTTATATGTTGAAAGTCGAAGTAAAAATCATATTTTTATATGTTGAAAGTCGAAGTAAAAATCATATTTTTATATGTTGAAAGTCGAAGTAAAAATCATATTTTTATATATTGAATAGCGAAGTCAAAATTCGATTTTTATATATTGAATAGCATAGTAAAAATTCTATTTTTACATATGTAGAGAATACGGGCGAAAGCGACAAAAGGCGAAGATTTCTATAAGTGAAGTGTCGTGCAGTTGGATAGCTATTGGTGAGATTTCTGATTTTAAAATTATATATATGTGTGAAAATGAAGGTGAATTGCTATATATAAATATCTATATATATATATATATATATATATATATATACACACGCCCCCTCGTCCACAAACCATGGACGATATTTATTGGTTGAAATTGTTGTGAAAATTTGATTGATAGCAAATGGTTGTTTGGGATTGTTTGTGATTGATATTGGTTGATTGTTGTTGAAAAATACCCATTGGTGGTTGTGAAATATTTGGTTGAAACCACATAGGATTAGTTTGTGGAAATGAAATAAATATATACATGCCGCCTGCGTGCGAACTAGATGCATGAACCCCATTGTCAAAAACCGCGAGGTTTTAAGGTAGAGCGAGGAGCCGTACTAGGGACGGTGCCGGTGTAACTACCCTGCCGTTATGCTGCCGAAATTTTGAATAATATTCTTGTGTTTGAATTATTTTCATATGCTTAAACTATTGAAAACATTCATGTGTTGAATTGATATTCATTCGTTGTTTAGAAATTCATGTGTTGAATGGTATTCATATTTTGAAATAAATGGTTCGATAATAAAAATCACATTTTTATCTATATATAGAAACTATAGAAAACATTCATGTGTTGAATTGATATTCATTCGTTGTTTAGAAATTCATGTGTTGAATGGTATTCATATTTTGAAATAAATTGTTCGATAATAAAAATCACATTTTTATCTTTATATAGAAACTATAGAAAACATTCATGTGTTGAATTGATATTCATTCGTTGATTAGAAATTCATGTGTTGAATGGTATTCATATTTTGAAATAAATTGTTTTATGATAAAAATCCCATTTTTATCACCAACTTGAACTATATAGAAAAATAGTGTTTTGAAATGAATTGTTTTACAATAAAAATCACATTTTTATTGTATGCATAAATCGTTGAAATGTGAAGTGTTAAAAATAGCCACTTGTTCAAAATAAACATATATGAGTTGAAATATTCATTAATTAGCTAATGAAATGATTTGCACCTATTTATGTAACATTAGAATGAATGGTGTTTTTAAACCAAATTGAAATCAAATATGAAGTCGAATAGAAAATGATAAATGATAAGAACTGTATATATATGTACATGCATATTCATTGAACAGGTTATAGCAAAGGGGCTAGAGAAGAGGAATAAAATTTTGTGCCCGACAAATAGGTACACATTTACTGATTTGTTTGGGTGATGATTTTGAGCCTGTTGGCTAGCCGCTTGGCTTCTTCTTTTTCTTTTTGAGATTAGAAGGACCGGGAACGCTATTTGCGATTTCCCGATGCTCCCGGTGCAGGGGAGGTTATGGCGAAATTTTTCCAAAATTTAAGGCGTTAGAAAAATATTTGAAGTGAAAACGATATGGAAATCATTGAATGAACTATATTTATATAAATATAAATAAAATTAAAACGAAACGAGGCCGTGCAGTTCGTATTTTGAAACCGTGATTTCAAACGACTAGTACGGGAAATCCGACCATTGGATTTTCCCGAAACCTCAACCGTCGGGTTCGCCTTGGAATAATCTTTCCAACGGCACCAACCTTGTAAAAATCCAACGGTTGGATTGTCTGGAATGCTTAATTCAAATTTGAAGAAAAACAGCGCCAGAATCGATTTTATTTATATATAAATATAAATAGAATTATATTTAATCGAATAACGGCGCTGCAGTTCGTATTTTGAAATCGAAATTTCAAACGATTGTACCGGGAGATCCGACCGTCGGATTTTCCCGAAACTGGAACCGTTGGATTCGTTTTGAAAAGACCTTTCTAATGATGTAAATTTTGTGAAGATCCAACGGTTAGATTTTCAGATATGTGTAAATCAAATCTGAAGAAAAACAGCGCCACGGCCGCTGTATGGCCCGAAGCGTCGTTTTGAATAAAATGGCTATTTTAAAATAAATAAAAATAGCGATAAATAGTTATAAAATATCATAAGCGATATTGAATGGAAATAAACTGAATTTGCTTGATTTATGTGATGTTTGATGGTTGAATGTGTTTGGTGTGAAAATTACATTAAAGGACAAAACCAGTGTTGTCGAATAATTTAACCATTGAAATAAATCGATTTGAAATTCTAAATATACGTGAATTATTTGGAAAGGCCGAGTTAATTCTCATTTCGAATAATCGACCGACGATTGAAATTCGAAGATGAAGACGATGGTCGAAGACCGGAGATCTTCACCTCGTTTGGATGGTAACCGAGGTCCTGATTGGGAGGCATCCCGAAATATGGATAATGAGTGGTGATCGTCCAGACGTACGTGGTGATCGAAGGGTTTGCGAGGTATTTAGTGCCTCCGGTTTCGTTCAGACCCAGAACGGACGTGTAGATGGACTGTGTGTCTGACATTGGAGTTTATTCTGTGTTGATTGATTTCTGTTAAATATACATCTGTTTGGCGGCGGAGAATTTATTCTTTTGCTTAACGCCCTTCTCTGAGACGTACGAGCTCAGAGGTTGTATATCGATGGACATCAATCGCATGGCGTGAATTGCCTGTGTGGCATGCCAAGATGCAGTGATCAGGGCTTCTGTTGAAAAGAAAAGTCTTGTGGTGATGATCAAAGCACCGCCTGTGTGGCGTAGCTTTGTGTATAACGTGAATTCGCGAGCCTCACACCCCGGTATGAACCAGAAACGGGAGAAAGGACCTCAGGGAGGGCCTGCGTTTCCTCCTAGCTAAAAGTGGCGTCAGTGGTTTTACACGCCCTGACGAGTTTGACTTATGTGGTTGTTGCTGTTGCGAGGCGCCTCGGTTCGATCGGACGATCCGGGTCCGATGGAGTCATTCGTTGGCTCGTTTACGCCCCAAAGGGCGGGGAAACGTATGGTTCAGGCATTTTAATCCACATCGGTGGACCGGCCCTGACGATCCTAAGGCTTGACAGAGTACTTGCCTGAGGCTCGGGCTAGGCAGTCTCGAATTCGGTAAGGACTATCTTTTGCCTTGGTTCATGACGGAAATCCAATTTCCAGATACCACATCGTGCGGTTTTGATTGTATACCTATATATGGCGACATAGTGGTATGGGGCATTAATGTCGTCTATGATTGATAGTTATGATTTGAAATTGTTTTCAAAACATATAAACACTAGCAATAATATCAAATGCCTTTGTTTTATTTGTATCAAGCATATCTTGGCCGTTATAAGGTAAAAACTCTATCCTCCGGTTTGCGTTGCATTGTGTGATGGGAACTGAGTCTTATAACGGCTTCATTTTTATAAAAAGCATAGCGATGTTTAAAAGAAAGATTTGTTTTAAAGCACTGGCAATCCAATGGAGTAAACCCGTTCCACGAAAGTGGCGTGGTCCTGTGATTAGCCAATTATATAGGTGTTGAGTGGATTTCTCATACCAGTCCCATGACTGACTCGTAGTTTGTTTCACTCTCAAACTCGGGTGCCCCTTTTTCCATACGGGCAGCCTTGTATTCAGGTTTAGCTGGTTCTTTCTGGATAGCTGGAGCTGAAGATGGATTCTATCATTTATTTCCTTTTATGCTGTTCAGCTCCTATTGTACATATTTTGTTTATTTCCGCTGTAGACATTTAGGTATAGCTGAACTGTATTTGTACTAAGTAAGATCCTGTATACTGTGTAACTCTGATGATTACTTTTATCCAGTATATTTTGTTGTTCATTCTAGTGTATTTATTTAATTCTGTTCTGCTATTATATGTTTCTGTGTTATATTCCAAAGATAACCTTGTTTCCGTGAGAACGGGAAATCGGGTCGTCTCAGATGGACATCAGTCTCATGGCATGAATTGCTAGTGTGGCATGCCTAAGTGGCAAATGAACAGGGCTTCTGTTGAAAAGCAAGGTCTTGTAGAGATGATCAAAGCACCGCCTGTGTGGCGTAGCATTGTGTATAACGTGAAATCGCGAGCCTCACACCCCGGTATGAACCAGAAACGGGAGCAAGACCTCAGGGTGGGCATGCGTTTCCTTCTAGCTAGGAGTGGCGTCAGTGGTTTTACACGCCCTAACGAGTTTGACTTATGTGGTTGTTGCTGTTGCGAGGCGCCTCGGTTAGATCGGACGATCCAGGTCCGATGGAGTCATTCGTTGGTTCATTTACGCCCCAAAGGGTGGGGAAACGTATTTTTCAGGCATAATAATCCGCTTCGGTGGACCGGCCCTGATGATCCAAGGCTTGCCTGCGCGCTTGCCTGAGACACGGGCTAGAGCATCTCGAATTCGGTAAGGACTATCATTTGCCTTTGTTCATGACGGAAATCCAATTTCCAAATACGACATCGTGCGGTTTTGATTGTATATATATATATATATATATATATATATATATATATATATATATATGGCGACATGATATATGGTACCCATGCCGTCTATGATTGATAGTTATGATTTGAAATTGTTTTCAAAACATATAAACACTAGCAGTAATATCAAATGCCTTTGTTTTATTCGTATCAAGCATATTTTGGCCGTTATAAGGTAAAAACTCTATCCTTCGGTTTGTGTTGCATTGTTTGATGGGAACTGAGTCTTATAATGGCTTCATTTTTTATAAAAAGCATTGCGATGTTTAAAAGAAAGATTTGTTTTAAAGCACTGGCAATCCAATGGAGTAAACCCGTTCCACGAAAGTGGCTTGGTCCTGTGATTAGCCATATTATAAATGTGTTGAGTAGATTTCTTGTACCAGTCCCATGACTGACTCGTAGTTTGTTTCACATTCAAACTCGGGTGCCCCTTTTTCTACACGGGCAGCCTTGTATTCAGGTTTAGCATGCTTTATCTGGATAGCTGTAGCTGCAGATGGATTCTATCATTTATCTCTTTCTATGTTGTTCAGCTCCTATTGTACATATTTTGTTTGTTTTCCGCTGTAGACATTTATGTATAACTGAACTATGTTTGTACTAAGTAAGATCCTGTATACTGTGTAACTCTGATGATTACTCTTATCCAGTATATTGTATTGTTCATTTTCTGGTGTATTTATTTATTTCTGTTCTGTTATTATCTGTTTATGTGTTATATTCCAAGGATTACCATTGCCACCGTCAGTACCGGGTTTGGGGTCGTCTCAGTTCGGAGTTGGTGATGTATATTATTCTAGTGGAAGAGAAAAATCGAGATTTCATTGTGTAAATTTTGATTTATATCCAAATCAAATTTTAGAAAAGTCGCTATGGAATTCCTTTATAATTTAATTGTATTTTAAAAAGGAATTTCATTATAGATCGAATATGGATTTGTATCGAGATTTGAAATATCGAGTTACAAATTCATATAGGAATATTGTGGAGCTGAATAATATTCTGTGCGAATATATACGAGAATATTTATTTATAAATATTAAATTAAATTTTTTAAATATATTTATATATTTAAAAGGGTTATTTGTAGCTTTTGTAACAAACCGTAAATTCTGAATCAATTTAAAAATTTTATTTTATAAATTTTAGTGGAATTTTAATAGTTAAAATTGTTTATTTTTAATAATAATGACGAAAAAATTATTTTAACTGAAGTTAAAATGAATAAATTTAATTTAATTATAAAAGAAGTTAGAAATGGCGGGAAAGTTCGAAAATTTGATTTCTAACTTAAATTTAATATACAGGATTCATTTTAAATCAGAATTGAGCGAAACAAGAAATATTTAAATCTATCTAACCATATCTTTCTAACGAATGTAAGAAACTGAAATTTCACTTTGAAAATAGAAAGTTATGCCAAGTTTAAAATTTAGAAAATTCGCTGTAGAATTTATATATTTTTTAATATAATATATGGCCCTTAAAAATAGCCATTTTGCAAACGGTCTCAGAATTCAACAAAATTAGTCTTGTTAGAACTGTATCGTCAAAACAAAGCTAAATATATCTTTTCTATAATTTTTAGAGGCTGTATGTGGCCCCAGTGAATTTAAATGTACGATCAAATTAATTAAATAAATGATTTAAATATTAAATTAAATAAAATAGGGTGAAGATGATCGATTGGGCTCACGGGACCTGGTCCATTGGGTTCGGGACGGGGGTATTTGCTGGGGGACAACTCCTGTTGGGCTGAAATTGGATTTGTTTAGGACTTAGGGATTTATTTGTAAAATTAGCATTAAAATATTATAAAAATACTTTGTCTCCTAGCAAACCCTTCGTTAACATGTTACAGCCGCCACCCCTTTCTGAAATCCATTGTCGAAGTCTTCCCAACTTCTTCCACTAATTCCCGTCAACAAACACAATAAATTCTCCCTCTCCATTTGAGTTTATTGAAGAGAATTTCACCACCTTGAATTTCATACGGGTAGATCATTATCAGGAGGACCGAACTTCGAGAACGAACGCCTCAAAGTCACCGCCGTTCAGTTGTCGCCCCGACTTCCCTGTGCCACCGAGCCTGGCCCCACTGGTGGCACACGTGCGCCACGTCCCCCTCTCTGACGCTGTACCACCCGATCTCTGAACCTTTGCACCATTCGATCGAATTTTGTAGACCTAGAATCGAGCATAGTTTGAAAACAACGCAGCCTTGACTATATAAGGAAGAAGAAAGGTTAAATTATATTTAATTATCTTAATTAATTTATTTTAAATGTTATCAACCTAAAACTAATCGTAACTCTTTCATACTGACTCAGAATAACGCGATTTCAAAAGCGTTGTGTTCGTACGACAAAGATCTACGCTCCTAGACTAAAAAGGGAAATTTTGGGATATTTGAATTTTGGATAAATTTGCAGTTCTGAACAAAGCGGAATAATCTGACTGTGAGAAATGTATTTATTTTCTCTTTTATATAATTAGAAAATAATTCTAATTTCATTATCATCAAGTTATAGTAAACTCCTATTTGTTCTTATGCATGATTTGTTATGTGTTGAATGAAATGGTTAGATCTGTTTGTTTGTTAAAGTTATATGGTGATAAAATCTTTGTGGTGATAAATGGAGTAAAACAAAAATATATAAAAAAAAATTTAGAAAAAATGATCAAATTGGAATCATTGTACAAAATCATCATTGTTGTTAGGATCTGAATAGTTATATTTGATTATCATCTTTGTCTAAATCAAATTAGTCAAAATAAAAATGAACATTGAGTTTAAATGGAATTTTATCTATTTGTTGAAATAGAATTTTTAACAAATATGAAAACATTAATTTTTAGACAATTGTTGAATTAGGATTTTCAACAAATAGAAAACATCACTTTTTTTATTTGTTGAATTAGAATTTTTAACAAATATGTGAACATCAACTTTTGTCAATTTGATTAAATTATAATTTTCAGTCAAATTGCAATATCACTTTTACCATTTTAGATTGAATTAGAATTTCTAACAAAAAGGGGAATAAATTTTTTTATCATTCTATGGAATTAATATAAAAATAGAAATGTTCATATTAATAAAATAATAAGAAAATGATTACATTAAAAACACATTTTTAATGTAAAATTAGAAACATAGAGACAGATTTATGTTTTATTATGAAATCATGTTTTACATTAAAAACACATTATTAATGTAATATTAGGAACATAGAGAAAGATTTATGTTATATTACGAAATCTTGTTTTACATTAAAAACACATCTTTGATGTAATGTGAGAAATATAGAAATGATTCATGTTTTAAAATAAAAACATGCAAATTAAAAGTTACAATTTTTTTATTTATTTATTTACATTCCTTGATGTAAATAAAACTAGAAATTAAAAGTTACGTCTTTTTATTTACATTCCTTGATGTAAATAAACATGAAACTAAAAGTTGATCTTTTATTTACATTCCTTGGTGTAAATAAAACTAGTATAAAATATATATATGTATATATATATATATATATATATATATGTATATACAAATAAGATTTTTTTCTTTATGTGTTAAAGTTAAGAATATTTGCATACAAATAAAGAAAATGGAAATTATCTTTTCCATTTGTCATCAGCAATAATGTTATATAAATAAATTACATTTTATTAGACATTAGAAATGTATAAGGAAATTATACGAGTCTAATATATTTTTATTCGATATTAGGAATATTATGACATTATCATCAACATGTTAGCACAATTAAATTGGTTAAATTTATTAACCAATCATTTATTTTTATGAATTGTTGTTGGCTGAAAACCCCACACGGGTATTGGGATGATATTTGACATACACTAGTCCCAATATTTAGTTGTATGTCGATCGATAGATTGATAGGCTGAGATGAGCATTATTATTTCATTTTAATGCTCACACAGTTATAAAATTTCACTCTGGATGTGAATGAATGGTTGGATGATTATTTATCATTTGTTGTCGTATACATGCAATGTATGAAATCCATATAATTGAAATTATATGGTAACTGATTGAGTCGCATTCCGATTCAGGATTTCTTTTAAAAGAAAGAATATTTTAAAATAAAGTATATTTTAAAATAAAGAACATGGTAATATATAAAGAATATTTTATATAAAGAATCTTTTTATATAAAGAATAACGAATATTTTAAATGATACTTAACGAAGAATAAAATGATTTCCATGTCAATTCTTGTATGGACAAAAGATAAAATATATTTCTATTGAAACTA
This sequence comes from Allium sativum, assembly GCA_030737875.1. Classification (NCBI taxonomy): domain Eukaryota; kingdom Viridiplantae; phylum Streptophyta; class Magnoliopsida; order Asparagales; family Amaryllidaceae; genus Allium; species Allium sativum. The sequence continues at coordinate 434,470,729 of CM060918.1, read as the reverse complement.
ACTAGTTATTAATTAGAATAAATCTTTTAAATCAAGATTTAATGAAGACTTCTAATTAATTAATATTTAATTGGAATTAAATTTGGGGTTGTCATGGATGGTGTCTTAAATAACACTGTTCTTAAACCCCGTATTAAAGAATAAATCTTTTAATTAATATTTTTAGAGTTTTCAATTATATTTAGTAATTGGAATAAATTGATATGTGAATTGGGTTTATCGTGAACTATGTTTTAAACGACATTTGTTCTTTAACCCAATTAACAGTGAAAATATGATTTAGAATTTACAAATCTTTTTATTAAGATTTAAAAAGAAATTTTCTAAAGACAGGTTTCCAATTTAATATATTAAATTGAAATTGAATGGAAATTCGACTTGATAATAATCGAGATAGACTTCGGTAAAAGAAGACTGTTATTATATATTGAATTTAAAAAGGCCATGTCGTTATTCCATTTATATTATCGGTCTGATATAGGAATTTATATCGACTATATATTTAATTGATTTCTATGAAAATTCCATATTTTAGAAGATGATTTTGGCTTTATCATGAACAATGTTTTTAAATGACATTGATTCTTTAACCCAGTTAAAGATAAGATTTATTTCTTAAATTGTAATAATCATTAAATAATGATTTTTGATATTAAAACCGAATTGGAGTTTTAATGAATCTTTATAAGGAAGATTAAAGAATTTAAAAGAATTTATCTTTAATATAATTGATGGGGACCTTTCCCTAATAATATGAATATTTTATCAAAAGAATATTATGAATTGGAATGAGGCGTTGATGTGTTTTATAGCACTTGATTTTAAACTATATATATGCGAGAATCATTTGAAAAGACCGAGTTCAATCTCATTTTAAATGATTATGCGATGATTTTAATCAAAGATATTGAAGATGGTGATTGAAGATCGGTGATCTTCACATCAAATGGACGACGACTACTGATGCCTTTGATTGGAGTAGCTACCTTGAAGGGGCTACAGTGGTAGCCGTCCGGACGTACTTGTTGATTTGTCCAGATATGCGAGCACCTCGATGACTCCGGTTTCGTTCAGGCCTAGAATGGACTTATAAATGGATTGTGTGTCTGACATTGGATTTCATTACATGTAATTAAGTTGATTCCTATTAATATATTCTGTTTGGTGGCAGAGAATTTATTCTCTTGCTTAACACCCTGGTATATATTAATAGTAATCGATCGCATGGCGTGAATTGTCAATGTGGCACGCTAAGATGCAAATGATCAAGGCTTTTGTTGAAAAGCAGAGCCTGGTGGGATGATCAAAGCATAGCCTATTTCGGCATAGCTTTGTGTATAGCGTTACTTCGTGAGCCTCACACCCCGGTATGAGTCAAAAATGGAGCAAGGGAATGCTGAGAGTGCACACGTTTCTTTCAAGCTTGAAGTGGTGTGAGCGACCTACCAGCCCTGACATTTTTACTTATGTGGATGATGGAATTTTCGAGGCCTCGGATTTATTCGGTCGACAATGGCCGTATTATAGGTTCTTTAACCAGGAAGCATGTGTTCAGGAATTACCAATCCACTAAAGTATTTGTGGATCGGCCCTGCAGGATCCAAGGGTTCGCCAGCGTCCGAATCCTGAGGCATTGCTAGAGTGTCTCGAATCGGTAAGGAGATCATTCCTAGCCTTGACTCTTGATGGAAATCCAACTTCCAATACGACGTAATGCGGTTTTGATTGTAGAACTAGTATGGAGACATGATATACGACACCCATGCTATCTATGATTGATACATTATGATTGAAATGTTTTTATTTAAAACATATGTACACTAATATTAAATCCGTTTTATCGTATCAAGCATCTTTTGACCATTATAAGGTAAAACGCTATCCTCCAGTTTACGTTGCGTGTGTGGTGGGACTTGAGTCTTATAATGGTTTCGTTTTTCTAAAAAAGCATTACGTTGTTTAACGATTTACTTTAATTTATGCACTGGCAATCAAATGGAGTAAACTCGTTCCGCGTTAGCGGCGTGGTCCCGTGATTACCCTTGTTATTAGTTAAGTTAAGTTAGATTTCTCATACCAGTCCCATGACTGACCTGTAGATTGTTTCACTGGCAAATTCGGGTGCCCATATTTTCCACCCGGGCAGTCGAGTAGCTTTTTGCAGATATATTTACAGGATCCTGGTTTATAGCTGAAGCGATACTCGGAATGCTCTGTATCCGTGTATTCCTTTCGGTTGTATATTTGTATTATCTTTCCGTTGCTATTTAAATGTAATTTAAATCTCAGATATTATTGTATTTCTTTTTGTGTAATAAGTATTCATACTCTGTTATATTCTTGTACTCTGATGTAATTATTGTAATCAGCAATAAATTGTTCTTCAGTTTGTGTTCTGATGTTTGTTGTTCTCAAGGCAATCCGGGCCTTTACGGGGAAGTTTGGGTCGTCACAGCTTTAAAAATAGCTAGTTTTGCAAATGACCTCAGAATTTGACGAAACTAATTTTGTTGGATCCGCAAAATTAAATTATTGCTAGATTTCAATTTTCGTGATTTTTGATGGCAGTATGTGGCCGTACGGGATTTTAATGTTAAATGCAGTCGATAATTTGACCTTTAAAAATACGTTGTGTGAGCAAATGGATTCGGAATTCGACGAAACCAGTTTCGTTGGGACCGTAATGTCGAACTGTAGCTGCATGCCGGTTTTCGTGATTTTTAGGTATCGTGTGTGATCACATGGATTTTAAGAAAGAAAAAATAAATAAAAATAAAATATCTAAAACAAATGTGTGAATATTAAAGGAGCCACGTCCTTCATTTTTCATCCACCCCTTCCACTATATAGTAACGTCATCGTTTTCTTCGATCAAAAGCAAGCCGCCACTCAGTTCTTCGAACGTGAAAAAACTTCATCTTCCAAATATCAAAAACAATTCTTCCAAAAATCTCTAAAATCATAAAATATATATGTACAGATTGTTGGTGGTGTGCTCTTCAATGTGGTGTACGTTTCGAAGGGCTCGATGCCCATTCTCGTTCACGGTCTTTTTCGAATCGCAGCTAGGGTTTTGGGTATTCTCAGTTTTAAGCATCTTTTGGTACGAATAAGTTTGCTTTTGAATTTCCGAGATCGAGTAGCACCTAGGCGCACACTTTGGTGAAGAATCGTGAACAATTCGGTTGCAAGTTTAACTGTAGCAGGGTGATATACTGTCGATGCAAAAACTGTGGTGAGCTCGAGTTGGTTGTTGAGGACGTAGGAGGATGGAGATGTCGAAGAGATGAACTCCGGTCATCTCGGTGTTGTATTTCACGAAGAAACGAAGTTGTGAGGTTGGTATGAGGATTCGGAATCGCTGTTGAGAATGGAGCAGGTCGCATTCAACTGTTTGGGGAAGACGAGAATGCGGGTCTAGGTAGTCAATTGGAGTTGGGGTAGAAATGTATGGGTAAAGCCCGTGTATTTAAATTAAATCCATGTTTTAAATTATTTAAAAGTGTACACTAACTTCGCAAATTCATAACTTCGTCATACGATATCGAAATTCAGCGAAACAAGACCCATCAGGATCGTATGGACGGACACTACATGATGGAACTGACTGGAAGTCCATCGGAGCTCGTTACAATTTATAGCAAAATAAATTGTCCGTTTGAATCAAGCGATGGTTATCGTTATTAATGATGATCTTCCAATGTGAGCAAAACTCACCAACTCTGAACAGTTATATTTTTATAACGTATTCTTTGAACTGATAATTATCTGTTGATTGCTCTGTGTTAACTGTTTGGTCGGATTGCTTATGTATTGGTTGAAATTATAGACAACAATATTTATATATATCGTTAATCAAATATCGATTCTGTTTATCAGAATATTTCATATCGAAGTGAAATCGATGTTATTATATTGTTTAACATCTGTGGACGCAGGGAAACAGGTCGGAGGAATCCAACTGGATTCCTCAACATATATTTTTCTGTTTTTCATATATTGTGTATATGATGTGATATATAATTAGTTGTTGATTATGTGTGTTTGAATGATATCGATCACCGTTGTTTGGTATTTTAAATACCGTAAGAAATACAGGGATGTAAAAAGGGGATTTTCAAAGTATATTTTGAAAATAAATTAGTTATATAAAATCAATGGATTTTATATATAAAAAGGGAAAAGGATTTTATAAAAGGAAATAATTATAAAATCAAAGAGTTAAAAAGGATATTAAAGGAAAATATTTGTAAACCAAATATAAAGGAAATTTTTTGTAAAACAAATATAAAAGGGAAAGATTTGTAAATAAAAGAGAAAAAGGAATATTTGTAAAACAATTACAAATAGAAATAAAAAGGAAAACATTTGTAAAACATTTACAAATGGAATTGGAAAGAAAATATTTGTAAACCATTTACAAATAGAATTTAAACGAAAATATTTGTAAAACATTTAGAAATAGAGAAAATGGAAATATTTATTTATAGAACAAATAAAGTTTTAATAGGAATATTTATTTAGAGAATAAATAGAATTTAATCAAAGGAATATTTAGAAAATGAATAGAAAATGGAAATCTGTTTTTAACAGATAAATGGAAAATATTTATTTAAAGTGGAATTAAATAGAAATCTGTTTTAATAGATGAACTGGGAAGATTAATTTATACACAATATTTTATAAATTAAGTAAAATATTTATCATTGGATAAATGGGATATATAAGTCAGGACTTATATAGAGAAGTAAGAATCGATTTCAACATCGATATTTGAAACTGAATATGGACGCAGAGCTAAGAAAAGAAGTTAATCAAAATGTGTTAACCAAAATGAGTTAAAGGGGTTAATCGAATTGAGGTAGAGTTAATCGTTTAGTGTTAGAATTAATCGATTAGAGTTAGAATTAATCGATTAGAGTTAGAATTACTCGATTTGAGTTAGAGTTAATCACTTAGAGTTAACCAGTTAGAGTTAATCACTTAGAGTTTACCAGTTAGAGTTAATCACTTAACCAGTTTGAGTTAATCAGTTAGAGCTAACCAGTTAGACTTAATCAGTTAGAGTTAACCAGTTAGGGTTAATCAATCAGAGTTAATCAAATTAAGTTAATCGATTAGAGTTAAGATAATAGAGATAAGATAATCGAGTTAAGATTATCGAGTTAAGATAATCGAGTTAAGATTATCGAGTTATCAGGTTAAGATTATCGAGTTAAGATTATCGAGTTAAGTAATCGAGTTAAGTTATCGAATAAGATAATCGAGTTAAAGTTTATTCGAAGTGGAATTATCGAATATCACTTATTTGAAGAAGAGTAATCGAATATAGTTTATTCGAAAGGAGTTATCGAATATTGTTATTCGAAGAAAGGAGTAATCGAATTTAATTATTCGAAAAGGAGTTCTCGATTATAGTTTAATCGAAAGGAGTTATCGATTTTAGTTTAATCGAAAGGAGTTATCGAATTTAGTTATTTGAAAGTGAGATTATCGAATATAAGTTATTCGAAAGGAGATTTTCGAATATAGTGTATTCGAAAGAAGGAGAGTTAGTCGAATATTAGTTATTCGAAAGAGAGTTAATCAAATAAAGATTACTCGAAAGGGAGTTATACGTCAAATTCGATTATATCGAATTCGAGAAAGTATTATTTACTTTCCGGTTTTTAAATCAATATATATTTATTTATAAATCAGGTGTTTATTTATTTATTCACATTAAATAATAAAAGTTATAATTGAAGTTATATATTTCGAAAGTAGGGATTATAACGTTATCGTTATAACCAATGTTTTCAATAAAGAAGTGGATTCGTAAATTGAATCCGAGAGTTACGTAAGGAAGTTTGTTAAAGATTTAAGAGATAAACTTTGACTATTTCGAAGTTAAAACGTTGTTCAATTAAGGTCTGAGAGGTAATTATACCCCAACTTGATTGACTTCCTTCTTAACTAAGGAATGGTAAGGTTTGATAGTGAATAATGGTTAAGTGAATTTAGTAAATGGTTTGAGTTGGCATGGCGATGTTTGATTTAAACATCAGTTTAAATCCAGTGAAGGAGTTTTGGAAATGTTTTCCAAATAAGAATCAGAATTGTTTTCTGATAATAGAAAATAAGAATTTAGAAAATATGGAAACAGGAGATAAATAAATTAATGAACTAAAGTGATAAATGTTCAATGATGATTGATCCATATAATTTCCACTTGGAAATAATATTGTTGTTTGCACACATTTTTTCTTTGATAGTTAACTCACCGACTATCGAAGTTTTTGACCATTTTGATGTTGTTAATATGGAGAGAACGGTTGGATTATTATCCGAAGAGCCACTCCGTATTGGCATAAGCGTTGCGAATCATATGTGCGAAAGTTAATTGAAGACAGAGTAAAGTGCAAGGGCTGTTGTATAAATCTTAGGTAAAGATTGCCTAAGATGGTTGTACTGAATAGTGCCTTCGGTTTGTCCAGTCCCAGGACGACCTATATGGAAGAATGTCTGATGGAGTATATTTAATAGATCGCATAAGTAGATCTCTTCAAACATATTTACGTTTGGTGGCGAAGGAATTCGTTTCTCTTAGCTGTATACCAGTGGTATTTTTGGGGAAATCAATTTGTTATTTGGCGGGTATGACGATGTGACATTCAAAGTGAATAAATGTGTGATCTGTCAGAGATAAGCAAGGCCTCTAGCCTCACAACCGGGAAATGAAAAAAATTGGGCAGGTAGCATGGCTATGTAGGTCGCACCTATTTGGGTGTATAATCACCTGATCTAGAGTTTCATTTACTTATAAAATCTATTGCCGATGCTGTCCCATTCGGGAAACGGTTGCTGAACCGTTGGTGATATACGTTCGATACACTCAAGCGAAATGAGTGGTCGGTCATGTGTGGCCGGTTTGCAAGATGTTCTTGTTGAACCTAGTGTATTCCTCTTTAGAGGTACAATAGCGAAAGGTGGTTCCATACCTTGTCATAGTTGGAAATCCATTACCCAATACGTGCTTGCGGTTTTGATTGTATACTATATATGTAGAACATGAGATGAAAGCGTTTCTGCTAGATGAATATTATATTGTGGTTGATAGACATTATTATAATATCAAAAGGTTTTTGATATAAAGATATTCTCATAACGGAAAAACCCGTTCCGTTATACGGCGTGGTCTTATGAGATATCGTTTACTTGTGCAAATTGTTTTAAACTGTTTTACTCACTCCAGTCCCATGACTGACCCGGAGTTTATTTTGTTTTGTTTTCCCTAAAATCTTGGGTGCCCAGTTTTGTACGGGCAGTCAAATAGTCAGGATTTTTCAGATATACTTGGAGAGCTTGGAGCAGGAGGCTTCAGAATTATATAGCTATAGCTATTTCCACTGCGTTGTAAATGTTGTACTCTGATAATGTTACTGTATACATATACTGATTTTATTTCAAGGATATGTTATCTATTATATGTTGTTTGTTTCGTTGTGAGATTCGTGTTACTCTGATGTTGCATCTTCTTATTCTTCTTCTATTCTAAGTTTCTATCTTATCTATTCTCACCCTCTGTTTTATTTCTATTAGTTTCCTGATTTCCAGTGTAATGTGGGTTGAACTTGTGTTATTTAGTCAGCTCAAATTGGACCGGAATTTCGGGACACTACATTTTCGATATTGGATTCCGTAATTATATGGATATTGTTGAGGAATTTGAAAGATATATATATATCGTTATTCCCTAGATGATATTTGTTTGTTTCAGAATATTATATTGAATATAAGCCGATATAATTTCTATTCAGAGCCTTGTATTTGATATCAAATTAGATTTTGGGTTTGTTGTGAATGGTGTCTTTATGAACACTGTTCTTAAACCCAGTTGAGAAAAGAATAAATCTTTTAATTAATATTTAGAGAAGTTATTCCAGATTAATTAATATTTAATCGGATTGAATTAAGATTAGATTTTGGGTTTATCGTGAACGGAGTTTAAATAACACTTGCTTTTTAACCCAATTAATAATGAAGATATGATTTGGAATTTATACTCTTTTAATTAAGATTGATGGAAATTTTCCAAAGTAAAGTTTTCCAATTTAATATATTAAATTGGAATTGAATGGAATTCGATTCGGTAATAATCGAGATGAGCTTCTGTGATGGAAGGTCGTTATTATATATGGAATTTAAAAGGATTTCTGTTATTCAATTTATATTATTAGTCGGACACGGGAATTTATATTGATTATACACTATTATGATTTCCGTGTAGATATCATTTTGATGGAGATGATTTTGGGTTTATCGTGAACGGTGTTTTAAATAACATTAGTTCTTTAACCCAAGTTAATGGCAGGATTTATTTCCTAAATTTGAATAATCATTAAATAATGATTTTTGGAGATTAAAACTAAGAGGAGTTTTAATGAATATTTAATTAAATTAGAATGTTAATGTGGTAACTAAATTTGCAAAATTTGTAGAAGTGTTAGAAAATGGTGTATCACCAGTTTTACTTCATGCAGTATTTAAATCTTTATTTAGATTTGAACGTAGAATAGTAATTGAATTTACCAAAAACGCAGTGGGTGTTAGTTATGGAGTACTACCTAATTTTCTCCCTGGGATAAATAGGTTGGGATTGGAAAATAAAATAAATGAGTACTTCGGTAAGGCTCGATAATCCCGACTAGTTTGATAAACCTTAATTTGGTTTAAAGTTGTGAAAAGATAATGCAAAACATTTTAAATTGTTTCCAAGTGAATATTTAAACAAGAGGTTTAAATGAATTAAATCTTTGATAAGATTTGTGGAAATAATTCCCAATGTAAAGAATATTTGAATAAAATAATATTCTGGATTGGAATGAGGCATACGATGTGTTTTTGTAGCACTTGATTATAAGATAAACGAGTTATTCGAAAAGACCGGGTTAAAGCCATTCTGAATAATTGATATGACGACTAAAAGTCGAAGATATTGAAGGTGGTGGTTAAAGACTGGCGATCTTCACATCAAATGGATTACTACTGATTCCCTGGATTTAGGTAGCTACCACGGAGGGGTTACAGTGATAGTGGTCCGGACGTACTCATTGATTGTTCGGATATGTGAGGGCCTCTTTCCTATATTGGACATATGGGATGAGGAATAAAGTGCCTCTGGTGTCGTTCAGACCTAGAACGGACTTGGAAATGGATGGTACGTCTGATGTTGTATTCCTCTATGCTGTATTCGTTGATCTCTGCTAAATATATATATATATATATATATATATTTAGTGGTGGAGAATTTATTCTCTTGCTTAACACCCTTCTCTGAGACGTACGAGCGTAGAGGTTATATATTGGCAGAAATCAATGTTATGGTATGGATTGACAATGTGACATGCTGAGATGCATGGATCAAGGCTTTTGTTGAAAAGCAGAGCCATGTGGTTGATGATCGAAGCACAACTTTAAGTAGCACAGCTTTGTGTAGCGTTAATTCGCTAGCCTCACACACCGGTATGATGTTGAATTGTTGGTCAGGTCAATATGCTTTTGAGATGAGGATAGACGATCTTAGGGTTGTCATGGATTCGGTCGGCCGAGATGAGCTGAGTGTGGTCACTCCACGCTCTGAGGGATAGGGTACACCCCTTGATTCCCAAAGGGGTAGAGTAAGCGGTGTTTTCTCTAGTTGGGACGTAAGCCACAGTGATACTTGATTTCCCAAAATGGCGGATGTGCATTACGGTGTTTTCTCTAGCTGGGACGTAATTCGTTGAGTATTGCACTACGCGATAGATCTTTCGAATCAGCAGCCATCATGGTGGAAATCCAACATTCCAATACGAGGTTTGCGGTTTTAATTGTAAACCTATGTATGGAGACATAGTAGGATGGTGTGTTATGCCGTCTAGGATTGATACATTTACTTTCAAAATTGATTTCTACACTATACACTTATAGAAATAATAAAAGATAAATTTCGCGTATCAAGCATATTTGGCTACTATAAGGTAAAACTCTATCCTCCGGCTTGCGTTGCATTGTGTGATGGGACTGGAGTCTTATAATAGCTTCATTTTTCTTTTATTTAGCATTGCGAGTTTTGTTTTCTGGTATTCATGCGGGATAAACCCATTCCATGTTATACAGCGTGGTCCCGTGATTTACCTAACTTTAAAATAAAAGCTAATAGCTGTTTTAGTTCTCACACCAGTCCCATGACTGACTCAGAGTTTATTGTTTTAACCTAAACTCTGAGTGCCTATATTTTCCACACGGGCAGCTAATAGTTTTGGTTTTCGCAGATATTGTTTTTCATAGGATCCTGGATTACAGCTGGAGCTATATTCTAAAAGCTTTATATCCATATATTCCATGCAGTTGTGTAAGCTGATGTATTTCTACCATGCATTGTATTTATCAAATTTATTTCCACTGCTATGTATTTTATTCTCTGATAATTTTCCGCTGTATAATATTTAATCATACTCTGATATAAACAATGTTCTGTTGTTTGGGTTCTGATGCGTCGTGTTCTCAAAACAATCTGGGCTCCTCCGTCTCTTCTGGGATCGGGGAAGTTTAGGTCGTCTCAAAGAGAGGAAAGAAAACTAAAGTCCGACATGATGAAATATTAATACCAACTTTTCTATAGGCTTATATAATTAAGGAGAAGAGGACTTGTAAACATAGTGTGGCTAAGCCAAGACACAATATTATATTAGTGTCAAAAATTGGGCTTAGTGCCTTGGGACTCTTGGGGTCCATGACACAATATTATATTAGTATCAAAAATTGGGCTATGTAACTTTGGAGTCTTGGTGTTTCATGGTTAAATAGGCCTCTGATTGTAGCTTGGGCCTGTAGCGCTGAAATGAGTTATTTCGATCATTTTTTATCTGTCATGCCCGTTCAATTGAATTGATACAACCCTTTCATTTTAAATGTGTATGCACATTCATGCACCACTTGGTTAAAGGGTCACAACCTTTTCAAAGGTAATTAATGTTCAGATAGGCACCTCCTCTAGCCTATAAATACATGGCCCAAAATGAGACATAATACACATTAGTTATTCTTCTCAATCTGCTACTTCTTCTTTAGAGTACACCTCTGTTCTAGTTTCTATACTCTACTTCAGTTCGTTCGAGCTCCGTTTGTTAGCACTACGCTATGGGGCTGACCCGTTTTATCTTGGGAAACAAATTGCAATTACGTAAGTCAGTGCATATGACGGTACTGTTTTAAGGAAATAGATCTTTGTATTAAGGACACGGACAAAATTGAAAGGATCTCCTTTCTTATTTGTTGGTTATGGTTTTTGTACCATCCCTTTTATGGCACGTTCAGTTGCACTTTTTGTCGTTGCTACAAACGCAGTTTGACGTGACAATCGCTGCATATCTGAGTAACACAAATTGTTGATACTATCTATTTTGTAATACAATTGTGTATTTACAAAATTATTAACAATCATGAGTTGATTGTTGTGATTGTGGATTTCGTAGTACAACTTGCTACTCATTTTTGCTAAAAATCTTAAAACAATATTTGATTGTTGCAGACGACAACAACGATGTCGCAAAATAGCAACAATAATTTTGAACTGAAACAGACGGTGACCAACGCTCTGCTTGCTCCAGTGCTTCCAACAATGGCTCTGTCTCATGGAGAAAGGGAAGAGAAGTTCAACGACATTAAATATTAAGGGTTGACAACAGAAAATGTTGCTTTATCTAACAACATTTAGACTCGCCAAATTTCTGAATAAATCTTTTTAAAAGATGAAAAGAAAATTTGGATGAAATTTCAAGAAGGCATTGCTGATATGAATTTATGTGTAGTAATATCAGAATGCAACCTTGTCTAAAGAATGATTTGTGGACATATGGGCCACTCAACACATATATGCCAATAAGTGGATGTTTACAACCTATGAAACTACAACTTATCAAACAACTTTTCATGGGAAATTCATCTGCATCAAGGATCGAAGGCAAAGGAAAAGTTGTGCTGAAACTAACTTCTGGAAAGTAACTAACATTAAATGATGTTCTCTAAGCTCCATTCGTAAGAACCTGATTTCAGGATCATTGCTCAACAAACATGGATTCAAATTAATCCTTGAAGCTGAGAACAGAGTGTATGTAGGAAGAAGATATGTGTATGATGGTCCATTTAAAGAAAATTTAACCACTTTGTAACCACACACTGATATGAATAAAAGAGAATCTTCTGTTTATATTGTTGACTCTTCCAACATGTGGTATTCTAGATTAGGGCATGTAACCTTAGATATAATGCAGAAATTGATTAATCTAGAATTTATACCTAAGCGTAACTTAGACACCAATCATAAATGTCAAATTTTTGTAGAAGCAAAATTAACAAGAACCTTGTTTCAACTAGAATTTATACCTAAGTGTAACTTAGACACCAATCATAAATTTCAAATTTGTTCAGAAGCAAAATTGACAAAAACCTCGTTTCATCACGTTGAACGAGAAACTGAACCTCTAAATATAATACATACAGATGTATGAGATTTGAAAATGTGTCGAACTAGAGGTGGAAAAAGTTATTTTATTACTTTTATTGATGACTGTACTAGGTACAATTATATGTATCTCCTTAAAAGTAAGGATTAAGCAATTGATGTGTTTAAGCAATACAAAGCAGAAGTCGAGAATAAAATCAATAAGAAAATAAAAGCTTTAAGAAGTGATAAAGGAGGAGAATATTAATTCTTCTTTTTTGCGCTGAACCTGGTATTATACACCAAACTACAACACCATATTCACCACAATCTAATGGTACAGCCAAACAAAAAAAAATAGAAATCTTAAAGAAATGTTGAATGCTTTATTGTTAAGTTCTGGCTTGCCAGATAACTTTTGGGTAGCAGTTATCCTTTCGACAAACCATATTTTAAATAAAATACCTCAAAGGAAAACATCCAAATCTCCTCATAAACTTTGGAAAAATAGACCACCAACTTACAAGTACTTAAAAGTGTGGGGGTGTCTTAACAAAGCAGAGGTACCAAAACCAAAGAAGGTCAAAATTGGACCAAAAACGGTTGATTGTGTACCCATTGGATATGCCCAAAATAGTGCCGCATATCGATTTTTGTTACAAAAAACTAAAATTGATGATATTCATGAAAATACCATCATTGAGTCGCGAAATACTAGATTTTTTGAATGTATATTCCCCTTGAAATAGGGAACTGAAAATCATATACCTAAGAGACCGTGTGAAGACGAAGTTCCTAATTCTCTTGAGGATGCTAAACAAAATAACACTAAGAAGCAAGTGTAGAAACCAAGAAAAAGTAAAAGGTCAAGGACTTTAAAAACCTTTGGACCGGACTTCTATACCTTTATGTTAGAAGACGATCCATTGACATTGCCCCTTATTGGAAAGAGGAAATTAACAATGAGATTGAATCCATTATGCCCACTCATACATGGAATTAGTTGATTTACCTCAAGGATGTAAGACCTTAGGTAATAAATGAATATTTAAAACGAAATTGAAACCTGATGTTCAATAGAGAAGTAAAATGCTTGTCTGGTAGTCCAAGGATTTAAACAAAAGGAAGACCTGGACTATTTTGATACGTATTCACCAGTGACGAGGATAATGTCAATTAGAATGCTTATTGCAATTGCATCCACACATGACTTAAAAGTACATCAAATGGGTGTCTACAAATGCATTCTTGAATGGTGAACTAGAGGAAGAAATCTATATAAACAACTTGAAGGATCTCTCAGCTCATAAAATGAGAATAAAGTTTGCAAACTAGTAAAATCACTTTATGGTCTTAAGCAAGCTCTAAAACAATGGCATGAGAAGTTTGATAAAACTATGTTATCAAATGGATTCATGATACATAATCCAGATAAATGTGTACATAATACACACAAATATTGGATATCGTTGTTTGTCTCTATGACCTGTTGATCCGAGGTAATAATTATTCCAAAATAACATCTACAAAGGATATGTTATCCTCTAGATTCTATATGAAATACCTATGACTGGATGATGTGATATTGGATGTAAGAATTCTGAGAGCACCACAGGGATATGCATTATCCCAATCGCATTACATCGCCAAAATACTTGAAAATTCAAGAAATATAATGTAACTATTGCAAAATCACCAGTAGATGTGAACCAAGATTGGGTAAAGAATACTGGTGATGGTATCTATCAGTTAGAATACTCTCGTATACTATGAAGTATCATGTATGTTATGAACTGTACTAGGCCTGATATCTCATATGTTGTAAGAAAACTTAAGTAGATTTACCAGCAATCCTGGTAAACATCATTGGAAAGCGATATCAGAGTTCTAGGTATCTAAAGTGTACACAAAGCTATGGTCTACACTATGCAAACTATCCTTCAATAGTGGAAGGAAACACTGTTGCAAATTGGATCACTGGATCACATGATACAAAGTCTACAAGTGGATATTTGTTCACATTAGGTAACGGAGCAGTTTCATGGAAATCATCCATTTAGACTTGTATTGCAACATCTGCGATGAGTTTATTGCACTAGATAAGACTGTAGAAGAAGACGAATGGTTTCGAAGCTTCTTGGAAGACATTCCTAATTGGAGCAAACATATGCCTCCAATATGTATACATTGTGATAGTTAATCAGCTATCGAAAGAGCTAATAGTACACTATACACTGGTAAATCTAGGCATATTTATCGTAGACATAAAATAATAAGACAACTTCTCTCTAACGAGGTTATCACAATAGATTACATTAGATAACACAGTGGATCCACTTATAAAAGGCTTGCCAAGAGAGAGTTCAAACTTTATCGATGGGAATGGGGCTAAGGCCTATAGACTAAAGGTTTTTCAAAAATGGAAACCCCACCTAGTTGACTAGAGATCCCAAGATCTAGGTTCAAAGGGATAACGAAGTTTAAGAGAAACTTGATGGCACTGTTATACACAAACCATTCCTATGATAAGAGTGCATTATGTGTTGAAAATGATAAGTATTAATACTTTTAATGATGTCCGTATTTGAGGAATTAGAGAATAACATTTATAGAATCACCTACGTAAATGCGAAGACGCCGCTTCAAAGAGAACTATGAGGCCAAATTCTCTATGCACTTATGAGACCAGGCAAGTGTTCAAGGAAAAAAACGAACACATACAGAGAATGAAGGATTATAAGAAGCATTTATCATGTGTTATCAACTTTGGAATTACACAAAACGCATACAGTTCAAGGAAAGTCTATGCCTACTGATCTGCCTGTGATTCAGATAGGCAATCACACTAGGAAAGTTCAAGGCCCATGTGCTACATTAACCGATACGATAAATGATTCGTGAAACTAAGAACGATTGCGCGTTCATATGGGAATTGTTGGAAATGAATACCAACTAAAGTCTCACATTGTGAAATATGAATACCAACTTCTCTATAGGCTTATATAAATAAAGGAGAAGAGTCCTTGTAAACATAGCGTGGCTAAGGCAAGACAAAATATTATATTAGTGTCAAAAAATGGGCATAGTGCTTTGGGACTTTTGGGGTTCATGACTCAATATTATATTAGTGTAAAAAAATGGGCTTAGTGCCTTAGGACTCTTGGGGTCCATGAAATAATAATATATTAGTGTCAAAAATTGGGCTTTGTGCCTTGGGACTCTTGGTGTCTCACGGTTAAATAGGCTGCTGATTGCAGCTTGGGCCTACTGGGCTGAAACGAGTTATTTCAATCATTTTTGATATGTCATGCCTGTTCAACTGAATGGATACAACCATTTCATTTTAAATACTTACGCACATTCATGCACCACTTGGTTAAAGGGTCGCAACCTTTTCAAGGGTCATTAATGTTCAGATAGACACCTCCTCTAGCCTATACATACATGGCCCAAAACGAGACAGAATACACATTAGTTATTCTTCTCAATCTGCTACTTCTCCTTCAGAGTACACCTCTGTTCTAGTTTCTATACTCTTCTTAAGTTCGTTAGAGCTCAATTTGCTAGCATTACGCTAAGGGGTTAATCCATTTTATCATAGGAAACAAATTGCAATTACACCATTGTCTTGATCACCCCCGAGACCATCACCAGTCCACTTCCGTGCCATTCAGGCCCCTTGCGACCACATCTTGCAGTCGAATAACTAGACAGTCATCCACCTCATTCATTGCTTCATCCACAACAACATGTCACAAACTTGTATAAAAACCTCCAGTCCAATCAGTAGCTCCTCCGCCTTGTAGCCTGACTTAACACATTTATTTTGCATCACCTAATCCATGCATCTATCAACAATCCAATTCCTCTGTAACGAACATTAGACATCTGGCCACATACCCGGATCTTAGTCTGACTGCTTGGACAGGTCTGAGAAATGACCTTCAACTCAGAGCTTCACATCTTTTCTGCGTGTATGTCACCATAATTGTTCATGTTTATGTCCATCTATGTTGGTTGCATACTAGTTATGGATACTCGCGTGTGGTAATTGGCGTATGTAATCACATCGTCCGAAAATGAGAGTGCTATAACGCACGACTTATATTTTATGTCGTATTTTATCGAAATAAAATTTATTATATTTACAACATATATGTTTTCATACAAGTCAATTTATTTACATTTTCATTTAGGAATTTAAATTAACATTGACATTTGACATTAGTTGACATCCAACATTGAATATAAATTGAATTGCTGTCATACTTGATAATCCAGTTAGATTTGGAATGAAATTATTCATACTGAATTTGTAATGAATCAAGTGGAATATTAGCTTCATCATAATCAAAGTCAAAAACTTGGCTTCGGACTGAACATCAACATTCAACAATGAATTGTAATAGATTAAGTCAAACTAATTTGTTGATTTTAATTTTGATTTGATATTGATCACACTGTTATATGATTATTGCGTTGTGTTTGACTTGGACCTTGATTGTATGTGTGAACTTATAGGTTATTATGATAGATAATATTGCATTGATTTTGTTGTTACATATATTTCAGTCACCGCTTGTTGATTATTAAATTCATGGTGTTACCGAATGGTTATATGTTGTAACTGGAATCGGAACCTGAATTAAGAAATAATTTGAAATTTTATATACCTTTGGCATTTTGGTATGAGTTTAAATGATATAAGTCATTTATTTAAGTTATTTAAATTAAGTTATTTTAAAGGAATTTGGATTTGTTAAAGAATTTTTTTAAAAAGAAATTTGAAATTGTAGTCCTATTTAATTTAAATTTGGCATTTAAAATTATTTTAAATTAGATTGAAATTTACATCAGCTTTAAGTTAAGTCGAAATCAAATCTGAATTATATATCCATTTTTAATTGGAAATAAATTATATTTTTTCTTTAAATGAATTTAAAATATAAATTTCTAACAATTTACGAACTTTTAGAGCCCAATAATAACCTATATGGCCTATCCCCTTTCCCTGAAGGCTAGGATGAGGCCCGTGCTTCGCACATAGGCAGGTTTATGGTCCTTGAATGCCATTGTAGTTTGGTAAATGCTACTTTAGCTACAACAATGTGGGTTCTTCTTTTTGTTGTACGTGGAAATGAAATGTGAGAATATATGGAATCATAACTTGTAATGCAATCAATATCTTCGAACCATTCGAAGCTGAATGTTTTAACGAAGCTTAAGGGCATGTCCGAACGTTGATTTAAAATGCTTCCATTATTGAATGCCTATTAGTAGGGTGCCTACTTTCCAAGCTTGATTATGTCTATTGTAACACCCCACCTCCGCCAGGGTCACTCTTGCAAGTACACTAGCTTCGGAGGGGCGTTAAACGAGGTAAACATGCACGCAGATATCACAAGACAGGACATATAAGTAAAACAGAGTAGTAAAGCAGCGGATAGAAACTAGCATTTCAAAACCATGGTCAAGTTACATCAAAGTACTTGGTCATTATTTTTCCATAAAAAAAAGTCTAGAACATAAACTGAAAACTGGAAAAAAAAACATAAAGTAACTATCCCCAAAGTAGAAATAAGGCCATAGCATGCTCAAACCATACATGAGCTATCCAGAAAAGCAGCTAAAGATCCAGCTAGGTACCAGTGTTCCCACCTTGCAAACCTGGGGGGGGGGGGAACGGAAGAAAAGAGGCGAAAGAAAACGGGTTAGTCAAAAAGACTGGTGAGTCCTATCTACTATTATTATAAAAACTAATAAAGTTAACTGGACATGTAAAGAAGAGATGAAACATAGGGTGATGACTGGCATGGTGAAAAGTTAACAAGATAGATCAAGTGTGGCATTGCATATACAAGGTTAAGTTGCACCAAGTGTGTACTAGTAATCTATGTCAAGTATCAACATGAAATGATCCCTTGGCCCAAAGCTGGGCCACATCATGAGATGACCTAAATCGAGGTCCAACTACTCGGTCTAGTCGATTGGCTCCCTAAAAGCCTAACTCGTCAAGTGTCGGTGTCATAAGGCCCAATCACGAAGTGTAGTCAAACTGTGCTTGGTCCACCCTAGGGTGTATCAAGCCCTAGGGTGCCAACCACGGACATATATCAAGCACGCACAGTCTAAACCTACGGGTGCCCGTGTCTGCTTTTTCAACTCCGGACCATGTGCACGACCATAGTCCGCCTGAACCTACACCGGCGCACCTACTCAGCCGTCGTTTTGGTCGCTTACATGTCAACCCAGTAATCGTGCCTCACCCTAGCCTAGTCCCTAGGGTATCATGATACAATCAAGAGGGTTACTGGTGAAAAGGGCCACGTAACTAGGGTTTCTAACGGGTTAAATGTGGTTAACCCTATCCCATCAAGTTGGTTAAGTGTACCCAAGGTTCATGACTTAACTCTATCAACCCATCGTGTTTAATTGGTTAAGTATTCAAGTGGTCCATGACTTAACCCTATCATGTGGCATTAATTAATTTAATGCACCCAACCTCTCACATTAGACCTTGTTGTGGTTACTAGTTAAGCCGGGCGGGTCCGGTTAGCTTTACACCACAACTTGGTCTAACCTCGGGTTTCAAGTGCGACATGACCAACTACTCACATTGCGTCCTATTGCTTGTAGCCACTAGTTAAGCTGGTCGGTTGCGGGTAGATTTATGCTACAAACTCAACCCAACCTCGAGTGGGCCACACTCATATTTTCTAAGTGTCATGTCCATTATTTTGTTTGCAACATAATCATAAGTCAGTGTTCATGTCATATTTTTAAAATCATGTTTCATGTCATTAATATTACCCAAACCCAACGCATTCCCCTCGCATGTACGTTTCGCATAACGTAACATAGATCAAAAGAGGGAACTTGGCAAAACATGATAAGAAGGGCATAAGGTAATAAGATTGGCCACAAGTTAAACATGGTGGAATAGGAGGCAAAGGTGTTCATAAACTTGCATATTACATCATAGGCCTCAAAACATGCATAATATCAACTTTAGCAAAATAGGTGAAACATGGTCATAAATGACATAGGATGATAGCAAGTGATTCGCATATAACACCATATGCAAGATAACAACTTGCATATTACATTATAAGCCTCAAAACATGCATGATATTAAACTTAAGCAAATAGGTGAAACATGATCATAAATGACATAGGATGGTGGCTAGTGATTCGCATACAACATCATATGCAAGCTAACACAAGGTTTATGAGAGTTTCTATGTTGCTTTATGCAACATTTCCAATCAAAGCTCATAGCTTTCTATGCATAAGGTAAAGGTGATAGCTTTACAAACATGCATAGAATATATTTATGCATAACATGATAGGATCAAAGCACATATCATACTTAGGCCCAAACTCAACTTGCAACATGTCATATTTAACTTCATAGTTAGAATCTAAGAGTAGTATAGGGCTTACAATGCTATGAAGACTTATAAAATATAAATAAATTGAGACGAAGCCACTAGCAACTCTAAAGACCCCTAAATAGGAAGCATCGATGAAAACCCTTGAGAAATTAGAAGAAGATCCTTGCTTTAATGAAGAAAGATTGAACTTTGGCCTTAGAAACTCTCAAACAAGCTAGGAACTCTCATATGAATGAAGATGGAGGCTATGACAAGAGGGTGGAGGCCATGATTAAACATTTTTGCATAGTTTAGTTGTAGGATTGATTTATGATGACTTAGGCTAGGTATTAGGGTCTTTTTATAGGTGATTAGGTTAGTTTAGACCATAGGATTAACCCTAAAACACATCAGGTCCGTCAAATCCTGTCAGAAACTTCTAGAACTGGACCAGAGACAAGTGCAGGTGCACCAAGCCAGGATGGCTCGGCCACCCGTGTCGACAAGGGTGTCGACTAGGCAGTCGACACCACCCAGGGTGTGTCGATACCCCAGTCGACTCCCATGTCGACTTGGGGTTTTGGCGGGAGGTATTCGCGCCCATGCTTTCTGGCTCCAGATTTGATTTTTGAACCTGATTTTCAACTTGGAATTTTCTGAAATCTTCATTGGGCCATAACTGGGTCATACGGACTCCGATTTTCGAAAACTTGGACTCTATTTCGCGTATTTTTCCGAGACGAACGCAATGGCAAAGCCTGTTTCCCTTGATTCATATTTTATCATTGAATTCTGCCTTGATTTATGTTATAACTTGTTATTCAAAATATGGGTTGTTACATCCTCCCCACCTTAAAGGATTTCGTCCCCGAAATCTCTAAGTTATGAAGAACGTATCCTACCATCCATCATCCATCTACTCAAAACATCATCCACGTGCAGTCAATGTCCTTAACAAATTCTAAATGTTGTATGCTTATATGCAAAGGTGTGTATATATGTACTTATCTAATGCGAAAATCAGGCGGTTACTGATTCAGTAGACCCCCTTAATGCAAAGTATGTTAGTGAAATGAGTCCATATGTATGAAAAATCCTAACATAATTTATAATCTCTACATGAGTGCACATAACATTCATCCATATGCAACATCCACGTGATAGCATAACAAGTTTCATCGATGAATAAGTATCAGCACTCATGCATATGCAATATGAAAGTGTGTGAGCCGATCTTAGTGCCTAATGTGTATCTTGCATCCACGAGTATCCACTTGCAATCACTTGCAACCACTTGCAAACATCAAGCATAACATGTTTCAAATACATGTTTCATCCAAAGGGTTTCTACTTAAGGTTCTCATGACAAGGTTAACAAGATAAACGGGATAAACATGGATATCAAAAAGAAAGATATGCTAATTAGGAAAGGAGATTGAGAATGTACCCTCAAAAAGAAATGGATAAAGCTCACACATCTTCTCCTCGGTTTCCCAAGTTGCATCTTCTTCGGCTTCACTTCACTGAACTTTCACCAATTTGACTTCTCGATTTCTTAGCTTCTTGATCTCTATTCCCAAGATACGAATCGGAGCTCTCCTCAAGGTTGCCTCTTTCTCTACCTCCACGTCTTCAAGAATGCTTGGTTCAACCACCTCAGCGGACTCATGTAGGCACTTTCGGAGATGCGAGACATCAAAGACATTTTGCACTCCGGCTAGCTTCTCGGGCAATTCCACCTTATAAGCCATTTTTCCAATTCTCTCTATGATAGGGTAGGGTCCTACGAACCTTGGTGCCAGTTTCCCAACTGCTCCAAAACGTACCACATTACGCAAAGGAGAAACCTTCACGAAAACCATATCCCCAATTTCGAATTCCAAATCTGTCCTTCGCTTGTCAGCCTACGATTTCTGTCTGCCTTGGGCCGCTTTCATCCGTCTTCTCACCAATTCAACTTTCTCAGATGTGTCCCGCATCATATCGGGCACAAGTATAAGCCTATCCGTTGTCTCCCACCAACAAGATGGTGACCTACATGGCCTCCCATACAAAGCTTCAAATGGTGACATCCCTATGCTGGCTTGATAGCTATTATTATAAGCAAACTCTACAAGGGGAAGGTTGTCTTCCCAAGTACCGCCAAAGTCAAGAACACATAGCCTCAAAAGATCTTCTAGCACTCTATTCACCCTTTCGGTTTGGCCATCCATCTGGTGGTGATAGGCTGTACTCAGATTCAATCGCTTACCCATCGCTTCTTGCAAACTATTCCAGAACTTGCTAGTGAAAATTGGATCACGATCGCTAACTATGCTAGAAGGAACTCCATGCAACTGCACTATCTCCCGAAGATAAATAGATGCTATCCATGATGCGGTCCTCTTGCTCTTTACAGGAATGAAATGAGAACTCTTCGTAATTCTATCAACTATGACCCATATGCTCATGTTCCCTTTCCTTGACCTAGGCAATCCATCCACAAAATCCATAGAAATACTCTCCCACTTCCATTGTGGGACCTCTAATGGATGTAATAGCCCACCGGGTTTCTTTGACTCGGCTTTCACTTGTTGACACACCATGCACTTTGAAACATACTCTGCCACATATTTCTTCATTCCGACCCAAAAGAAAATGCGCTTCATATCTCTATACATCTTATCTCCTCCAGGATGTATAGTTATCTTCGAGTGATGTGCTTCTTCGAGAACTTTATGCACCGAGTCTCCTACTTGTTGAACGCATAGCCTTCCATCACGCCTTAGCCAACCCTTGTCATCAATAGTATATCTAGCAGGGTGACTAGACGTCTCACCACGGATCAACTTGCCCATGATCTCCACTCTCCGCGGGACTTCCTTCTGGGAAGCCCAAAGTTGATCAAGAAGTGTGGGTCTAAGCTCAAGGGATGCTAATGAACCCGTCATCGACTCAACAGCCGTCGTGAAATCAAAGGTTGCCAAGAACTCTAAGTTCTTCATCTCAATAAACAAGGGACTCAAAGTCAACCTTCTTCTGCTTAGTGCATATGCCACAACATTACCCTTGCCAGGGGTATAAGCTATCTCGAAGTCATATAATGCCAAGAATTCCATCCACCTTTGCTGCCTTAGATTCAGATCTTTCTGCGAGAAGACGTACTTGAGTGACTTGTGATCAGTATACAACTCAAACTTTTCGCCTAGAAGATAGTGGCGCCAGGATTTGAGTGCAAAGACGATCACCGCCAACTCCAAATCATGAGTGGGATAGTTCTTCTCATGAACCTTAAGTTGCCTACCCCCATAACATATCACTCTTCCCTCTTCATCAGAACAGCACCTAACCCCGCGCCACATGCATCTGTGTACACGGTAAACATCTTACCACTATCGGGTAATGCCAAAACTGGAGCTGTGGTAAGGGCCCTTTTGAGCCTTTGAAAAGCAAGCTCACACTCCAAGTCCCATGCAAAGACTAAGTTCTTCTTCGTCAACTTAGTAAGAGGGGCCGAAATCTTAGCGAAGTCCCTGATGAACTTCCTATAATAGCCCGCCAGACCGAGAAAGCTTCTTACTTCGGTTGCATTCCTAGGAGTCTTCCAGTCTTGAACTGTAACCACTTTCGCGGGATCAACCGCTATGCCTTGCTTAGAAACTATATGTCCAAGAAACCGAACTTCTCTTCTCCAGAAATGGCATTTGGAGAACTTGGCTTTCAACTGATGCGCTCTAAGCGTATCCATCACTTCCTTGAGATGCCTAGCATGCTCTTCCTCATCCTTTGAGAAGATCAAGATATCATCCGCGAAGACAACAACAAACTTGTTAAGGAACTTCCTGAACACCCTACTCATCAAATCTACGAAGTAGGCGGGTGCATTAGTCAAACCGAATGGCATGACAAGCCATTCAAAGAATCCATCTGGAGTCCTAAACGCGGTCTTATCAATACTATCCTCAGCCACACTAAGCTGATGGAATCCGGTGGCTAGATCGAGCTGAGAGAAAACAGAGGCACCAACAAGCTGGTCAAAGAGGTCATCAATCCTCGGTAACGGGTGCCTATTCTTCTTTGTCAGCTTGTTCAACTCTCGATAATCAACACATAGATGAAGCGAACCATCCGCCTTAGTAGCGAATACCACCGGAGCACCCCATTCAGAAATGCTTCGCCTAATAAAAATTTTCTCAAGCAGCTCCTTGATTTTCTCACTGAGCTCTCTTCTTTATCACGGGGCCATGTGCCTAACGGGAAGTGATACTGGCTTAGCATTATCAACAAGATAAATGCGAAAATCTATCTCTCGTTTAGGGGGTAATCCCTTAACCTCTTCAAAGACATCAGGACATTCTCGAACCACCTTTACAGATTGCAGATCATTGATGGACGAGTCAAGAGATTCAAGATAACATAGCATGATGGGATCCAGCGGGTTGCAAGAAATCTCTAGGGTATTACCGAGGCGAGTCATGAGCCTCACCACCCTATGCTCACAATCGAGAATGGCTCCATAACTGGACAACCAATCCATGCCCAAGATCAACCTGTATCCCGTGAACCCGAGAACATAAGCATTACACGTGAATTCTACGGTCAAGATAGAAATCTTCAAATCCACACAAATCATAGATAAATGGAAGGAACCCCCAATAGGATTTGAAACACTGATGGGATCCTCAACTAGACTAGTACTTAGGTGCAAACTTTCAACAATGTCAGAAGAAATAAAGGTATGCGATGCGCCAGAATCAAATAAAGTGCGAACAGGAAAGTCAGAAATATAAACAAGACTCTCTACAGAAATACTACCTCGGTCCTGAACTGGAGCAGTGTTGAGAGCATGCACTTGCCCTCCAGAAGGTCCTGCACGCTGAGTCTGCCCTTGCCCTTGCTTCTTGGGGCAATCCTTGCTAAAGTGTCCAGTCTCTCCACAATGAAAGCATTCGCTCAGCTTCCTCTTCTTCTTCCTACAGTCTTTAGCTATGTGCCCAAAAATCCCACAGTAGTTGCATTTTCTTGGGTCCTTTGCCTTGGCCTTGTTGCCCTTGTTGTTCTTGTTGTTCTTGCTGTTCTGATTGCTCTGGTTCCCTCCCTACTTGGAGTCCGTCTTCTTGGTTTGAGTCTCATTAGGCTTGACTTCTTTCTTGCCATTCTTATCGTCTCCTTGAAGCAATGCCATGTCTACTAGGCCTTCAAAAGTGACCCCCATGGGTATATGAGATAGGGCTAAGCCTTGTAATGGCTCATTCAACCCTCGTGCAAAGCGTAAAGCCTTCTTCTGGGGAGTATTAACCATGTCTAAACCGATTCGAGCGAGCTGGTTAAACTTATTCACATACTCCCTCACTGTCATGTCCCCTTGCTTCAAAGATATAAACTTCTCCAACTGCAGATTCGCCTCAGCTGATGAGAGAAACTTAGGCCCAAACCTTGTCCTAAAGTCGGCCCAAGTCTCTATAGGTCTAGTAGCATTAGTGACCTCCCACCAATAAGCAGCTTCTTCTTTTAATAGCCACGCTGCCAATAAAACCATTCTATGGTCTTCCACATCAAAGATAGCGAAAAGATCTTCAGTTTCTTTCAACCAATTTCGTGCCTCCACAAAAGTATCCGTCCCAATGAAATTCTTGCCACCCATCGCCTTAAAGTCCTTGCAAACCTTTGTGAAATATGCTTGTGGATGCTGAGGAGGGGGAGGAGGAGGAGGAACCTCTGTTACGGTGGGGGTATTTGCTGGGCCCGCATCGTTGGCCCTAGCTTCCAAGTACCTCCGGAACCATCCGGGAATGGTTACTCCCTCGGGAAGGTTAAGATCGGCCATGCTGAAAAAGGAAAAGATAGATTAAGAACGAGGAAACGAAGGATAGTGCTAATGGCTTTTGGGGAATAGCCTTTTAAAACTACTAGGCTTTTCTTGGAAAATACTTAATTGGTTTTGAAAATAGTTTTCCAAAAAGGTAACTTTTAAAAACACTTTTGCTCAAATCTTGTAAACCTTATGCTCTGATACCAAATGTAACACCCCACCTCCGCCAGGGTCACTCTTGCAAGTACACTAGCTTCGGAGGGGCGTTAAATGAGGTAAACACGCATGCAGATATCACAAGACAGAACATATAAGTAAAACAGAGTAGTAAAGGAGCGGATAGAAACTAGCATTTCAAAACCATGGTCAAGTTACATCAAAGTACTTGGTCATTATTTTTCCATAAAACAAAGTCTAGAACATAAACTGAAAACTGGAAGAAAAAAAACATAAAGTAACTATCCCCAAAGTAGAAATAAGGCCATAGCATGCTCAAACCATACATGAGCTATCCAGAAAAGTAGCAAAAGATCCAGCTAGGTACCAGTGTTCCCACCCTGCAAACCGGGGGGGGGGGGCGGAAGAAAATAGGCGAAAGAAAACAGGTCAGTCAAAAAGACTGGTAAGTCCTATCTACTATTAGTATAAAAACTAATAAAGTTAACCGGACATGTAAAGCAGAGATGAAACATAGGGTGATGACTGGCATGGTGAAAAGTTAACAAGATAGATCAAGTGTGGCATCGCATATACAAGGTTAAGTTGCACCAAGTGCGTACTAGTAATCTATGTCACGTATCAACAAGAAATGATCCCTTGGCCCAAAGCTGGCCCACATCATGAGATGACCTAAATCGAGGTCCAACTACTCGGTTTAGTCGATCGGCTCCCTAAAAGCCTAACTCGTCAAGTGTCGGTGTCATACGGCTCAACCACGAAGTGTAGTCAAAATGTGCTAGGTCCACCCTAGGGTGTATCAAGCCCTAGGGTGCCAACCACGGACACATATCAAGCACGCACAGTCTAAACCTACGGGTGCCCGTGTCTGCGTTTTCAACTCCGGACCATGTGCACGACCATAGTCCGCCTGAACCTACACCGGCGCACCTACTCAGCCGTCGTTTTGGTCGCTTACATGTCAACCCAGTAATCGCGCCCCACCCTAGCCGAGTCCCTAGGGTATCATGATACAATCAAGAGGGTTACTGGTGAAAAGGACCACGTAACTAGGGTTTCTGACGGGTTAAATGTGGTTAACCCTATCCCATCAAGTTGGTTAAGTGTACCCAAGGTTCATGACTTAACCCTATCAACCCATCGTGTTTAATTGGTTAAGTATTCAAGTGGTCCATGACTTAACCCTATCATGTGGCATTAATTAATTTAATGCACCCAACCTCTCACATTAGACCTTGTTGTGGTTACTAGTTAAGCCGGGCGGGTGCGGGTAGCTTTACACCACAACTTGGTCTAACCTCGGGTTTCAAGTGCGACATGACCAACTACTCACATTGGGTCCTATTGCTTGTAGCCACTAGTTAAGCCAGTCGGTTCCGGGTAGATTTGTGCTACAAACTCAACCCAACCTCGAGTTGGCCACACTCATATTTTCTAAGTGTCATGTCCATTATTATGTTTGCAACATTATCATAAGTCAATGTTCATGTCATATTTTAAAATCATGTTTCATGTCATTAATATTACCCAAAACCAACGCATTCCCCTCGCATGTACGTTTCGCATAACATAACATAGATCAAAAGAGGGAACTTGGCAAAACATGACAAGAAGGGCATAAGGTAATAAGGTTGGCCACAAGTTAAACATGGTGGCGTAGGAGGCAAAGGTGTTCATAAACTTGCATATTACATCATAGGCCTCAAAACATGCATAATATCAACTTTAGCAAAATAGGTGAAACATGGTCATAAATGACATAGGATGATAGCAAGTGATTCGCATATAACACCATATGCAAGATAGCAACTTGCATATTACATCATAAGCCTCCAAACATACATGATATCAAACTTAAGCAAATAGGTGAAACATGATCATAAATGACATAGGATGGTGGCTAGTGATTCGCATACAACATCATATGCAAGCTAACACAAGGTTTATGAGAATTTCTATGTTGCGTTATGCAACATTTCCAATCAAAGCTCATAGCTTTCTATGCATAAGGTAAAGGTGATAGCTTTACAAACATGCATAGAATATATTTATGCATAACATGATAGGATCAAAGCACATATCATACTTACGCCCAAACTTAACTTGCAACATGTCATATTTAACTTCATAGTTAGAATCTAAGAGTAGTATAGGGCTTACAATGCTATGAAGACTTATAAAATATAAATAAGATTGAGACGAAGCCGCTAGCAACTCTAAAGACCCCCAAATAGCAAGCTTCAATGAAAACCCTTGATAAATTAGAAGAAGATCCTTGCTTTAATGAAGAAAGATTGAACTTTGTCCTTAAAAACTCTCAAACAAGCTTAGGAACTCTCATATGAATGAAGATGGAGGCTATGACAAGAGGGTGGAGGCCATGATTAAATATTTTGGCATAGTTTAGTTGTAGGATTGATTTATGATGACTTAGGCTAGGTATTAGGGTCTTTTTATAGGTGATTAGGTTAGTTTAGACCATAGGATTAACCCTAAAACACATCAGATCCGTCAAATCCCGTCAGAAACTTCTAGAACTGGACCAGAGACAAGTGCAGGGGCACCAAGCCAGGATGGCTCGGCCACCCATGTCGACATGGGTGTCGACTGGGCAGTCGACACCACCTAGGGTGTGTCGACACCCCAGTCGACTCCCATGTCGTCTTAGGGTTTTGGCGGGAGGTATTCCCGCCCATGCTCTCTGGCTCCAGATTTGATTTTTGAACCTGATTTTCAACTTGGAATTTTCTGAAATCTTCATTGGGCCATAACTGGGTCATACGGACTACGATTTTCGAAAACTTGGACTCTATTTCGCGTATTTTTCCGAGATGAACGCAATGGCACAGCCCATTTCCCTTGATTCATATTTTATCATTGAATTCTGCCTTGATTTATGTTATAACTTGTTATTCAAAATATGGGTTGTTACATCTATTGGTAATAGTATTTCATATCTTGTTTAGTGTATAATTATATTCACGTACAAATGTTTTATGATGCACATGATATTGTTGTATGCTGGTGGTATTTATCACTTTGTTAAGAAGAATAGTGGCATATTTACCCTGCTGATGGCGTTTGTCACTTTGTTAAGAAGAATAGTGGCACATTTTTAGGGTGCCAATTTAGTGGGTGCTCTAACGAATATTCTGTCATGTAGTCTATATGTTACAACTATTTCTTGTTGGATAAACATTAAATGCAATATTAGTGGGAATGATAAAAAAATGAGGGGACAATTGTCTTTGTAGGTGAAAAGCCAAGAGAAGTTAATGGTCTTTATGTTCATTCATCGAGTGTTGTGTTTGTTCGTTCAAAATTCGTGTCAATTAATGTTATGTCTATTTGAAAAGTCATGTAAACCACTATATATGTGGTTAGTTGTTGCATTGGAAATAAGGGGATAGTAATGAAAAATTAAGAAGTGTAAGAAACTAAAGAAGTTCTTCCTCCATTAAAATTAAAACTAAGTTTTCTCCTCTTCCTAAATTCATCAAATTGGTATCAGAGCCCGGTCGAAATCATGGGATTTCTATTTTTTATGTTGTTCGTTCTCACAAAAGAAAATTATGAAAATTGGAGTAGTATAAAAAAAATTGATCTCCAAAGGGCTACGGGAGATTGTTGAAAATGACTATAAATGGCCAAAAAATGTTAAAAATATGACGGAGAAATAAAGAAAAGCGTTTACAAGCTTGAGATTGAAAGATCATAATGCTCGTGTTGTGATGTGTGAGAACGTCGGTGGAGTAGCATGTAATCATATTATTGGAGAAAAATACACAAAAGATTTGTGGAAATTGTTGAAAGAAGTTTATGTAAACGAGAATGTTGAGATGGACGCAGTTGAGGAGGACAACAGTGAAACACATAGAAAACACGTTAAAAAAGGAGGAAGAGGAGAAGGCGAGAAAAGTGGAGGAGCTAATGAGAGAGAAAGCTGCCAAAGAAGAGAAAAGAATGACAGAAGAAGCTTCCAAAGAAGAGGAAAGAATGAGAGAGAAATCCGTGGAGCAAGAAAAATTGAGAAAGGAAAAGGAGGTCGTGGAGCTAAATGAGAAGCTGATATTGGAACAGAAGTTAAAAGCTAAAGAGGCTGAAGAAAGTAAGAGATGCCAGGCTGAGAAGGACATCAATGTGAAGGGTGAGAATGAGTTTAATTTTAAGCCTTATGTGAATGCGTCTACGGTGCCACATTCTGATGGGTTAAAGTAGAGAAGATGAAGGCGAAGAGGCCGAGTAGTGAAGTTGTAAATAAGTGGTTGGTTGAGAGTGGAAAGTTCTATAGAGAGAGCAACTTGAAGAAGGGTAACATAATGCTTATGCCTGACATAAGGGATAAGATGCCTACAAGGTCATTTTTGCCCCAGGCCATTGCTAGCAAAATAAAATTCACAGCTGAGAATGTAAGAACTATATTTGTAATACCAAAGGACATTGTAATTGGGAAGGCGGTCGGTGACATGATAAATGACTACAATCATGCACCGAGCAAAGGAGAAACCAAAAAATGTGGAACATCTACAGAGGATATAATCGACATTGCAGTGTCTGTGTTTGAACCTGATGTTGTGGTAAGAAGCACTGAAAATACAAGGGGGTCGAAGAAGAGCAAAATTAAGAAAGTACGGATAATATCCTTATTTTTGCTAAAACATGTGGGATACAAAGGAAATCAAACAATTATGCAATAAAATAAATACTTCATTCTTTATCTCTCCTATAAGTTTAAATTTTATGTCCCCTCTTCTTCATTTTTGATGTAAACTTTTTAGCTATGGTTACGCATGCCTCTAACACAAATACATGACTGTCTAACCCAGTTGCTGCATTTTCATTTTTCATGGTCAATGGCATCTTTTGTTTAATTAATACAGCGGATGTTATTCACCTGCAAAATTAAAAATCAAAATGCTTATTTGCCACTATTAGACAGACTTCCATTAGGCCTTAATATAAAGGCAGCATTCAATTCTCACACCAATAGTTTGAAATCAACTGAACAAAGAGGTAAATATTCAACAATCCAACTTATAATCATGAATTGTCTATTTATCATGTGCTTAATGGAAGTTTATGGTGTTAACAAAGAGGTAAATAAATTGCAGGTGGGATGTCTATTTGACAGACGTTTAAGGTGTTTGGCGCAAGCGGAAGCGGAGAATATTAGCGGATTATTTCAACAGAGTATTATAGCGGAGAATTAGAGTTAGCGGAGAATGTGTTTGATGGGTTAAGCGGAGTATGTTAACGGAGTGTTTAGTAGAATAGAAAATTTGTAAATTACTCCAATTCAGTTCAAACCAACTCCATTACGTAGAGCACTTCGACACGATCGCAACACAAAAAACCGCTACTCAATCGGATATAATTTGCACAAGTTATTAATTTTTAAATTGATAAAAACCTAAATTTAGTAATTAATTTGATTAATTAAGTTGGTTAGGGCAAACGGAAGGCGAACACACTAGAATTAGCCCGTTGGCAAAACAGGGCATTCTGTCCGTTTTGAAACGGACGCGTCCAACACGTCGAAGACGCATCCTTTGCTTTTGTCTTCCATTATCGTGCCGAACAGCCCCTTAGTGTTTAAACTTTACAGTATGAATTCAAAACCATAGCAACAACCAATTAAATTTATGAACACTTCGAACCAAAGACAGAGAAGTACAGTAAAAAGTTAGCGGGAAAAAACATTATTCCTACATTTAAATAAAAGATTGGATATGGGAAACACTTCCTTGTTAGTCATATATTTCAAGCACAATGAAACATAATGTTAGTATAGCAGGCGTATCATAGTTAGTTATCGAGCCTACAGCTTGTAACAAATCCAATCAAGCAAAGACTTTCGAACCTTAACCAAAAATTCGCATTGAGATCACCCATTCGCTGGTTCTCCAAGAACATATTCAGAAAAAAAAACAAAAAACAAATAGTTTTAACTAGTATGTATGAGTTAAGTGCATAAAATGAAAACTATTAACTTAGTAAAATAGTGAATACATATTAATGGACTCAAATACATAGAAAATAACTGATAAATTTGACATAATCGAACGAATAATTTTTAGGCATGAATGTCTTTGTATATGTTTTTGTGGGATATCGGATACTTTTCCCTTTTTCAAATAGGAATACGGATGAATTTCAGATATTTCGAACATTCCTTTATATCGTTAAAAGAATTACAAGTTGATAATTTTGAAATTGAAATTTAATTCAAATACTGGATTTTCTAAGACGAACACATAAAACACGTATAAGTTTTGTGAAGCAAATGGCTTCGTATTCTATTGGTTAACCATCCAAATACCATGGATAAGGTATTAAAATTGCAAAGTTAATGTAAACTTGGCTGAAAACTTATGATGGGTTCTTAATATTTAAAAATTGAAGTAACTTGGAAAATGACATGTTGGCTTATCAACCAGACTGTAAAAAACGAACATGTTGCCAGAATATGTCTCCGCTGTGTAATCAAAATAATGTTGCCAGTTGAATTATCACACTATGTGTATGATGTCTATGAATTCAGTGGAAATACTGTCATGTTGGTGTTATAACTTAAGTAATTCATTTTATTAAATTCAGCCAACAATGTTAAAATTCCACTGTTTAGGTAAACAAAATCAATATATGTCATACAAATCTACTCAAATATGGACATTCTATGAGAAAATAGGGAGTATCTTATTAGTCGGGAATAATACCCATATTTCAATATAGCAGATAATCAATTTAGATAGTATTCATGTACTATTTATGTCATAATCCTAAAAACAAAAACTTGGAATGGATTAATTTCTTTAATTGTATGATAGTAGTACCTTTTAATGTTTTGGGGATGTTCTCCACCATTTGTGTTGGAAAATGGATATTGCATCATTGTTTGGAAAAGCGAGATTATTGATCCAAATCTGGTAAGCACACATAAACACGTCAATTGTAAGACGAACTTATCAATAAGGTATATATAGTATTATTCTGAATGAAATCCCCATAGACAATTCCACAAAATTCATTCTACGAAAAAGAATGCATGACACTAAATGTAATGTGAGTTTTTATTGTAATTCGGCATGACCTTTGAAAATTTAACCTTTTGAATATTTTGCTCCTTGTAGTAGTGTTAATCATGTATGGTTGAAAATAAATAGAAAACCAATACCACATCGTTCTTTCGAAATGCATGAAAACAAAGGTTGGTTAACTAATCGCTTCAAAATAGATATAACATTTGATATTAGATCTTCAAAATCAAATCGTTATCGACATGATTTCAAATAAATTATTTGGGATTATGAACGCTGACTGCCGTTATCTACAATTGCATTTAAGAGTATTAAACTTTATATTTCATATGTAGAATAATATATAGTTGCATATAATATAATTAATGCAAGGGAAGCAGTTCTAAAGTCTTAGATATGGTTAAGTTGTCTTCTTGTCAAACCCATTTAACAAAATTGCTATTTGGGAAATGGCTTCCACCAATGCTTTCATCAATGGCTTCCACCGCACCGCTGCACCTCCATCCGCGCCACCCATTCTGCCTTCTGTTCATCTGCCTCCGCCGCCACCTTCTTCTTCGTACTCAGCACCAACCGCCATTGTCGTTTCGCGCATAGCTGAACCTCCTTCAGATCTGATGATAATTGAATCCCTCATCAACTGTATACCTCCAACTGCACCACCTCCTCAACCACCTAGTCCAGCTCCTCCCCTACCTCTACCTTCACCAGCCCCCAGACTAACCACCCCACCAGAACCTCCTTTGCGCAATGCTCCTATTTCCTCACCTTCCACCACTACAGCCAAACTCCCTCTGCTTCTTCCAACACCTCCTGACTCCCTACGTTTATCTTATGCGGCGGCGCTGTCTCGGTGCACCAAGAGAACATCCGCGACCTCCCGTCAGCCACTGGTGGCTTTTGCTTTCAGGAATTGGCTCCTTCCTACTTTCAATTTGTACGCAATACTGTTCAATTTTTGAAATTGAACCGCCAATGTTACCAC
Source organism: Allium sativum (assembly GCA_030737875.1). Lineage (NCBI taxonomy): Eukaryota > Viridiplantae > Streptophyta > Magnoliopsida > Asparagales > Amaryllidaceae > Allium > Allium sativum. The sequence goes on along the minus strand of CM060918.1, from coordinate 434,436,900 downwards.
TGTGCTTCTAAAGGACACGTGGCAACCGCCTGTAGGAATGCTAGGATTTATTATAGATGTGGTTTTTTTGGGCATGACAATAAAAGCTGCACACGAACTGCTAAGAAGAAACAAACAAGGACAGCATTGGGTACCTCAAAAACCTCTGCAAATTCCTCCTCAACAAATATTGAAACAGTCCCATCGCAACCTCTCTCCTTACACGTGCCCGCAATCGACGCCCAGCATTCTCTCCCCGTCAAATCGAATTTTAGCATTAAAATCCCCACTCCTTCCCCACTTAACCGTTCACTTCCAGATAATTCCATAACTCCACTTTCCGATATGGCGCTTCCCTCTGACGTTGTTCACTTGGTGAAAGCCTCCATTTTGGCTGGCTACTGGACCATCAACTCCATACGCGCTACCCTCTCAGACTTTTACCGCCACTACGACTGGAACATCTTCATCATCGGTGAACCAAACTATCTCATTCAGTTTCCTTCTTCGGAGCTATACACGACACTCTTGGATGAAGCACTTTGAAGAAGCCCGGAGCTGTGCTCGCTTTCGAACCCTGGAATCCAGCGTCGGAAATCGTGGTTAGATATTTTTGGCCAACTTCCTGGGTTAGAATTAGGTGTTTCCCATCCAGCTTCGCCACCTCCACGACTGTCTCACCTCCGCTCTTTACCCAGTAGGACTCTTCATCAGGACTGACGACAGCAACTGCGCTCAGGCGGACTTTAGGTACGTCTTTGCTAGGTCTAGACTGCTAAAGGCGGCGACTTTACCTTGCACCTACTCTGCCTACCTCCGCGGCAACCATTACGTCATCACAGTGGAGCACTGGGACCACTTCTGCCCCACCCTGAACCCCTATGATATGCTTCTGGGTAATTATTGGGAGATCATCACTGAGTTCATGAAGGAACCTTTTCAACTTCCCTTACCTATGTGCTCGAGCTCCAATGCGTTAGACAACCGTTTTGATGCTATGATCATTGAGTCCTCCATCCCTGAACCCTCCCTTCTAGTTCCAGTGAACCCTAACCCTCCAGCCTCGCAAGGCATCTCCTTGGAAGTAGTTGGTCCTAGGGGTTGGGACCCATGGCCGGAGGAAGATCCTAGGTGGGACCCCTTTCAAGACATTGACCTTTCTGAGCCTTTACCCCTCGCGATTGATTCCACCCTATCAAACATGCAGATAATACCTCAGGCTGCTACACCACCACCTCCTCCACCACCGCTTAGCAACGAGGTTACTCCAGTTCTGGCTCTAGCCCTCTCTTCCTCAGCAATCAGACGCAGCACCAGGCTAAATTCTTCAAGCTCTGGTAAACCCTCACCTGACTCAGGCAGCTTTTTCCAGCCTGCTATTTTCTCAAGCGAAAACTTCTCTCTGAACAAGAAACTTGCCCGTATTTTGGGAGTCAACCTCTTCTCTGACATCTATGAACACATGCAAACCCTAGAAATTGAGAGAGCAACCGTTCCCTCATGAAGATCCTTTCTTGGAATGTTAGGGGGCTGGGAGAACCTTCCAAGCACTTCGCCCTTAAATTTCTCCTGCAGTCCCTTTGTCTGGATGTCCTCTTCCTCCAAGAATCTAAGCTTGCTGACCCTACGTTCATCCCTTCCTGCCTTCCTCCCTGTTTATCTGATTGAAAGGCTGTTAACGCGGATGGCTCGCGTGGTGGCCTCATAACCGCCTGGAACGGTAGTTGCTGGTCCCATATTCACTCCATCTTAGATTCCTCTGCTCTACATATATTCCTTAGACGGATTCCGTCCGGCGAAGTTTTCCTCTTTTCCAACATTTATGGTCCTCTTGATGGTCATGAGAGGAGCAATCTCTGGGATGCGTGCTCTTCCATTGGTCACTCTCATGTTGGTCCTTGGTTGCTTGGTGGAGATTTCAAAGTCACCAGGAGCCCCATTGAGCGCAATAACCACTCTCACACCCCTGACTTGCCTTCAATAATTTCATCAACTCCTCTGCTCTTATCGACTCCCAATCAGTAATAGGATATTCACTTGGTCTAGCAATAGAGAGAGTGCCACGTTAGTCAAACTTGATCGTTTCCTTTTCAACACCAGTTGGGATGATGTCTTTCCTCTCTCCTTTGTGAAAGGCCTCGCCACTACTATCTTAGACCACTGCCCTATCCTCCTAACCACAGATGAGTCCCTTCCGCCGCCTAAACAGTTCCGTTTTGAGAGGCTTTGGTTGCCTGAGCCTGGCTTTTCAGACTTCGTCAAACATGCTTGGATCTGCCTTCCGTCGCAGTCGGAGCCTTCTGCCACTTTAGTTGCCAAACTTCGCAATCTTCATCGTCTCATCAAACCTTGGGCTCGCAATATCTGGAGTTCCATCTCTAGACGCATTACTGGCATCCAAAAGAACATTCTGGATCTCAACATCTTGGAAGAATCTGGTCCTCTTGGCCTGGATGACATAGAAAGACTTACCAACCTGTGTGAGGAGTTACACCGGCTCTTTCGTCATGAGGAGATTAGTTGGAAACAATGTGCTAAAGCGAAGTGGCTTGCTGATGGGGATCTGAACACTGCGTACTTTCATAGATTTGCCATTGGGAGGAGACGCAGAGCGTTCATCTCGGAACTGCATGTTGAGAAATGCAACTTCCACTCATCCAACCCGTCTGCCATTAACCTTCACTTCACTGAATTCTTCAGGAACCTCCTTGGCACCAGATCACCACCCCCTCCCGCCCTTGACTGGCAGCTCCTCTATCCTAACCATACTCACCTGACCCTGGACAGCCCCTTCTCCGCGGACGAGATTTTAACTACTATCAAAGGTATGAATGTTAATAAGGCCTGTGGCCCTGACGGTTTTGGCCCGGCCTTCTACTGCGCCTTCTGGGACACGCTCAAACCTGACCTTGTTAACCTTTTCAACGCCTTTTACACTAATCCTAGCACGATAAATAGACTCAACTATGCCAAGATCATTCTCCTCCCTAAGCACGAAGGAGCGAACCACCCCAATAGCTTCAGACCCATCAGCCTCCTCAGCTGCTCTTACAAAATAATAACCAAGGTCCTTTCTAACCGCTTACAGCCTCTCATTTAGGACCTGGTTAGTGAGGAGCAATCCGCTTTTGTTGTTGGCCGTAATACCCATGATTGTATAGCCTCTATTCAAGAACTTGTCTCCTACTGCCACAGATCCAAGATCATGGGATTCCTACTTAAACTGGACTTCCGCAAAGCTTTCAACACCATGATCTGGGACTTCATCCTCCAGGTTCTTGCTGCTCGTGGCTTCCCAGAAAGTTGATGTGGCTGGGTTGAAGCAATTCATAAGTCCAGTTACTCGTATATTCACTCTAATGGTCTGGATGGTGGTCTTATCAAATCCAAGAGGGGCCTCCGGCAGGGGGATCCGCTTTCTCCCTTTCTTTTTACCCTTGTTGCTGATAACCTTAACCAGATGGTCAGACTTGCCCTTCACAATAACATTCTCTCCCCCCTCACTCCCAATAACACCACCGCCAACATCTAATTTGCTGACGATACCATCCTTTTCTCCTCCCCCACCCCTCAGAACCTCCACAGCCTTAAGCTCATTCTTTACCTTTTCGAGATGACTTCTGGCCTTTCCATCAACTTTGCCAAGAGCTCGGTCTACATGTTGGGAGATTCAGCTCATTTAGGACCTGCGGTGGCCAACATGCTCAATTGTAAACTCCAATCCTTCCCCTTACACTACCTGGGTGTCCCAGTCAAACCCTGCAAACTTCTCCGCAGTGATTGGATAGCCCTTACCTCGAAAATCGACCTCAGGCAGGCGCGATGGAAAGCCTCATCCTTGTCCGCTGCTGCAGACTGGTCCTTGTCAGGGCAGTCTTGTCGACTCTTCCCATCTACTGGATCTCCATTCACTGGACTCCTCGTTGGGTCATTAACCATATTGACTGGGCTTGTCGCTCCTTCCTCTGTACTGGTGGATCCGCTAAATCTCTAGTTAACTGGAAGACAGTTTGTCTAAGTACTGACGCAGGTGGCCTTGGTGTGAAAGATATTGGTATCCTTAACCACGCGCTGCTCGCTAAGTGGATCTGGAAGGCCCTTACCCCTTGTAATGCTCTCTGGAAATCCCTTATCCTCTCCTCCAACTACAACCAGCAGCCTCTTGCCATCCTTCACTCTCACCCACTTACCAGACCGTCTCATTCTGGGCTGGAGTTCTAAGAGTTCTACCCCGCATTAAGCATCTTTTCGCTATTGATGTGGGCAACGGTCATAGTTGTTACCTTTGGTTGGATACTTGGCTTTATAACTACCCTTTTGACTCACTTTTTTCCTAACCTCTTCTCCATTTGCCCTAAACCTCACCCAAATCCTTGAGATCCTGCCCATCATCCAGACCACTCCTCTGACCACTTCTCCTGATAGTGTTTATTGGCCACTATGCAGATCTCAATGGTTCTCAGTTAAATCTTGCTATCTTTTCTTAGCCGACACTGGCAGGAAATTCTTCCTCTCCAGGATTTGAGGTTTACAAATTCCCCTTGGAGTGCGTTTTTCTCTTTGGAGTCTGACTCGTGGCAAGGTGAACACTAAGGATTGTCTTATCCAGAAAGGAATCCCTGGCACAACTACTTGCATTTTGTGTCTTTGTAACAACCCGAAAATCTGGGCCAGTTTAAAAATTTTATTTTGGCAATTTTAGCGAATTTTGATTATTTAAAATGAATTATCTTAAATAATATCGACGAGAAATTTATTTTGAATATAATTTAGAACGTATATATTATATACGTCGTAGTTAGAATATAAATATTTATATATAATTATAAATTGAATTGAAAACGATTTAGAAATGAATTGAATATATAACGATTTCGAAATGAATTGAATATAAAACGATTTTGAAATGAATTGAATTGAAAACGAATTTGAATTAAATTGAAACGATTTCGAAATGAATTGAATTGAAAACGATTTCGAAATGAATTGATTATATAATGATTTCGAAATGAATTGAATATAAAACAATTTCGAAATGAATTGAATTGAAAACGAATTTGAAGTAAATTGAAAACGATTTCGAAATGAATTGAATTGAAAACGAATTTGAATTGAATTGAAAACGATTTCGAAATGAATTGAATATATAACGATTTCAAAATGAATTGAATATAAAACGATTTCGAAATGAATTGAATTGAAAACGAATTTGAATTAAATTGAAAACGATTTCGAAATGAATTGAATTGAAAACGATTTCGAAATGAATTGAATATATAATGATTTCGAAATGAATTGAATATAAAATGATTTCGAAATGAATTTAATTGAAAACGAATTTGAATTAAATTGAAACGATTTCGAAATTAATTGAATTGAAAACGATTTCGAAATGAATTGAATATATAACGATTTCGAAATGAATTGAATATAAAACGATTTCGAAATGAATTGAATTGAAAACGAATTTGAAGTAAATTGAAAACGATTTCGAAATGAATTGAATATATAACGATTTCGAAATGAATTGAATATATAACGATTTCGAAATGAATTGAATATATAACGATTTCGAAATGAATTGAATAAATAATGATTTCGAAATGAATTGAATATATAACGATTTCGAAATGAATTGAATATAAAACGATTTCGAAATGAATTGAATTGAAAACGATTTCAAAATGAATTGAATATATAACGATTTCGAAATGAATTGAATATAAAACGATTTCGAAATGAATTGAATTGAAAACGAATTTGAATTAAATTGAAAACGATTTCGAAATGAATTGAATTGAAAACGATTTCGAAATGAATTGAATATATAACGATTTCGAAATGAATTGAATATAAAACGATTTCGAAATGAATTGAATTGAAAACGAATTTGAATTGAATAGAAATGAATTTTAAAACGAATTTATAAAGAAGAATTCAATTTTGATTTGAATTGAAAAGAAAGTTGAAATTGTTTTTGAAAACGATTTTTAAAACTATTTATATAATTCGTTTTAAATAGAAATCGACGGAGTATATATTATATATATTATATATATAATATAATGGCCTGAATAGAACGCGCCGCGCCGCGGCAGTTCGCGAATTTCGACCATTTATTTCAAACGGACATTACGGGAGATCCGACCGTCGGATTCTCCTAAAACCGGAACCGTTGGGTTCGTATCGAAAAGAGCTTTCTAACGAATATTATAAATTAGAAATCTAACGGTTGGATTTGGAATTATGTCCAAATCAAATTTGAAAAAGGTCGCAATACGTGCAGTTCGATGGCCATTGGTGGAAATCGACTGTACGGGCCTTGATAAAATTATTAAAAATAGTAATAATTTGTGTAAAATCATAAGAAATGATTTAGAAAGAATTGGGATGAAACACTCCATATTTGAAAAGATAAAAATAGATTTTTATCGAAATGAACTAGTTTTGAACTAGAATTACAATTCTATTTATTTTTAAATAAATAAATTGAATTTGAAATGGTTTTGAAAATAACCAGAATTTCGAATGATTGCATTAGAATGGAATTGAATCGAAATTGTCTTCGGAATATTTCGATGATTGGAATTCGTGATTATACGGATGTTGTTATGGAAATTTGAAAGATATATATTTATTTCGTTATTTCCAATACGACATTTGTTAATCATAGAATTTGGTATTGAATATAAGCCGATATATTTTCTATTCCGAGCCTTATATTGAATATCAAATGTGATTTAGGTTTGTCGTGAATGGTGTCTTCACTAACACTGTTCTTGAACCCAGTTGAGAAAAGATTAAATCTTTTTATTTAGATTCAATGGAGTGTACCAATTAAATAATATTTAATTGGAATTGAATTGATATTGATTTTTGGGTTTATCGTGGACAGTGTTTTAAACAACACTCGTTATTTAACCCGATAATTAATGAATGTGATTTTGGGTTTATCGTGAACTGTGTTTTTAAAATGACACTGATTCTTTAACCCAGTTAAAGGTTAAAACTAAGTGGAGTTTTAATGAATCTTTAATTAGATTGAAAAGATCGAAAATGGAGTACCACCAGTTTTGCTCCAGGCGATAGTTAAATCTTTAATTAGATTTGAACGTGAAATGGTAATTGAATTTACCGATAACACCGTGGTGTTAGATATGAAGTATTACCAGTTTTACTTCATGGGATGAATAGGTTGGGATTGGGAAATTAAAACCAATGATTACTACGGTAAGGTTCGCTAATTCCGACTAGTTGAATCGAAATTCAAAGGAAGATTAAAGAATAAATTCAAGAAATTATCTTGGATAAAATTAATGGGAACCTTTCCCTATGAATGTGAAATCAGAAACTAACTGTCGGTTAGCTAAGCAGAATGGTTTTCTGGATATTGATCTGATGTTGGTTTCGGCCTTCGGGGTTAATATTTGGGGAATTATTCTCTTGATTAATTTACGGTTAGTGACTGATGAATTGGAATGAGGCGTATGTTATGTTTGTGTAACACTTATTTAAAATATACGCGAGTTATTCGGAAAGACCGGGTTTATCCCATTCTGAATAACTGATACGACGATAAGTCGAAGATGAAGACGATGGTCGAAGACCGGAAGTCTTCACGTCGTTTGGGTGATTACTGATGATCTTGATTGGGCTGTACACCCAAGAAGATGGAAACCGTTAGTGATCGTTCAGACGTACTTGGAGATCGATGGATATGCGGGGTACTAGGTGCCTCCGGTTTCGTTCAGACCCAGAACGGACTTGTAAATGGACTGTGTGTCTGACATTGGATTTTAGTCTGTGTGGTTGATTTCTATTAAATATATATCTGTTTGGCGGCAGAGAATTTATTCTCTTGCTTAACGCCCTTCTCTGAGACGTACGAGCTCAGGGGTTATATATTGATGGATATCAAACGCATGGAGTGAATTGCCTGTGTGGCATGCCTAAGTGGCAATTGATCGAGGCTTCTGTTGAAAAGCAAAGTCTTGTGGTGATGATCAAAGCATGGCCTTTGTGGAGTAGCTTTGTGTAACGTTTGATTCGCGAGTTTCACACCCGGTATGAACCAAAAACGGGAGAGGACGTCAGGGAGGGCATGCGTTTCTTCCTAGCTAGAAGTGGCGTCAGTGGTTTTACACGCCCTGACGAGTTTGACTTATGTGGTTGTTGCTGTTGCGAGGCGCCTCGGATTGATCGGTCATTCTCGAACCGATGGAGTCATTTAGTTGGCTCGTTTACGCCCCATAGGGCGGGGAAACGCATGTTCAGGGTTTAAGTTTAATCCACATCGGTGGACTGGCCCTGAGGATCCAAGGGTCACTCGAGCTCTGATCCTGAGACTCGGGCTAGGCAGTCTCGAATCGGTTGAGGACTATCTTTTGCCTCGGTTCATAGATGGAAATCCAATTTCCAAATACGTGATCCTGCGGTTTTATTTGTAGAACTAGTACGGCGACATGATATATGGTACCCATGCCGCCTATGATTGATACTTATGATTTGAAGTTGTTTTATACACTATGCACTTACTATAGTATCAAATGATTTGTTTTAAACGTATCAAGCATTCTTTGGCTGTTATAAGGGAAAACCCTATCCTCGGCTGCGTTGCATTGTGTGATGGGACCTGGGTCTTATAACAGCTTCATTTTTTCTTTATTTAGCATTGCGCTGTTTGTTTTATGCACTTGTATTCTTGGGAGGAAACCCGTTCCGTGTTATACGGCGTGGAACCTTGATTTACCTAACTTTTAAAATAAAGATTAATAACTGTTTTAGTTCTCACACCAGTCACATGACTGACCTGGAGTTTATTGTTTTAACCTAAACTCTGGGTGCCCTTATTTTGACACGGGCAGCTAGTAGTTTTGTTTTTGCAGATTTATATTCACAGGATCCTAGTTTACAGCTGGAACGATATCCGGAAAGCTTTGTATCCGTATATCCCTTCTAGTTGTGTATTGTATTATTTTCCGCTGCTATGTATTTAAATGTAATTTAAATCTCTGATATTTCTGTGTAATATTTATTCATTTATACTCTGTATATTCTTGTAATCTGATGCATTGTTGTAATATACATTGAAATGTTCTTTTGTATGCGTTCTATTTTGTGGCTTGTTCTCGAACTATCCGTCGCTTTCCTTTACGGGGAAGTTACGGGTTTTCACAGTTGGTATCAGAGCTTTGGTTTACAAAGCAGAGAACAAGGCACATTAGAACCATACGAAAGAATTCATCAGATATTGGATTAGTAATATCCAACGAGAATGACTCGTTAGAGATGGGATCAGTAGTATCCTAGAACGAGTGTGAAGAGTAAATTTTTAAAGTGAAAACAAATTTTTGTTTTAAAAATTTAAATCAATTATTCGTATTTGATTATCTATTTATATTGATGTGGACAATCCAGTATATATAGATTTTGCGTATACGTCTGATCCGCGTGTATTCGAAGTTTTAATATACTGGATAGATATAGAATTACACTCTAATCGCCCGGAGATGATTTTGATGATGGAGCTTCATCATTAGAATTTATATTCGAGTAACGAACATATAATATCTATATATTTCCTATTGACTGGTGTGAGAACCAAAATTAGATAGGGCCTATTGTTGTGATTTGGCATCAAAAACATGATTTTTGTATATGTATCAAAATTATGAATTTGAAACGTTGATCCACTAATTGATTGATGTTTATGTTGTTTGTTTAATTGTTTGATAATTTTGAACCATTATGCCTAATTTGAAACTAATATTGAATTGTATTGAAAATTGGTCGCATTTGCTTGCATATACATATACTTGCATTGAACAGGTCATAGCAAGGAGGCTAGAGCAGAGAATAAAATTTGTTTGCCCGACAAATAGGTACATGTTTACTACATAATTTACTGTTTTGTTTGGGTGATGATGATTTTATGAGCTTATTGGCTAGCCGCTTGGCTTTTTCTTTTTCTTTTTGAGATTAGAAGGACCGGGGAAGCTATTTGAAATTCCCCAATGCTCCCATTGCAGGGGAGGTTATGGCAAAAAAATTCGAAAATTTAGGGTGTTAGCCAAATTTTTGAATAATTTGAAAATTCTCAAAAACTGAAAAGTTGGAGAATGAAAGCCAGATCAAACATAGAGTTGATTAATCAAACCACTTTTGACTTTGTTCCTTTTCGGGGACAAAATGTTTTAAGCGGGGGAGATTGTAACAACCCGAAAATCTGGGCCAGTTTAAAATTTTTATTTTGGCAATTTTCGCGAATTTTGATTATTTAAAATGAATTATCTTAAATAATATCGACGAGAAATTTATTTTGAATATAATTTAGAACGTATATATTATATACGTCGTAGTTAGAATATAAATATTTATATATAATTATAAATTGAATTGAAAACGATTTCGAAATGAATTGAATATATAACGATTTCGAAATGAATTGAATATAAAACGATTTCGAAATGAATTGAATTGAAAACGAATTTGAATTAAATTGAAACGATTTCGAAATGAATTGAATTGAAAACGATTTCGAAATGAATTGAATATATAACGATTTCGAAATGAATTGAATATAAAACGATTTCGAAATGAATTGAATTGAAAACGAATTTGAAGTAAATTGAAAACGATTTCGAAATGAATTGAATTGAAAACGAATTTGAATTGAATTGAAAACGATTTCGAAATGAATTGAATATATAACGATTTCGAAATGAATTGAATATAAAACGATTTCGAAATGAATTGAATTGAAAACGAATTTGAATTAAATTGAAAACGATTTCGAAATGAATTGAATTGAAAACGATTTCGAAATGAATTGAATATATAACGATTTCGAAATGAATTGAATATAAAACGATTTCGAAATGAATTGAATTGAAAACGAATTTGAATTAAATTGAAACGATTTCGAAATGAATTGAATTGAAAACGATTTCAAAATGAATTGAATATATAACGATTTTGAAATGAATTGAATATAAAACGATTTCGAAATGAATTGAATTGAAAACGAATTTGAAGTAAATTGAAAACGATTTCGAAATGAATTGAATATATAACGATTTCGAAATGAATTGAATATATAACGATTTCGAAATGAATTGAATATATAACGATTTCGAAATGAATTGAATATATAACGATTTAGAAATGAATTGAATATATAACGATTTCGAAATGAATTGAATATAAAACGATTTCGAAATGAATTGAATTGAAAACGATTTCGAAATGAATTGAATATATAACGATTTCGAAATGAATTGAATATAAAACGATTTCGAAATGAATTGAATTGAAAACGAATTTGAATTAAATTGAAAACGATTTCAAAATGAATTGAATTGAAAACGATTTCGAAATGAATTGAATATATAAAGATTTCGAAATGAATTGAATATAAAACGATTTCGAAATGAATTGAATTGAAAACGAATTTGAATTGAATAGAAATGAATTTTAAAACAAATTTATAAAGAAGAATTCAATTTTGATTTGAATTGAAAAGAAAGTTGAAATTGTTTTTGAAAACGATTTTTAAAACTATTTATATAATTCGTTTTAAATAGAAATCGACGAAGTATATATTATATATATTATATATATAATATAATGGCCTGAATAGAACGCGTCGCGCCGCGGCAGTTCGCGAATTTCGACCATTTATTTCAAACGGACATTACGGGAGATCCGACCGTCGGATTCTCCTAAAACCGGAACCGTTGGGTTCGTATCGAAAAGAGCTTTCTAACGAATATTAGAAATTAGAAATCTAACGGTTGGATTTGGAATTATGTCCAAATCAAATTTGAAAAAGGTCGCTATACGTGTAGTTCGATGGCCATTGGTGGAAATCGACTGTACGGGCCTTGATAAAATTATTAAAAATAGTAATAATTTGTGTAAAATCATAATAAATGATTTAGAAAGAATTGGGATGAAACACTCCATATTTGAAAAGATAAAAATAGATTTTTATCGAAATGAACTAGTTTTGAACTAGAATTACAATTCTATTTATTTTTAAATAAATAAATTGAATTTGAAATGGTTTTGAAAATAACCAGAATTTCCAATGATTGCATTGGAATGGAATTGAATCGAAATTGTCTTCGGAATATTTCGATGATTGGAATTCATGATTATACGGATGTTGTTATGGAAATTTGAAAGATATATATTTATTTCGTTATTTCCAATACGACATTTGTTAATCGTAGAATTTGATATTGAATATAAGCCGATATATTTTCTATTCAGAGCCTTATATTGAATATCAAATGTTATTTGGGTTTGTCGTGAATGGTGTCTTCACTAACACTGTTCTTGAACCCAGTTGAGAAAAGATTAAATCTTTTTATTTAGATTTAATAGAGTGTACCAATTAAATAATATTTAATTGGAATTGAATTGATATTGATTTTTGGGTTTATCGTGGACAGTGTTTTAAACAACACTCGTTCTTTAACCCGATAATTAATGAATGTGATTTTGGGTTTATCGTGAACTGTGTTTTTAAAATGACACTGATTCTTTAACCCAGTTAAAGATTAAAACTAAGTGGAGTTTTAATGAATGTTTAATTAGATTGAAAAGATCGAAAATGGAGTACCACCAGTTTTGCTCCAGGCGATAGTTAAATCTTTAATTAGATTTGAACGTGAAATGGTAATTGAATTTACCGATAACACCGTGGTGTTAGATATGAAGTATTACCAGTTTTACTTCATGGGATGAATAAGTTGGGATTGGGAAATTAAAACCAATGATTACTACAGTAAGGTTCGCTAATTCCGACTAGTTGAATCGAAATTCAAAGGAAGATTAGAGAATAAATTCAAGAAATTATCTTGGATAAAATTAATGGGAACCTTTCCCTATGAATGTGAAATCAGAAACTAACTGTCGGTTAGCTAAGCAGAATGGTTTTCTGGATATTGATCTGATGTTGGTTTCGGCCTTCGGGGTTAATATTTGGGGAATTATTCTCTTGATTAATTTACGGTTAGTGACTGATGAATTGGAATGAGGCGTATGTTGTGTTTGTGTAACACTTATTTAAAATATACGCGAGTTATTCGGAAAGACCGGGTTTATCCCATTCTGAATAACTGATACGACGATAAGTCGAAGATGAAGACGATGGTCGAAGACCGGAAGTCTTCACGTCGTTTGGGTGATTACTAATGATCTTGATTGGGCTGTACACCCAAGAAGATGGAAACCGTTAGTGATCGTTCAGACGTATTTGGAGATCGATGGATATGCGGGGTACTAGGTGCCTCCGGTTTCGTTCAGACCCAGAACGGACTTGTAAATGGACTGTGTGTCTGACATTGGATTTTAGTCTGCGTGGTTGATTTCTATTAAATATATATCTGTTTGGCGGCGGAGAATTTATTCTCTTGCTTAACGCCCTTCTCTGAGACGTACGAGCTCAAGGGTTATATATTGATGGATATCAAACGCATGGAGTGAATTGCCTGTGTGGCATGCCTAAGTGGCAATTGATCGAGGCTTCTGTTGAAAAGCAAAGTCTTGTGGTGATAATCAAAGCAAGGCCTTTGTGGCGTAGCTTTGTGTAACGTTTGATTCGCGAGTTTCACACCCGGTATGAACCAAAAACGGGAGAGGACGTCAGGGAGGGCATGCGTTTCTTCCTAGCTAGAAGTGGCGTCAGTGGTTTTACACGCCCTGACGAGTTTGACTTATGTGGTTGTTGCTGTTGCGAGGCGCCTCGGATTGATCGGTCGTTCTCGAACCGATGGAGTCATTTAGTTGGCTCGTTTACGCCCCAAAGGGCGGGGAAACGCATGTTCAGGGTTTAAGTTTAGTCCACATCGGTGGACTGGCCCTGATGATCCAAGGGTCACTCGAGCTCTGATCCTGAGACTCGGGCTAGGCAGTCTCGAATCGGTTGAGGACTATCTTTTGCCTCGGTTCATAGATGGAAATCCAATTTCCAAATACGTGATCCTGCGGTTTTATTTGTAGAACTAGTACGGCGACATGATATATGGTACCCATGCCGCCTATGATTGATACTTATGATTTGAAGTTGTTTTATACACTATGCACTTACTATAGTATCAAATGATTTGTTTTAAACGTATCAAGAATTCTTTGGCTGTTATAAGGGAAAACCCTATCCTCGGCTGCGTTGCATTGTGTGATGGGACCTGGGTCTTATAACAGCTTCATTTTTTCTTTATTTAGCATTGCGCTGTTTGTTTTATGCACTAGTATTCTTGGGAGGAAACCCGTTCCGTGTTATACGGCGTGGTCCCTTGATTTACCTAACTTTTAAAATAAAGATTAATAACTGTTTTAGTTCTCACACCAGTCACATGACTGACCTGGAGTTTATTGTTTTAACCTAAACTCTGGGTGCCCTTATTTTGACACGGGCAGCTAGTAGTTTTGGTTTTGCAGATTTATATTCACAGGATCCTGGTTTACAGCTGGAACGATATCCGGAAAGCTTTGTATCTGTATATCCCTTCTAGTTGTGTATTGTATTATTTTCCGCTGCTATGTATTTAAATGTAATTTAAATCTTTGATATTTCTGTGTAATATTTATTCATTTATACTCTGTATATTCTTGTAATCTGATGCATTGTTGTAATATACATTGAAATGTTCTTTTGTATGCGTTCTATTTTGTGGCTTGTTCTCGAACTATCCGTCGCTTTCCTTTACGGGGAAGTTACGGGTTTTCACAGTCTTCTTGGCATCGAAGACATTGGACATCTTTTCCACGAGTGCGATGTTAGCTACTATACTTGGGTGACTACTTCCACTCATATGCTTGGTTGCTTCTCGCCACCTCCACATCACTTTGACCACTGGTGGTATTCTCATGCATCATCGTCCATAGACGTTCTCTACGCGTCTTTCGCCTGGACTATTTGGTGCGAGAAGAACAAAAGATGTTTTAACCACCGCCCCAGCTCTCCTTTAGGGTTAGTCAACAAGATCACTTACCTTTATCATCTCTGGACAGGTACACAGCTACAGCCTTTTACACCGGTGATCTTGGATGTCACGCACCTCAGGGAGGAGTCGGTGGGCAGTGTCCAACTCCTTAGTGATCAGGAGCCCCAGTATCCAAGGCCATGGTGATCACCGCAACCCTCAGTCGCAATGTAAGCCCCGCCGTCACCTTCAATGTCTGTATGTGGTTTGTTATCATGTACAGTATGCGCATGTTTCGCTTTGTTGTTTTTGTTGTTGTGGGTAGTAATTGTACGGTTATTTAGGTGAACTTGTAGTTGTGCTTGTGTAAGGTGCAAGGCTTAAACTCTGCATGCAATCTACATGCACAGTTTGCTGTTTTTGGCCAGCGGTCAGGCTTGTTGATCGCATATATCTATCTTTTATTTTATGTTACTAATCGGATGTGTAGAATCACTCTACACAACCGTCTACTTAAAAAAAATTTAGATATAGATCATTTAAACTTGCAAGTGAATTGGAAATCAAAATCAAGTGGTATAAAATTCTGTACAATTAGCAGATATGTATATTTAGAAAAGAAGCATCAAAATATATAATTTATAACAAAAATGTGAAATATTGTTTGATCCACAATAGAAAAGAAGAAACTTGATGAAATATGTCGATTAAACAGATCTAGTGATGTAGAATGACATGAACTATAGGCCATAAAATCATGACATTATTACAGTTCATGCACAAGCCATATTTTCTTCAAATCAAGTTTAAAGCTAAACTATGTCATGATATGTGAACAACGGGTGCAGGGAACTCAGAGGCTGGAGATAAGTGACACAAAATAGATCAATTATTATGTTTTAATCGTGATTTGTACATTTTCTTACATGCCCAATGTCAATAAACTATAATTTATGATTAATTCTACTAATTTCATTTATTATAAGATTCATTTACTACATTTTAATTCCATATATGTTATATCTGTCTAATTTTTAATGAATCAAAAGATAATATAAACTTCCTT
The DNA here is from genome assembly GCA_030737875.1 of Allium sativum. NCBI lineage: Eukaryota > Viridiplantae > Streptophyta > Magnoliopsida > Asparagales > Amaryllidaceae > Allium > Allium sativum. The sequence continues at coordinate 434,420,925 of CM060918.1, read as the reverse complement.
CCACTACCTAACTTATTTGTCGATCATGTGAAGTAAGAAACTAAACATTGTAGCAGTAGCAATAGAGGCAATAGTCATTCAAATATCGAATTACATTCCTATTTAACATGAATGTGGCCGAATAAATAATTCGTACATCAGGTCACAACAATAATGCACTTATGACTAAAACAGTTTGTGAATGAGCTGCGAGTAAATGATCCGTCCATTTTTTTCATGATTATAGTTTAAATTATGTATATTTTAACATAATTAGGTATACTAATTTATTATTCTAAAAAATTGAAAGTCTATAAAACACATGCATATTGCTCAAAATTATATATTATCATCATATTTATTTATTTGTCGCACTTTAGTAGTCAATTGGGATGAAAAAGCTTAATATTAAACTAAAAAAATTCATTTAGGTTCATTGATTTATCGAACTTTGGCGGAGTGGATAATTATCCAATATCCGTCCGTATCCGCGGATGCGGATATCCGATATCCGAAAATGGTTTCGGATGCGGATGCTGATATGGCACTATCTGCATCCGAAAGTATCCGTTGACAGCCCTACCTGGCCGGAAGAAAAGTGCATTAATGTTTCTCGTCCAGCGAACGCAAACGAAGTCGTCGGTTGACCAAAACAATGGAACAACAAAAATGGGTTACATCTGTTACCTTTTTTTGCATGGAAGTTACATAAAAATATCAAGTTAAGGGAAGTACGTTGCGCTTTGTAAACAATTACAGTTTTCAAATTTGAAGTACAAAAAGAAACTTCGGAATAATTTGAAGAGTTATTTTGAACTATTATAAAGCATGGCTGTCCAGACAGAAGTGAGCATAAATTATCTAATTTTAGTGAGATAGCAAGTTGTCCAAGCAAAGCAGTGATAAAGTATTTTGTAAAGAAAGAGTCGAAGATGAAAAAAATGTGTTGAACATGTATCGTTATCCATTTTGGATAACAAAATTAAGTAAATAGACATACAGTGTAGTGAAAATATGATAACAGGAAGTCGTGAGCATGCATCCTCTAACCGTAAGTGTAACGACCCGAAAATTAGCGATCTTGGTTATCCGATATACAACACATATCGAATATCCAAGGATCAAAAATACCAGTAGTTAATGAAAGAAATTAGAGTGAAATGACCCGAACTTCCCCGGTAAGGAAAGACCGGATTGAATTGAGATCAAACCACATCATAACACAAACAGAAGAACATTTCATTGTTAATTACAACAGTTCCATCAGAATACAAGAATATACAGAGTATAAATGAATATTATACATTCCAAAATATCAAATATTACAATAAATTACATAGCAGCAGAAAATAATACAAAACACAACTGAAGGAGATATACGGATACAAAGCTTTCGGGATATCCTTCCAGCTGTAAACCAGGATTCTGTGAATATAAATCTGCAAAACCAAAACTACAAGCTGCCCGTGTCGAAAATAAGGGCACCCAGAGTTTAGGTTAAAACAATAAACTCCAGGTCAGTCATGTGACTGCTGTGAAAACTAAAACTGTTATTAATCATTATTTTAAAGCTAGGTAAATCAAGGGACCACGCCGTATAACACGGAACGGGTTTCCTCCCAAGAATACCCGTGCATAAAACAAACAGCGCAATGCTAAATAAAGAACAATGAAGCTGTTATAAGACCCAGGTCTCATCACACAATGTAACACAAGCCGGAGGATAGAGGTTTACCTTATAACAGCCAAAGAATGCTTGATACGCGAAATTTCATCTTTTAATTCTTAATTAGACTCCTAATCACTTCATATATTAATTATATTTCGATAATCCGTTATTAATAATAAAAATCATATCTTTGTTTAAAATAAAAATCTAAACCTTCATGTCATAAAAATCTAAATTTTCTTAATATAAAGCTTCCATCTTTCTTAAGAAAAATCATCACTTAAAATTTCAGTTTTAAAGAAAATAAATAATAAAAAATGAAATCTTTTTCTAATTAAAACTGAAATCTTTTTCATGTCAAACATCATATTTCTAACGCTACTTTATACAAATAAAATCTAAGCTTTATTTAAAATAAAAATTCAGTTTTATATAAAACAAAAATCAAGTTCTTTTCTAACAATGCTTTACTGAAAAAATTATAATAATAAAAAAAGGAAGGACAAGAGGGCTCACTTTGTTATCGGAGGGAGGGGGTTGCTAGGGTTCGTCGGAGGGGAGTGTGGCGGTAGGGTCTGAGCACTGATGGCAGCGCGCAGCATGGAGGGCGGTGCGTAGGCTTGCTCGATTTGGAGGCGTTCGCATCGATTAATTGGAGAAGAGGGGGCGGAGCTGCGGTTTAATTCGAGGAGGAGGGAGGAGGGAAGAAGAAGAAGAAGAAGGGGGTGCGGCGGCCTGGGTAGCCTTGCCAGAGGCGGCGATGGCTCCTCCGTCTTCCCCCTTTTCTTTTCTTTTTTCTTTTTTTTTCTTCTTTTTCTGAAGAATAACAACGAGGGGGGGGGGCTGTTTGACTAAGCAAGGAGAGAGAGGGTTTTTTTTATTTAATTATTTATTTTCAAAAAGAAACTTTTAATTTTGACCTCAAAATCGAACCCACAGATTGTTGTCCATAGCTAATTACCCCCATTCCGAACACAATAGGATATGTATCATAGGCTGATTCGACCATTTCGATCAGTTTTCGTCAAAAACAAAATATAACTCTATATATCGAATTTGAACGCACATTTCAATTTACTGGGCCCAAATACGAACTCTAAAAATTCCCGAAAAATATTTTCTAGCTTCGTATTGACGATACGGTCCTAACAAAACTAGTTTCGTCGAATTCTTAGACCGTTTGAAAAATGGCCATTTTCCAGTAGATTAAAATCAACTAAAATTGATCAAACGTGTTTTCCTTTGCCACACTCACATATTGATTCGAAAAATCATGAAATTTGAAACCTAGCAATAACTTGGCATCACGGATCCAACAAAAGTGGTTTCGTCGAAAACCGAGGTCGTTTGCAAAATTTCCATTTTTAAGGGCCAGAATTCTATAGCGACTTTTCTGGATTTTCAACTGGACATAACTTTTTATCCCCTCTATGAAATTTTGATTTTTCGGATTCGTTGGAAAGATATTCACAAATAGATTCTAATATTTTTGGTTTCGCTAAATTCCGGTCTATTTTGAATCCTGTACATTCATTTGAACTTTGAAATCGAATTATCGAACTACCATGCCATTTTCAATTCCTTTTATAATTTAAAATAAATATTTATATTCTAACGACGATTTATATAAATATATTCGTTCGAATTCTATTGAAAATAAATTCTCGTCTTTATTATTGAAAACAATTAATTTTAAATATTCAAAAATTCGCTAAAATTTCCAAAATAAAAATTTTAAATTGGCTCGGATTTCGGGTTATTACAATCTCCCCCACTTAAAACTTTTCGTCCCCGAAAAGGAACAAATTCGAAAGTTGTTTAGCTAATCAACTCAACTTTCATTATTTTCACTACGACTTAAGTTCTTCAACTTTTCAGTTTCTAAGAACTTTTCAAATTCTTCAAAAATTTTGGCTAACACCCTAAATTTTCGAAAAATTTCGCCATAACCTCCCCTGCACCGGGGACTTCAAGATATTTCATATAGCCTCCCATGGCCTTCTTCAATCCAAAAGAAAAAGAAAAAGCCAAGAGGCTAACCAATCAACTCATAAAATCACCCAAAACTCAAGAAATACAATAAACATGTACCTATCTATCGGGCAAACAATTTTATTCCTCTTCTCTAGCCTCTTTGCTATGACCTGTTCAATGGATACACATGTATATGTGTGCAAATGCGAAAAATTTCCAATACAATTCACTGTTTGGTTCAATTTGGCCTATTGGTTCTAAATTTAATCAATCAAACAATAGTCAAACAACACAACCATCAATCAATTTGTTGATTATCTTTTCAAATTCATAGCTTTGATATATAGTCAAAAAATCATATTTTTGATGCTAATTCACAACAGTGGACCCTATCTAATATTGGTTCTCACACCAGTCTAATGGAAATATATAGGAGTCCCACTTTTGAAACTCGAACATGAATACTGATGATGCCATCGCTATCACCAGAACCATACCCGGGCGATTAGAGTGTGATTCTATATCTATCCAGTATATTAAAATTTCAAATACACGCGGATCAGATGTATATGCAAAATCTTTATATACTGGATTGTCCAAATTCAATATAAAATAAATAATCAAATACGAATAATTGATTTAAATTTTCAAAATAAAAATTGTTTTTCAATTTTTAAAAAAATACTCTTCACACTCGTTCTAGGATACTACTGATCCCATCTCCAACGAGTCATTCTTATTGGATATTACTAATACAATCTCTGATGAATTCTTTCGTATGGTTCTAATGTGTCTTGTTCTCTGAGCTTTGTAAACCAAAGCTCTGATACCAAGCTGAAACGACCCGAACTTCCCCGTTAAGGAAAGACTGGATTGAATTGAGAACAAACCACATCATAACACAAACAGAAGAACATTTCATTATTAATTACAAAACTTCCATCAGAATACAAGAGTATACAGAGTAGAAATGAATATTATACATTCCAAAATATCAAAGATAACAATAAATTACATAGCAGCGGAAAATAATACAAAACACAACTGAAGGAGATATACGGATACAAAGCTTTCCGGATATCCTTCCAGCTGTAAACCAGGATTCTGTGAATATAAATCTGTAAAACCAAAACTACTAGCTGCCCGTGTTGAAAATAAGGGCAACCAGAGTTTAGGTTAAAACAATAAATTCCAGGTCAGTCATGTGACTGGTGTGAGAACTAAAACAGTTATTAATCTTTATTTTAAAGTTAGGTAAATCAAGGGACCACGCCGTATAACACGGAACGGGTTTCCTCCCAAGAATACCAGTGCATAAAACAAACAGCGCAATGCTAAATAAAGAACAATGAAGCTGTTATGAGACCCAGGTCCCATCACACAATGCAACACAAGCCGGAGGATAGGGTTTTACCTTATAACAGCCAAAGAATGCTTGATACGCGAAATTTCATCATTTAATTCTTAATCAGACTCCTAATCACTTCATATAAAAATTATATTTTGATAATCCGTTATGAATAATAAAAATCATATCTGTGTTTAAAATAAAAATCTAAACCTTCATGTCATAAAAATCTAAATTTTCTTAATATAAAGCTTGCATCTTTCTTAAGAAAAATCATCACTTTAAATTTCAGTTTTAAAGAAAATAAATAACAAAAAATGGAATCTTTTGCTAATTAAAACTGAAATCTTTTTCATGTTAAACATCGTGTTTTTAACGCTACTTTATACAAATAAAAATCGAAGCTTTATAAAAAATAAAAATTCAGTTTTATATAAAACAAAAATCAAGTTCTTTTCTAACAATGCTTTACTGAAAAAATTATAATAAAAAAAAAAGGAAGGACAAGAGGGCTCACTATGTTATCGGAGGGAGGGGCTGCTAGGGTTCGTCGGAGGGGAGTATGGCGGCAGGGTCTGAGCAATGATGGCGGCGCGCAGCTTGGAGGGCAGCGCATTGGGCTTGCTCGATTTGGAGGGGTTCGCATCGATTAATTGAAGAAGAGGGGGCGGAGCTGCGGTTTAATTCGAGGAGGAGGGAGGAGGGAAGAAGAAGAAGGGGATGCGGCGGCCTGGGTAGCCTCGCCAGAGGCGGCGGCACCACCCATCGGAGGAGCGACGGCTCCTCCATCTTCCCCTTTTTTTTATGAAGAATAACAACGGGGGGGGGGTGGGGCTGTTTGACTAAGCAAGGAGAGAGAGGGTTTTTTAATTTAATTATTTATTTTCAAAAAGAAACTTTTAATTTCGACCTCAAAATCGAACCCACCGACTATCGTCCATAGCTAAATACCCCTATTTCGAACACAATGGGATATGTATCGTAGGCTGATTTGACCATTTCGATCAGTTTTCGTCAAAAACAAAATATAACTCTATATATCGAATTTGAACGCACATTTCAATTTACTGGGACCACATACGAACTCTAAAAATTCCCAAAAAATATTTTCTAGCTTTGTATTGACGATACGGTCCTAACAAAGCTAGTTTCGTCGAATTCTGAGACCGTTTGAAAAGTGGCCATTTTCCAGTCGATTAAAATCAAATGAAACTGGTCAAACGTGTTTTCCTTTGCCATGCTCACATATTGATTCGAAAATTTATGAAATTTGAAATCTAGCAATAACTTGACATCATGGATCCAGCAAAAGTGGTTTCGTCGAAAACCGATGTCATTTGCAAAATTTCCATATTTAAGGTCCAGAATTCCATAGCGACTATTCTAGATTTTCAACTGGACATAACATTTTATCCCGTCTATGAAATTTTGATTTTTCGGATTCGTTGGAAAGATATTCACAAATAGATTCTAATATTTTTGGTTTCGCTAAAATCCGGTTTATTTTGAATCCTATACATTCATTTGAACTTTGAAATCGGATTATCGAACTACCGCGCCATTTTCAATTCCTTTTTTAATTTAAAATAAATATTTATATTCTAATGACGATCTATATAAATATATTCGTTCGAATTCTATTCAAAATAAATTCTCGTCGTTATTATTGAAAATAATTCATTTTAAATATTCAAAAATTCGCTAAAATTGCCAAATTAAAAAATTTAAATTGGCTCGGATTTCCGAGTTATTACATAGAGGGTGAGAATAGATAAGGTAGAAACTTAGAATAGAAGAAGAAGAAGAAGAACATACAACATCGGAGTAAACACGAATCTCACAGCGGAACGAATAAAATATAACATAACTTTGAAATAAAAGATTGTACTTGAATATACATATCATTATCAAGTACAGCACTTACAACACAGCGGAATAACAATAGCTATATAACATCCTGAATCCTCATGCTCCAGCTCTTCAAGTATCTGTAAATCCCGACTACTTGACTGCCCATACAAAATTGGGCACCCAAAAGTTTAGGGAAAACAAAACAAAATAAACTATGGGTCAGTCATGGGACTCGTATGAGTAAAACAGTTTGAACAATAAACGATATCTCATAAGACCATGCCGTATAACGGAACGGGTTTTTCCCTTATGAGAATCGAAAATATCTTTATATCAAAAATCTTTTGATATTATAATAATGTCTATCAACCACAATATAATAATCATCTAGCAGAAACGCTTTCATCTCACATTCTACATATATAGTATACAATCAAAACTGCAAACACGTATTGGGTAATGTATTTCCAGCTATGAGAAGGTATGGAACCACCTTTTGCTAGTGTACCTCTAGAGAGGAATACACTGGGTTCAACAAGAACATCTTGCAACCCAGCCACACATGACCGACCACTCATTTCGCTTGAGTGTATCGAATGTATATCACCAACAGTTGGGATCAGCAACCGTTTACTGAATGGGACAGCATCGACAATAGATTTTAGAAGTAAATGAAACTCTAGATCAAGTGTTTATACACCCTGATAGGTGCGACCTACATATCCATGCTGCCTGCCCGATTTTTGTCATTTCCTGGTTGTGAGGCTAGAGGACATGCTTACCTCTGACAGATCACACGTTTATTCACTTTGATTGTCACATCGTCATACCCGCCAAATCACTAATTGATTTCCCCGAAAATACCATGGGTATACAGCTAAGAGAAACGAATTCCTCCGCCTCCAAACGTAAATACGTTTGATGAGATCGACTTACGTGATCTATTACATATACTCTGTCATACATTCTTCCATACAGGTCATCCTGGGACTGGACAAACCAAAGGCACTATTCAGTACAACCATCTTAGGCAATCTTTACCTAAGATTTATACAACAGCCCTTGCACTTTACTCCGTCTTCAATTATCTTTGGCATATATGATTCGCAATGCTTATGCCAATACAGAGTGGTTCTTCGGATAATAATCCAACTGGTCTCTCCATATTAACAACGTTAAAATGATCGAAAACTTCGATAGTCGGTGAGTTAACTATCAAAGAAAAACACGTGTGCAAACAATGATATTATTTCCAAATGGAAATTATATCGATCAATCATCATTTAACATTTATCTCTTTAGTTCATTAATTCACTTATCTCCTGTTTCCATATGTTCTAAATTCTTATTTTCTATTATCAGAAAACTTTTTTGATTCGTATTTGGAAAACATTTCCAAAACTCCATCACTATCAAACCTTACCATTCCTTAGTTAAGAAGGAAGTCAATCATGTTGGGGTACAATTACCTCTCAGACCTTAACTGAACAACGTTTTAACTTCGAAATAGTTAAAGTTTATCTTTTAAATCTTTAACAACTTCCTTACGAAACTCTCGGATTCTATTTACGAATCCACTTCTTTATTGAAAACATTGGTTATAACGATAATGTTATAATCCCTACTTTCGAAATATCTAACTTCCATTATAACTTTTATTCTTTGATGTGAATAAATAAATAACACCTGATTTATAAATAAATAAATCTTGGTTTAAACACCGGAAAGTATAAGTACTTTCCCAAATTCGATATAATCGAATTCGACGATTAACTCTCTTCGAATAACTAATATTTGATTAACTCACTTCGAATAACTAATATTCAATTACTCTTTCTTTCGAATAAACGGTTGTAACACCCCACGCCCGCTAAGGTCACTCACAAAGGGAATGCCTTAGTTTTGGTGGAGTATTTTTAGTGAGTATAGAACAGAAAAATTACAACAGGACAGATATAAGTAATACTTGAAAATTTAAATCATCATTTCATTAACAAAACATGTTTGGCTACATCACAAAACCATAACAAGAGTCAAGTAGATAATATCCATCCTGATAAAATAGAAGTACATAATCCCATTACATAGACAATAGCCAAAAGATAAACTGAGCTTTACTTCTATCGTCCAAGCCCCAAAAGATAGATATAGCGGACTGGTCCAAGCCCACTAGTGGTAAGTCCACTCTGGTAACCTGAGGGTGGGGAAAAAGATAAACAACAACGGGGTCAGACATAAGTCTGAGTGAGTCCTATAACCCTAACAATACAACCATTAAAGTAATTAGGGTATGATATAAAAAACATACGGTACCTCTGGGGATAATGACTACAATAAGTAGTCCACAAAACACAGGATGTACTACGATAATCGAAACGACGTATTTATCCACCCAAGGATAATTACTAGCTTACACCACCCCAGACCCTACCCACCCAAGGGTAATTCCTACACTGCACCACACCAGTTCTACCCACCAAGAGTAATTCCTACTTAAAGGTTGATCCCACTAAAGTCTTAGAAAATATAGCTAGTAGTCTCTGGTACTTCTAGCTGACCACGTAGGTGTCGTCTGCCCCTACCTCCACTAGGTGTATAACTGACCACGTAGGTGCCGTCTGCCCCTACATTCACTAGGTGTACCTAGTAATCTTACCCAGTAGTTTCGTGTACCCCTACATAGGTGCCGTCTGCTCCTATCTTTACTAGGTGTACCCACTACTCCCCATCGATCGGCTCCCTAACGTAGATACCCGTGCTGGTCCCACAGTGGGGTGTATCACTCCCCTAAAGTGGCTACCCAATACTATCAACGGTGCACGGCTTTATATCTACACGATGCAACAACGGCTTATCTACCAGCCCGGGCCCACACACGCATATGAAACCCGTTGGACTTGCGTTGCCACCGCTACCCCGTTTTGGCCTCTTATAATCAAGCCCAATATGCGTGTCCCGTCACTCGACATGGGTCGAGCCCACAAAGATACGTTTGGGATATTGGTTGAAATGGGCCCCCACAAGCTACTACTTAAGCTTGTCATTTTATCTAGTGCATTCCACTTAACCCCTTTTTATAATCATGCCCCCTTACATGTTAAGGTTTGGTTAAGTCATCCAATTATATTACAATTGCCACTTAAGGCACCCACTAGATTTCCGCATGCCACCCAAGGCACTTACTTGATTCCCCCATGCCACCCAAGGCACTTACTTAACCCTTTAATCATGTTTAGTTACATGTTCCACTCTGGTTAAGTATTCTAATCGTATTTTCTATTGCCACCCAAGGCAACCCACTAGTTTTCTCATGCCACCCAAGGCACCCCCACTAGTTACTACATGCCACCCAAGGCACCCACTTAACCCCTCATGTCCCACTACATGCTAATATGGTTAAGTGTTTCTTAATTAATTAAGACCGTGATCTCCCATAAAGACCTCCCACATTAGACTGGCTGTTATGACCGCCTGGTTAAGCCGGTAGAGTCCGGGCAGTCTTACGTCATAACAGAGTCTAACCTCGTGTCTCTATCTTAATGACGTATTTAATTTATGGCTAAGACCTCTCACATTGGGCTGACATTTGTAGCAACTGGTTAAGCCGGTCGGGTCCGGGCAGTTTTACACTACAAATGAGTCCAACCTCGTGTCTTAGTCGATTAATTACACCTAATTAATCACCCCCATATTAATTATCCCTAATTAATATCAAGTTTTCCATAACATGGGTAGACCTAACTCAATAGGTAAATTCCCATGGGGTAGACCTAACTCAATAGGTAAATTCCCACTTATGGTAATTTATTTTTATGGTATGCTTAATCATACCCAATCATTCACTTATTAACATATTTACCAACCCCATCGTTCCCCACGTAAATCGTTCTCATTTCATAACATAAATAAGGGGAAGATCATCACAAATATCATGGGTTTAGCATACAACTTTGTCATGGGTTAAGAGGATGTCAACTTGCATATATGAGCATATATTAACCCAACCACATTTAACCCCAAACTTGCACATTATCATACACATGTCTTACATAACATGTTGAACTTGCATATAAGCATTCTCATAACTTGCATAACACGTTAGACATGCAATTAAGCCTACACATAACTTGCATAAGCATTCACATACTTGTATGGGCATTCATATACTTGCATAAGCATTCACATACTTGCATATCACATTAAGCTCGCATTTAAGCATATACATAACTTGCATAACATCGTGCTCATAACTTGCATAATCTCATAAACTTAACTTGCATAACACTATGCACACAACTTGCATACCCTCATACACATAACTTGCATATGCACATAACTTACATAACATGTTGAGCTTGCATGTAAGCATAACTTGCATAATATGTCGAACTTACATATATGACTTGCATCTTAAAGGAGGGTAAACATGCATAGCATATAAGGGTGCCATCTTGCATATGTATATACCATATTTAAAAGGGTAAACTTGCATGTCATGATTTATGCATAATACCAAACACTTAGCATGCATAAAACCACTTACTTATCATGCATAGAATCAAATACTTATTATGCATAAAATCAAATACTTATTATGCATAAACCCACCACTTAACTTGCATAACCCCAAACACTTAACATGCATAAAACCCCATACTTAGTATGCATACAATCAAATACTTATCATGCATAACGTCAAATACTTTAGCATGAATAACATCAAATACTTAACATGCATAACACCAACTACTTAGCATGCATAAAATCACATGCATAACTTGCATATCATGTTACATATAACTTGCATATATACTCACATATAGTTTGCATAACATGTCACATATGCATAAATGTTTAACATGGTGTTTTGCATCATAAAACATGGCCTTAACTTGCATTTAACATAAAACTTGCAAATCACATATCATACAAACTTGCATAAATGCATTTATCCACAAACATAGCCATGTCTTATCACATCCTACCATAATCAATTTAACAATTGATTATTAAAGCCATAGAAACTCACCAAAACCAAGATTAGCAAATCAATGAAGTAAAACTAGTTGCCAAATATGAAGAAGAAGGTGATTAGGGGTTGATTAGCTTGCAACTCTCTTCATTTGATTTGTGGAGGCCATGACCAAGTTTCATTTTGCCATAGTTTAGTTACAAGATCTAATTATGGATGAATTAGGGTAGGGTTGGGGTCTTATTTATAGGATTAGGTAGTGTTTTAGGCCATTAGATTAACCCTAGGATAGATCCCAGCCCTCAAAAATCGTCACAAGCCTCCAAAACAAGACCAAGGGCCAAAACAGGTGCACCAGGCCAGCCAGGGTCAAGCCAGAAGGCTGTGCAGGTTTCTGGCTCGACACGGGCGCACTTCCCAAGTGCGCCAGTGTATTTTTGTGCTGGCGCACTTCACAGGTGCGCCAGTGCATTTCTGGCCAGTTTCCGGTTTTTTCTGCCTAACTTCGTTCGTCCATATCTCCTTCATACGGACTCCGATTTTCGAAAACTCGGACTCTATTTCGCGTATTTTTCCGAGACGAACGCAATGACGCAGCCCGTTTCCCCTAGTTCCCACATCTGGGATTAGTTATTCTTTAATTTGTGAATTTTAACATTAACCGAAATTCGGGGTGTTACATTCTCCCCTCCTTAAAGGATTTCGTCCCCGAAATCTCTTAGCTAAGGAGAATGCATATCCTACCATCCAAACAACCATCTACTCAATCCATCAAACACGGGCATCCATTGTCCTTAAAACAATTTCTAATGATGTATGAGCATATGCAAAAAGTGTGTGTATATGTTCCCTATCTAATGTATGAACATATGCAAACCATGATAGTGCCATGCATCCATTATGTATGCGAGGGAACCCTATCGACACATACAATATCTACATGAGTGCACAATCATTCACCAAAATGCATCATCCATATGATAACACAATCATTATACATCCATAAATATAGCTTCCTACACACAATTTTATGCAATATGCAATATGAAGTGATTGAGCCGATCTAGTGCCTAGAGTGTGTGTATATGCATCCACGAGCAACCACTAGCAAACACTTGCATCCACTTGCATCCATCATACATAACATGTCTCAAACACATGTTTCAACCATAGGACTATCCTATCTGAAGGTCAAAGGTACTAACGAGAGGACATACTAAGGATAAGATAAGTACCAGTCAAACGATAAAGGAGAAGTTAAAAGACATACTCTCAAAAAGAAATGGATACAAAGAACGCATCTTCGCTTCCGCCTCCCAAGTTGCGTTGCTCTCCTCTTCTCCCCATTGCACTTTGACTAGCTGAACCTCTCGATTCCTCAATTTCCTAGTCTCTGACCCAAGGATGTGAGTAGGAGCTCGTCGAATAGTCGCATCACGCTCTGCTTCCACTTCTCTAAGCAAACTTGGCTCTACCACCTCTGCGGTCTTATGTAGGCACTTTCTCCCATGGAATACATCATGTACACCACTAAGTCTGTCGGGCAACTCCACCAATGGAAGATGCTCCTCCCATGTACCTCCAAAATCCAAGATACATAGCCTCAAAAGGTCTTCTAAAATATGATTCACCCTCTCGGTCTGGCCGTCCGTCTGAGGATGATATGCGGTACTCAAACGCAACTGAGTCCCTACCGCCTTTTGCAAACTCTTCCAAAACTCTCTAGTGAAGATAGGATCTCGATCACTCACTATACTGGAGGGTACCCGATGCAATCGAACTATCTCTCGAAGATATACAAAAGCTAGCCATGGAGCAGTCCACTTACTCTTCACAGGTATGAAATGGGTGTTCTTAGTAAGTCTGTCTACCACCACCCAAATTCCTGTATTACTCTTTCTCGATCTGGGTAACCTGTCAATAAAATCCAACGAGACGCTGTCCCACTTTCATTGCGGAACCTCCAATGGGTGAAGCAACCCACCTGGTTTCTTTCGCTCCGTCTTCACTCGTTGGCACACCAAGCATCGAGCGACATGCTCGGCCACATCTTTCTTCATACCGGCCCAGAAGAAAGCCCTCTTCATGTCTTGGTACATCTTACCCCCACCGGGATGAATGGTCATCCTAAAACGGTGTGCGTCATCAAGAATAGCCTTCCTCAAACCCTCGTCCTGCGGTACACAAAGTCTACCATCTCTACGCAAGCACCCTCTATCATCTAGGGTGTACCTACTCAAATGGCTGGACGACTCCCCCCTTATGAGCTTCTCTACTAACTCAACCAACTGTGGGTCGCCCCTCTGTGCTTCTCCAATCCGCCCCAAAAGAGTAGGTCTAACTTCCAAAGAAGCTAGCAAACCGGGTACAAAGTCAACGGAAGGTCTAAAGTCAAACTTAGAAATAAACTCTAAGCTCCGTCGTTCAACGAACAATGAACTCAAGGACAACCTTTTTCTACTTAAGGTGTCCGTTACCATGTTACCCTTACTCATAGGATGCTAAGGATCCCATCCACTTTTGCTGTCCTAAGACTATGCGCTCGAAGAGTCTCCAACACTTCCCTAAGATGTAGGGCATGCTCTTCTCCACCAGAATATCATCCAAAATCATCACAACTGTCTCCCACGCAGACCACCCTAGTCGAATTCGGCATCCCCCAAATGCAAGCCCCAAAGGCCTAAACCAATATCAGACAAACACCCAAGGGATACCTCCTTCGAATTCAGACGACCTACGTGAGACGATACTAGTAAAAATGGCTAAATAATTAAGCCCTTGACCAATTCTGGATGTTCTCGCCAGTCTCGCTCCAAAACTGTCGTTTATCCTATACTGGCCCTGCTCAGCCTATTGAGCACATACGAAAACTTATTTCACTCCTAGAAAAGACCCAGATGTCATCTACAAAGACCATCACGAACTTATTTAGGTACTCCCTGAACACCCTTCTCAACAAAGTATGCGGGGGCGTTCGTCAAACCCAATGGCATCACCAGCCACTCATAAAAGAAATCATCCGGAGTCCCAAAGGCAGTCTCCTCTATACTATTCTCAGCCACTCTCAACTGATGAAATCCCGTGGCTAAGTCCTACTACAAAAATACTGAGGCGCCAGCCAACTGATCAAGGAGATCATTAATCCTCGGCAATGGGTATCTATTCTTCTTTGTGAGTTTCTTTAGTTCCCTTTAGCCTACACAAAGTCTGAGGGACCCATCCGCCTTCATAACAAAAACTACTGGAGCGCCCCACTCTGATATACTTCGTCTTATGAACCCCTTCTCAAGCAAATCGCCTACTTACTTATGGAGTTCCCTCCTCTCACTAGGAGCCATGTGGCACACTGGCCAAGATACTGGTTTGGCATTATCCACCAGATATATTCGGAAGTCAATCTCCCGCTTCGGAGGTAAGCCCTTCACCTCCTCAAACACATCCGGGTATTCCCGGACCGCTCTAACAGATCGCAGACTCTAGACCAACGTGTCAGGCGATTCTAGATACCTTAGCATAACAGATTCTATGAGATTACAAGAGATCTCGAGAGTGTTACTTAGGCGGCCCATAAGCCTAACAACTCTCCCTTCAAAATGAAGAACAGCACTCCTACTGGATAACCAGTCCATGCCCAAAATTAACCCATAGCCCGTGAAGCCCAACAAGCATCACATCTAAACTCAACGCTAAGTATAGAAACTTTCAAACCCAAACATATCATGGAGCCCCAACTGGGTTTGAAACAACTAAGGGATCATCTACCCAACTGGTGTCTAAGTGCAGTGACTCAACTAACAATGGTGGGATAAACGAACTCAATATATCAGAATCAAATAAAGCTTGAATCGGATGATAAAGAAATCCAAATTCCAACCTAGACGGTCATATCCCCATCTGGTACCCTAGTCGTGAGGGAATACAACTACCCTCCAGAAGATTCCATACCTTGCCCTTGCTTCTTTGAACAATCCTAATAAGGTGTCCTATTCCTCTTAAAAGGATAACCACTTGCCTTCTTCTTCCCTATTCTCCACTCGTAACCTCCCACCAATGAGGTTTCATCTTTCATTAACCAAACAACTATTTGAGCCTTCCTCCCATCGTTTATCCAATAGATACCTACCAGTCCTCCTCCTTCTTGAACCAACTTCTAATCCGACTAACGTCTAAGTCCCTTGAAGTGGTTTTCCATCCTTATCTATCTTAGAAAGATCATCTATACGCGGAGGGGAAACTCAAAACGAGAGAAAGGAAGAGATTCAAAATGGAGAATTCGAAAGATATAGATATGGCTATTGGGGATTATGCTTTCCTTTCAAAAACTTTTCTCTTAAAAGACATGTTTTTGAAAATACTCCTTTCCAAAAATATTCTTAGAAAATAGTTTTTCTAAAAAATTTATCTGTTCCGGTAACCTTAAGCTCTGATACCACGTGTAACACCCCACGCCCGCTAAGGTCACTCACAAAGGGAATGCCTTAGTTTTGGTGGAGTATTTTTAGTGAGTATAGAACAGAAAAATTACAACAGGACAGATATAAGTAAAACTTGAAAATTTAAATCATCATTTCATTAACAAAACATGTTTGGCTACATCACAAAACCATAACAAGAGTCAAGTACATAATATCCATCCCGATAAAATAGAAGTACATAATCCCATTACATAGACAATAGCCAAAAGATAAACTGAGCTTTACTTCTATCGTCCAAGCCCCAAAAGATTGATATAGCGGACTGGTCCAAGCCCACTAGTGCTAAGTCCACTCTGGTAACCTGAGGGTGGGGAAAAAGATAAACAACAACGGGGTCAGACATAAGTCTGAGTGAGTCCTATAACCCTAACAATACAACCATTAAAGTAATTAGGGTATGATATAAACAAGATACGGTACCTCTGGGGATAATGACTACAATAAGTAGTCCACAAAACACAGGATGTACTACGATAATCGAAACGACGTATTTATCCACCCAAGGATAATTACTAGCTTACACCACCCCAGACCCTACCCACCCAAGGGTAATTCCTACACTGCACCACACCAGTTCTACCCACCAAGAGTAATTCCTACTTAAAGGTTGATCCCACTAAAGTCTTAGAAAATGTAGCTAGTAGTCTCTGGTACTTCTAGCTGACCACGTAGGTGCCGTCTGCCCCTACCTCCACTAGGTGTATAACTGACCACGTAGGTGCCGTCTGCCCCTACATTCACTAGGTGTACCTAGTAATCTTACCCAGTAGTTTCGTGTACCCCTACATAGGTGCCGTCTGCTCCTATCTTTACTAGGTGTACCCACTACTCCCCATCGATCGGCTCCCTAACGTAGATACCCGTGCTGGTCCCACAGTGGGGTGTATCACTCCCCTAAAGTGGCTACCCAATACTATCAACGGTGCACGGCTTTATATCTACACGATGCAACAACGGCTTATCTACCAGCCCGGGCCCACACACGCATATGAAACCCGTTGGACTTGCGTTGCCACCGCTACCCCGTTTTGGCCTCTTATAATCAAGCCCAATATGCGTGTCCCGTCACTCGACATGGGTCGAGCCCACAAAGATACGTTTGGGATATTGGTTGAAATGGGCCCCCACAAGCTACTACTTAAGCTTGTCATTTTATCTAGTGCATTCCACTTAACCCCTTTTTATAATCATGCCCCCTTACATGTTAAGGTTTGGTTAAGTCATCCAATTATATTACAATTGCCACTTAAGGCACCCACTAGATTTCCGCATGCCACCCAAGACACTTACTTGATTCCCCCATGCCACCCAAGGCACTTACTTAACCCTTTAATCATGTTTAGTTACATGTTCCACTCTGGTTAAGTATTCTAATCGTATTTTCTATTGCCACCCAAGGCAACCCACTAGTTTTCTCATGCCACCCAAGGCACCCCCACTAGTTACTACATGCCACCCAAGGCACCCACTTAACCCCTCATGTCCCACTACATGCTAATATGGTTAAGTGTTTCTTAATTAATTAAGACCGTGATCTCCCATAAAGATCTCCCACATTAGACTGGCTGTTATGACCGCCTGGTTAAGCCGGTAGAGTCCGGGCAGTCTTACGTCATAACAGAGTCTAACCTCGTGTCTCTATCTTAATCACGTATTTAATTTATGGCTAAGACCTCTCACATTGGGCTGACATTTGTAGCAACTGGTTAAGACGGTCGGGTCCGGGCAGTTTTACACTACAAATGAGTCCAACCTCGTGTCTTAGTCGATTAATTACACCTAATTAATCACCCCCATATTAATTATCCCTAATTAATATCAAGTTTTCCATAACATGGGTAGACCTAACTCAATAGGTAAATTCCCATGGGGTAGACCTAACTCAATAGGTAAATTCTCACTTATGGTAATTTATTTTTATGGTATGCTTAATCATACCCAATCATTCACTTATTAACATATTTACCAACCCCATCGTTCCCCACGTAAATCGTTCTCATTTCATAACATAAATAAGGGGAAGATCATCACAAATATCATGGGTTTAGCATACAACTTTGTCATGGGTTAAGAGGATGTCAACTTGCATATATGAGCATATATTAACCCAACCACATTTAACCCCAAACTTGCACATTATCATACACATGTCTTACATAACATGTTGAACTTGCATATAAGCATTCTCATAACTTGCATAACACGTTAGACATGCAATTAAGCCTACACATAACTTGCATAAGCATTCACATACTTGTATGGGCATTCATATACTTGCATAAGCATTCACATACTTGCATATCACATTAAGCTCGCATTTAAGCATATACATAACTTGCATAACATCATGCTCATAACTTGCATAATCTCATAAACTTAACTTGCATAACATTATGCACACAACTTGCATACCCTCATACACATAACTTGCATATGCACATAACTTACATAACATGTTGAGCTTGCATGTAAGCATAACTTGCATAATATGTCGAACTTACATATATGACTTGCATCTTAAAGGAGGGTAAACATGCATAGCATATAAGGGTGCCATCTTGCATATGTATATACCATATTTAAAAGGGTAAACTTGCATGTCATGATTTATGCATAATACCAAACACTTAGCATGCATAAAACCACTTACTTATCATGCATAGAATCAAATACTTATTATGCATAAAATCAAATACTTATTATGCATAAACCCACCACTTAACTTGCATAACCCCAAACACTTAACATGCATAAAACCCCATACTTAGTATGCATACAATCAAATACTTATCATGCATAACGTCAAATACTTTAGCATGAATAACATCAAATACTTAACATGCATAACACCAACTACTTAGCATGCATAAAATCACATGCATAACTTGCATATCATGTTACATATAACTTGCATATATTCTCACATATAGTTTGCATAACATGTCACATATGCATAAATGTTTAACATGGTGTTTTGCATCATAAAACATGGCCTTAACTTGCATTTAACATAAAACTTGCAAATCACATATCATACAAACTTGCATAAATGCATTTATCCACAAACATAGCCATGTCTTATCACATCCTACCATAATCAATTTAACAATTGATTATTAAAGCCATAGAAACTCACCAAAACCAAGATTAGCAAATCAATGAAGTAAAACTAGTTGCCAAATATGAAGAAGAAGGTGATTAGGGGTTGATTAGCTTGCAACTCTCTTCATTTGATTTGTGGAGGCCATGACCAAGTTTCATTTTGCCATAGTTTAGTTACAAGATCTAATTATGGATGAATTAGGGTAGGGTTGGGGTCTTATTTATAGGATTAGGTAGTGTTTTAGGCCATTAGATTAACCATAGGATAGATCCCAGCCCTCAAAAATCGTCACAAGCCTCCAAAACAAGACCAAGGGCCAAAACAGGTGCACCAGGCCAGCCAGGGTCAAGCCAGAAGGCTGTGCAGGTTTCTGGCTCGACACGGGCGCACTTCCCAAGTGTGCCAGTGTATTTTTGTGCTGGCGCACTTCACAGGTGCGCCAGTGCATTTCTGGCCTGTTTCCGGTTTTTTCTGCCTAACTTCGTTCGTCCATATCTCCTTCATACGGACTCCGATTTTCGAAAACTCGGACTCTATTTCGCGTATTTTTCCGAGACGAATGCAATGACGCAGCCCGTTTCCCCTAGTTCCCACATCTGGGATTAGTTATTCTTTAATTTGTGAATTTTAACATTAACCGAAATTCGGGGTGTTACAACGGTATTCGATAATCTCTCTTTTCGAATACTATATTCGATTACTCCTTTTCGAATAACTAAATTTGAATAACTCCTTTCGATTAAACTAATCGATAACTCCTTTCGAATAACTAAATTCGATTAACTCCTTTCGAATAACTAAATTCGATAACTCCTTTTTACGTGATTCGAATAACTAATATTCGATAACTCCTTTTAACTCGATCTGAATAACTAATATTCGATGACTCCTAATTTGACTAACTCTAATCGATTTATTCTAATTCGATTAGCTCTATTTAATTACTCTATTCATTAACTCTAACTCTAACTCTAACTACTTAACTGTAACTGATTAACTCTAGCTGGTCAACCCTAATTGATTAACTCTAACTGGTTAACTTTAACTGATCAACTCTAACTTGTCAACCCTAACTGATTAACCCTAACTGGTTAAATATAACTCATTTACTCTATTCGATTAACTCTAATCGAATAACTAATATTCGATTAACTCATTTCGATTAACTCTTTTCGAATTAACTCCTTTGATTTATTCCTTTGAATTATCTCCATTGATTAATTCCTTTGAATTAACTCCTTTGATTAATTCCTTTTTTATTTGTTTACTTAACAAATAACTATTCCCTTTTCAATTCTATTTATTTAACAAATAAATATTTCTTTTATATTTGATTTCACAAATATTTTCCTTTATATTTGATTTCACAAATATTTTCCTTGATATTTGATTTCACAAATATTTTCCTTTATATTTGATTTCACAAATATTTCTCTTTCTATTTTATTTATTTAACAAATAAATATTTTCCCTTCAATTCTATTTGTAAGTGTTTTACAAATATTTCCTTTCAATTCTTATTTGGCTTTCCAAATATTTCCTTTATAAAATCCTTTGATTTTATAAATAGTTTGTTTTATAAATTCTATTTATAAATAAATATTACTTTTATAATTCTATTCACTTTCTAAGTAAATATCCCTTTTTATCCTTCTATTTATTCTCTAAATAAATAACTCTTTTATAATTCTATTTATTTCTTAAATAAATATCCCATTTTAATTCTATTTATCCTCTAAATAAATAATCCTTATATAACTTTATTTATTTTTCTAAATAAATATTTCCATTTAATCTATTTGTAAATGTTTCACAAATATTCCCTTTTAAATTCTGTTGGTAAATGTTTTACAAATATTTTCTTCCCAATTCCATTTGTAAATGTTTTACAAATGTTTTCCTTTTGATTTCATTTGTAAATGTTTTACAAATATTTCCCTTTCGATTTGTTTAACAAATATTTTCCTTTCGATTTGTTTTATTTATTTACTAAATAAAAGATCCTTTTATACTTCGATTTATTTATCAAATAAATATTCCATTCCAATTCCATTTATTTAACAAATAAATATCCCTTTATCATATCTATTTATTTTCCCAATAAATATTCGTTTATGATATTTTATTTATTTTCTAAATAAATGTTCCACTTTATAAAATACTATGATTTTATAAATACTTTATTTCCAAAATATTTCCTTTTATAAATCGGTTGATTTTATAAAATTCCTTTATTTCATTATATATTGAAATATTTCTTTTTACATCCCAGGGTTTCTTATGATATTGAAAATATCGAATAACAATGATCAACATCATTCTAACACACATAATCCATAATAGATTATATATCACATCATATATCAAAATATATGAAAAACAGTAAAGTAAATGTTGAGGAATCCAGTCGGATTCCTCCAACCTGTTTCCCTGCATCACAGATGTTAAACAATATAGATAACATCACTTTCATTTCAAGAAGAAATATTCTGATCGACAGAATTAATATTTAATAACGATATATATATATATATATATATATATATATATGTGTGTGTGTGTGTGTGTGTGTGTGTGTGTGTGTTTGTGTGTAACCATAACTGTGTTTTCAATCAATTATTTAATAGTCCATCTAAACATTCCATACACATCAATCAATCAATATTTATCAAAAATAAAGTATAGTTTATAAAAATATAAACTGAACAGAGTTAGTCAGATTTACTCACATTTCGCGTTAGCCGTTTAAATAGCGATTTTCGTCTATTGATTCATATGGACAATTTATTTTGCAATAAATTGTATCGAGCTTCAATTCACTGCCAGTCAGTTCCAGTGTGTTGTCGTCGTCCCTACGATCCCAACGCAACTTACGGTTCGTCAACCTGATATCGTGTGCAACCATTATGAATTATACAAGTTTATACTCTTATTAATTTTAAAATTAAACAAAATAAAGGTTCAATGGGCTTTACCCAAACAAAATGGCCCACTCCATCAAAACCCACCCGCTCCACACTTTAAACCCGTCTTCCTCAAATTTTGACTGTGAGCTCCAGTATTCATTTCACCACCACTTCCGCGACTTCAGATAACCTGTTCTCTCTCCTCTCCAACAACCAGCAAACCGACATCACCATGGAACTCCTCTCAACACTCTCTTCAACTCCATCTCCGTTTCATGAAGCTTGGCATCCTCCAACCAAATCTATCGAGCAGCTTTTTCTCGTCCCTCACAGTGAAAAGCGCGACCAATTTTGTCACCAGAAATCCCAAAATTCCACGGCTAGTTGTTATCCACTCACTGGAACCCGAATACAGCCTCAGTTTTACAAATCGATGCTCGTTCAACAAGAGAAATACAACCCTAGGTTTACTGCTTAAACTCGAGTACCTCCAAAACGAACATCGAACTCATGAATTCTTATATGGGTGTGAAGCGTATTGAAATAGAATCGCAACCAGACTTGTTTGAGGATTTAAGGGTTTTTATATCATTTTGTATTGGTCTTCTTGTGGATTAATGAAGGCCGCGTCTTTGTTTTTAGGCCATGAAGAACGGATGGCTGAGAAGAATGAAATGTGGCCTTGTTTTTGGCCTTGTATATAGGTTAGGATATTTTTATTTATTTTATTCATTTTATACTCGTTTTTGCTTTATAAAAATCCGTGTGATCACACTTTACACATAAAAATCACGAAACTGGACACGTAGCTAGAGTTCGACATTACGAACCCAACGAAAATGGTTTCGTCGAATTCTGACTCCGTTTGCTCACACAGCGTATTTTTAACCATCAAAATACTAATTGTTTTTCACTCTAAAAATCCGTACGGCCACACACTGACTCTAGAAACAACGAAACTTGGAATCTAGCAATAATTTGATGTTGCGGATCCAACAAAATTAGTTTCGTCGAATTTCGACTTCGTTTGCAAAAGTGGCTATTTTTAAAGCTCTAAATAACCCATTTAAATATATAAATATATTTAAATTTAATAAAATTAAATATAAATAAATCAATATTATTGTATATATTCATATACGATATCATACAGCTCCAAAATATTCATATCAGAGTTTATACTTGATATCCCAGAATTCCAGATTATCTCGATATTTAAATTTATATTAAAAATCTATTTATAACGTAAATAAAGCATTGCAAATTATGAAGGAATTTCACAGCGACTTTTCTGAAATTTGATTTGGACGTAAATCAAAATCTACCCGACGAAATCCAGATTTTTCTTTTCCATTAGAAAAATATACTCCACCAGCTCCACACGTTTCTTGTTTCACAGAAATCCAATTTAAAACGAACCATGTACATTCAGTTGAAGTTCAAATCGCCAAATAGCGAACTACTGCACCATTTCGAGCTCGATTTTTATTATAATATAATTATACATTCAAACTGACGTTATTTAAATATATTCGTTAGTATAATTCAACTCTAAATTGAATTATATATTATAAATTGTCCAGTTCACATTATATTGTAAAGTCCACTAATTCTGATTATTTCAGAATTAAATATATTATTTAATTATTATTTAAATTAAATATTCACTATTGATTAATTAAATGACCAAATTAAATTCTCTGAATCCCTATTTAAATAATTAAATAAATTAATTATATCGCTGAAAAATGCGGGTCGTTGCAGTAAGACACATTTACAGTCAAATTTTTTCTATTACTATTTAAAACACTACAGGACACTAAGCCAAAAAATTGCAGTGAGGACATCATAGAGTGAAGTCTCCACTATCAAGTAGGAATTATTAATTTTGGAAAGGCTTGATCATGGATTTTGAAAACATTTCCATTTTTCATAGTTATGGTCGATGATTCTACCCCACGTAAAAGTAGACTTCATTAACTCATGCCTTTGCACAGCTAAATTAAATATGTCCTTCATGAAAAAGGTGTATCATTAGTAGCTTATGGGGAAGAATTATTTCACCACAACATGTAAGAAATAAATAACTGATAAGAGGTTGACAGATTTGGTTTGTGTTTAGAAACATAGTCATTAATACCATCTCGATTAGAGGTTATTTGGCAATTATATTGTAACCATCATAATGATATGGGAAACTCTATTTAGATACAAAATTGCACACAACAAATCTCAACCATTGGATTTTTCCATGAATTACACTCTCCACATAAAGACAAATAAATCCAATAGTGGAGGTTTTGCGTCTCTCTATTTGTGTTTAATTTTGTGTCCAAATAGCCGGCCCTTAATCATATTTAGGTAGCATGTAGTAGGAAAACTTCCAATTAGAAACATGAAGACTTGGATTGATTACACAATCAGAGAAAACTAATTAAATTTAAATGTTTTACTTCGTATTCATAGGACTGACAGCAGTTTCAAAACAAACTAATGTGATAGACCCCTGTTACAGCAGTACAAAGGTTTACGGTAACCGTAGGTGAAAAGTCCGATAAATAAAAAATGGAACACGACAACAACACAGAAATGGACTATACTCTTCATCGATTGGTACACATACACTTAAAACAGTTAATGGTTATCGAGACTACATGTTAACCTAATTAAATGCGAATTTCCACCATTCTCCAAACAAACAAAGTCGCCACATCAGACTTCAGAGTATAAACTCGCCGTAGTCGTCGAGAAGAACGAATACGAAAGTGGTCGTCGTCTCGATTGTGAACAAATGAAGTACAAAATGTTGACAATTGATAAATTGTAGATTAGAAACCAAGGTTTTTTTTTTGCTGGCATTGAATGGGGAAAACAGAGGACAGAGGATTTCTATAAGCGGTTACATCGATGAATGGGGGTTTTTGTGGGGAAGAAAGAAGTGGGGTAAGACGGTTGGTATCCAGTTTTTGTGGACAGCCGTTGTAAAATTGAGTGCGGGGTTTTAAAAAGATGAAAAGATGTGGAAACAGCATTAGGAAAACGGAAAGCAGAAATACGGAGTTTTAAGAGAGACACGTCAGCATAACTAAATTCCTCTTTTCTTGTTTAATTAATAGAATAGATTAACAGATAGATAGATTAACCCCCCTCCCATCACAATTTCCCTATCGTTTCAGTCTCATCAACCGTTGATCCGGTCGCCTGTCCCCATCCCACCATCCCCTTAACCTCCTCCTTCCTCGTCTCCTCCCCTCCATAGCCACTTGCCATCGATTAAGTGGTTGTCACTTTTTACTGCTAAGCCGAAGAATGCACGAGTCTTCACCCCTGCTGCTTTTAACCTTCGATATGCTGGTAAGAAGCAAATACCCACTAAAGACATCGCCCAAGCTAACATTGAGCAATGGCAAATACTTGGTCGGTTTTTTCCTAAATGCACCACTGTTGTGTACAACAGTTGTTAACCACCTCAAGACGGTGGTTTGAAAGCCGCGCGGTTCCATCAAAATCAATTCTAATGTTAATATTTTCTTCTTTCTACTTTCAAATGGTGAAGATAGAATTAGGATAATGGAATCAGACCCTGTAGTTATCAGGAATAAGTTGTTATTGCCAAACCCTGGGAAGTTTCCTTAGATAGTTCTGGTAGTAGTATTAGAAACGTCCCTATCAGGATCAAGTTAGTGAATGTTCCACTTTTTCCTGGTCTAAACTGGGCATAAGTTAGTTAGCATCACGTCTTGGTAAATTTCTTTGTATGGACGCTTCTACAGAAAGTTTAAAGATGCTCCAATTTGCCAAGTGTATGGTGGATATCAAACCAGATAATGATTTACCAGACACATTCCCAGTTTTGTTAACTGATGGCACTAAGCACATAGTTAGGGTTCTTTACCTCTAGAAACCTATATATATATATATATATATATATATATATATATATATATATATATATGCTAAATGTAAAGCTTTTGGTCATGCTAATGATAAGTGCACTGATAAGTCACTTAGTTAGGATAATGTGATCAGTGTGGTTAATGTAGTTAAATCACTTGGGAAGAACAGAGAGCAGGATTATGTTGTTAAACCTGTCGAAGCATATGCTCCTACTAAGAAACAGTTTTGAAAAAAAAATAACTAAGAAGAAAAAGACTGTCAAACTCAACTCTATAGGTAGTAGAAGTTAAGGTAAAGGAGTGATGAAGGTAGTGCTTTCTAAGAAGCCTACCGTTTATGGAGTAATGAATTATTCATATATTGATGGCACTGGCACATCCAATAATTTGAATGTTCTTGAAAGTGTTGATAATGAGAGTATTTCCTTGGCGAGGTGGATGTCCATGTAGAGGGGGGTTTATCAGAAGGAATGAGCATGAAGACTTGGTTTCTACTGTCAACAAAAGTTCTGGTGATAGTGAATTGAATAGAGAACATGTGCGGGCAAAAGCAGTTAAGAAAAAGGACAATATGTGTAATCAATGGATGGACGTAAGTACTGGTGTTAGTGACAAAGTTGGTGTTGTTAACACTACTGTTTCAAGTGATGAAAAGTTTGACCCATTAAAACAATTGTTTAGTGATGTAATGTGCTTTGAAAATTCCATGGCTTCTAATTTGCAGGAAATGGACAATCAATGTAGTAAAACTTCTATCTCAAGTGCAAACAGTCCGCAACTTGCCATTTCCTTTCATTTTAAAACTGGTTTTTTAAGTAAACCAAGTCCACCACTCAAAACTTCCACCGCAACTGTGATGTCTTCCTCTTCTATCAAATCCAATGTTCATATAGACTCACCATCCACCTCATCAAAGGAAAAAAACAAAGAAAAACCTGTTTCTCCTTATGCACACCTGGTGCCACCTGCGGCATATAAGCCTCCTCCCTCTATAGTTTTTTTTAACTCATCTTCGTCAGCGACTGTTCCAGGTTATAAAGAGTTAAAACTCCCTGTCACGAGGAGTAGGAAGAACAATCTCTTGAAAGGCGGCCTTCTCATCAACAATGACTAGCCTTTCGGTGTTGTGCCATTTTGAGTCTTCTGATGACTCTTAGGTATCACTTTAGAAAATTTAATTAGTGAGCTTTTGGTGTATGTCAATCAAAATGGGGCTTGTCGCCTATTTTGGTCTTGTGATTTTTGTATGTAATGTTTGTCCATCTTGTAACAACCCTACCATCCATACGTGGAAATTGACTTTTTATTGTAGTTGATATATCTAATGTATATCTCCTAGATGCTTTGTATTTATTATTTAATATAATTAAAAGTGTTAACGATCACTTAAAAAGTCGGATGGTCTTGCAAAAAAAATGTAATTCAAAATCTATATTGTTTCAAAATTGATTTAAATTGAAGTATTTACTTTAAAATAAAAATTGAAGTTTAATGGTTTCAAATTGATATTGGAACTTCAAAGTGTTTTGATCAACTCAAACTATTTTAAACTAAATGGTTTAAATTAAATGATGATTTTTGATAGAATAATAATATTTAAAATAAATATTTTCAAAGTAATTTTACTAACATAACTAGTTTTAAATATGTTTATAAAAATAAAAGAGATATTTGAAGTGTTATATTAAGAACGTAAAGCCTAGTGAATTTGAAATGATTTACCAAAATTATTTGGATTATAAACAAAGATATGACTAGGAAAATGTTTCGTTGCTATGTTTTTATATTTCAGCACCATGATAACCAAAACAAGCTCGATCACCATGTTCCATGCTGTATAAACCGGCTTGACATTTTCAACACTGATCTTTAAAAAAAACTGATATGAATGGACACTGTATTTGATCTTGTGGTTTTGTTGTTTTTATCATTTGTTGTGCTTGCTCCATCCTGGACTTTTATGGCTTTACTCTCACTACTGTGTCATCCTTGCTTGTATCTTGAAACTGTCATAAGTTGTTCGTGGCATCTTCTGTACTTTTCTTTGTTGGCTCTGTTGTAAACATATCATTGTCCACTTGTGTCTTGTATGTTGCTGATTGTTTTTGTGTACTAGTAATGTGCTCGACCATTTTTGAAAAATCATCCAAATATGTTGCTCGGCCTTATGCTCAATTACTTGCTATGAGATTGTCCCATGTTCACCTGTACATTGTGTCTATGAATTGATACTGTACTTGTATTGAGTTTGACTATGCTAGTTGACATTTGTTTTGTTGCTTGAGTTTTGCACTGAGTCGAGATGGTCCACGTGGCTACTGCTCAGTTGCTCGCTGGCGAGGCAGTGCACATGTGTATATTTATACACATGTGTACATGTGGCCATTAGACAATTTTTTTTGTCCCTGCATATCAGACCAAGTTTAGAAAAATGATGAGAAACACACCGTAATTCTGAGGCAAATAAAATTTAAAATAAATTTTTATTTGTTTGTATTTAATTTTATATTTGTTCCAGTTTACTTTCTATGTGTTTCTGTATATGACAGGTATGAAGACATGACTGACTGAAAGCTGTGAAGACTGAAGATGATAGAGAAAATTATATATAAGAATATTTGTATAGAGTGAGTCTGTAAATTGAGTGTAGTATATATGAAAATGTACTGAGTGATAAATGAACTGTAGTGAGGAGCCGTGAGAGAATTGTACTGATTATATGTAATAAACAAATTTGATTGAAATAAAATATTATTTTATTGTTGTCATACAAACTTGTCTATCGTATTCCGTTTATTTACAAGTACAATCTCATGTGAATTGAATAAATAGTGGAGTTGTAAATAGTTGTGCTATTTGAATGTTTGAAATATAATATTTAATTTAAATAAAATACTGTATGAATATATGAATATCTATAAAGTTCGTATTCTATTTAAATATAAATATTATATTCATGTCTGTGATGTATATATAGAACTGTACAGTAACAAACACATTTAAAATAATATTTATTTGGTTGTTATCATCAAACAAAAATCATATAATTGTGTATACAACTACGTCATATACAACAGTATTGACTTCAAATCTAAGGTAGTACCATTTTAAAATTTGAGTTTTCGTCCATACAAAAATAAGCACGATGTATATATATTGTTGAAAACGATCGATTTAGAAAACAAAGTTAATATACAAAGTAGAAAACAATTTTTTTTTTCATTTCTCATGTTTTGATAAATAAGATGAACATGAGACATATATTACTTATCCATCCCCTCTGCGGTCCCCTCTGTCTTTCTTTAATCTTTTTCATCGTTACTTCACTCTTCTCATTTTTGACATATTAATTGAAAATAAAAAACACAAAATAATTTTTAAACCAAACACTACCTAAGTTTCCCATCTTTTAAAGGTGTAATTGGAAAGGAACGTTGTAGCTTTAGGATACTTTTGCCAAGACGAATGATAAGACATCTAATTTACGATTTTCAACTTAACTGTTTTTATTTATGATATGAATTTTATATTGAAAATACTAAAATCACAAATTACTAAATTACTCATTAAATGCAGCAAAACATTTCAAAATAAGCAAACAACATTTTATATTGAAAATACTAAAATCACAAATTACTAAATTATTCATTAATTGCAGCAAAACATTTTAAAATAAGCAAATAACATAAGACAAAGGGACGACGACTATGGAATTTCAGCATCTCCATTGCTGTGTGTCCATAACATCCAAAATAAAGGCATCACCATAAAAAATCTGTAGAAATGAAAAAAAATAGATAACAATGCAATATGATGTTGAAACCTTCATTGTGAACAAAAAGACCGTCCAGATAAATGTATGTTTGAGTTGTCATGCTCGATCTATTTGCTAGGTCTAGTCTGAACAGGCAGTGGCGTACGCCGACTTTTAGGTCACTGAGGACGGAACTACGAAAGAAAATAATTTAACCAATGTTTCATAATAAAAGTAAAAAATTGTTTGATTTGCAAAACTATATTAAAATTCAGTTTAGGCATGACGAAAAATTAAACATCTAAAAATTCACAAAGACACACGTAACCGGATTGGCAACAGAGAAAGGCTTGTGTATCTCATTCAGATTCCAAAATTTGTTGGAGTCTAGTCCGTCGGATCTTACGTATGAACGCATTGGACAGTTTC
Organism: Allium sativum; assembly: GCA_030737875.1. Taxonomy (NCBI): domain Eukaryota; kingdom Viridiplantae; phylum Streptophyta; class Magnoliopsida; order Asparagales; family Amaryllidaceae; genus Allium; species Allium sativum. The sequence continues at coordinate 434,390,569 of CM060918.1, read as the reverse complement.
AGCGCTCATTGGTACCTTCGGGCTTCGAGATGATCATGCATTACATTCTAGAAATTGTCTTCCGTCTGGAGCAATTTGTCCAAGTCGACTCAAAAGTGCTTCCTCATGATATTGAAAATCAACAATTCAACAACAAAAAAGCCACAGGCCCAAAATCAAATTAGATTTTAATATTGAAAATCACAACATACGTCACTTTGTATTGAAAATCAAATCATAACATACAGCACGTACATGCAGAACATGCGCAATTTCCATGGATGAATCACAAATTCACTTTTCAGTTACACGTATTAATATCCAGTTAGGTAAGGGGATGATATCAATATGCTCAACCATGCTATTGACCTATACACTGAATCACATTCCTATTTTTACCAACGCCATAATCACACTCTGTTTTCCATGCACTACTGATATAACCAATAAACATAAAAGCTATTCATATCTCACACCAAACCCACTGACCGACAAAGCATACAAATACAGCCACATACCATCATTTCCAAAGCACACACACGAAACATAAAAAATGGCTAAATCTTTGTATATGGCGCTGCTGCTAATTATAACATATCACTTACTGCTAACCGGTACATACGCAGTACCATGCTCTGATGAAGAGAAAGCGTTGATCCCATGCCGCTCTCACCTGATCGGAACTGGAGGGAATGACCCGTCCGCCGAATGCTGCTCTTACCTGATCGGAACTGGAGGGAATGACCCGTCCGCCAAATGCTGCGCCAGTGTTCGGGCTCTGAGTGGCCAGAGCAAGCGCAGGCTCTGTGAATGCTTCACGTCCCCTGCCATTCCATTGCCCCCATTGCCGCCCGTGCAGCAAGGGAAAACGCGCGGTGTTCGACTTCTTCAGGTGTGCCTGGACATCCCCGTTAGGGCCAACTGCAGTGAAATAAATTAAGGCTATGGAGAAACGCCTTAGGCTTGATCCGGATATTATAGAACTGTGTTATGTTTGAAGTCGTTTATGTTTTAGTTTTATGTTATGTTATGGGTCTCGTTTGTGTTATATGTATCTCTGCTAGCTATGAAATGGAATAAATTAAGGTGCTTTAGCACTCGTTTATGTTGCTATAAATTAAGGTGTTTTAGTTCTTCTTAATTTTATGTCATCTTCAGACTTCCTTTTAAAGTGCCTTCTTAAGTTTCTATAAACGGAGGGAATTCCAAGTTATCATCCTTCAAACAAAATTCGTCGGAGATTGCTACGTTTTCCCCCAAGATGCTCACATAATTACATACCATAAATACAGCTACCTGGTTTGCTCCAAATAATGAAAACTTATGTACTTGTCCTATGTTATGCTCAAAAGTTCTGCACAAAAGTTCTGTACTTGTCGTATATTATGTATGGCACCCTACAACAACTAATTTTAGATGCCCTTTTGCTTTCAACTCTTTTCGAATTTGGCAATTAAGTCGCTTTGATGAAATTTTCAGCATAAAGCAAGTTGAATTGAACTTAGTTTGGCTTTTTTTTCTTTCAAAATTGTTCATAGTTAATTTTGGTAAACCTCTTTGAAGAAATTCCAAGTAAGTTCTTCAAAATCTATCTTGAAGTGACTCATTCAATTGGAAGATAACCGTGGCTGAAACTTAATTGTTTTATGTTGTGCAGGTGCACGAGCGCCAGCACCTCTGTTTCGTTCACTAAGTGATCCAACTGATGATAGAAGTTTGAAGAGAAGCTCTTGGATTTTGGCGCTTTCTTTGTAGCTTGAACATTAGTAATGGTGGTGTCTTCTTTGTTCATGCTTTTTCGCTGGATTAGGTGTTACTTCTAGAGTAGAATAATAAGATATGCCCTAGTGATATTTTCTTCGGGTTTTAGTTTGAAGGTACACATTATATTAGCTTTTAAATGCTTTGCCAGTATATAGAAGCTGCCTTGGGAACATTGTTTTTGTGTAGTATGAGCAAAACGTATGTTTTCTACTTCACGCTTCCATGGGTTGAAGATCGAAACGAGGCAAATCCCCCATATTCTTTTTGTTCTTCATCAAACTAGAAACACAATTTGAATGCTCATGTTCTAAGCTAAAATATCAAAGTTGAAATGAGTAGAACAAATCAACACAAGATGCCAATAGTGAAACAAAAAATTCAACATCCAATGTGGAATATGTTCAGTCAAAAATAAAAAAGGAGCTAACTCTAATGATGGGAATGATGTTCGAAACTGAACTCGGTGCATTTAGATTTTACGATATATACGCGTATTAGTTTTACTTCATGCGATATTTAAATCTTTATTTAGATTTGAATGTATAATAGTAACTGAATTTACCAATAACACAGTGGGTGTTAGATATGGAGTACTACCAGTTTTACTCCATGGGATAAATAGGTTGGGATTGGAAAATAAAATAAATGATTACTTCAGTAAGATTCGATAATCCCGACAAGTTTGGTAAACCTTAGTTTGGTTTAAAGTTGTGAAAAGCTATTGCAAAATCTTTTGAAATGGTTTCCAAGTGAAGATTTAAACAAGAGGTTTAAATGAATTAAACCTTTGATAAGATTTATGGGAATAATTCCCAATGTAAAGAATATTTGAATAAAGTAATATTCTGGATTGGAATGAGCTCAATTGAAGTTCAGATCATAAAACTACGAACTATCACGATGCTGCGAGCTCGTTGTAATTAAATTACAATTAATATGTTCCAACTTCATTTAACAAACGAATTCCTTATTGTTGAAATCAAAAAATGACCTCAACACCAAAGGTGTCCTTAGGACACTTCACCAATAGGTATGATTTGGGATTGTAGAGCCACAAACACAATATAAAAGCAGAAAAAGTAGAGAACAAAGAATTTTTAGAGTGGTTCAGTCAATTTAGACCTACATCCACTATGAAAGCACTTTTCATTATCTCTTTTGGATTTACAAAGTACATGAATTCAATCATATCACTCATTTTTCTCTTTGACAATGATCTTCTACTTTTTCCTCTCTTTTTGCTCTAGATTTCACTTGTATTTGCAATGGAACGAGTGAGAGCTTTCGATTTGTGATGGTAGTTGTGTAGATATTCAACCACTTAGACACTTAGATGATCTTCACTAGATCCACGATGATCTTGTGTTGGATCTAGGCTTTGGAGAGAATTAATTGTAGTTGGAGATCACTTAGATTGAGTTTGAGTGATTTCTCATGGAGTCTGAAGACGATTTAGTCAATTTGTTGTTGGAGGAAGATGGATTGAGCTTGAGAAGCCATTAATGGAGCTTGGAGCGTTAGAGAGTGGTGGAGAAATGATTTGGACTGCCCTTCGGGGTAGAAAAATCGGTCCCTTCAATGGTGGAGAAGTGGGGTACTTATAAGTTTCATTTGGAGGTAATGGCAAAGCTGAAAATATGGTGTGCAATATATGGGTCGGTCATAAAAATATTTACGAAAATGCCACTGGGCAATAGGCATGTATTTTGAGGTCGACCCAAAATATTTACGAAAATTCCACTGGGTAAATTTTTCAATCGACCCACTTTGATACAGACCGCCCAAAATATTCATATATGGTGACCAGGAAAATATGAAGCTGACCAACCATTTTTATGAAAATATGACCGACCGTTCTGCATTATGGCTACCGACCCCCGATGTAATACTTTAATACCGACCCATTTTATATTTAATGAGACTTACCCACGTAATTCACTCAGGTGCCAATGCCTCTTCCAATCACAGCTGATCCGTCATACTTGTTTATCAATCCACGTGCTTTTGTATTTTGCTGCATGTCTTTCACATAATTAGGTATGCAAATATGAGGATTCATGTAGCTTTACGTCTGCAGTTTTATATATTATGCTGACCCATACATCGTCTACTACCGACCCATGTTATTATCAGAAATGCCACCGCTCTTTCATTTAGAGCCGACCCATTGTACAGCCGCCAATATGCTTGTGACAACCCGGATTTTTACAACATGCTAAGACAAGAATCAAGGCAGAATTTAATTATAAAATCTGAATCAGGAGAAACAGCTTGTTCCTTTGCGTTCGTCTCGGAAAAATACGCGAAATAGAGTCCGAGTTTTCGAAAATCGGAGTCCGTATGACCCAGTTATGGCCCGTCAAAGTTTTCAGAAAATTTCAAGTTCAAAAACAGTTCAAATTTGAATTCAGAATTCAAATTCAGCCAAGCAGGGCAGGCGGGAAAATTCACGTCACCCCCAAGTCGACTGGGGAGTCGACTTGGGAGTCGACACACCCAGGTGGTGTCGACTGCCCAGTCGACACCCCTGTCGACTTGGGTGGTCGGCCAGTTTGGCCTGGGTGTACCTGACTTGTTCCTCAAGACATGCTTTTGGGTCTGGTCTATTGGCCTGTGACGGGTTTTGAGGGTTCAGACCTATCCTAGGGTTAATCTAAGGGCCTAAACTACTCCTAATCTCTATAAAAATACCCCTAAGCCTACCCTAAACCCTCACAAATCACTCATGCCACGAAGTGCTGCCCAAATGCCAAGTGATCATGGCCTCCATCTCCAATTCCTAGAGGCTATGCATTCAAATCGGATCTAAATCAAAGATGCTAGCTTGCTACATCAAATCAAGGGAGTGGATCAACGTTGCTACGAAAATTTCAGGATGATTCTTCAACAAAGGAGCCACCTTTCTTCGTCAAGACGATTCATGATCTTTCCCTAAGCCTCGCTATGTAAGTTCTAGCTACTTGTAGATTCTAACGGTGGTTCTAATGTGACATGGAATAAAATGTGATGAAACATAAATATGCTAGCCTATGTGAACCTAATTTTGCCCCTTTTCTATGATCTATGACTTTGGGCTAAGTTTTAGCGACTTAATCATGCCACGCATGTTATGTTTCACCTAGTTTATCTTGCAAGTTTGAATCTTTATCTATGGAATGTTAGCATGAACCTTTGGGAACCATTTGACTTGTGAAACATTGGCAAAGACTTGACTTTGGGGCTTATGCATGTAAATGAACCCAAACCCCTTATGTTATCATGCATGTTTGTGGCCAAATTCCCTTATGATACTATGCATGTTTGTGGCCAATCCCTTTTTGATATCGTGCATGTTTTGAGGCCAATATGTAGCATAGTATCCTTACTATGTTGACTCGCTTTTACTTGGGTTGGAAACACGATTTGGTGTAGATTAGACGAGCGTGATTTTGACATGATAATTTGACATGGAATTTCATGAAAATATGACACTCATGATACACCTAAATGTGGACATGACATGTGGGGTAAATATGGGACTTGAAACTAGACACGTATGGGTTGTAAGTGTAATATGACACTAGACCAAACATGAAAGTGACCAACTCGAGGATGGGTTGAGTTTGTAGCATAAATCTACCCGGACCCGGCCGGCTTAACTGGTGGCTACAAACAATAGGACCCAATGTGAGTAGTTGGTCATATAGCACTTAAAACCCGAGGTTAGACTAGGTTGTGGTGTAAAGCTACCCGGACCCGCCCGGCTTAACTAGTAACCACAACAAAGTCTAATGTGAGAGGTTGGGGTGCATTAATCTAATTAATGCCACATGAAAAGGTTAAGTAATTTTGACTAATGACACTTAACCGATATGACACGAATGGGTAGGTTAAGTTAAACCGGACTTGATTTCTTAATGACACTTAACCATATGAGACAATTAGGGGATGTGGTTAAATAATTTACACTTAACTAATCCGACTTGGTAATTAGATGGGGTTAAGTAACTTAGACTTAACTAATCTAAACACGGTAATTCGGTGGGGTTAAGTAACTTAGACTTAACTAATCTAAACACGGTAATTAGATGAGGTTAAGTAACTTAGACTTAACTAATTTAAACACGGTAATTAGATGGGGTTAAGTAACCTACACTTAACTAATCTAAACACGGTAATTCGGTGGGGTTAAGTTAAACACTTAAGCAATCTAAACTTGGTAATTCAATGAGGTTAAGTAACCAATACTTAACCAACTTAACATGGTAATTTAATGGGGTTAAGTAACTTATAATTAATCAATTATACATGATGATTTGATGAGGTTAAGTAACCTATACTTAACCAATCTAACATGCGGACCTGATAGGGTTAAGCCACAAGACCTTTTGAATATACTTAACCATTGTAATACGATTAGTGGATGAGGTTAAGCTAACCCATACTTAACCAATCTGACTCGATGATCTGATGGGATTAAGATAATCTATGCTTAATCAGTCTAACATGATAATCTGATAGGGTTAAGACAAACAAATACTTAACCAATTTGACTTGATAGGGTTAAGTCATGCACTTCTTGGTATACTTAACCAACTTGTAGGGCTAAGCCTTGAACTTAAATACTTATCCAATCTTGACATGATTCGTAGGCGGGTTAAGTCATGAACCTGAATGACAACACTTAACCCAATAGACAAAACCCTAGTTAGAAGAACTAGGTAGAAAATCATAGTTAATCAAGGATAACGGGAAAAGAAGCTAAGTGGTAAACCTTAGTTAAGAATAACTAAGTAATAATTCTTAGCCAAGGACATGAGACTAGTTCATAAATAGATGAGTAACCTGATAAGGTAGGTCATCGCTTAAAACACGAGGAGGAGCAAAATATCTGACTTAGATAAATGCTCCAAACGAACTGGGTGACGAAGCGGTAGCTTCGGGGGACGTGAGGGTACTCTTGGTATCCCTCTGTGAGGTGGCAGATGTTCCATGAAACCCGGCCTCACAGGGGTTAAGTTCTGCGGTAGAAGAGCCAAGGGTATGCCTTGGTTGCTATGCGAGCGACCTAAAGACTGGGATGGATTAGCGTGGAGTCGACGATACTTGTTTTTGCCCCGGATAGCACGTCGCCGACTACCTTCCATCTTTAGTCAATCGTGTACGTACAGAAAGGCTGAGAACTCCCAACAAACCATATACTTGCTATCAAGTTATGGGTGAGGTTGGCCAATAGGAAAGTGGGGCTATAGTGGGGCCGGGATGTAGTTCTCATACATGATTTTTCTTGGATTGCCTTTCAGTAGTTGAGGGAGGGGTCACGTGGGACCATAGCCACGGATCCAAAAACAGACCTTGATATCTGCATCGGCAGATAACTTAAAGCTCCCGACCGAGTTCCGTATTTCTTGATTTTCCCTGGAACGGAACTCGGATGGCACATTGAGGTACACGTGCGTCTAGACATGGAAAACGGTTCACGATACATACGTGGGATAAAGGGCGTGGTTGACGGGTGGCATAATCCCTAGTGGCCCTAGGTGGCATACATCCTAAGTGAACACGCGATAGTTCATGGTAAGAAAACATAACCAGATCAAGGGTAGCAGTCCAAAACAACTTCAAGGATAAAATGGTACTACGTTGAGGTGGTATAGATTTACATGGGAAAGCCCGCACGACCTACGACAAAGGACTGAACTTATACATGGAAAGAAACATACGAGTTGGGAAAACCTACATATGCTATATATTAGGTTGAAATGGACCAATTCATGACATTGGGCAAGGGACATTCATAGTTAACACATGACGCAGGTTGGGATACTAGTACGAGAGGTTCAGAGCAAACATACATGATAAATACGTTGGGATGTTATACATGATAGATACCGTGGGATGTTATACATGATAGATACCTTGGGATAATATACTTGATAGAAACCTGACGATGTGATACCTTGATTTATCTTGACACCATAGTTTATCATGATACCTTAGTTTATCTTGCTACAGTAGTTCATCCGGTTATCTTGGTTTAGCTTATCTATCTTGTTGTGATCCTTTTGTTTACTTTCAGTTTATGCATGTCATGTTACCTTCACTTATTTTTATACTGGAAGTAGATAGGACTTTCCAGTCTTTATGACTGACACCATTTTGTTTGGCCTCTTTGTCTTCCATTTCCCCCCCCCAAGGTTTTTCAGGGAGGAAATGCTATTGTTTAGTTCAGACCTCTTATGCTTGAAGGTCATCATGTATAGCCTGGTTTTCTCTTGGCTATGGCTGCTTCACCGCTTTATTTTGGGGAATAATTTATGAAAAGGTTTTATGCTTCTTTACTATTGCAAGACAGGTTTTGATGTATTCTGATGTAAAAGGCTTTAGACCTTATTTTATAAGGTAATGAAATTTGTTTTACTTCCGCTGTTTTAAATATGTTCTGTCTTGTAATATTCCTGTGCATGTTTACCTCGATAATACTTCACCAAACCTAGTGCATTCCCTTTGTGAGTGACCCTAGCGGAGGTGGGGTGTTACATTTGGTATCAGAGCAGAAGGTTACCAGACTGGGCAAAAGTTTTTAAAACCTTCTGAAAACTATTTGAGAAACCGTTTACAAAGAAGCATTTTTCAAGAAAAGTTTTTAAAGGTTATTCCCCAAAAGAAATTAGCACTATCCTTTGTTTCCTTGATTGAACCTCTTTTCCTTTCTTTCCTCCATCTGTAGTCACAGTAGTTTTAACTGCGACTAATCCTTGTCTAGCTACGTAAGTGTTTTCCCGTGCGATGGAGGAAGTTCTCGAGAGACCTGCTACCGAAGTTATAAGAAGGGATAATAAGAGCAAGGATAAAGGACACGAGCTTAAGAATAAGCAACTTATTGGTATGGCTTGATCCACAAAGGAAGATAAGGACAAGATCAGCAAGAGGGCAACTGTATGCTCACATTTCTAGCGTACCCAAGAGGAATGGTACCGTTTCTGTCAAAGGCTTAGCCTTTCTTTTCTATCGTCCCGTTTAGACTTTGTTTTGATCATCGCATCATTTAAGTCTGCCTCGATAGTTAGGTCTCTGCACCTTAGTACTAACATGGTAGAAGATCCCACTTTAGTCCCAAAATCTGGTTGGAGAGTCAGTCCATTTATTCATGACTTGTTTGGATTTGAGAACGTCTATGCCAAGTGTTGAGATTAGAAGCAATGCTTCTATTATTGAGCTATGGATGGATTCTAGGGATGAAATGGTGATCCAGTAAGGGATGTCATTCTCGGTTTTGAAAGGGGGATAGTTAAACTCTTAACTTGCCTTGGTAATACCCTCGAAGTCTCGTATAACCTTTTGGGTTTTGTCATGGTTAGTTACCTAGAAACTCTTGATGCATTTATAGGAAATCCCTGATCCGATCGAGTAACGTTCGCCGATAAGGCGGATGGTTCATTCCGCTTAAGCATGGGGTATAGGAATCACCCTAGTAAGTGCACGGGGTAACATGGATTGGCATCGGTAAACGAGATCCAGAATTCACTAGTGAATTTTGGAGAGCTTGCATGAGTACGCAAATATGTTGAGCCGAGCATACTAGGGAAAGAATAAGTGAAAGTGAAACGAGAGGCGATAGTGAAATGAGTTCCAACTCATACCTTGGAAATAGGAATCAAGGAGCTATGAAATCATGAAGTCAAAGGCGGTCAAGGCACAATGGAATTAAGATCATGGAAATGCGGCTTAGACACGTGCATCATGTCTCTTTTTAAGAGTATATCTTTGATCCTTGGTTCACCTGTAGAGCTTACTTGCATGCTATCGCTTGGTGGATATACTCTCGGTCCTGTTTCTGTTACAAACCCCGTAAGGAGTTTGTCTTGTTTATCTCCTCGATCTTATCTTGGGAACCTTAGATAGAACTCTATGGATGTAAACATGTATTTGAAACATGTTATGATTGATATGGTTGCAAGTGGTTGCTCGTGGATGCGCGAATACACATTAGATATTAGATTGACGCGGTCACGTTTCATATTGCATATGCACGAGTATTTATACTTGTTTATGGATGAAATTGAGTGTGTTATCATGCGGATGTTGCATATGAATGAATGTTTGTGCACACATATAATGCTTATATGACTAGGACTATTTGCATACATGTTGGACTCATGGCACTAAACATATTTTTTTTTGAACAAAAATGTGTGATCTTCTGAAAAGAAGAGAGCACACATATATATGTATATATAATAAAAGCATAGCTACAGAGTCAATCAATAGAACATAAGATTACAAGATGCAACCTAATACGGGTATAATTGTATAAGGATCGTAGATAGATGAGCTCCGGATAAACCACCGCCCATCTACTCCAATATCGAATTCCGGCAAGGCCACCACCCGATATTGAAGTATATCTACTCCAATACAATAACCCATAAAATACAATATCACAAAGAAACTCTCTAACAAAAACCCGAATGGATTACGAATCATCAATCCATACAGCAATCTTCAAAGCTCCCCAATAAAATCTATCAAGCTGAACACCTGAGAAATGCAAAAACTGCTAACCAATCCATCCCGCTAACTGCTAATAACTACCTGATAATCAACACCCTGAATCTGCGGAAAGCTCGACAAACTATCAGTAAAATGGCACTCACATATATATATATGGAAGTATGTGTATATCAATATATATTATATATATATATATTAATACATACTTATCTCTCATACATATATGTGTAATAAAAGAATACAATGGAAGACTAATAAGAGCAATTAACAATCAATGCGATATCTATTACGAAAAAAACTACTAATTCTAATGAATAGATACAAATTAAGTTTAACCTTAAACAAAAAGCTCTGAAATCTCAATTTCCGGAATATCTTGTAATGTGATTTAGACATCCATTCCAAACAAAAATAGACTATTTTAATTATTAAATCATCGGTAGAGACAGAATTAGACTGAAAACATCTTTGATTTCTCTCAAACCAAATGAATCAACTTATTATAGTGACTAAAGAATCTAGAATGTATCTTTTACTACCATTAAAAACAAATCTATAAGAATCCTAATATTCAACACAACTATTATAAGTATTATGACAATCAAAAACAAATATCCTTAAAACCATATTAAATATGAAATTTGTGATTTCACATGAGAAAAATAAATGATCAACATCGTCGTGCAAAAGATTACAAAAGTAACACTTAACATCAATAGTAATATTCTTTCTCTTTAGAAGCTCAATCGTATTAAGTTTCTTATGAATGATTAACCACATTAGAAATTTAGCTTTAGGAGGAGAATTAGATTTCCAAATAAACTTGAAAGGACAAAATGCAATTCCCGAAAAATTTATAAAGTTATACATAGAATTAACCGAATATACTTGACTCTTATTCATCTCCCATTAAATAGAGTCCCTATACTCATCTATGTGATATAACGATAGTTTAGCATATAGTAAAGCTAATTGTCTTAACATTTCCCCATCTAAGATGTTATCGAAAGAAAACTCCCATGGGGGTTCCCAATCTCTTCTAAAAACATCTTTAATCAATGCATTTTTAAAACTACAAATATTAAAGAGTTCCTTGAATTCAATTTTAAGTGGTAAACGAGAAATCCACTTATCATGCCAAAAGTACGTCACATCACCCGAATGAACAATCACCTTATAACCTAAGTTAAAAATATCAAAATTATGTAATACTGACTTCCAAAAGTAAGATAATCTATTATATCAACTATCCCTAGACCCCACAATAAACTCTCCTCCTGAATAATAAAATTTATATACAATAGTCTTCCATGTGGACGACACTAAAGGACACCTAAATTTCCACAACTACTTGGCCAATAATGAAGAGGCACTAAACATATTTTTATTAGAAAGATCATTCAGGCCTGATCATTAGCATTAGCTAAGGAGCATGCACACACACGTTCAGCATATGTTCATATCGCATTAGAAATCATCTAAGGACAATGGTTTCCCGTGAATGATGTTTTGAGTAGATGGGTGATGGATGGTAGGATACGTTCTTCCTAACTTGGAGATTTCGGGGAAGAAATCCTTTAAGTTGGGGAGAATGTGACAACCCAGATTTTTACAACATGCTAAGACAAGAATCAAGGCATAATTTAATTATAATATATGAATCAGGAGAAACGGGTTACTCCATTGCGTTCGTCTCGGAAAACTATGCGAAATAGAGTCTGAGTTTTCGAAAATCGAAGTCCGTATGACCTAGTTATGGCCCGTCAAAGTTTTCAGAAAATTTCAAGTTCAAAAACAGTTCAAATTTGAATTCAGAATTCAAATTCAGCCAAGCAGGGCAGGCGGGAAAATTCCCGCCACCCCCAAGTCGACTGGGGAGTTGACTTGGGAGTCGACACACCCCAGGTGGTGTCGACTGCCCAGTCGACACCCCTATCGACTTGGGTGGTCGGCCAGTTTGGCCTGGGTGTACCTGACTTGTTCCTCAAGACATGCTTTTGGGTCTGGTCTATTGGCCTGCGATGGGTTTTGAGGGTTCAGACCTATCCTAGGGTTAATCTTAGGGCCTAAACTACTCCTAATCTCTATAAAAAGACCCCTAAGCCTACCCTAAACCCTCACAAATAACTTATGCCACAAAGTGCTGCCCAAATGCCAAGTGATCATGGCCTCCATCTCCAATTCCTAGAGCCTATGCATTCAAATCGGATATCAAAGATGCTAACTTGCTACATCAAATCAAGGGAGTGGATCAACGTTGCTACGCAAATTTCATGACGATTCTTCAACAAAGGAGCCACCTTTCTTCGTCAAGACGATTCATGATCTTTCCCTATGCCTCGCTATGTAAGTTCTAGCTACTTGTAGATTCTAATGGTGGTTCTAATGTGACATGGAATAAAATACGATGAAACATAAGTATGCTAGCCTTTGTGAACCTAATTTTGCCCCTTTTCTATGATCTATGACCATGGGCAAAGTTTTAGCGACTTAGTCATGCCACGCATGTTATGTTTCACCTAGTTTATCTTGCAACTTTGAATCTTTATCTATGGAATGTTAGCATGAACCTTTGCGAACCATTTGACTTGTGAAACATTGGCAAAGACTTGACTTTGGGGCTTATGCATGTAAATGAACCCAAACCACTTATGTTATCATGCATGTTTGTGGCCAAATTCCCTTATGATACTATGCATGTTTGTGGCCAATCCCTTTTTGATATCGTGCATGTTTTGAGGCCAATATGTAGCATAGTATCCTTACTATGTTGACTCGCTTTTACTTGGGTTGGAAACACGATTTGTGGTAGGTTAGACGAGCGTGATTATGACATGATAATTTGACATGGGATTTCATGAAAATATGACACTCATGATACACCTAAATGTGGACATGACATGTGGGGTAAATATGGGACTTGAAACTAGACACGTATGGGTTGTAAGTGTAATATGACACTAGACCAAACATGAAAGTGGCCAACTCGAGGTTGAGTTAAGTTTGTAGCATAAATCTACCCGGACCCGCCCGGCTTAACTAGTGGCTACAAACAATAGGACCCAATGTGAGTAGTTGGTCATATAGCACTTAAAACCCGAGGTTATACTAGGTTGTGGTGTAAAGCTACCCGGAACCGCCCAGCTTAACTAGTAACCACAACAAAGTCTAATGTGAGAGGTTGGGGTGAATTAATCTAATTAATGCCACATGAAAAGGTTAAGTAATTTTGACTAATGACACTTAACCGATATGACACGAATGGGTAGGTTTAAGATAAACCGGACTTGATTTCTTAATGACATTTAACTATATGAGACAATTAGGGGATGGGGTTGAGTAATTTACACTTAACTAATCCGACTTGGTAATTAGATGGGGTTAAGTAACTTAGACTTAACTAATCTAAACACGGTAATTCGGTGGGGTTAAGTAACTTAGACTTAACTAATCTAAACACGATAATTAGATGAGGTTAAGTAACTTAGACTTAACTAATCTAAACACGGTAATTAGATGGGTTTAAGTAACCTACACTTAACTAATCTAAACACGGTAATTCGGTGGGGTTAAGTTAAACACTTAACCAATCTAAACTTGGTAATTCAATGAGGTTAAGTACCCAATACTTAACCAACTTAACATGGTAATTTAATGGGGTTAAGTAACTTATAATTAATCAATTATACATGATGATTTGATGAGGTTAAGTAACCTATACTTAACCAATCTAACATGTGGACCTGATAGGGTTAAGCCACAAGACCTTTTGAATATACTTAACCATTGTAATATGATTAGTGGATGAGGTTAAGCTAACCCATACTTAACCAATCCGACTCGATGATCTGATCGGATTAAGATAATCTATGCTTAATCAATCTAACACGATAATCTGATAGGGTTAAGACAAACAAATACTTAACCAATTTGACTTGATAGGGTTAAGTCATGCGCTTCTTGATATTCTTAACTAACTTGTAGGGCTAAGCCTTGAACTTAAATACTTAGCCAATCTTGACATGATTCGTAGGCGGGTTAAGTCATGAACCTGAATAACAACACTTAACCCAATAGACAAAACCCTAGTTAGAGGAACTGGGTAGAAAATCGTAGTTAATCAAGGATAAAGGGAAAGAAGCTAAGTGGTAAATCTTAGTTCAGAATAACTAAGTAATAATTCTTAGCCGAGGACGTGGGACTAGTTCATAAATAGATGAGTAACCTGATACGGTAGTTCATCGCTTAGTATACGAGGAGGGGCAACTTATCTGACTTAGATAAAAAGCTCCAGCGAACTGGGTGATGAAGCGGTAGCTTCGGGAGACGTGAGGGTACTCTTGGTATCCCTCTGTGAGGTGGCAGATGGTCCATGAAACCTGGCCTCACAGAGGTCAAGGTCTGTGGTAGAAGAGCCAAGGGTATGCATTGGTTGCTGTGCGAGCAACCTAGAGACAGGGATGGATTAGCGTGGAGTCGACGATACTTGATTTTTGCCCTGGATAGCGCGTCGTCGACTACCTACCATCTTTAGTCAATCGTGTACGTACGGAAAGGCAGAGAACTCCCAACAGACCATATCCTTGCTATCGAGTTATGGGTGAGGTTGGCCAATAGGAAAGTGGGGCTATAGTGGGGCCGGGATGTAGTTCTCATATATGATTTTTCTTGGATTGCCTTTCAGTAGTTGAGGCAGGGGTCACGTGGGACCATAGCCATGGATACAAAAACAGATCTTGATATCTGCATCGGCAGATAACTTAAAGCTCCCGACCGAGTTCCGTATTTCTTGATTTGCCCTGGCACGGAACTCGGATGGCACATTGAGGTACATGTGCGTCTAGACATGGAAAACGGTTCACGATACATACGTGGGATAGAGGGCGTGGTTGACGGGTGGCATAATCCCTAGTGGCCCTAGGTGGCATACATCCTGAGTGAACACGCGATAGTTCAGGGTAAGAAAACATAAGCAGATCAAGGGTAGCAGTCCAAAACAACTTCAAGGATAAAATGGTACTACGTTGAGGTGGTATAGATTTACATGGGAAAGCCCGCACGGCCTACGGCAAAGGACTGAACTTATACATGGAAAGAAACATACGAGTTGGGAAAACCTACATATGCTATATATTAGGTTGACATGGACCATTACATGACATTGGGCAAGGGACATTCATAGTTAACACATGACGCGGGTTGGGATACTAGTACGAGAGGTGCAGAACAAATATACATGATAAATACCTTGGGAAGTTATACATGATAGATACCGTGGGATGTTATACATGATAGATACCTTGGGATAGTATACTTGATAGAAACCTGACGATGTGATACCTTGATTTATCTTGACACCATAGTTTATCATGATACCTTAGTTTATCTTGCTACAGTAGTTCATCCGGTTATCTTGATTTAGCTTATCTATCTTGTCGTCATCCTTATGTTTACTTTCAGTTTATGCATGTTATGTTACCTTCACCTGTTTTTATACTGGAAGCAGATAGGACTTACCAGTCTTTATGACTGACCCCGTTTTGTTTCGCCTCTTGGTCTTCCGTCCCCCCCAGGTTTTTCAGGGAGGAAATGATGTTGTTTAGTTCTGACCTCTTATGCTTGAAGATCATCATGTATAGCCTGGTTTTCTCTTGGCTATGGCCGCTTCACCGCTTTATTTTGGGGAATAATTTATGAAAAGGTTTTATGCTTCTTTACTATTGCAAGACAGGTTTTGATGTATTCTGATGTAAAAGGCTTTAGACCTATAAGGTAATGAAATTTTTTTACTTCCGCTGTTTTAAATATGTTCTGTCTTGTAATATTCCTGTGCATGCTTGCCTCGATAATACTTCACCAAACCTAGTGCATTCCCTTTGTGAGTGACCCTAGTGGAGGTGGGGTGTTACAATGCTTGTTCCATCAACTAAGAAGCTACCACATGTGCTTCTTATCTTGTTTAGGAAACGTATACAAGCATGTATTACATACATAGTTGTGCTTGCTACAGTCCAGGCTTATTTTGTGGCTTCATGTTTTGAACCCATAGGCTCTAACGTATACATTGGTTATCGCGTGATTAACATGTTCAGTCCTTTACGTACGAGGCTGATGATCTATATATCATCTTATGGCCATTCATATCCATAACTGTTGAACTTGTGACCCACACGGTAGCTCGACCCAGTTAACAGTTCAACGCATGAAGACTGGCCGACCCATAGTTAAGCAGTGCTAGGGCTGACCCATACAACTGTAACTGGGTGACTGATTCATATATTTGTTGCCTGCTACATGGTAGTCCAACATTATAATACGCATCCAAATTGTGTCACGTCGTTCCCTTATACAATTAGTCCCAACATAATATATTAGCTGATATCATCCCCTGATGTATTGTGTACATTTGGTTCCAACTTAATTAACATGCCGATCCATGCACGTATAATATGTGAACGTTGCTTATTATTTTACTTATACCACATGCATGCTGCTACATGAATATTGGACCGACCCATGCATGGCAAATATGCCAACCCAGTTGGTACCGACCCCTTTGTCGAATACACGAACCGACTCGTTGCTGTTGAGAAGTCCGACCTACCCATAAACTTGAATCTGACCGATCCATGTGTGAATGACCGACCCACATATAATATGACCGACCCAACATTGGAGCCAACCGCGATCCAAGCACACTGAGGCTGACCGACCATACACATTGAGTATATTGTCCGATCCATCAATTCTAACTTGAATTCGATCCAAAAATATATGCATGATTTCTTAGTGGATAACATTTTCCCCTCGGAGTTTATAATTTTTGGTTTTATAAAAAACTATAAGCTCCAAAGTTAACGTTACAATACACTGGGTTTTGATATATAGACTGTTGGATCATTCAATTTCTTGCTGCTTTATATGCATGGGTCGGGACATAATTCTACGTATGGATCAGGTACTTTCTTGTGTAACAAATTGGAATTTTTCTGATAATGGGTCAGACACATGCTACTTTGGAGGATCAGTTTTTTGGACATTGGCATCTCCGTTGTTGGGTCGAGGTTCATACTTCTAGGGTGTGAGATGGATTTCTTGAGATTAAGCTAAATGGCTAATCTCAATGTTTTGCAGCTGAAACCAGATCTCGACTTTATTGGTTTAGAATTTGAAAGCATGGGTCTCGAAATCATCTTTGATGCTGGTTTATTCCATAATATTGGCTACTAGTTTTTGAACATCCGCTTGGTCATTGAGCTTCTTTTGAATCAATGCCCATCCTTTGAAGGAAATTCATGATGATTTGTCGTTGTACGGTCGAGCATGTTCTTTTTTAGTGCCATGCCTTGTTTTGTAATAATAGAAAAACATTGCATGTTTTCAGGCGAATATTTTGCTATTGACTGCCCATATCGATAACAGGTTAATTAATCAATAAAAATTTAACTATGGCGAATTACTTGTTTTAAACTGAATGAGGCATTTTTACAAAAAATATATTGTTCAACTGTTTTATAACTTGTTGAATTTTGTCCGCATGAATACGACATTCTCATTCAGGTTCACAATGACACTGGAGTTTGGCTAATCGATATATATATCAACCACAAATTTCAAGCTTTGATTTGAGTTCCTGAGGCTAGAATGACTGCAGATTTTGGATTGTAAGCGAATCAAACTTTGGTTATTCTTTATCCCCTTGACAGTTTGCCGGAAAAATACCATTTTGTGCCAATTCAATATGTCTTCAATCAAGCGTGCACTTATTCTGGCATTCTCGAATTTGACACAGAACTGCCAGGGAAATAAGAATTTGTTGATTGTTTATTTTTAAGTTGGCTGTAGTAGCTTAGTTGGATTATGAATTTTGAAATTGAATTCAGTGCCTCTGCTTGGGGAGGTCTTTGGATTTGATGCCCCTACTAGGGGTTGACTTTGGATTTTTAGTTTTGACTCTTGTATGGGAGGACTTTTGATTTTGGCCCGACACTTGTCTTGTCTGAGGTATTCAGACACTACGCGAGTTAATTGGAGGCCCAACACTCTTCACATTTGAGATAATCAAATGCTATGAAAATGGATTTCATCATTCTTCACATTTAAGATAATCAGATGTTATGCAAATGAATTTCGTCATTCTTCACATTTAAGATTTCAGATGCTACGCAAATGAATTCATCATTCTTCACATCTGAGATTTCAGATGCTACGCAAATGAATTGACATTCTTTACATCTTAGATAATCAGATGCTACACAAATGGATTTCATAGTTCTTCACATCTGAGATAATAAGATGCTACACAAATGAATTACGTCATTCTTCACATATGAGATTTCAAATGCTACACAAATAAATTTCACCATTCTTCACATCTGAGATTTCAGATGCTACGCAAATGAATTGACATTCTTCACATATGAGATTTTAGATGCTACGCAAATGGATTTTGTCATTCTTCACATCTGAGATTTTAGATGCTACGCAAATGAATTTCACCATTCTTCACATTTGAGATTTCAGATGCTACGCAAATTGATTTCGTCATTCTTCACATCTGAGTTCTCATATGCTACGCAAATGGATTTCATCATTCTTCACAACTGAGATAATTAGATGCTACACAAATGGATTTCATCATTCTTCACATCTGAGATAATCAGATGCTACGCAAATGAATTTAACGGCTGTTGTATCGTCCCACGGGGCAGCACCAGTTACTTTGTTGGACGCTTGACTTGACAGGCTATCTCAGCTTAGGAACTAGGGCTTTGAACCTCTCATTTGACGAAGTGCCCCTTTGGTGAAGTCGCAACCTTCTCGTTTGTTTGTCGTGGCACTTATTCGTTGTTTGAATCTTTGTGACTCTTCCCATTCACTTTTCTAGGCGGTGTTTTTCTATTTTTGCATTTGTGGATGTTGATATTTACAACATTTGGCTCTTGAACTAGCGTTGCTGGGGTTGCTCTGTTTCGTCAGATTTTTGTAAAAACCCGTAACTTCCCCGGTCGGGAAAGCGCGGATAGTTCGAGGTCAAGCCATAACAGAATGCAGATGGGAGAACATTTCATTGCTTATTACAACAATTCCATCAGAATACTAGAATATACAGAGTATAAATGAATATTACACAGAAATATCAGAGATTTAAATTTCATTTAAATACATAGCAGCGGAAGAATAATACAACACACAACTAGAAGGAGATATACGGATACAAAGCTTTCCGGATATCATTCCAGCTGTAAACCAGGATACTGTGAATATAAATCTGCAAAACCAAAACTACTAGCTGCCCGTGTCAAAATAAGGGCACCCAGAGTTTAGGTTAAAACAATAAACCCCAGGGCAGTCATGTGACTGGTGTGAGAACTAAAACAGTTATTAATCTTTATTTTAAAGTTAGGTAAATCAAGGGACCACGCCGTATAACATGGCATGGGTTTCCTCCCAAGAATACCAGTGCCTAAAACAAACAGCGCAATGCTAAATAAAGAAAAATGAAGCTGTTATAAGACCCAGGTCCAATCACACAATGCAACGCAAGCCGGGGGATAGGGTTTTCCCTTATAACAACCAAAGAATGCTTGATACGTTTAAAACAAATCATTTGATACTATTATAAGTGCATAGTATATAAAACAACTTCAAATCATAAGTATTAATCATAGGCGACATGAGCGTCCCATGCCACTATGTCGCCATATATAGGTTTACAAATAAAACCACAAAGTCACGTATTTGGAAATTGGATTTCCGTCCATGAACCAAGGCAAAAGATAGTCCTCAACCGATTCGAGACTCTCTAGCCTGAGCCTCAGGCACAGCCGCAACCGTACCTTGGATCGTCAGGGCCGGTCCACCGATGTGGATTATAATGCCTGAACACTACGTTTCTCCGCCCTATGGGGGCGTAAATGAGCCAACAAATGACTCCATCGGACCCGGATCGTCCGACCAAACCAAGGCGCCTCGCAACAGTAACAACCACATAAGTCAAACTCGTTAGGGTGTGTAAAACCACTGACGCCACTTCTAGCTAAAAAGAAAACGCATGTCCCCCCTAAGGTCCGTCTCCCGTTTTTGGTTCACCACCGGGGTGTGAGGCTCCCGAATTCACGTTACACAAAGCTGTGCCACACAAGCTGTGCTTTGATCATAACACAAGACTTTGCTTTTCAACAGAAGCCTTGATCAATTTCCACTTAGGCGTGCCACACAGGCAATTCACTCCATGCGTTTGATATCCATCAGTATATTATCCCTGAGCTCGTACGTCACAGAGAAGGGCGTTAAGCAAGAGAATAAATTCTCCGTCGCCAAACAGATATATATTTAATAGAAATCAATCACACAGACTAAAATCCAATGTCAGACACACAGTCCATTTACAAGTCCATTCTGGGTCTGAATGAAACCGGAGGGACCTAGTAACATGCATATCCATCGATCTCCAAGTACGTGTGGACGATCACCAACTGTTTCCATCTTCTTGGGTGTACAGCCCAATCAAGATCATCAGTAATTATCCAAACGACGTGAAGACCTTTGGTATTCAACCACCGTCTTCATCTTCGACACCACGTCGAATCAGTTATTCAGAATGGGATAAACCCGGTCTTTCTGAACAACTCGCGTATATATATAATAAACACGTGTTACACAAACACAACATATGCCTCATTCCAATTCAGAATATTCTTTTAATCAAATATTCTTATATTTTGGGAAAGGTTCCCATTAATTTTATCAAAGATAAATTCTTTAAATTTATTCTTTAATCTCCTTTGAATATCAATTCAAACTAGTCGGGATTAGTGAACCACACCGAAGTAATCATTCATATTATTTCCCAACCCCAACCTATTCATCCCCTGAAGTAAAACTGGTCATACTTCATATATAACACCACGGTGTTATCGGTAAATTCAATTACCATTTCACGTTCAAATCTAATTAAAGATTTATCTATCGCCTGGAGCAAAACTGGTGATACTCCATTCTAACACCTTTTCAATCTAATTAAAGATTCATTAAAACTCCACTTAGTTTTAATCGTTAACTGGGTTAAAGAATCAGTGTCATTTAAATCACGGTTCATGATAAACCCAAAATCACATTCCATTAATTATCGGGTTAAAGAACGAGTGTTATTTAAAACACTGTCCACGATAAACCCAAAAATATATATCAATTCAATTCCAATTAAATATTATTTAATTGGTACACTTCATTAAATCTAAATAAAAAGATATAATCTTTTCTCAACTGGGTTCAAGAACAGTGTTAGTCAAGACACCATTCACGAAAAACCCAAATCACATTTGATATTAAATACAAGGCTCTGAATAGAAAATATATCGGCTTATATTCAATATCAAATTCTATGACCAACAAATATTGTATTGGAAATAACGATATATATATCTATATCTTTCAAATTTCCATAACAACATCTGTATCATCACGAAATCCAACATCGAAATATTCCGAAGACAATTTCGATTCAAATCCATTCCAATGCAATCATTGGAAATTCTGGTTATTTTCAAAACCATTTCAAATTCAATTTATTTATTTAAAAATAAATAGAATTATAATTCTAGTTCAAAACTAGTTCATTTCGATATAAATGTATTTTTATCTTTTCAAATATGGAGTTTTTAATCCTAATTCTTTCTAAATCATTTCTTATGATTTTACACAAATTATTACTATTTTTAATAATTTTATAAAGGCCCATACAGTCGATTTCCATCAACGGCCATCGAACTGCACTTATAGCGACCTTTTCCAAATTTGATTTGGACATAATTCCAAATCCAACCGTTAGATTTCTAATTTCTAATATTCTTTAGAAAGCTCTTTTCGATACGAACCCAACGGTTCCAGTTTTAGGAGAATCCGACAGTCGGATCTCCCGCAATATCCGATCGAAGTCAATGGTCGAAATTCGCGAACTGCCGCGGCGCGGCGCGTTCTATTCAGGCCATTATATTATATATATATAATATACTTCGTCGATTTTAATTGAAAACGTGCTTTATAAATCGTTTTAAATTCATTTTCAAAACGGTTTCGACATCATATTCAATTTCAAATCAAAATTGAATATTCCAATATAAATTCGTTTTAAATTCATTTCAAATTGATTTCAATTCAAATTGATTTCTAATTCAATTTCAGTTCGTTTTCAATTCAATTCAATTTCAATTTGAATTCATTTCTATTCGATTTCAATTCGAATTCATTTCTATTCGATTTCAATTCGAATTCATTTCAATTTGATTTCAATTCGAATTCATTTCTGTTCGATTTCAATTCGAATTCATTTCTATTCGATTTCAATTCGAATTTCAATTCTTTTCAAAATATCAGATTTTGAAATCACTTTCGATATTCATTATAAAATGAATAAAATCGATATAAATATCGTTCACATCAAAATGGCGTCAATCTAATCAATACGGCTTCATATATTCCTATTTTCAAATATTCTATTTCAAATATTTCTATTTCAAATATTTCTTTTTCAAATATTTCTTTTTCAAATATGGAATGAGGCCCAATCAATTACCATATAATGTTAATTATATGGATTTTCTACAACACATGTATACAATAACAACGATGAATAATCAACCATCATCCAAAGTGCATTCTACACTGTATAAGCATCAAATATAAATATTTAGCGCTTATAACAGTCTGTCAATCAATCGATCGACATACAACTAATTATTGGGATTAGTGTACGTCAAATCTCATCCCAATACCCGTGTGGGGTTTCAAACAATCAAACACAGATTTTATTTGTGCAGTTGGGCGTTGTGTAAAATTTATCGTCCCAATCAATATCATTCAAATGTGTGTATATAAACAAATCGTCCGATTTGTTTATTTTTATTTCATTTCATATACACGTTAAAAATTCTATTTTTAACTATAAAATATTTTCCACTATAAAATATTTTATTTCGTTTCACATCACATCACACAATCAACTACACATCAAAATCAAACAAACAAGCATACAAGCCGTCCATGGTCTGTGGACGACGGGTGTCGGGTGCTACTAAACACCGTCTGCATCCTAGTATGTATATTTCAACTAGAAAAATAAATAAAAGGTGAGGAGTTCTCATAGAATAGCTAATCCAATCCAACGACTCTTCTTATGTAGGAAATCTTCACCGTTCTTGCCTCTTGTCACTTCCTTTGCCCGTATCCTCTACATACGTAAAAATCGAATTTTTACTTCGCTATTCAATATATAAAAATAGAATTTTTACTTTGCTATTCAATATATAAAAATTGAATTTTTTACTTCGCTATTCAATATATAAAAATCGAATTTTTACTTTGCTATTCAATATATAAAAATCGAATTTTTACTTTGCTATTCAATATATAAAAATCGAATTTTTACTTCGCTATTCAATATATAAAAATCGAATTTTTACTTTGCTATTCAATATATAAAAATCATATTTTTATTATCGCCACTATATAAAAATCATATTTTTATTATCGCAACTATATAAAAATCATATTTTTATTATCGCCACTATATGAAAATCATATTTTTATTATTGCCACTATATGAAAATCATATTTTTATTATCGACGTATTTTATACTTCTTATAAAAATATGACATTTTCATACTTAAAAATCTCGACTTTTCTATTTTAAAAATATCAACTTCTTTATTTTGCTAGAAATTCTATTTTTATTTCCATTTCAAATAAATATATATTTTCAAATCACTTTCATTTTAAAGATCTTTTTTTATCTAAAAATCATTCATGTAAAAATCCAATATTTACATTGTGAAACATATAGGAAAAATCCAATCTTTTCTACTAATGTTTCAATTCTTTTAGCGAATAAAAAATCCGATTCTATTTTAACAAAAGTACTAAATAAAATAAGATACAACTTACAGTTTGAAGTTTTGGAGAGGGGAGGGCTTCCGCAGTGGCGTTGATGGTGTCGAGGGGAGTGGTGACGTCAGTTTTTGGTTGTGGGGTGCGTGGTGGCGCGTCGGAGTGGAGCGTGGGGGTCAGATCGAGGCGATGGCTGGTTGGACGGGGTGTGGGTCCAAGGGAGGCGCCGCAGCTCGAATTCAGTGGAGGGGGCTAGGGCTCGCGGTGGAGAGGGGGGCGGGGCTCGCTGTAATCGAGAGAAGTAGGGGAGAGCAGCGAGAGGCGGAGGGGAAAGGAGGGAGGGGGTTGCGCGAGCGTCAGGTCATGGTTGGGGGGTGGCTTCTCCGACGAGGCGGTGGCCAGCGACGGGGTGTCGTGGCGGCGCTGCTCCGTTCTCTTCCCTATTCTTTTTTTTATTTCTGAACTGGATCGGGTTTGAAATCATTGGGGGGGGGGGGGGGGTAGTTGACCAGAAAGGAGAGAGAATGAAGAAGGGAGGAGTTATTTTATTAATTTTAATTTCAAAAACGTATCTTTTTATTTCGAACTAAGAATCAAGCCCACTTCCTGTCGCCCATAGCTAATTACCCCCATTCCGAACACAATGGGATATGTATCGTAAGCGGATACGATCGTTTCGAACAGTTTTCTTCAAAATCAACATATAACTCTATATATTGAATTTGAACGCGCATTTCAATTTACCGGGGTCACACACTAACACGAAAAATTCCCAAAAAATATTTTCTAGCTTTATATTGACGATACGGTCCTAACAAAACTAGTTTCGTCAAATTCTGAGACCGTTTGAAAAATGGCCATTTTCCAGTCGATTAAAATCAACTCAAACTGGTTAAACACATTTTCTTTTGCCACGCTCACATATTGATTCGAAAAATTATAAAATTTGAAATCTTGCAATAACTTTACATCACGGACCCAACCGAAGTGGTTTCATCGAAATCCGAGGTCGTTTGCAAAATCTCCATTTTCAAGGGCCTGAATTCCATAGCGACTATTCAGAATTTTCAACTGGACATATCTTTTGATTCCCGCTATGAAATTTTGATTTGTTGGATTCGTTGGAAAGATATTATCAATTCGATTCAACTATTTTTTGTTTCACGAAAATTCGGTTTATTTTGCACCCGGTACATTCAATTGAAGTTTGAAATCGAATTATCGAAATACCGCGCCATTTTCAATTCCTTTTATAATTATATATAATTATTTATATTCTAACGGCGACGTATATAATATATACGTTTGAATTCTATTCAAAATAAATTTTTCGTCGATATTATTTAAAATAATTCATTTTTAATAATCAAAATTCGCTAAAATTGCCAAAATAAAATTTTTAAACTGGACCAGATTTCCGGGTTATTACAATCTCCCCCACTTAAAACTTTTCGTCCCCGAAAAGGAACGAAGCCGAAAGTTGTTTCACAAATCAACTCAACTTCCAGTGTTTCCATTACAGCTTAAGTTCTTCAACTTTTCAGTTTCTAAGAACTTTTCAAAATTTTGGCTAGCACCCTAAATTTTCGAAAATTTTCGCCATAACCTCCCCTGCACCGGGAGCACGGGAAAATCCCGAAATTGCCATACAGGCCTTCTAATCTCAAAAAGAAAAAGAAAAAGCCAATCGGCTCATAAAATCATCATCACCCAAACATAACAGTAAATTATGGTAAACATGTACCTATTTGTCGGGCAAACAAATTTTATTCTTCTGCTCTAGCCTCTTTGCTATGACCTGTTCAATGTAAGTACATGTATATGCAAGAAAATGCGACTAATTTTCAATACAATTCAATATTTGATTCAATTTGTCTAAATGGTTCAAAATTTAAAACAAATAGGCAAACAACACAACCATCAATCAATTAGTTGATTAGCATTTCAAACACATAATTTTGCTTTATAGTCAAAAATCACATTTTTGATGCCAAATCACAACAATAGGCCCTATCTAATTTTGGTTCTCACACCAGTCAATAGGAAATATATAGAAAGTTCACTTTCGTCACTCGAACATAAATTCTAATGATGGAGCTCCATCATCAAAATCATCTCGGGTGATTAGAGTGTAATTCTATATCTATCCAGTATATTAAAATTTCAAATACACGTGGATCAGACGTATATGCAAAATCTTTATATACTGGACTGTCCAAATCAATATAAATAAGTAATCAAATACGAATAATTAATTTAAATTTCAAAACAAAATTTGTTTTCACTTTCAAAAATATACTCTTCACACTCGTTCTAGGATACTACTGATCCCATCTCTAACGAGCCACTCTCATTGGATATTAGTAATCCAATATCTGATGAATTCTTTTGTTCGGTTCTAATGTGTCCAGTTTTCTGAGCTTGGTAAACCAAAGCTCTGATACCAAATGTAAAAACCCGTAACTTCCCCGGTCGGGAAAGCGCGGATAGTTCGAGGACAAGCCACAACAGAACGCAGACGGGAGAACATTTCATTGCTTATTACAACAATTCCATCAGAATACAAGAATATACAGAGTATAAATGAATATTACACAGAAATATCAGAGATTTAAATTACATTTAAATACATAGCAGCGTAAAAATAATACAACACACAACTAGAAGGAGATATACAGATACAAAGCTTTCCGGATATCATTCCAGCTGTAAACCAGGATCCTATGAATATAAATCTGCAAAACCAAAACTACTAGCTTCCCATGTCAAAATAAGGGCACCCAGAGTTTAGGTTAAAACAATAAACCCCAGGGCAGTCATGTGACTGGTGTGGGAACTAAAACAGTTATTAATCTTTATTTTAAAGTTAGGTAAATCAAGGGACCACGCCGTATAACACGGAATGGGTTTCCTCCCAAGAATATCAGTGCCTAAAACAAACAGCGCAATGCTAAATAAAGAAAAATGAAGCTGTTATAAGACCCAGGTCCTATCACACAATGCAACGCAAGCCGGGGGATAGGGTTTTCCCTTATAACAGCCAAAGAATGCTTGATACGTTTAAAACAAATCATTTGATACTATTATAAGTGCATAGTGTATAAAACAACTTCAAATCATAAGTATCAATCATAGGCGACATGAGCGTCCCATGCAACTATGTCGCCATATATAGGTTTACAAATAAAACCGCAAAGTCACGTATTTGGAAATTGGATTTCCGTCCATGAACCGAGGCAAAAGATAGTCCTCAACCGATTCGAGACTCTCTAGCCTGAGCCTCAGGCACAGCCGCAACCGTACCTTTGATCGTCAGGGCCGGTCCACCGATGTGGATTATAATGCCTGAACACTACGTTTCTCCGCCCTATGGGGGCGTAAATGAGCCAACAAATGACTCCATCGGACCCGGATCGTCCGACCAAACCAAGGCGCCTCGCAACAGTAACAACCACATAAGTCAAACTCGTTAGGGCGTGTAAAACCACTGACGCCACTTCTAGCTAGAAAGAAAACGCATGTCCCCCCTAAGGTCCGTCTCCCGTTTTTGGTTCACCACCGGGGTGTGAGGCTCCCGAATTCACGTTACACAAAGCTGTGCCACACAAGCTGTGCTTTGATCATACCACAAGACTTTGCTTTTCAACAGAAGCCTTGATCAATTTCCACTTAGGCGTGCCACACAGGCAATTCACTCCATGCGTTTGATATCCATCAGTATATTATCCCTGAGCTCGTACGTCACAGAGAAGGGCGTTAAGCAAGAGAATAAATTCTCTGTCGCCAAACAGATATATATTTAATAGAAATCAATCACACAGACTAAAATCCAATGTCAGACACACAGTCCATTTACAAGTCCATTCTGGGTCTGAATGAAACCGGAGGGACCTAGTAACCTGCATATCCATCGATCTCCAAGTACGTGTGGACGATCACCAACTGTTTCCATCTTCTTGGGTGTACAGCCCAATCAAGATCATCAGTAATTATCCAAATGACGTGAAGACCTTTGGTATTCAACCACCGTCTTCATCTTCGACACCACGTCGAATCAGTTATTCAGAATGGGATAAACCCGGTCTTTCTGAACAACTCGCGTATATATATAATAAACAACTGTAACAACATCTGTATCATCACGAAATCGAACATCGAAATATTCCGAAGACAACTTCGATTCAAATCCATTCCAATGCAATCATTGGAAATTCTGGTTATTTTCAAAACCATTTCAAATTCAATTTATTTATTTAAAAATAAATAGAATTATAATTCTAGTTCAAAACTAGTTCATTTCGATATAAATGTATTTTTATCTTTTCAAATATGGAGTTTTTAATCCTAATTCTTTCTAAATCATTTCTTATGATTTTACACAAATTATTACTATTTTTAATAATTTTATAAAGGCCCATACAGTCGATTTCCATCAACGGCCATCGAACTGCACTTATAGCGACCTTTTCCAAATTTGATTTGGACATAATTCCAAATCCAACCGTTAGATTTCTAATTTCTAATATTCTTTAGAAAGCTCTTTTCGATACGAACCCAACGGTTCCAGTTTTAGGAGAATCCGACGGTCGGATCTCCCGCAATATCCGATCGAAGTCAATGGTCGAAATTCGCGAACTGCCGCGGCGCGGCGCGTTCTATTCAGGCCATTATATTATATATATATAATATACTTCGTCGATTTTAATTGAAAACGTGCTTTATAAATCGTTTTAAATTCATTTTCAAAACGGTTTCGACTTCATATTCAATTTCAAATCAAAATTGAATATTCCAATATAAATTCGTTTTAAATTCATTTCAAATTGATTTCTAATTCAATTTCAGTTCGTTCTCAATTCAATTCAATTTCAATTTGAATTCATTTCTATTCGATTTCAATTCGAATTCATTTCTATTCGATTTCAATTCGAATTCATTTCTATTCGATTTCAATTCGAATTTCAATTCTTTTCAAAATATCAGATTTTGAAATCACTTTCGATATTCATTATAAAATGAATAAAATCGATATAAATATCGTTCACGTCAAAATGACGTCAATCTAATCAATACGGCTTCATATATTCCTATTTTCAAATATTCTATTTCAAATATTTCTATTTCAAATATTTCTTTTTGAAATATTTCTTTTTCAAATATGGAATGAGGCCCAATCAATTACCATATAATGTTAATTATATGGATTTTCTACAACACATGTATACAATAACAACGATGAATAATCAACCATCATCCAAAGTGCATTCTACACTGTATAAGCATCAAATATAAATATTTAGCGCTTATAACAGTCTGTCAATCAGTCGATCGACATACAACTAATTATTGGGATTAGTGTACGTCAAATCTCATCCCAATACCCGTGTGGGGTTTCAAACAATCAAACACAGATTTTATTTGTGCAGTTGGGCGTTGTGTAAAATTTATCGTCCCAATCAATATCAGTCAAATGTGTGTATATAAACAAATCGTCCGATTTGTTTATTTTTATTTCATTTCATATACACGTTAAAAATTCTATTTTTAACTATAAAATATTTTCCACTATAAAATATTTTATTTCGTTTCACATCACATCACACAATCAACTATACATCAAAATCAAACAAATAAGCATACAAGCCGTCCATGGTCTGTGGATGACGGGTGTCGGGTGCTACTAAACACCGTCTGCATCCTAGTATGTATATTTCAACTAGAAAAATAAATAAAAGGTGAGGCGTTCTCACAGAATAGCAAATCCAATCCCATGACTCTTCTTATGTAGGAAATCTTCACCGTTCTTGCCTCTTGTCACTTCCTTTGCCCGTATCCTCTACATATGTAAAAATCGAATTTTTACTTCGCTATTCAATATATAAAAATCGAATTTTTACTTTGCTATTCAATATATAAAAATTGAATTTTTACTTTGCTATTCAATATATAAAAATCGAATTTTTTCTTCGCTATTCAATATATAAAAATCGAATTTTTACTTCGCTATTCAATATATAAAAATCTAATTTTTATTATCGCCACTATATAAAAATCATATTTTTATTATCTCCACTATATAAAAATCATATTTTTATTATCGCCACTATATAAAAATCATATTTTAATTATCGCTACTATATGAAAATCATATTTTTATTATCGCCACTATACGAAAATCATATTTTTATTATCGACGTATTTTATACTTCTTATAAAAATATGACATTTTCATATTTAAAAATCTCGACTTTTCTATTTTAAAAATATCATCTTCTTTATTTTACTAGAAATTCTATTTTTATTTCCATTTCAGATAAATATATATTTTCAAATCACTTTCATTTTAAAGATCTTATTTTTATCTAAAAATCATTCATGTAAAAATCCAATATTTACATTGTGAAACATATAGGAAAAATCCAATCTTTTCTACTAATGTTCATATAGGAAAAATTAATTCTTTTTGCGAATAAAAAATCCGATTCTATTTTAATAAAAGTAATAAATAAAATAAGATACAACTTACAGTTTGATGTTTTGGAGAGGGGAGGACTTCCGCAGTGGCGTTGAGGGTGTCGAGGGGAGTGGCGACGTCAGTTTTTGGTTATGGCGTGCGTGGTGGCACGTCGGGGTGGAGCGTGGGGGTCAGATCGAGGCGGTGGCTGGTTGGACGGGGTGTGGGTCCAGGGGGTGGCGGCGCAGCTCGAATTCAGTGGAGGGGGCTAGGGCTCGCGGTGGAAAGGGGGGCGGGGCTCGCTCTAATCGAGAGAAGTAGGGGAGAGCAGCGAGAGGCGGAGGGGAAAGGAGGGAGGGGGTTGCGCGAGCGTCGGGTCATGGTTGGGGGGCGGCTTCTCCGACGAGGCGGTGGCCAGCGACGGGGTGGCGTGGCAGCGCTGCTCCGTTCTCTTCCCTCTTTTTTTTATTTCTGAAATGGATCGGGTTTAAAATCAAGGGGGGGGGGGGGTAGTTGACCAGAAAGGAGAGAGAATGAAGAAGGGAGGAGTTATTTTATTATTTTTAATTTCAAAAAGGTATCTTTTTATTTCGAACTCCGAATCAAGCCCACCGCTTGTCGTCCATAGCTAATTACCCCTATTCCGAACACAATGGGATATGTATCGTAAGCTGATACGATCGTTTCGATCAGTTTTCGTCAAAATCAACATATAACTCTATATATTGAATTTGAACGCTTATTTCAATTTACCAGGGTCACACACTAACTCGAAAAATCTCCAAAAAATATTTTCTAGCTTCATATTGACGATACGGTCCTAACAAAACAAGTTTCGTCAAATTCTGAGACCATTTGAAAAATGGCCATTTTCCAGTCGATTAAAATCAACTTAAACTAGTAAAACACGTTTTCTTTTGCCACGCTCACATATTGATTCGAAAAATTATGAAATTTGAAATCTAGCAATAACTTTACATCACAGACCCAACAAAAGTGGTTTCGTCGAAATCCGAGGTCATTTGCAAAATCTCTATTTTCAAGGGCCTGAATTCCATAACGACTATTCAGAATTTTCAACTGGACATATCTTTTGATTCCCGCTATGAAATTTTGATTTGTCGGATTTGTTGGAAAGATATTATCAATTAGATTCAACTATTTTTGGTTTCACTAAAATCCGGTTTATTTTGCACCCGGTACATTCAATTGAAGTTTGAAATCGAATTATCGAACTACCGCGCCATTTTCAATTCCTTTTATAATTATATATAATTATTTATATTCTAACAACGACGTATATAATATATACGTTTGAATTCTATTCAAAATAAATTTCTCGTTGATATTATTTAAAATAATTCATTTTAAATAATCAAAATTCCCTAAAATTGCCAAAATAAAAATTTTAAACTAGCCCAGATTTCTGGGTTATTACAATTTTCAAGGAACAAGCGCTTGACAAATAGCCCTTACCAGATTTGGTTTTGCATATTCTTCAGAATTCTTTGTTGCAAGATAGATATTCTCAGGAGTGTCTTTCAAAGGGGTTAGCTCTGATAAGCAAAAAAGGAGAGACTTCTTATAGTCTGTGTTGCCCTTCCCATCATTGGCGCGCTTCTTCCCCTGAGTGTTCTTCTTGTCACATTGAGTAGCAGCATTTTTGAGAGCTTCAAGAAACTGGTTAGCATCAATAATCTGAAGAGGCACAGGATTAATTTTCACTCTCATATACTCCTCTGCTTTTTTTATAGATTTTTTCAAGCGGGTTTGGTTCTTTCATTTAAATCCTTCCACCAAATTCACTCTTCTCATCTATGGCACCGATTAGAGACATTAAGATCATGCGGGGCTCGAGATTTCCCACCTCGGACAAAGAAGTGTTAAACCTCTTAAGGAATGCTTTAACAATCTTTCCTGGGTTCTGCTTCATTGATGTCAAAGAGATAACATCCTTAGCCTTTGTAGCTTGCAGCCTAAACCGCTCCTTTAATTTCAGAGTTAACTCATCAAATCGGTCAATGGATTTGGGCGACAACCTTTTGAGCCATAATAATGCCACGCCTTTTAGATAGAGAGGGAAGCAAAGGCGCTTGATCTTGTATTTCGATTTGGCTGCATTCATATGCCATTCATATCTATACAGGAAGTGATTCGGATCAGAAGTCACATCATACGGAGGTAGAGTAGGATGAGTAAACTTTTTGGGAAATTCAGCTTTACGGATCCTCTTCGTGAATGGATTTTTGCTGGGGGAGAAGTCCCATTCCCGCTCACTATCATTGCGAGCCCTGCTATATTTCATGATTTGCTTTACTGTAACACCCCACATCCGTTAGTGTCACTCACAAAGGGAATGCACTAAGTTCTGTGGAGCATTTAGGGTAAAAGATGCAGATAAATTACAAGACAGACAGAAATTAAACAGCGGAAAATAAAACTTTGCTTTATTGATAAAATAGTTTGTACAATGGTTTCTTTACAATATCAGAGTTTCATCTGTCTTACAAAATAAAGAAGCATAAAAACAACATTTATATTCCCCGATTTTAGCAAGAGCCAGCCATAGCATCTGAAAAGAGAATCCAAGCAAACTTCGACAAATCTTTAAGCTGGGAAAGAGTGGCAGTCCAACTTAACCTGAGCTAAACTATTCCCTCCTTTACTACCTGGGGGGGGTGGAACGGAAGAAAAGAAGACGAAAGAAAAACAGAGTCAGACATAAAGCCTGAGTAAGTTCAATAACTTCTAGCATGTGAACATGGAAAACAAAATGACATGAATTAACTGAATACCAGATTACACCATGACGATAGGGTCAACAAGATTAGACAAGGTAATCACAAGATATGCTAAGATAAGATAAACTGGATACGCTTCAATACTTTCCCCGCTTCGCTACTTCCTTGTTATACTGGTTTCTATATCTCTGCACCACCTAACTAGTGTCCCAACTAGTAACTATAACGTGATCCCAATCCCAGTATTTTCCATTGCCTTCGAGCGTCCATTTATTATTTATTACCTAGATCTATTCTAGGGTTTTCTATCCAGTGCTTTCTAGATTCAACTAGAGTTTACGCTATCTGCTGAACGCTTCTCGGACTCAGGATTTATGCCACCTAGTCCAACTAGTGATTATGCTACTTGTCTAACGATGCCCCCAAGTCTAGGACACACTACCTAGAGTGGTATATGTTCCTATACTTCCCCACGCATGTATCGCGAATCGTTATCGCTTGTCTAGATGCACATGTCCTGTAATGTGCGGTCCGAGTCCTGTGTCAGGGCAAATCAAGGAATACAGAACTCGGTCGGGAGCTTTCAGTTATCTGCCGATGCACATGCTAAGGTCTATTTTTATTTCAGTGGCTGTGGTCCCACTTGACCCCTCCCTCAACTAATGAAAGGCACACCTTGTAAAATGAGAACTATACGCCGGCCCCCGGTGCCCCACTATCCTATGGCCATCCTCACCCATAACTAGATAGCAAGTATATGGTCTTTTGGAGTTCTCTGCCTTTCCGCTTCACGTATCTCGATTGACTGAAGATGGATGGTAGACGACGAGTTGCTATCACAGGGCTACCGTTCTCTCGCCGAATCACGCCGGTCCATCCTAGTCTTTAGGTTGCCATGTATTGCAACCAAGGCATACCCCTGGTTCTTCTACGCAGACCTTAACCTCTGTGGGCCCAGGCGGATCATCTGCAGCCTCACAGAGGGATACCAAGAGTACCCTCACATCCCCTCGAAGCCTCGGGCTTCGTAACCCAATTCGTTAGAGCCTCCTTTTTACTCAGACGGACGTTCGCACCTCCTCGTGCTATACTAAGAATTACTACTTAGTTTTACTAACTAAGATTTACCACTTAGTTTCCAGAATCGTTGTTTCTTTAACTAAGGTTTACTTAGTTCTCTTTCCCGTTAGTTTAGATTGGTTAAGTGTCATAGTCAATTCAAGCTAACTTAACCCTCCTTATTTATCCTGTTAAACTGGTTAAGTGTTGTCAATAACTCATGTTGAATTAACCCTACCACAACCAAGTTGTATTGGTTAAGTATTTATTACTTAACCCTACCCATTCACCCTGTGTTGGTCAAGTGTTCCTTTTTAACTTAACCTTGCCCGTCTGTTTTAACTAACATATTAGTATTAATGGTCAAGTATTATCCCTTCATATTCTAGACTTAACCCCATTCCTTTATCACAACCTGATGGTTAAGTGCTAGCCTGCTTTGTGACCAGGCTACCCAAAGCCAGGGACTTTATGAACTTACATTGATTGGCGATCGCTTGGATGGAGTGATAGAAAGATGGAAAATTTGAATTATTCATGCAAATGTCACCGGATCGGATCCCCCATTCGGATCGGATCGGATCCCTCCTTTCGGATCGGATCGGATCCCCTCCCCGGATCGGATTGGAGTACCCTCTACCCGAACCGCCTGAAGTATTCTGCACACAAGTGCGTGCAGGCATTCTGCTCGAACAACTGGTTCAGTTCGGATCCGATCCGAACCGACTGGACCTGCTTCTGCACATGAAGTTTGACCTCTTCTCTTGACATAACCGACTCCTACAATTGCGGATCGGACTCCACTTGGCAAAGCTCGACCTGGTAACCACTTTTCCACGTTCTCCACTACTTCTGAGATCTCCTCCGGTCACGCCACGTGGCCCATCCGAACCGGAAGCGCCCAGAGCTTCTCTACAGCTATAAATACACCACAGCATGGCCATTTGAAGGGACTTTTTTTGGCATTTCATTCATTCATGGTAGCCTTGGCCGAATTCCCCCACCAATAACCACCTTCTTCTCCAATGAAAATCAATGAAAATCAATGAATTCGGAGAGAAATATTCATTGTATTTGAGCGATTGAGTGATTAAATTCCTTGTAATTGTAATCCATGAATGAAATGAGAAACTATGAAGTGGATGTAGGCTTGTTAACGCCGAACCACTATAAATCTTGTGTCTCTACTTGATTTTTTACATTTTAGATTATTATTCCTCGCAAATCCTAGACAATTGGGTGTTAGTGCCATTTTTTGGTCTAACATTTTGGTGCTTTCACTGAGAAATGAATATTCTCAGCTTTTCGGATTATTTATCTACTGTTTGGATCTCCAAGTCTGAAGAGATAATCCGTATTCTCATCACTTTCGAAGCTTTCGACGATTTCAGTAATTCTACCCAAAGCATAGATGTCTCTGGAATGAAGTCATGGGTTCAAAAAGATTCGCCCAGCACAGCAGCAACGTCCAGCATGGACCTCGACTTCGGATCGGATCAGATGTGTTTCTAGTTAAAACGAAGCTACCGGGTCGGATGCTAATGAAGCTCTTGGATCGGATGTAGATGAAGTGCAGACTAATATCCGTAAGGGGGTCGGATCTGGTCCTACCTGACCTGAAAAACAACCTCCGACCCGAACTAGAGAGGGGGATCCGAACCGAACCGACTAGCTAATGACGTCTCCGATCCGGCTCGGAGGAACTAGTCCGACCCGACCTGAAGACAATCTCCGAACCGCAAATTTGAAGGCATGATCCGATCCGACCCGAACCGATCCGACCCGACCTGAAGACAATCTCCGAACCCAAACTAGAGAGGGGGACCCCCGCCGGCGCTGCGCCCGGACCCGCTGACGGCCTCGCCTTCGGCTCGGAGCACGGCTCGCCTTCGGCTCGACATATATTTTGGTCAACAACAATCATCAAAGCTTGACAATGGAGATTAGACGGATAGTCTGAGAATGTCATAACAAGATGGCAACGACTGGGATTCTTTCCAGAGGCATGAAACCTACTTACATCAGTAAGACAATGTGATGAGCTATCGATCAGATTCAGCTTGCTATCAATGATAATATACCAGACAATGATTGTCTCATAACAATTTACTCTTCCATAGCTCCGATAGTGTATAGATTTCACCAATGCAACCGATGTTGCTCGCTAACGAGTAGTGACCATCTTATTTATGCGAATTGAACTTGTCCAATCGGCGGGGCATCGGATGATAGTTATATAGAACAGTTCGAACACTACTTCAAAGATGATTCATATGATCTTATTGACCATGATTGTCAATAGTGGGATACCAGAAAGCAGCTAAGGATCCCAACATCCCAAAGCTACACTTCAATTGTATGATGTGATGAATAAAATGTCCTACGTCTCACCTCCCGAAGAACTTAGCTAACCTTTGCAATGACTATTTGCTGTCAATCGCATTGAGGAAGACTGATTTCCATCGAATAAGGGTTAAGTCAGCATACTTTGGAACCCATAGTTAGGTACTAGTTGAACCACCACACACCACGATTGGACCTATGGATCCTTTCCTGAATTATGGCAACTTGACTGCTCACCAGCCACCATATGACCTTGGTCAAATGATGAGAGCTCGAGATCAAAACAAATATGAATCTACCGTTAGCTCTCGACTTCATACATAAATTGTGATAGAAAACGTGAACATTACTTCAAGCCTTGGAAGCCATGCTATTGTAGTCAAGTTTATCTGACTAAGGTCTAAACTGACCAGCTCTAGCGGCGATTAGAGCTTACATTGCACCCTGGTATCTATTGCTAAAATTCCTAATGAAAGATGGAATGGGAATGGTCCATGGCGACCATGTTACTGGAAGAGCCTGCTATTTAGCTAATTAGGAGATGCTACTCGATGGAGGTGGCAAGTTAAAGGTTTAGAGCACTTAAGCCTGGATGCTGATTGATTATCTGTGCATTAGATCTTATTCCCAACGTGGGACTAAAGGCATATCTGCGGATGGATGAGATATGACTATCCCCCTAGCAGCCATGACTCCCTTATACTCAATCCTTGCCATTAGCATGGGGGCATGAAGGCGATTCAAATAAGATGCGACCTCGTCATTCACTTATAGTATTTACCTAATTGCCTTTGTCACTCCAAGTCCTCTTTCAAGGTCTGTTCATTCTTGGGACCGCCACCCCACAACGGTTTGAAAAGACGTTCATCGCCAGCTAAAGATTTTGACAGCCATCCCCTGACAGAGATGTAGTGAGGAAAAATGGACCTGCAAAGAGCGTGCAATGCCATCTTCGCACAGAATGATATTCATTCCTTTAACAGGATTACTTTTTAACCATGACTCTTATATTTCCATGCTTTATGAGTTATTGATGTAACTAACTCAGATGAATTTATATGTGGATGATGTAGGTACCCCGAATCTGGTACCGATCAAACTTTGAGCACCTACAGGAAGAATTATGGAGCATTGCCGTAACGAGCCCGATTGAACTGCTCGTTTACAGAGCCACGTCTTTCGCCTGAGAGAAGTTGTATACCTTAAGATGGATCCGAGGTGACCATCCACTCCTTGGCACACACGTGGCAGATTTCAAGATAATTGTGCATCGATCATTGCATTTCAGAGTTGAGATCCGACTCCAGACGGACGCGGTTCAACCGTCCATACAATCAGATCCTGCAGTCGATGCCATTGAATTACATAAATCCAAATAAAGGAGGTACCCGAGGTTTGGTACCGACAACTCCTGCCATAGTTTGATCGGAGGAATGTAAAGCTTTGGCGAACGTGATTCGACCCTTCACCCGCTTACTATTGGCCTAACGACAACATTCTAAAGAAAAAGAAGTTCGACCATTCATTCACCGACTTTTTGCCCTTGACGTGGGGGCAAGAGAGTAAATGCACACGAGTTCGACCTGTGTTATCCATATATGGGCATACTAATGAGGTCTCCTCAACATCTATCCATTGATTCGCCACGCAAGACATAGAAATGTGTTCGAGTGTGACATAATTACTCGGTAGATCGACGACTCGATCCCTTGATCTGATGGGAAGAGTGCAACAGTGACGGGTACAATACCATGAACGAGATAACTTTTACCTTCGAAGTGGAGGCAAACGAGATATGTTAAGACGAGGATGAGTATGACTCGACCGCTCTCTAACGACGTATCTAACTCTTTCCCATGCTTCGGAAGGGAGGAGTATAAACTCAATAGGGGTGAGAACTGATCGTCCCCGATGGCGACCTTTGCCCTTGGCATGGGAGCAAAGGGACGATGCCAAGGCAAATGTGACCCGACTGTTTGCCCGACTAACTCTAATCCTCAGAGCTTGGATATGAGTATAAACTTAGGACGAGTGTGACAGGCGCGCCAAGATTTAAGACCACTCGATCCACAACTCTAACCCAAACTAACTTTGGGAGAGTATAAAGGACGAACCGCGACGTCCATAACTCTAACTCTCACGACTTGAGAGAGAGTATAAATCTGTTGGGTTAGTGTGAATGGTGCACCATGACTTAAGACCACTAAACCCATAACTCTAACTCTCACGACTTGGGAGAGAGGATAAAGGACAATGCTGCGACGTGCATGCAATCTTCATTGCCCTCCGACTGAGGGCAGGATTATAAAGGACTTACGGATCGGACATCCGAATGACTTAATCCGGTTCCCATCAACGCTGGGGGCACGTACATAGATTTCTGAATTAACTTCAAACATGCTTCGGACGCGACCCGTGTTTCAAAGTTAAATGGAGGCTACAGACACTATACCTCCAAACTACGACGCCTGACACTTTGACATTTAATTATTCTATGCTAGATAGATTAGCACTCAACATGTTTTCATTTCGAGCTACAATTGCTTGTGACTTAAAGATTGACTTAGTAGCTTGCAAGACTAAGCTAACTATTCTTTTTCGAATTACAAGATTATGTACATATACAAAGCAAAGACACAAGGGATACTCGCGTACAACAATAAAGAGGTCGTGTTTGAAGGAATGACGTCGACTTCTAATGCTAAGCTTCCCACACGACTCAATGCAATCACCGAAAGGAGGTCCTAAGAGTGATATATCAAATCAACATACACGCCCATGTGTGACTGGCCATAGCTCAAGTGCAACAACGAGTGCTACCTCGCAAATACGTTGAATAGAAAACGCGATAACTCGAGCACTTGGATAACTCAATCACATAAGCTTTGAAAACAATGTCTCCCTTTCGTGCATCCATGTCTAAATTTAAAAGGGATGTGATACAACTGCCGACCTTTCTCTATTACCCCCGGACTGGGGCCGCACTGCTGAAGATATTCATAAATGTTATATGTCTGTGTCTAACTTATACCTCGATCTTGACAGGCTTCTTGAGGACCACGAAATGGATGCAGAGTGATCGTCCATTTGCTAGTCCGGACCGACTTCCCGGTTGAAAGAACCCATGTAAAGGGAGATGCCATTGCTTTGACTCCTAACTTGCGAGGAGGCGAATTTCCTGACACTCAGACTCAAAAGCTAAGAAGAAGGAAGATAGAAATTTCTTCCGTGCTGAGGATATTGGCGCATAAGGCGCTAGGATCAAAGGAAGGTAGCAGATTTCTTCTTGTGATGATCCCTCAACATGTCAAGCTAGATATGAAATGGATGGTACCCTCGCTGGTTTGAGAACTTAGATGGCTCAGTGAGACAAACTTCTCTAGAAACGACAGAAAATGATGGATAACTTTTTTACCTGGATAGATGGAAGGCCGAATAATTATGGCTAACTCGCTGGAGCGAGCACCATGGAAATTCAAGCGACAACGAACTTGGCTCAAACACTCCTTGCTCCATGGTCCAGATCATATGGGACCCTAGGACAAGTTGTCATAGTCGTCTTTAATGAAACAAGATGCAACCAACCTCCTCCCAGGCATTTGTAGCATGCAACTTCCGACTGTAACATTTTGGATGAAAACGATGGATATGCAAGAGCCACCGAAAAATTAAACGAAGCCCGACCAACCTTTGCTCCAATTCGGAGGAATGTTTAAAATCCAACTCAACCTCAAC
Source organism: Allium sativum (assembly GCA_030737875.1). Classification (NCBI taxonomy): domain Eukaryota; kingdom Viridiplantae; phylum Streptophyta; class Magnoliopsida; order Asparagales; family Amaryllidaceae; genus Allium; species Allium sativum. Next base: position 434,350,113 of record CM060918.1, on the reverse strand, counting down.
ATGAGGCTCCCCATGTAAGGGGAAGACGAGAGCATTCGAGAAAGCTATAGTCTAACTTCATTGCCATCCGACTCCGAACCTCAAAGCTTGGATGGGAGACCAAGGACTAACATGAGCTGGACACGAATAAATCATTTTCTATCAAACTCTAACTCACAGCTCGATGAGGGAGTATGAATTCAGAGAATACGTGGATTTGATGACCACCGTTTAGTAAAATCCCCATGGATGGGGAGTACGGGATAAGAGCTTCGAACATCATCATCTGACTATCCGCCAGCTTTAGGCACATTTACGATTATCTGAGCTTTATAATAACCTAGACTATAAGCAGAAGAATGGCTCCTCAAGAACAACCTTCATACATCCAAGTAGCGGATCACCGTCTAGAATTAAAAAAAAACAGAAGCCTGATTGACTGCTATTACATATGCGCAACCAAGAAGCCAGAAACCGGCTTCCACCCAATTTAAGACTTCATACCGGGGGCACTAACGCTAAATTAGGTAATTAGCGACAACTTCTCAAAGATGAGGGCCAAATTGACAACATTAATTGATGCTTCAACAGAGATCAGGCGAGACCCTGCATGCATTCCTTGAAAGATTCAACGCCGCAGTGGCATCGATAAATCGACCTGGACCATATATAGCGTTGATTGCTGTAGTATCCGGTATTCTGGATATCTCAAACTTGAAAATCTCTTTGCATCGAGACCCACCAAGAGGACTTGGCGGATTCACCTCTGAAACAAACCTCGGTATCTCTCTACCATGAGATTCTCCTAGAAACGTTGGAAAATCCTATCCTAAGACAGACAGATTCGTGCAATAAGAGTGTGCTAATGTTGAAATGGATGATCTCAATGTCTTCACGATAGAATGGAGCACCATCTGACTCTTGAAATAATAAAGGAAAAAGAAAAGCCCCAGGAAAGACTAACAGGAAGTTACAATTCTGGAAATGATCAATGTCATTAATCAGGCCCGTGGTCTTGATTGTCAAGCTTAATGGGACCAAGCATGGGAGATAGACTCAACAAGACTATGATGGCTATTTCGGATTATGCCAAAGCGTGAACGAAGGAGCTCGAATAACTCACTAACGACGTTCGCTCGCTTGCAAGATTGACGAGCTTACTCAACTCTGCAGCTGATGCGAGGTGAGTATCTAAGTTTGCTGATATACTCAATAAGGCGATCACTGCTTTCTGGATAAACAGATGGGTTGACCCCAATGCAAATGTGATTCGACCATTCGCATATAAGACTCTAACCCTTGATGACTTGGGAATGTGTACATAACGACACAGGGTGACTAAGATTGTTGAACCTACAAATCTAACCCGATGCGGCAGAAAAAAGTATAAAGGCTAAAAGATTGGATGTCCGATTGACCTATCATAACCCCCAACAATGCTGGGGGCATAAGCACTGACTTCGCTCGTCCTCCACTAATGCTAGGAACATCAACTTCAACCGACAGATTGACTTTAAACATGACCCTGACTCAATGCATGATTCAGAACATATACATTATATCTTTAAAATATGACGTGATTCATCCCGACCATCCAAGTGAGCGAAATTACGGATCAAGCAAGAATTCAAAGACTTGATCTGCAACTGCATCAAATGGAGAGTATGATGAACTCCTTTGCTGCCTAACAATTGTGATAATCCTACCAGCTATTGGCTTGCATGTTTTCAATAACATCTCGTACTGACTCGTATGAGATCATGGGACTATAAAACAATCTGAAGTGATCATGGCTTTCGGATGCACTATTATTACGATTAGATGCAATCATGGAGTCCTAGATTAATATCCTGATATCGAGACAGTCCAAATCCAAGCAAAAATGATAAATTCATATGCCGACTCTGATGCGCTCTATCCGAACGGTCCAGATGCTAGCTCAAGATACGAAGATTCTGACACCATACTATGACTTAGACAGCTATTGTATACATTGACTTATACATTAAAGAAATCTTAGCTTAGTAATGCACTTGACTTGTTTAGGAAGATGGCGTCGTTTGGCATCAACTTTTACATGTACGATCTCACACTGGAGCCAAACATACCGCATGACCTATGATGAAGGAATTCTACCTCTTGATTCGATGAAGTCTAAACGATTACTTGATCATCTTGACCACTCTAGCCATGAAGTTTGGCCCGATAAGCATCAACGGAAGCAATGCGGCATATGACAAGCCATTTATACAGAAAAAGATCCAAAAAGATTCATCTCGACTTATTCAAAGCACATCTTATTTGCAACAAGATGTACTTTGGGGGGCAAAATGTTGACCTGCTTTGTGACCAGGCTACCCAAAGCCAGGGACTTGAGTATGAACTTACATTGATTGGCGATCGCTTGGATGGAGTGATAGAAAGATGGAAAATTTGAATTATTCATGCAAATGTCACCGGATCGGATCCCCCATTCGGATCGGATCGGATCCCTCCTTTCGGATCGGATCGGATCTCCTCCCCGGATCGGATTGGAGTACCCTCTACCCGAACAGCCTGAATTATTCTGCACACAATTGCGTGCAGGCATTCTGCTCGAACAACTGGTTCGGTTCGGATCCGATCCGAACCGACTGGACCTGCTTCTGCACATGGAGTTTGACCTCTTCTCTTGGCATAACTGACTCCTACAATTGCGGATCGGACTCCACTTGGCAAAGAACGACCTGGTAACCACTTTTCCACGTTCTCCACTACTTCTGAGATCTCCTCCGGTCACGCCACGTGGCCCATCCGAACCGGAAGCGCCCAGAGCTTCTCTACAGCTATAAATACACCACAGCATGGCCATTTGAAGGGACTTTTTTTGGCATTTCATTCATTCATGGTAGCCTTGGCCGAATTCCCCCACCAATAACCACCTTCTTCTCCAATGAAAATCAATGAAAATCAATGAATTGGAGAGAAATATTCATTGTATTTGAGCGATTGAGTGATTAAATTCCTTGTAATTGTAATCCATGAATGAAATGAGAAACTATGAAGTGGATGTAGGCTTGTTAATGCCGAACCACTATAAATCTCGTGTCTCTACTTGATTTTTTACGTTTTAGATTATTATTCCTCGCAAATCCTAGACAATTGGGTGTTAGTGCCATTTTTTGGTCTAACATTAAGTGTCCAAGTTTACTTAACCCTACGGTCTAGCCCAGCTAACATATCAAATTGGCTAAGTGTATTAGATTTTACTTAACCCCAACCTCTAGTCTAGTTAACATATTAATTTGGCTAAGTGTATTAACTTTACTTAACCCCTACAAGTCTCGTTTTGCTACCTTGAGTTTGGTTAAGTGTCTCTATGGACTTAGCCCTCCCATTCTAGCTTAACTGTGTTTAAATTGGTTAAGTGTTCCTATGGACTTAACCCTCCCATTCTAGCTTAACTGTATGGCCCTAACCCCACTCACCAGTCTGGTTGTCATATTGAATTGGTTAAGTGTCTTAGTGAATTTAACCCTACCATTCTTGTTCTAGCTTTAATTAAATGAATTAAAGCTGCTACCACTCACATTAGACAAGTATTGTTGCGACTACTGGATGTGCCGGTTGGTTCCGGGCAGGTTTACATCGCAACTCAGTCTAACCTCGGGTTGGGCATATTCTTGTTTTCTAAGTTCAAAAGGGGTTTTGATTTGTTTTCAAATCAGGTTTTGAAAGTAACCATCCCATCCGTCGGATCAGTTAGGGATAGCCAGGGAGAGCAGGAAACTTGTATTTTCCAAACTCAAGCCTAGACACTATCCTCTCTGTCACCCTAGAACTTTCTGGTGTTTCATTAAAAGAGATGTCGTTTAACAAACCTTTAATTTGTCTAAGTTTACATTTCTCATTTAGAACAAATTCTATAAGTAAATTATTCCTAATTTACTTATTTCCTAATTCCCCTTTTAATGTAAATTGTCAACATTCATTCTTATGGCCCATTTTCCCTCTAAATCATGTTTATTCTTTTTGGTATGTAAACTATACCAAATCAAGTGTCATTAACCATGATTTTGCTAATCCTGAAAATTACTCCCAATTATGGCCAATTTCAAGTTTATACCAATATACTTATCGAGCCAAATTAGCTAATCCAATTCTGATTTAACATTCTAATTCACGTCAAACTAGACTTATTACTCTAGTTCACTATTCATGTAAATACTAGATTTACACGTCAATACAAAATTCAAATTACACATTCTATAATTTATGTCAAATTTATCCAATTTGCATTCCTATGAACATGCCATAATACATGTTCCCAATTTATGCCAATTTCCAAGTTAAACTACGTTTTAGTAAATTTCATATTTTTCCCCAAATCGCATTCCCACCGTTTGTACAATCGTATTTCAATCTAGATTATAGATAAATCTAGATTCGTAGCAAATAGGGAATGAACCAAAGATTGCTATGAAAAGGATATATACAACAACTGGCATAAAATGGTTTTGAATAACGACGTAGGTTCAAGAACGTGGGTAGACCTAACTTAATAGGTAAATTCCCAAGGTCTAAAACCAAGAATAGACAGAGTAGGTTCAAGAACATGAGTAGAGCTAACTTAATAGGTAAATTCCCATGGTCTAAAACCAAAGAAAACCAAGGACAGGCAGAATAAATAATCGGGTTTAGACCCAATCTAATAATCACAAAGCTTAAACAACACTTTCCTAATCATGAATCATAGGTGTTTAACCACAGATGTCCTTGTTATGTCAAAGGCAATAGTTTATGTTTTCTAATCAAAGGCATAGGCTTAGTCAAGGAAATAATCCTCATAGTCACAGTCACAGTCATAGGCAATGTTCATAGTCATGGGCAATGTCCAAAGTCATAGGCAATGTTCATAGTCATAGGCAAATGCTCATAGTCATAGTCTTATTTGTCCTCGAATCATAACAGTTCTTAATTAGGTTCAAGAATGTAGGCACTGATCCGAATAGAGAGAGAGATTTGGCATATTCTTTTATTCCTTTAATTTCATGTCACGAACAAAGAAAAACGTTCAAATCCAAAAATAACTGACTTACAGAGATTAGATTAGAACAGAAAGATGGCGTTGCTAAGATTCATAGAAAAACAGTCGTTGAAGTCGTTTGAACCTTCTCTTGAATCCTAGCTTGACTTGAACCTCTTCTTGAAAATCTTTTAGCAGCATTTCCTCGTCCTGGTTTATTTTATATATATTATTTAATTTATATATTTTAGAGGAGGAGGAGGAGCCATGACTAACAAGAATCTTTGCAGCATAAGGGTAGAAAAGAATTGTGAAAAGAGAAGAAGACCAGGGCTGTTTATATAGTTGCTCAAGACCTTATCGTACACGCAGCGCTGAGTCAGCATTGAACCTAGTTAAGAAAATAGTCCAGGATCACAGATAAATCTAGCCAAATCTTATCGTACATGCAGCGCTGAGTCAGCATTGGGTCCCACAAGCTGTTTTGGCGCAGAAATTTGAATTTCGAACTTTTGAATTCCTGGAATTTATTTAACTATTTTATTCACATGAAATATTCTTATATGTATACAATTCCTTTAACGACCATTTTACGCGTATATATATATATATATATATATATATGTATATATATATATATATATATATATGCACAACTTTCATTTTATTTTCAAAATTCAAACGATGTTGCACCGTTATTTAATTCTTGCCATATTTCATTTACTATAGCCTTATCTTAAATTTTATCTTTCGTATACATATATTTCTGCATATATATATATATATATATATATATTCTCATGTATATACATATATTTTCTTTATTTCCTTATATGTACGTTCTTATCCTTTCAAATTTTGAATTTGTATATGTACATATATTTGCATGTTCAGTTGGCCCTCTTTAAAACAGAGATAAAAATTATGCTGCCGCCGGGATTCGAACCCCCGACCTCCATGTTACAAATCCAATGCCTTAACCAATTGAGCTACAAAGTCTTTTGTTAATAAGTCTTTGAACAATGATAATTATTGTTCTTTCCTTACTTCTCTTTTTCGTGTTAGTTACAATACTTAAATTAAACCACTGCATGAATCTTTTTCTTTTAATGTTAATGCATTATGTTTGCGAATCAGTGCATGCAACATATTTACATCACATGCAACCAATCTTTACTTTTTTTTCATATATTAATTAATTTTCATTAAACATCACCATATTAATCCTATCTGTCGATATATGTACATTTTTAATTACATTAAAAATACGGGGTGTTACATTCTCCCCCACTTAAAAGGATTTCGTCCCCGAAATCTTCTAGTTAGGAAGAATGTGTCCTACCATCCAATCACCCATCTGCTCAACCATCCAATCACAGGCATCCGTTGTCCTTAAAAGATTTCTAATGCTTTCATGTTCATATGCATAGTGTGTGTATATGTCTTTATCTATTGTAAAATCAGGCGGTCTACTGATTCAGTCGACCTCCTTAATGCGAATCATGTCGGTGTCATACGTCCAATCATGTATGCAAGCATCCCTAGTTACGTAAATACTACATGCGTGCATGGCCATTCATCCATATGCAACATCCATATGATAACATATCAGGCTCAACTTAAATACATATCTGTAAATGTAATATGAAAACGTCCGAACTGATCTAGTGTCTAATACGTATGCATATGCATTCACAAGCAACTATTAGCAACCACTTGCAACCATCAACCATAACATGTTTCAAATACATGTTTACATCCATTGGCTTCTACCTAAGGATCGAAGATACGACCTAGGTGATATACTTTGGAAAGAGAGAAACAATTATGCGCAAAGCTCCTAAACAAAGAAATCAAGGATACACCCTTAAGAAAAAGGGTATGATGCTAGTATCTAGCCTTCTTGAGCTTTACTCCACTGTATCTTAACTAATTTAACTTTATGATTGTGAAGTTCCGTATCTCCATTTCCAAAATAAACAGATGTCAATCACGGCGCATAATATATGTACTAAGATGATTAGAGGTCTCCCTCTTAGCTTATCCATCACGCCATAACTATGAGAGTCAAAAGTTCACTCCGTACTTTTTAGAGTACCTGCCACAACTATTCATCTTTCACGTAAACCATCCAAACCGAACTCGACATTCCTCAAGTACAAGCCCCAAAGGCCTAAACCAATATCAGACAAACACCCAAGGAATATCTCTTCCGAATTTAGACGATCCTCGTGAGATGATATAAGCAAACCCGATAGCTATCCCCAAATCCCTACTAACCAAAAATAAACTGGTTGGACCACCAAATGGGATTTGAGAATCTAGTGGGATCTTTCTACTATACAAGTACTATGGTGCAGAGACTCAACTATGGAAGTGGATATGAAAAAATGCGAAGCGCTAAAACCAAAGGAAATAGTACGAACAACAAAACTAGACTCTACCAACAGAATTTTACTACCTTTCTCCTAGGTACGCTTGGTGGTGAAAGTATGTACTTGCCCTTCTGAAAATCTTGTCCTCGTTCTTGCCCTTGTCCTTAAGTATATGCCCTATCATACCCTGGTAAAGATACTTCCTCTTGTCTTAGGTTTTATAATTTCTTCCTCCTTCGTGTGCTAAGTCTACATCCATGAATTCCTCATCCTAGGGTTATGCTCCTTAGCCAAACTCCTCATCCCCTTCCGTGTGTAGTCATGTTGACAAATCTCTCGAAAACTGCCTCCATCGTCCGGAAAACCTTATAAGCTTTGAAAGAAAACTGTCCGTAGATGAAACAACTACGGCTATGGATGGAAGCCGGGCACTACTTTGCCCTTCGATGATGTTACCTCCCAGAAAGCCAGGAGCCCCAGAGACTCAAGAAAGAAAGAGACAAGAATTTAAACAGAGGAAGAGAAGATAGTGCGTATGGCTTTGGGGAATGTGCCTATAAAACAAATCTCTTCTTTTGAAAATGCTTCTTTTAAAACCGTTTGAAAATAATTTTTCAAATCCTTTGTCTAATCTGGTAACCTTCAGCTCTGATACCACGTGTAACACCCCACATCCGTTAGTGTCACTCACAAAGGGAATGCACTAAGTTCTGTGGAGCATTTAGGGTAAAAGATGCAGAAAAATTACAAGACAGACAGAAATTAAACAGCGGAAAATAAAACTTTGCCTTATTGATAAAATAGTTTGTACAATGGTTTCTTTACAATATCAGAGTATCATCTGTCTTACAAAATAAAGAAGCATAAAAACAACATTTATATTCCCCAATTTTAGCAAGAGCCAACCATAGCATCTGAAAAGAGAATCCAAGCAAACTTCGACAAATCTTCAAGCTAGGAAAGAGTGGCAGTCCAACTTAACCTGAGCTAAACTATTCCCTCCTTTACTACCTGGGGAGGGGGGGGGGGAACGGAAGAAAAGAAGACGAAAGAAAAACAGAGTCAGGCTTAACGACATGAATTAACTGAATACAAGATTACACCATGACGATAGGGTCAACAAGATTAGACAAGGTAATCACAAGATATGCTAAGATAATATAAACTGGATACGCTTCAATACTTTCGCCGCTTCGCTATTTCCTTGTTATACTGGTTTCTATATGTAACACCCGTGAATTCTATGACTGTGAAACTCACAAAATAAAGTATAATTAATCTGAAATTAAAGAACTAAGGGAAACGGGATACGCCATTGCGTTCGTCTCGGAAAAATACGCGAAATAGAGTCCGAGTTTTCGAAAAACGGATATCGTATGAAGAAGTTATGGACGAACGAAGTTGGGCGAAAAACCGAAAAAGGGCCAGAATGCACTGGCGCACTTGGGAAGTGCGCCAGAACAAAAATGAACTGGCGCACCTGTGAAGTGCGCCAGTACATTTTTGACCTGGCGCACCTGCCAAGTGCGCCCAGGTCAAAAATGACCTGCTGGCCAGGTCTGGTCTAGCCCTGGCTGGCCAGGTCGGTGTGTGGTCGAATTTCTGTGGTCTGCTTTGTCATTAGGGCTAGGTGGCGAGTTTTTATTGGTCTCTCTTCCTAATGAATGGCTACGATCTAACCTAGCAACATCAATGGTCCTAATCAATTCCTAACCTCTATATAAGCAACCCTAGACTAAACCCTAATCTATTCATTCAAAATAAGATTGTAGCCGCCATGTTGCTGAGGAACGACAAAGAGTAGCCGCCGACTAGAGAGAGAGTTAGGAAGAAAGTTCTAAAGCCTAAAGCAATTCAAAGCAACCTAAAGCTAATCAATTCAACAAAGGAATCGTGTCTCTTAATTAGAGAATTCGCCGCAACCATTGTAAGTAGAGTATTACTTTGGTATAATAAACAACTGTGTTGATGTGTATGCTTGAATTGTGGCAATGGAAGTAATTCATATTTATGCGTTCTTGTCAATTTATATACGTTTGGATATTTATGGATTATGTTATAAAGAACTACATGCGGTAGTTCTATACAAGTTTACGTTTGGAATATTGCGCAAATTATGTTATCTATGTTGAAGCTACATGTATGTAGTTGATTGAAATTTATGCGAGTTTGGGCTTTGTTATTATGCCATCATGATGTATATTTTGTGCATAAATCATTTTGCAAGTAATTGAAACAAGTTTGGTTGTTATAGTTCATATGAAACTATGTTGGAATTTTGACACCATAATCCATGTATTTGCAAAACTTATGAATATGGCTAGGCTATGAATGATATTTGGCATAATTGAAACTTATGATTAAGTCTATCTTGTTTAAAAGAATTATATGATGACATATGTGAGACATGGCTAGGTTAGACTCAAAAATCCCTTTTTGAAAGTTTAAAGCAAACACCATGATTAGGAATATTTATGCATAAGTATATTTATACCATCGTTATGTGATTAGACTTAAACCATGATTAAGTTGAACTATGCTTTTGTGTTAGTAACAAAGTATCCCCTTTGTAAACATGTAGAAACCTTATGAACATGACATGTTTATGTTTATGCCATAAACAAAATTTAACTTTACATATGCCATGTTTATGCCAAAAGTATTTATGCCATGTTTATGTTTGACATTATGCTATGCTTATGCTAGAAATATTTACGACATGCTCATGTTTGACATTATGCCTAAATAAAAATATAGGTTCATGTTGTAGTTAAACCTATGCAAGTTCACATGCTTTGATTCATGTCACCTATGTTACCTCTATGCAAGTACACCAGTTTCTATTATGTATTCCCAACGTCTTATGCAAGTTCATGCGCTCACCTTCCCCTCTTTGTGTATACGCCATAAGCCTCCCCTTTCGCATGGCTAAATTGGGCTTTAAAAGGCTAAGCCCAATATATATGAACGGACGTGTAAAACGGGGGAAAATAACGTTGGGTTAAAATTAATTAATGAATGAAAATATAAAATAGAAGGGCCCAAATTCAAGTATGGGTTGGGCCGTGATTGGTGTAACCTTTGCACCATTAACTTAATAATGGGCCGCAAATATTTACATATAAATAAAGAAGAATGACAAGATATGTAAATGTAGAACATACGATGTGTTTAACCCGAGGTTGGATTAAGTTGTGATGTAAACCTGCCCGGAACCGCCCGGCTGTCCAGTAGTCACAACAATACCTATCCAATGTGGGAGGTTAAACATGGAGCCCAGCAAGGACCCGAGGTTAGACTGAGTTGTGGCGTAAGACTGCCCGGAACCAACCGGCAACAGGCAGCCACAACAATACCTGTCTAATGTGAGAGGTCAGGGCCTTAATAAGACAATTAAGGCTGAGTCAGGATTGTTAGGATTAAGTGAACTAAAGACTTAATCAAAATGGAACATGCTAAACTAAACGGACTGGTGGGGTTAGGTTAGAAACACTTAACCAACTTAGCATGTTGGCTAGAGATAGAAAACCTAGTAACGGGGGACCCTTTTCAGCAGTAACCCTAAAAGGTGTATCAGGATACCCTGAAACTAGGCAGGGTGGGGCACGATTACTGGGCTGATTGTAAGAGGTCAAAGCGACGGCGGTGGTGTAGCAGTGTAGGTTCTAACGGAGTGCGGGCGTGCACACACTCCGGAGCAGAAAAATAAGGCACTGGACACCAGTAGCATACCTGTGCACTCTAAGGTTGTGTCGGGTTGCCACTATGGGACTTGATACACCCCATGGTGGGACCAGCATAGGTAACTACAGACATCGGGGGCCGTAAGACACATGTAACTATGCGAGTAGGAGCCGATCATCATTGAATGGATCACATCACCCTGATTATGGGTGCCAGTTGGAAACTAGTTTATATGGGTTCAGAGATTAACATGGGGTACGATAGTATATTCGACCCTAGATAACTTAACCAAGCTCATAGTGTTTGCCCACTTCCAGTTTTACTTATCATACCCAGTTCTTTATTCATAGACAAAGTAGTACTGGACTTACTCAGGCTTTATGTCTGACTCTATTTTTCTTTCGTCTTCTTTCTTCCGTTCCCCCCCCCCCAAGGTCCTCAGGGAGGGAACACAGCAGCTTGACCAGCCTCAACATCCAGCTTAAAGAAGAGAAATGTATTGCTTGGACTTTCCTGTTTTGAACTATGGCTTTGGACAATCCACTAAGGGGCTTTTGCAGTTTATCTATGTTTTATTTATGCTTCTTTAAATAATGTACTCAAGACAGATTATGAAAGTGTTATGTTATGTTTTTGGAAAGGATGTTGTTGTAACACGTATTTGACTTAATGAAATAAAGTTTGTTGTTCTTCCGCTGTTTTACAAATATGTGTTCTTATATCTGTCTTGTATATCTGTGACTTGTACTTATAAACCTCCACCAAAATTAGGGCATTCCCTTTGAGAGTGACCCTAACGGAGGTGGGGTGTTTCACTTGGTATCAGAGCATAGGTTTACCAGATAAGATAAAAAGTTTTGAAAAATTATTTTCAAAAAGGAAATTTAAAGAAGCATTTTTAAAAGAAAAATATTATTTTATTTTTAAAAAGGCAAAGTCCACTCCCCAAAGCCATAGGAACTATCTCTTATCCTTCGTTTTGAATCTATCCTTTCTGTTTTAGCATGTCTGGGGACCTTACTCCCCAGCTGCTAACGCTTTAACTCCTCCTCCTCCACGTGAACCAGCAAGCGGAAGAGTCCCAGAGTAGGAAGACGAATAATAGTCAAACAAGAAAGGATCATAACAGTAATAATAAGAAACGAAAAAAAAGGAAATGTAATTTTTGTGGTACGGAGGGGCACATAGCCAAGGATTGTAGAAAGAGGAAAAGAAAGCAAGGTGAATGTCTTCATTGTGGGGAGACCGGACACATCAACAAAGACTGCCCTGAGAGGACAAACTTTAAGAAAAGGCGGGGAAGGCAACAAAGAGAAGAGGACGAGTAATTTCTGTGGCAAAGTGGGGCACTTAGTAAAGGACTGCCGGAAAAAGAAGGCCAAGGAGAATGGTGGGTGCTTTTCATGCGGTCAGACGGGCCATAGGGCTAAGGATTGCCCAAAGAAACGAGGACAGGGGCAGGGCGCTGGATCCACCCCAGGGGCACAGGTTCATGTGCTAGAAGCGCCACCATTGCAACAGCGAGGTACAAACACTTCTGTAGAAAGTGTAGTTTATCTTTATGATCACCCCGTTCGCACTTTATTTGATTCCGGTGCATCACACTCCTTTATGTCGTCTGCTTTAGTAGAATCTCTGCACCTAAAAAACTAGTATGGTAGAGGACCCCTTAATTGTTTCAAACCCAATTGGGGGCCCAGCTCATTTGTCTATGATCTGTGTGGGATTGAAAAATCTCTATTCTAAGCGTTGAATTTCAATGTAGTGCCTTTGTATTGGGCTTTTCGGGGTATGGTTTGATTTTGGGTATGGATTGGCTATCCCGTAATGGGGCCATCCTTGATTGGGAGAAAAGGGTTGTTAGGCTCCTAACCCAGCTCGGTAATACTTTGGAAATTTCTTGTAACCCCTCGTATGCGGTTATGCTTAGTTATCTTGAATCGCTAGATGCCTCCGTTGAAAATTTGAAATCAGTTAAAGTGGTCCGGGAATATCCGGATGTCTTCGAAGAGGTGAAGGGCTTGCCTCCGAAGCGGGAAATAGACTTCCGTATATATCTTGTAGATAATGCAAAGCCCGTTGCGTTGCCCGTTAGACACATGGCTCCACGAGAAAGGAAAGAGCTCAGTAAACAGATTAAAGAGCTTCTAGAAAAGGGGTTCATTAGGAGGAGCATTTCACAATGGGGCGCTCCGGTGGTGTTCGCTACAAAGGCGGATGGTTCACTCCGTCTATGTGTTGACTATAGGGAGCTCAACAAGCTAACGAAAAAGAATAGGCACCCTCTCCCTAGAATTGACGATTTATTTGACCAGCTTGTAGGAGCGTCTGTTTTCTCCCAACTCGATTTAGCAACCGGTTTTCATCAGCTAAGGGTGGCTGAAGATAGCATCGATAAAATGGCTTTCAGAACCCCAGACGGCTTCTTTGAATGGCTTGTCATGCCTTTCAGCTTGACAAATGCACCTGCTTACTTTGTGGACCTGATGAGTAGGGTATTTAGAGATTTCCTCAACAAATTCGTAGTGGTCTTCATAGATGATATCCTTATCTTCTCAAAGAGTGAAGAGGAACATGCTCAACACTTAAGGGCAATCATGGAAACTTTGCGAGTCCATCAACTAAAAGCCAAATTCTCCAAATGCCACTTTTGGAGAGAAGAGGTGAGGTTCCTTGGGCACATAGTATCCAAACAAGGGTTAGCAGTGGACCCTGCTAAGGTAGTGGCGGTACAGGATTGGAAGACACCAAGGAATGCAACCGAGGTCCGAAGTTTTCTAGGACTAGCGGGTTTCTATCTAAAATTCATAAGGGATTTTGCGAAAATCTCAGCTCCGCTCACGAAGTTGACAATTGTTTATTTTCAAGAGATAATTCATCTATGTGGTATACCTTCTAGTAAGTGAACAAGATCCAAGATTCACTAGTGAATTTTGGAGAGCTTGCATGGAACCATGAGTACGTAGTTAGGCTTGAGCCAAGTATACTAGAAGTAGAGTAAGTGAAAAAGGAACGAGGGGCAATAGTGAAATAGGTTCCAACTCATATTTTGGAAACAAGAATTAAGAAGCTACGAAATTGTGAAGTTAAAGACGGACAAAGCATAATGGAGTTAAGCTCAAGAAATGCGACTTAGAAGATTGAAGACTAGATTCGTGCATAATATCTCTTCTTAAGAGTATATCCTTGACCCCTCTCTTCCTGTAGAGCTTACTTGCATGGTATCTTTTCTGTATATCCTCTCGGTCCCATTCTCAATCCAATTTCTGTTGCAAACCCCATAGGGAGTATGACTCATCTGTTAGTAACACATGTTGGGGCTCGAGGGTGTTCATTGGTTTGACTAAAGTTTTTCGGGTTTTATAGGATACAGATTGGTCTTAGGAAGGGACTCCCTTGTGACCTAAAAGGAGTCCATCATGCTTAGTTTCCTATAATCATATATGGTGGTTGGGTTGAGTAACTCTTTGGGTGTCAGTCTGATGTTGATTTCGGTCTTCGGGGCTGATGCTTAGAGAGTTCTTCTCCTAATCAATATATATGTGGCATAGGTTTTCAGTTTTGACATTGCCTAATGGGTACAAAGTTTTTACTTGCTTCATTCGACTATACCTTTAGATAGGAACAATTGGGAAAATGTCCTATAGATTAGAGCTACCCGAAAAATTGGCCGGAGTTCACAACATCTTTCACGTTTCACATCTCCGAAAATGTCTACATGAGTCTGCTGAAGTGGTAGAGCCAAATATCCTCGAAAAGGCCGAAGTGGAGCGCGAAGCAACCATAAGAAAAGTTCCAACCCGCATCTTAGGAACGGAAGTGAAGAAGCTACGCAACCGCGAAGTCAAGCTCGTCAAAGTTCAGTGGAGCGACGCCGAGGGAGACGCGACTTGGGAAACTGAAGCTAGAATCCGCACTGCCTACCCTTTTCTGTTCGAGGGTACATCCTTGATCTTTCTTTTTCCTTAAGTTGCGCTTTCATCTATCTTTTTAGGCATATTTCCTCGACCGTATCTTTTAGGTAGAAACTCTTTGGATGGAAACATGTAGTTGAAACATGTTATGGATGATGATTGCAAGTGGTTGCAAGTGATTGCTAGTGGTTGCTCGTGGTTGCATATACACACACAATCTAGGTTTTAGATCGGCTCAGTCACTTCATATTGCATATGCATATATGTTTGCTTTCGTATGTGGTTGAACTATAATGTGTTGTCATGTGGATGCTGCATTTGTACTGAATGATTGTGCACTCATGTAGAATCATGAATAGAAAAATTTGCATACATAATGGATTCATGGCACTTACATAGTTCGCATTAAGGAGGTCAACTGAATCAGTAGACCGCCTGATTTTGCATTAGATAAGTTCATGTACACACACACCTCGCATATGATCATGAAGCATTAGAAGTCTTTTAAGGACAATGGATGCTCGTGTTTGATGGATGAGTAGATGGATGATTGGATGTTAGGATATACATTCCTCCTAACTTGAAGATTTCGGGGACGAAATCCTTTTAAGTGGGGGAGAATGTAACACCCGTGAATTCTATGACTGTGAAACTCACAAATTAAAGTATAATTAATCTGAAATTAAAGAACTAAGGGAAACGGGATACGCCATTGCGTTCGTCTCGGAAAAATACGCGAAATAGAGTCCGAGTTTTCGAAAAACGGATATCGTATGAAGAAATTATGGACGAACGAAGTTGGGCGAAAAACCGAAAAAGGGCCAGAATGCACTGGCGCACTTGGGAAGTGCGCCAGAACAAAAATGAACTGGCGCACCTGTGAAGTACGCCAGTACATTTTTGACCTGGCGCACCTGCCAAGTGCGCCCAGGTCAAAAATGACCTGCTGGCCAGGTCTGGTCTAGCCCTGGCTGGCCAGGTCGGTGTGTGGTCGAATTTCTGTGGTCTGCTTTGTCATTAGGGCTAGGTGGCGAGTTTTTATTGGTCTCTCTTCCTAATGAATGGCTACGATCTAACCTAGCAACATCAATGGTCCTAATCAATTCCTAACCTCTATATAAGCAACCCTAGACTAAACCCTAATCTATTCATTCAAAATAAGATTATAGCCGCCATGTTGCTGAGGAACGACAAAGAGTAGCCGCCGACTAGAGAGAGAGTTAGGAAGAAAGTTCTAAAGCCTAAAGCAATTCAAAGCAACCTAAAGCTAATCAATTCAACAAAGGAATCGTGTCTCTTAATTAGAGAATTCGCCGCAACCATTGTAAGTAGAGTATTACTTTGGTATAATAAACAACTGTGTTGATGTGTATGCTTGAATTGTGGCAATGGAAGTAATTCATATTTATGCGTTCTTGTCAATTTATATACGTTTGGATATTTATGGATTATGTTATAAAGAACTACATGCGGTAGTTCTATACAAGTTTACGTTTGGAATATTGCGCAAATTATGTTATCTATGTTGAAGCTACATGTATGTAGTTGATTGAAATTTATGCGAGTTTGGGCTTTGTTATTATGCCATCATGATGTATATTTTGTGCATAAATCATTTTGCAAGTAATTGAAACAAGTTTGGTTGTTATAGTTCATATGAAACTATGTTGGAATTTTGACACCATAATCCATGTATTTGCAAAACTTATGAATATGGCTAGGCTATGAATGATATTTGGCATAATTGAAACTTATGATTAAGTCTATCTTGTTTAAAAGAATTATATGATGACATATGTGAGACATGGCTAGGTTAGACTCAAAAATCCCTTTTTGCAAGTTTAAAGCAAACACCATGATTAGGAATATTTATGCATAAGTATATTTATACCATCGTTATGTGATTAGACTTAAACCATGATTAAGTTGAACTATGCTTTTGTGTTAGTAACAAAGTATCCCCTTTGTAAACATGTAGAAACCTTATGAACATGACATGTTTATGTTTATGCCATAAACAAAATTTAACTTTACATATGCCATGTTTATGCCAAAAGTATTTATGCCATGTTTATGTTTGACATTATGCTATGCTTATGCTAGAAATATTTACGACATGCTCATGTTTGACATTATGCCTAAATAAAAATATAGGTTCATGTTGTAGTTAAACCTATGCAAGTTCACATGCTTTGATTCATGTCACCTATGTTACCACTATGCAAGTACACCAGTTTCTATTATGTATTCCCAACGTCTTATGCAAGTTCATGCGCTCACCTTCCCCTCTTTGTGTATACGCCATAAGCCTCCCCTTTCGCATGGCTAAATTGGGCTTTAAAAGGCTAAGCCCAATATATATGAACGGACGTGTAAAACGGGGGAAAATAACGTTGGGTTAAAATTAATTAATGAATGAAAATATAAAATAGAAGGGCCCAAATTCAAGTATGGGTTGGGCCGTGATTGGTGTAACCTTTGCACCATTAACTTAATAATGGGCCGCAAATATTTACATATAAATAAAGAAGAATGACAAGATATGTAAATGTAGAACATACGATGTGTTTAACCCGAGGTTGGATTGAGTTGTGATGTAAACCTGCCCGGAACCGCCCGGCTGTCCAGTAGTCACAACAATACCTATCCAATGTGGGAGGTTAAACATGGAGCCCAGCAAGGACCCGAGGTTAGACTGAGTTGTGGCGTAAGACTGCCCGGAACCAACCGGCAACAGGCAGCCACAACAATATCTGTCTAATGTGAGAGGTCAGGGCCTTAATAAGACAATTAAGGCTGAGTCAGGATTGTTAGGATTAAGTGAACTAAAGACTTAATCAAAATGGAACATGCTAAACTAAACGGACTGGTGGGGTTAGGTTAGAAACACTTAACCAACTTAGCATGTTGGCTAGAGATAGAAAACCTAGTAACGGGGGACCCTTTTCAGCAGTAACCCTAAAAGGTGTATCAGGTTACCCTGAAACTAGGCAGGGTGGGGCACGATTACTGGGCTGATTGTAAGAGGTCAAAGCGACGGCGGTGGTGTAGCAGTGTAGGTTCTAACGGAGTGCGGGCGTGCACACACTCCGGAGCAGAAAAATAAGGCACTGGACACCAGTAGCATACCCGTGCACTCTAAGGTTGTGTCGGGTTGCCACTATGGGACTTGATACACCCCATGGTGGGACCAGCATAGGTAACTACAGACATCGGGGGCCGTAAGACACATGTAACTATGCGAGTAGGAGCCGATCATCATTGAATGGATCACATCACCCTGATTATGGGTGCCAGTTGGAAACTAGTTTATATGGGTTCAGAGATTAACATGGGGTACGATAGTATATTCGACCCTAGATAACTTAACCATGCTCATAGTGTTTGCCCACTTCCAGTTTTACTTATCATACCCAGTTCTTTATTCATAGACAAAGTAGTACTAGACTTACTCAGGCCTTATGTCTGACTCTATTTTTCTTTCGTCTTCTTTCTTCCGTTTCCCCCCCCCCCCAGGTCCTCAGGGAGGGAACACAGCAGCTTGACCAGCCTCAACATCCAGCTTAAAGAAGAGAAATGTATTGCTTGGACTTTCCTGGTTTGAACTATGGCTTTGGACAATCCACTAAGGGGCTTTTGCAGTTTATCTATGTTTTATTTATGCTTCTTTAAATAATGTACTCAAGACAGATTATGAAAGTGTTATGTTATGTTTTTGGAAAGGATGTTGTTGTAACGCGTATTTGACTTAATGAAATAAAGTTTGTTGTTCTTCCGCTGTTTTACAAATATGTGTTCTTATATCTGTCTTGTATATCTGTGACTTGTACTTATAAACCTCCACCAAAATTAGGGCATTCCCTTTGAGAGTGACCCTAACGGAGGTGGGGTGTTTCACTATATCTCTGCACCACCTGACTAGTGTCCCAACTGGTAACGATAACGTGATCCCAATCCCTGTATTTTCCATTGCCTTCGAGCATCCATTTATTATTTATTACCTAGATCAAATCTAGGGTTTTCTATCCAGTGCTTTCTAGATTCAACTAGAATTTACGCTATCTGCTGAACGCTTCTAGGACTCAGGATTTATGCAACCTAGTCCAACTAGGGATTATGCTACCTGTCGAACGTTGCCCCCAAGTCTAGGACACACTACCAAGAGTGGTATATGTTCCTATACTTCCCCACACATGTATCGCGAATCGTATCGCTTGTCTAGATGCACATGTCCTGTAATGTGCGGTCCGAGTCCTGTGTCAGGGCAAATCAAGGAATACAGAACTCGGTCGGGAGCTTTCAGATATATGCCGATGCAGATGCTAAGGTCTGTTCTTATTTCAGTGGCTGTGGTCCCACTTGACCCCTCCCTCAACTAATGAAAGGCACACCTTGTAAAATGAGAACTATACGCCGGCCCCCGGTGCCCCACTGTAACACCCCGTAATTTGAACATAAAAATTCACAAATTAAAGTATACTTAATTAAGTGAAATGGGTTGCGCAGAGAAATATATATATATTGATATATATATATATAATTGAAAATTAAATAAATAAATATGCAAAAATGTTCAAAACAGTGAATTGGGAGAGGGGAATAACCGAACCGGCCGATTTTTGAGGTCGACCCGAGCTCGCTGGGTCGACTAGGGGTTAATCCAGGGTGTTTGGCTGTCAACCCGTGGGCTGATTCACTCAAATGAAGATTTTGCATTTGAATGGTTCTCATGGTTCAACTTTAATGTAAAGGCCCTAGATGGTCCCTACACTTGACTTCTTCCCCAAGACATGCTTTGATGGCTTGGATTGAATCTAGGGTTAATCCTATGGCTAATACTAGCCTAATCCTCTATAAAAAGACCCCTAAACCTAGCCTAAATCACCATTATTCAATCCTATAACTAAACTATGTAAAATTTGTTCCTCTCATGGCCTCCACTCTCATGCTAAAATTCCTAAGCCTATTTCTATGAGAGATTGTGAGTTCATACAAGTGCTTTCAAACTTGTATGAGTGTTCTTAGTTTGCATTCAAGTCAAGTTGCAACATTTCTATTTCAAAGCAAGGATTTTTATTGATTTGGCGCAAGGGTTTTTCAATTGGGGCTTTCATATTTTGGTGCTTGCATAAGGGCTTCGTCTCAATCTTTATAATAAATATTCATTTGTGTCTTCATAGCGTAGTAAGCCCTTTTCTACTTTCTTTTTATTGAACTCTAAAGTTAAATGAATGATGCAAGTTTGGGGTTGATCATTATGATATGCAAGTTTGGTTGATCATTATGATATGCAAGTTTGGTTGATTATTATGATATGCAAGTTTGGTTAATCATTATGCTATGCAAGTTGGTTTAATCATTATGTATGACACATATTGCTATTTTATGCAAGTTAAACTTGATGTTGTGAGCATAAAGCTCCAAGCTTTATATCAAAGGTTGCATTCTGGCAACATGAAAGTTATCATATCCCTTATGATAACTTGCATGTGAGGCTAAATGCAAACTTCTAGCAACTTCTACATGTCATTTATCACCATGTATCACTCATATGCTAAGTTTGGTTTTATGCATGCTTTTGAAGCCTAACAATGCAATATGCAAGTATATGAACATATGTACATCTCATATGCCACCATGATAAACTTGTGGCTTCAACACCTTTTTGTCATGATTATGCCAAGTTCCCTATTTTACCCTTTATGCGTTGTTGCGATTATGTAAACGATGGGATTACGTTGGGGTTGGGTAAAATTATGACATGAACATGATTTTTATAACATAACGTGATTTGTTAACTCGTAATTATGTTTTGGAAACATAATGGACATGACACTTAGAAAAGATGAGTGCGGCCAACTCGAGGTTGGGTTGAGTTTGTAGCATAAATCTACCCAGACCCGCCCGGCTTAACTAGTGGCTACAAACAATAGGACCCAATGTGAGAAGTTGGTCATGTTGTGCTCGAACCCGAGGTTAGACAAAGTTGTGGTGTAAAGCTACCCGGACCCGCCCGGCTTAACTAGTAACCACAACAAAGTCTAATGTGAGAGGTTAAAGCACATTAAGTTAATTAATGCCTCCGGATTAGGGTTAAGTCATGGTCCACTTAATACTTAATCAATTTGGGCTGGATGGGTTAATCGGGGTTAAGTCACGAACCTTGGGTATACTTAACCAATTTAATCCACGTTTGGATCGGGTTAACCACATTTAACCCGTTAAGGAAACCCTAGTTGCGTGTTCCTTTTCAGCAGTAACCCTCTTGATAGTATCATAAGACCCTAGGACTAGGCTAGGGTGGGGCACGATTACTGGGCTGACATGTAAGCGACAAAAACGACGGCTGAGTAGGTACGCCGATGTAGGTGCAGGCGGACTATGGTCGTGCACATAGTCCGGAGTTGGAGAATCAGGCACGGGTACCAGTAGATCTAGACTGCGCATACTTGATTCATGTCTGAGGTTGACACCCTAGGACTTGATACACCCTAGGGTGTACCTAGCGCAGTTTAACTACATTGCATGTTTGGGCCGTATGACACCGACACTTGACGAGTTAGGCTTATAGGGAGCCGATCGACTAGACCGTGTAGTTGGACCTTAATTTAGGTCACCTCATGATAATGGGCCAAGCTTGGGCCAAGGGATCAATTTTTGTTTTTACTTGACATGTTAGAATGCTAGTACACCCGTGGTGCAAAACTTAATTATGTGATGACACCTTTATCTATCTTGTTAGTTAATCATCATGCCAGTATGTTGTTATCCTTATGTTCATCTCAGCTTCTCATGCCAGTTAACTTTACTAGTTCATAGACAGATAGTAGTAGGGCTTACCCGTTTTTTTGACTGACCTGTTTTCTTTCGCCTCTTTTCTTCCGTTCCCCCCCTCAGGTTCTCAGGGTGGGAACATTGGAGCTTAGCTTGGATCTTTACAGCTTGCTTACTGGATTTGCTCATGTACGGTTTTGGACATTGAGCTAGCTATGGTTTATCACTTCATTTTGGGGATAGTACTTTATGTATTTCAATTTTTCAGTTTATGCTTTTATCTAGACTTTGTTGTTGGAAAATAATGACCAAGTACTTTGTTGTAACATGACTATGGTTTTGAAATGCTAAGTTTTATCCGCTGCTTTACTACTCTGTTTTACTTATATGTTCTGTCTTGTGATATCTGCATGCATGTTTACCTTGTTTAACGCCCTTCCAAAGCTAATGTCCTTGCAAGAGTGGCATTGGCGGAGGTGGGGTGTTACATTTGGTATCAGAGCATAAGGTTTACAAGATTTGAGCAAAAGTGTTTTTGAAACTTACCTTTTGAAAAACTATTTTCAAAACCAATTAAGTATTTTTTAAGAAAAGTCTAGTTATTTTAAAAAGGCTATTCCCCAAATGCCATAGCACTATCCTTCGTTTCTTCGTTCTGAATCTATCTTTTTCCTTTTTCAGTATGGCCGATCTTTACCTTCCAGAGGGAGTGACCATTCCCGGATGGTTCCGGAGATACTTGGAAGCTAGGGCCAACGATGTGGGCCCAGCAAACACCCCCAATATAACTGAGGTTCCTCCTTCTCCTCCTCCTCAGAACCCGCAAGCAGATTTCGCTAAGATTTGCAAAGACTTTAAGGGGATGGGTGGCAAGAACTTTATTGGGACGGAGACTTTTGTGGAGGCAAGAAATTGGTTGAAAGAAACTGAAGATCTCTTCGCCATCTTTGATGTGAAAGATCATAGAAGCGTTCTATTGGCAGCATGGTTATTGATAGAAGAAGCTGCTTATTGGTGGGAGGTCACCAATGCTACGAGGCCTATAGAGACTGGGGCCGACTTTAGGACAAGATTTGGGCTTAAGTTTCTATCATCAGCTGAGGCGAATTTGCAATTGGAGAAGTTTATATCTTTGAAGCAAGGAGACATGACAGTGAGGGAGTACGTGAATGAGTTTAACAAGCTCGCCCGATTTGGTTTGGACATGATTAATACTCCCCAGAAGAAGGCTTTGCGCTTTGCACGAGGGTTGAATGAGCCACTACAAGGTTTAGCCCTATCTCATATACCTATGGGGGCCACTTTCGAAGGTCTAGTAGACATGGCATTGCTTCAAGGAGACGATAACAATGGCAAGAAGGAAGTGAAGGCTAATGATACCCAAGCCAAGAAGACAGACTCCAAGTGGGGAGGAAATCAGAGAAATCAGAACAACAAAAACAACAAGAATAACAAGGGCAACAAGGCCAAGGCAAAGGACCCAAGAAAATGCCACTACTGTGGGAATGTAGGGCACATAGCTAAAGACTGTAAGAAAAGGAAGAGGAAGTCGGGCGAATGCTTTCATTGTGGAGAGACCAGACATTTTTGCAAGGATTGCCCCAAGAAGCAAGGTCAGAATCAGCATGCAGGACCTTCTGGAGGGCAAGTGCATGCTCTCAATGCCGCTCCAGTTCAGGATCGAGGTAGCATTTCTGTAGAAAGTCTTGTTTATATTTCTGATTATCCTGTTCGCACCTTATTTGATTCTGGCGCATCGCATAGTTTTATTTCTTCTGACATTGTTGAAAGTTTGCACCTAAGTACTAGCTTAGTTGAGGATCCCGTTTGTGTTTCAAATCCAATTGGGGGTTCCGCCCATCTATCTATGATTTGTGTGGATTTGAAGATTTCTATCTTGACTGTAGAATTCGCGTGTAATGCTTATGTTCTCGGATTCACGGGATATGGGTTAATCTTGGGCATGGATTGGTTGTCCAGTTATGGAGCCATTCTCGATTGTGAACATAGTGTGGTGAGGCTCATGACCCGCCTCGGTAATACCCTAGAAATTTCTTGTAACCCTAGAGGTCCCGTCATGTTATGCTATCTTGAATCTCTCGACTCCTCCATCGATGATCTGCAATCTGTAAGGGTGGTCCGAGACTATCCTGATGTCTTTTAAGAAGTTAAGGGGTTACCCCCTAAACGAGAGATAGATTTCCGCATTTATCTAGTCGATAATGCCAAGCCAGTATCATTGCCCGTTAGGCACATGGCCCCTCGTGAGAGAAGGGAGCTCAGTAAGCAAATCAAGGAGCTGCTTGAGAAGGATTTTATTAGACGAAGCATTTCTGAATGGGGTGCTCCGGTGGTATTCGCTACTAAGGCGGATGGTTCGCTTCGTCTATGTGTTGATTATCGAGAGTTGAACAAGCTGACAAAGAAGAATAGGCACCCGTTACTGAGGATTGATGATCTCTTTGACCAGCTTGTAGGTGCTTCTGTTTTCTCTCAGCTCGATCTAGCCACCGGATTCCATCAGCTTAGAGTAGCTGAGGATAGCATTGATAAAACTGCGTTTAGGACTCCGGATGGATTCTTTGAATGGCTTGTCATGCCATTCGGATTGACTAATGCACCCGCCTACTTCGTAGACTTGATGAGTAGGGTGTTTAGGGAGTTCCTCAACAAGTTTCTTGTTGTCTTCGTGGATGATATTCTGATCTTCTCAAAGGACGAGGAAGAACATGCCAGACATCTCAAGGAAGTGATGGATACGCTTAGAGCGCATCAGTTGAAAGCCAAGTTCTCCAAATGTCATTTATGGAGAAGGGAAGTTCGGTTTCTTGGACATATAGTTTCTAAGCAAGGCATAGCGGTGGATCCCGCGAAAGTGGTTGTGGTTCAAGATTGGAAGACTCCTAGGAATGAGACCAAAGTAAGAAGCTTTCTCGGTTTGGCGGGCTACTATAGGAAGTTCATCAGAGACTTCGCTAAGATTTCGGCCCCTCTCACTAAGTTGACGAAGAAGAACTTAGTCTTTGCATGGGACTTGGAGTGTGAGCTTGCTTTTCAAAAGCTCAAAAGAGCCCTTACCTTAGCTCCAGTTTTGGCATTACCCGATAGTGGTAAGATGTTTACCGTGTACACAGATGCATGTGGCACGGGGTTAGGAGCTGTTCTGATGTAAGAGGGAAGAGTGATATTTTATGGGGGTAGGCAACTTAAAGTTCATGAGAAGAACTATCCCACTCATGATTTGGAGTTAGCGGCGATCGTCTTTGCACTCAAATCCTGGCGCCACTATCTTCTAGGCGAAAGGTTTGAGTTGTATACTGATCACAAGTCACTCAAATACCTCTTCTCGCAAAAAGATCTGAATCTAAGGAAGCAAAGGTGGATGGAATTTTCGGCATCTTATGGCTTCGAGATAGCTTATACCCCTGGCAAGGGTAATGTTGTAGCGGATGCACTAAGCAGAAGGAGATTGACTTTAAGCCCCTTGTTCATTGAGATGAAGAACTTGGAATTCTTGGCAACCTTTGATTTCACAACGGCTGTTGAGTTGATGACGGGTTCATTAGCATCCCTTGAGCTTAGACCCACACTTCTTGATCAAGTTGGGGCTTCGCAGAGGGAAGATCCACAGATAGTCGAAGTTATGGACAAGTTGATTCGGGGTGAGACGTCTAGTCACCTTTCCAGATATACTATTGATGATAAAGGATGGCTAAGGCGTAATGGGAGATTATGTGTTCCTCGGGTGGGAGATTTGGTCCATAGAGTTCTTGAAGAAGCGCATCACTCGAAGATGACTATACATCCAGGAGGAGATAAGATGTATAGAGATATGAAGCGCAGTTTCTTTTGGGATGGATTGAAGAAAGATGTGGCAGAGTATGTTTCAAGGTGCATGGTGTGCCAACAAGTGAAGGTCGAGTCAAAGAAACCAGGTGGGCTATTACATCCATTGGAGGTCCCACAATGGAAGTGGGAGAGTATTTCTATGGATTTTGTGGATGGATTGCCTAGGTCAAGGAGAGGGAACACAAGCATATGGGTCATAGTTGACAGACTTACGAAGAGTGCTCACTTCATCCCAGTAAAGAGCAAGAGGACCGCATCAGGGCTGGCGTCTATTTATCTCCGAGAAATAGTGCGGTTGCATGGAGTTCCTTCTAGCATAGTTAGCGATCGTGACCCGATTTTCACTAGCCAGTTCTGGAACAGTTTGCAAGAAACGATGGGTACGCGATTGAATTTGAGTACAGCCTATCACCCCCAGACGGATGGCCAAACCGAAAGGGTGAATAGAGTGCTAGAAGATCTCTTGAGGCTTTGTGTTCTCGACTTCGGTGGTACTTGGGAAGACCACCTTCCTCTTGTAGAATTTGCTTATAATAATAGCTATCAAGCCAGCATAGAGGTGGCACCATTTGAAGCTTTATATGGGAGGCCGTGTAGGTCACCATCTTGTTGGTGAGAGACAACAGATAGACTTATACTTGGGCCCGATATGATACGAGACACATCCGAGAAAGTTGAATTATTAAGAAGAAGGATGGAAGCGGCCCAAGATAGACATAAATCCTATGGTGACAAGCGAAGGGCAGATTTGGAATTCGAAGTGGGAGACATGGTTTTCGTGAAGGTTTCTCCTTTGCAAAATGTGGTACGTTTTGGAGTAGCGGGGAAGCTGGCACCAAGGTTCGTAGGACCCTTCCCTATCATAGAGAGAATTGGAAAGATGGCCTATAAGGTGGGATTGCCCGAGAAGCTAGACGGATTGCATAATGTCTTTCATGTCTCGCATCTCCGAAAGTGCCTACATGAGTCCGCTGAGGTGGTTGAACCAAGCATTCTTGAAGACATTGAGGTAGAGAAAGAAGCAACCTTGAGAAGAGCTCCGATTCGTATCTTGAGAACAAAGATCAAGAAGCTAAGGAATCGAGAGCTCAAGTTGGTGAAAGTTCAGTGGGGTGAAGCCGACGAAGATGCAACTTGGGAAACCGAGGAGAAGATGCGTGGGCTTTATCCATTTCCTTTTGAGGGTACATTCTCGATCTCTTTTCCTAATTAGCATATCTTTCTTTTTATCCGCGTTTATCTAGTTTATCTTGTTTCGTAGATCTTGTCATGAGAACCTTAGGTAGAAACCCTTGGTTGAAACATTTATTTGAAACATGTTATGCTTGATGGTTGCAAGTGGTTACAAGTGTTTGCACGTGGATACTCGTGGATGCATGATACACATTAGGCACTAAGATCGGCTCACACACTTTCATGTTGCATATGCATGAGTTCTTATACTTATTCATGGATGAAACTTGTTGAGCTATCACGTGGATGTTGCATATGGATGAATATTATGTGCACTCATGTAGAGATTATAAATTATGTTAGGAATTTGCATACATATGGACCCATTTCAATAACATATTTTGCATTTAGGAGGTTTACTGTATCAGTAACCGCCTGATTTTTGCATTAGATAAGTACATATACACACACCTTTGCATATGATCGTACAACATTTAGAATCCTTTAAGGACAATGACTGCACATGGATGATGTTTTGAGTCGATGGATGATGGATAGTAGGGTACGTTCTTCCTAACTTGGAGATTTCGGGGACGAAATCCTTTAAGGAGGGGAGAATGTAACACCCCGTAATTTGAACATAAAAATTCACAAATTAAAGTATACTTAATTAAGTGAAATGGATTGCGCAGAGAAATATATATATATTGATATATATATATATATATATATAATTGAAAATTAAATAAATAAATATGCAAAAATGTTCAAAACAGCGAATTGGGAGAGGGGAATAACCGAACCGGCCGATTTTTGAGGTCGACCCGAGCATGCTGGGTCGACTAGGGGTTAATCCAGGGTGTTTGGCTATCAACCCGTGGGCCGATTCGCTCAAATGCAGATTTTGTATTTGAATGGTTCTCATGGTTCAGCTTTAATCTAAAGGCCCTAGATGGTTCCTACACTTGACTTCTTCCCCAAGACATGCTTTGATGGCTTGGATTGAATCTAGGGTTAATCCTATGGCTAATACTATCCTAATCCTCTATAAAAAGACCCCTAAACCTAGCCTAAATCACCATTATTCAATCCTACAACTAAACTATGTCAAATTTGTTCCTCTCATGGCCTCCACTCTCATGCTAAAATTCCTAAGCCTATTTCTATGAGAGATTGTGAGTTCATACAAGTTCTTTCAAACTTGTATGAGTGTTCTTAGTTTGCATTCAAGTCAAGTTGCAACATTTCTATTTCAAAGCAAGGTTTTTTATTGATTTGGCGCAAGGGTTTTTCAATTGGGGCTTTCATATTTTGGTGCTTGCATAAGGGCTTCGTCTCAATCTTTATAATAAATATTCATTTGTGTCTTCATAGCGTAGTAAGCCCTTTTCTACTTTCTTTTTATTGAACTCTAAATTTAAATGAATGATGCAAGTTTGGGGTTGATCATTATGATATGCAAGTTTGGTTGATCATTATGATATGCAAGTTTGGTTGATTATTATGATATGCAAGTTTGGTTAATCATTATGCTATGCAAGTTGGTTTAATCATTATGTA
The DNA here is from genome assembly GCA_030737875.1 of Allium sativum. Lineage (NCBI taxonomy): Eukaryota > Viridiplantae > Streptophyta > Magnoliopsida > Asparagales > Amaryllidaceae > Allium > Allium sativum. Next base: position 434,321,800 of record CM060918.1, on the reverse strand, counting down.
TGACACATATTGCTATGTTATGCAAGTTAAACTTGATGTTGTGAGCATAAAGCTCCAAGCTTTATATCAAAGGTTGCATTTTGGCAACATGAAAGTTATCATATCCCTTATGATAACTTGCATATGAGGCTAAATGCGAACTTCTAGCAACTTCTACATGTCATTTATCACCATGTATCACTCATATGCTAAGTTTGGTTTTATGCATGCTTTTGAAGCCTAACAATGCAATATGCAAGTATATGAACATATGTACATCTCATATGCCACCATGATAAATTTGTGGCTTCAACACCTTTTTTTCATGATTATGCCAAGTTCCCTATTTTACCCTTTATGCGTTGTTGCGATTATGTAAACGATGGGATTACGTTGGGGTTGGGTAAAATTATGACATGAACATGATTTTTATAACATAACGTGATATGTTAACTTGTAATTATGTTTTGGAAACATAATGGATATGACACTTAGAAAATATGAGTGTGGCCAACTCGAGGTTGGGTTGAGTTTGTAGCAAAAATCTACCCGGACCCGCCCGGCTTAACTAGTGGCTACAAACAATAGGACCAAATGTGAGAAGTTGGTCATGTTGTGCTCGAACCCGAGGTTAGACCAAGTTGTGGTGTAAAGCTACCCGGACCCGCCCGGCTTAACTAGTAACCACAAAAAAGTCTAATGTGAGAGGTTAAAGCACATTAAGTTAATTAATGCCTCCTGATTAGGGTTAATTCATGGTCCACTTAATACTTAATCAATTTGGGCTGGATGGGTTAATCGGGGTTAAGTCACGAACCTTGGGTATACTTAACCAATTTAATCCACGTTTGGATCAGGTTAACCACATTTAACCCGTTAAGGAAACCCTAGTCGCGTGGTCCTTTTCAGCAGTAACCCTCTTGATAGTATCATAAGACCCTAGGACTAGGCTAGGGTAGGGCACGATTACTGGGCTGACATGTAAGCGACCAAAACGACGGCTGAGTAGGTACGCCGGTGTAGGTCCAGGCGGACTATGGTCGTGCACATAGTCCGGAGTTGGAGAATCAGGCACGGGTACCAGTAGATCTAGACTGCGCATACTTGATTCGTGTCTGAGGTTGACACCCTTGGACTTGATACACCCTAGGGTGTACCTAGCGCAGTTTAACTACATTGCATGTTTGGGCCGTATGGCACCGACACTTGACGAGTTAGGCTTATAGGGTGCCGATCGACTAGACCGTGTAGTTGGACCTTAATTTAGGTCACCTCATGATGATGGGCCAAGCTTGGGCCAAGGGATCAATTTTTGTTTTTACTTGACATGTTAGAATGCTAGTACACCCGTGGTGCAAAACTTAATTATGCGATGACACCTTTATCTATCTTGTTAGTTAATCATCATGCCAGTATGTTGTTATCCTTATGTTCATCTCAGCTTCTCATGCCAGTTAACTTTACTAGTTCATAGACAGATAGTAGAAGGGCTTACCAGTCTTTTTGACTGACCTATTTTCTTTCGCCTCTTTTCTTCCGTTTCCCCCCCCTCAGGTTCTCAGGGTGGGAACATTGGAGCTTAGCTTGGATCTTTACATCTTGCTTACTGGATTTGCTCATGTACGGTTTCGGACATTGAGCTAGCTATGGTTTATCACTTCATTTTGGGGATAGTACTTTATGTATTTCAGTTTTTCAGTTTATGCTTTTATCTAGACTTTGTTGTTGGAAAATAATGACCAAGTACTTTGTTGTAACATGACTATGGTTTTGAAATGCTAAGTTTTATCCGCTGCTTTACTACCCTGTTTTACTTATATGTTCTGTCTGGTGATATCTGCATGCATGTTTACCTTGTTTAACGCCCCTCCAAAGCTAATGTCCTTGCAAGAGTGGCATTGGCGGAGGTGGGGTGTTACACCCACTATCCTATGGCCATCCTCACCCATAACTAGATAGCAAGTATATGGTCTTTTGGAGTTCTCCGCCTTTCCGCTTCACGTATCTCGATTGACTGAAGATGGATGGTAGACGACGAGTTGCTATCACAGGGCTACCGTTCTCTCACCGAATCACGCCGGTGCATCCTAGTCTTTAGGTTGCCATGTATTGCAACCAAGGCATACCCCTGGTTCTTCTACGCAGACCTTAACCTCTGTGGGCCCAGGAGGATCATCTGTAGCCTCACAGAGGGATACCATGAGTACCCACACGTCCCCTCGAAGCCTCGGGCTTCGTAACCCAATTCGTTGGAGCCTCCTTTTTACTCAGACGGACGTTCGCACCTCCTCGTGCTATACTAAGAATTACTACTTAGTTTTACTAACTAAGATTTACCACTTAGTTTCCAGAATCGTTGTTTCCTTAACTAAGGTTTACTTAGTTCTCTTTCCCGTTAGTTTAGATTGGTTAAGTGTCATAGTCAATTCAAGCTTACTTAACCCTCCTTATTTATCCTGTTAAACTGGTTAAGTGTTGTCAATAACTCATGTTGAATTAACCCTACCACAACCAAGTTGTATTGGTTAAGTATTTATTACTTAACCCTACCCATTCACCCTGTGTTGGTCAAGTGTTCTTTTTTAACTTAACCTTGCCCATCTGTTTTAACTAACATGTTATTATTAATGGTCAAGTATTATCCCTTCATGTTCTAGACTTAACCCCATTCCTTTATTACAACCTGATGGTTAAGTGTTCAAGTTTACTTAATCCTACGGTCTAGCCCAGCTAACATATCAAATTGGCTAAGTGTATTAGATTTTACTTAACCCCAACCTCTAGTCTAGTTAACATATTAATTTGGCTAAGTGTATTAACTTTACTTAACCCCTACAAGTCTCGTTTTGCTACCTTGAGTTTGGTTAAGTGTCTCTATGGACTTAGCCCTCCCATTCTAGCTTAACTGTGTTTAAATTGGTTAAGTGTTCCCATGGGCTTAACCCTCCAATTCTAGCTTAACTGTATGGCCCTAACCCCACTCACCAGTCTGGTTGTCATGTTGAATTGGTTAAGTGTCTTAGTGAATTTAACCCTACCATTCTTGTTCTAGCTTTAATTAAATGAATTAAAGCCTCTACCACTCACATTAGCCAGGTATTGTTGCGACTACTGGATGTGCCGGTTGGTTCCGGGCAGGTTTACATCGCAACTCAGTCTAACCTCGGGTTGGGAATATTCGTGTTTTCTAAGTTCAAAAGGGGTTTTGATTAGTTTTCAAATCAGGTTTTGAAAGTAACCATCCCGTCCGTCGGATCAGTTAGGGATAGCCAGGGAGAGCAGGAAACTTGTATTTTCCAAACTCAAGCCTAGACACTATCCTCTCTATCACCCTAGAACTTTCTGGTGTTTCATTAAAAGAGATGTCGTTTAACAAACCTTTTATTTGTCTAAGTTTACATTTCTCATTTAGAACAAATTCTATAAGTAAATTATTCCTAATTTACTTATTTCCTAATTCCCCTTTTAATGTAAATTGTCAACATTCATTCTTATGGCCCATTTTCCCTCTAAATCATGTTTATGCTTTTTGGTATGTAAACTATACCAAATCAAGTGTCATTAACCATGATTTTGCTAATCCTGACAATTACTCCGAATTATGGCCAATTTCAAGTTTATACCAATATACTTATCGAGCCAAATTAGCTAATCCAATTCTGATTTAACATTCTAATTCACGTCAAACTAGACTTATTACTCTAGTTCACTATTCATGTAAATACTAGATTTACACGTCAATACATGATTAAAATTACACATTCTATAATTTATGTCAAATTTATTCAATTTGCATTCCTATGAACATGCCATAACACATGTTCCCAATTTATGCCAATTTCCAAGTTAAACTACGTTTTAGTAAATATCATATTTTGCCCCAAATCGCATTCCCACCGTTCGTACAATCGTGTTTCAATCTAGATTATAGATAAATCAAGATTCGTAGCAAATAGGGAATGAACCAAAGATTGCTATGAAAAGGATAGATACAACAACTGGCATAAAATGGTTTTGAATAAGGACGTAGGTTCAAGAACGTGGGTAGACCTAACTTAATAGGTAAATTCCCAAGGTCTAAAACCAAGAATAAACAGAGTAGGTTCAAGAACATGGGTAGACCTAACTTAATAGGTAAATTCCCATGGTCTAAAACCAAAGAAAACCAAGGACAGGCAGAATAAATAATCGGGTTTAGACCCAATCTCATAATCACAAAACTTAAACAACACTTTCCTAATCATGAATCATAGGTGTTTAACCACATATGTCCTTGTTATGTCAAAGGCAATAGTTTATGTTTTCTAATCAAAGGCATAGGCTTAGTCAAGGAAATAATCCTCATAGTCACAGTCACAGTCATAGGCAATGTTCATAGTCATGGGCAATGTCCAAAGTCATAGGCAATGTTCATAGTCATAGGCAAATGCTCATAGTCATAATCTTATTTGTCCTCGAATCATAACAGTTCTTAATTAGGTTCAAGAATGTAGGCACTGATTCGAATAGAGAGAGAGAGATTTGGCATATTCTTTTATTCCTTTAATTTCATGTCACGAACAAAGAAAAACGTTCAAATCTAAAAATAACTGACTTAAAGGGATTAGATTAGAACAGAAAGATGGCGTTGCTAAGATTCGTAGAAAAACAGTCGTTGAAGTCGTTTGAACCTTCTCTTGAATCCTAGCTTGACTTGAACCTCTTCTTGAAAATCTTTTAGCAACATTTCCTCGTCTTGGTTTATTTTATATATATTATTTTATTTATATATTTTAGAGGAGGAGGAGGAGCCATGACTAACAAGAATCTTTGCAGCATAAGGGTAGAAAAGAATTGTGAATAGAGAAGAAGACCAGGGCTGTTTATATAGTTTCTCAAGACCTTATCGTACATGCAGCGCTGAGTCAGCATTGAACCTATTTAAGAAAATAGTCCAGGTTCACAGATGAATCTAGCCAAATCTTATCGTACACGCAGCGCTGAGTCAGCATTGGGTCCCACAAGCTGTTTTGGCACAGAAATTTGAATTTCGAACTTTTGAATTCCTGGAATTTATTTAACTGTTTTAGTCACATGAAATATTCTTATATGTATACAATTCCTTTAACGACCATTTTACGCGTATATATATATATATATATATATATATATATATATATATATATATATATATATATGCACAACTTTCATTTTATTTTCAAAATTCAAACGATGTTGCACCGTTATTTAATTCTTGCCATATTTCATTTACTATAGCCTTATCTTAAATTTTATCTTTCGTATACATATATTTCTGCATATATATATATATATATATATATATATATATATATATATATTCTCATGTATATACATATATTTTCTTTATTTCCTTATATGTACGTTCTTATCCTTTCAAATTTTGAATTTGTATATGTACATTTATTTGCATGTTCAGTTGGCCCTCTTTAAAGCAGAGTTAAAATTATGCCGCCGCCGGGGTTCGAACCCCCGACCTCCATGTTACAAATCCAATGCCTTAACCAACTGAGCTACAAAGTCTTTTGTTAATAAGTCTTTGAACAATGATAATTATTGTTCTTTCCTTACTTCTCTTTTTCATGTTAGTTACAATACTTAAATTAAACCAATGCATGAATCTTTTTCTTTTAATGTTAATGCATTATGTTTGCAAATCAGTGCATGAAACATATTTACATCGCATGCAACCAATCTTTTTTTTTTCATATATTAATTATTTTTCATTATACATCACCATATTAATCCTATCTGTGGATATATATACATTTTTAATTACGTTAAAAATACGGGGTGTTACATTTACCATATCCTCGATATAATCCTTTGAGTTGTGACGTTCTGTAGAGCGGACTTCGATCTCTTTTCTGGATGTTTGTCTTGGCGAGCGATCGCAATTAGAGGATCTAGGTCTTTTACCTCCACTGTATGGAGGTGCCCCCTTGGAGGGACTTGCAACTCATCGGGTATTTCGTTCGGAATGGTTTTTAGCTTTCGGCCTTGAATCCTGATAGCTTCGTTCCTATCGCTTTCCCATCCATCGAGGCCTTCCATGTTATCATTACGATTATGACCAGAAGCTGCCGAATTCGTGTTCTTTTCAAGGTTGACATGAACCTTTTGAGGAGGAGCGGGATATGCTTGAGCGTTTAGAAGAACGTTCATTTTTTCCATCAAAGCATCATTATTATCCATCAAAGATTTATTTGAAGTCTTCATTCGTTGGTTTAGATTGGCCACAACGACATCTAGTTTAGTTCTGGTTACCCCGGCTCCACCTACTGAGTTTTCTTAGATTCGGCCATAATTTCGGACAAGGCTTTGAATTTCGGAGAGAAGTCGTCTATCGACCCGGATCTTAGATTTAGAGAATCTATAGTAGAAGCAGGCTTGGAACTTCAATGAAAAGCTCTTAAATTTGAGAGAAGTGCGAATGTGGCCTCATAGTGGGTGCCAAATGTTGAAATCAAAAAATGATCTCAACACCAAAGGTGTCCTTAGGATACTTCACCAATAGGTAGGATTTGGGATTGTAGAGCCACAAACATAATATAAAAGCAGAAAAAGTAGAGAACAAAGAATGTTTAGAGTGTTTCAGTTAATTTATACCTACGTCCACTATGGAAGCTCTTTTCATTGTCTCTTTTGGATTTACAAAGTACATGAATTCACCCGTATCACTCATTTTTCTCTTTGACAATGATCTTCTACTTTTTCCTCTCTTTTCGCTCTAGATTTCACTTGAATTTGCGATGGAACGAGTGATATCTTTTGATTTGTGTTGGTAGTTATGTAGATAGACACTTAGATGATCTTCGCCAGATCCATGATGATCTTGTGTTGGATCTAGGCTTCGGAAAGAAGTAGTGGTAGTTGGGGATCACTTAGACTGAGTTTGAGAGATTTCTTACGGAGTTTACAGATGATTTAGTCAATTTATTGTTGAAGGAAGACGGATTGAGCTTAAGAAGTCATTAATGGAGCTTGGAGTGTTTGAGAGTGGTGGAGAAATAATTTGGACAACCCTTTGGGGTAGAAAAATCGGTCCCTTCAATGGTGGAGAAGTGGCACATTTATAGGTGTCGTTTGGAGGTAGTGGAAAAGCTGAAAATATGGTGTGCAGGCTATGGGTCGGTCATAAAAATATTTATGAAAATGCCAATGGACAGCTGGCATGTATTTTGAGGCTGACCCAAAATATATACGAAAATGCCACTGGGTAAATTTTCTGATCGACCCACCTTGATACCGACCGACCCAAAAAATTCAAACATGACAAACAAGGAAAATATGAAGCTGACCGACCATTTTTTTGAAAATATGACTGACCATTCTGCATTATGGCTACCGACTCGTGCTGTAATACTGTAACGACCGACATTCTACACATCGAAGGATCGTAGAATATTTATTTCTTTCACATACCAAGTCGTATGGTCATGTAACTTTGGTAGATGACTATTGGGGTCATTTCCCATGTTCATGATTTTTCCCGATTTTTAAATGACCATTTTGCCCATAATTGATCTTGTTTCGGCTATAACTTTTGATTGGAAAGGGATTTTGACCTAAAACCACTTCCATTGGATCCGGATGATGGTTTACAATTCCGTATAGTGGTCACATTAGCCAAACGGACTCATCGTTTGGGAGATATGGCTGAAACAAGTTTCAAATGGTGAAAAACAGCTTAATTGGGCTTAACCGGGTGATTAACAGCTAGGCCACAGGGGAATTTCGGGATTAGGAGTTTAAAAGGGCTGTTAGGGTTTAGAGAATACCTTTTTCTCATTTTTCAGCCGTCACTATTCATTCCTCTCAACCTAGCAATGGCCTCCAACCCCTAAAATACGTCCGAATCACTTTCTAATCTAGTTTTGGCTTAAACTACATCAAATCAAGGAGAAATAGCACCATTTCAGATTTAGAGCTGCTGTTAGACATCAATATTCTTGCCAAACTGAGATTCATTTTGTAACAACCTGTATTTTTGAATAACATGTTATAACATAAATGGAGGCAGAATTAAACTGTAATATCTGAATCAAGGGAAACGGGCTATGCCGTTGCGTTCGCCTCGGAAAAATACGCGAAATAGAGTCCGAGTTTTCGAAAATCGGAGTCCGTATGACCAAGATATGGCCTCGCAAAGTTTCACGAAAAATTCACAAATTAAAGTATACTTAATTAAGTGAAATGGGTTGCACAGAGAAATATATATATATATTGATATATATATATATATATATATAATTGAAAATTTAATAAATAAATATGCAAAAATGTTCAAAACAGCGAATTGGGAGAGGGGAATAACCGAACCGGCCGATTTTTGAGGTCGACCCCAGCTTGCTGGGTCGACTAGGGGTTAATCCAGGGTGTTTGGCTGTCAACCCGTGGGCTGATTCGCTCAAATGCAGATTTTGCATTTGAATGGTTCTCATGGTTCAGCTTTAATCTAAAGGCCCTAGATGGTTCCTACACTTGACTTCTTCCCCAAGACATGCTTTGATGGCTTGGATTGAATCTAGGGTTAATCCTATGGCTAATACTATCCTAAAACTCTATAAAAAGACCCCTAAACCTAGCCTAAATCACCATTATTCAATGCTACAACTAAACTATGTCAAATTTGTTCCTCTCATGGCCTCCATTCTCATGCTAAAATTCCTAAGCCTATTTCTATGAGAGATTATGAGTTCATACAAGTGCTTTCAAACTTGTATGAGTGTTCTTAGTTTGCATTCAAGTCAAGTTGCAACATTTCTATTTCAAAGCAAGGATTTTTATTGATTTGGCGCAAGGGTTTTTCAATTGGGGCTTTCATATTTTGGTGCTTGCATAAGGGCTTCGTCTCAATCTTTATAATAAATATTCATTTGTGTCTTCATAGCGTAGTAAGCCCTTTTCTACTTTCTTTCTTGAACTCTAAAGTTAAATGAATGATGCAAGTTTGGGGTTGATCATTATGATATGCAAGTTTGGTTGATCATTATGATATGCAAGTTTGGTTGATCATTATGATATGCAAGTTTGGTTGATCATTATATGCAAGTTTGGTTGATCATTATATGCAAGTTTGGTTGATCATTATATGCAAGTTTGGATGATCATTATGCAATTTGGGTTAATCATTATGTATGACACATGTTGCTATGTTATGCAAGTTTGGGTTGATCATGTTATCATGTTATGCAAGTTAAACTTGATGTTGTGAGCATAAAGCTCCAAGCTTTATGTTGAAGGTTGCATTTTGGCAACATGGAAGTTATCATATCCCTTATGATAACTTGCATGTGAGGCTAAATGCGAACTTCTAGCAACTTCTACATGTCATTTATCACCATGTATCACTCATATGCTAAGTTTGGTTTTATGCATGCTTTTGAAGCCTAATAATGCAATATGCAAGTATATGAACATATGTACATCTCATATGCCACCATGTTAAACTTGTGGCTTCAACACCTTTTTGTCATGATTATGCCAAGTTCCCTATTTTATCCTTTATGCGTTGTTGCGATTATGTAAACGATGGGATTACGTTGGGGTTGGGTAACATAATGACATGAACATGGTTTTTATAACATAACGTGATATGTTAACTTGTAATTATGTTTTGGAAACATAAAGGACATGACACTTAGAAAATATGAGTGTGGCCAACTCGAGATTGGGTTGAGTTTGTAGCATAAATCTACCCGGACCCGCCCGGCTTAACTAGTGGCTACAAACAATAGGACCCAATGTGAGAAGTTGGTCATGTTGTGCACGAACCCGAGGTTAGACCAGTTTGTGGTATAAAGCTATCCGGACCCGCCCGGCTTAACTAGTAACCACAACAAGGTCTAATGTGAGAGGATAACGCACATTAAGTTAATGAATGCCTCCTGATTAGGGTTAAGTCATGGTCCACTTAATACTTAACTAATTTGGGCTTGATGGATTAATCGAGGTTAAGTCAGGAGCCTTGGGTACTCTTAACCAATTTAATCCACGTGTGGATCGGGTTAACCACATTTAACCCGCTAAGAAACCCTAGTTGCGTGGTCCTTTTCAGCAGTAACCTCCTTGGTAGTATCATAAGACCCTAGGACTAGGCTAGGGTGGGGCATGATTACTGGGCTGATTGTAAGAGACCAAAAGAGACGGCTGAATGATGCCCCGGTTGTTCAGGCGGACCATGGTCGTGCACATTAAGTCTGGAGTTGAACACGGGCACCGGTAGGTTTGGACTGTGCATCATGGTATGGTGTCAGAGGGTTACACCATAGGGCCTGATACACCCTAGGGTGGACCCTGCACAGTCAACTACATTACATGATTATGCCGCATGACACCGACACTTGACGAGTTAGGCTTATAGGGAGCCGATCGACTAGACCGAGTAGTTGGACCTTGATTTAGGTCACCTCATGATGTTGGGCCAAGCTTGGGCCAAGGGATCAATTTTTGTTTTTACTTGACATGTTAGAATGCTAGTACACCCGTGGTGCAAAACTTAACCTTGATTATGCGATGACACCTTTATCTATCTTGTTAGTTAATCACCATGCCAGTATGTTGTTATCCTTATGTTCATCTCAGCTTCTCATGCCAGTTAACTTTACTAGTTCATAGACAGATAGTAGTAGGGCTTACCAGTCTTTTTGACTGACCTGTTTTCTTTCGCCTCTTTTCTTCCGTTCCCCCCCTAAGTTTCTCAGGGTGGGAACATTGGAGCTTAGCTTGGATCTTTACATCTTGCTTACTGGATTTGCTCATGTACGGTTTTGGACATTGAGCTAGCTATGGTTTATCACTTCATTTTGGGGATAGTACTTTATGTATTTCAGTTTTTTAGTTTATGCTTTTATCTAGACTTTGTTGTCGGAAAATAATGACCAAGTACTTTGTTGTAACATGACTACGGTTTTGAAATGCTAAGTTTTATCCACTGCTTTACTACTATGTTTTACTTATATGTTCTATCTTGTGATATCTGCATGCATGTTTACCTTGTTTAACGCCCCTCCAAAGCTAATGTCCTCGCAAGAGTGGCATTGGCGGAGGTGGGGTGTTACATTTGGTATCAGAGCATAAGGTTAACAAGATTCGAGCAAAAGGTTTTTAAAACTTACCTTTTGAAAAACTATTTTCAAAACCAATTAAGTATTTTCCAAGAAAAGTCTAGTTATTTTAAAAAAGGCTATTCCCCAAAAGCCATAGCACTATCCTTCGTTCCTTCGATCTGAATCTATCTATCTTTTTCTTCGTTTCAGTATGGCCGATCGCTTTAACATCCCGGAAGACGTACAAGTACCCGTCTGGTTCCGGAGATTTATGGAGGCAAGGGCGAATGAAGCCGGCCCCGCAAACATTCCTCCTCCTTCCCCCGTCGCTAACATCTCTCCTCCTCCCGTAGCTGAGGTTCCTCCTCCCCCTCAGCATACACAAGTGAATTTCGCGGAGCTTTGCAAAGACTTTAAGGCGATGGGTTGCAAGAATTTTGACGGAACGGAGACTTCTGTGGAGGCAAGAAACTGGTTAAAGGAAACTGAAGACCTCTTTGATATCTTGGATGTGGAAGATCGTAGGAAAGTTCTGTTGGCGGTATGGCTATTGAAAGGGGAAGCCGCTTATTGGTGGGTAGTCACCACCACTACTAGACCCATTGAGACTTGGGATGACTTTAGGAGAAGGTTTGGACTAAAGTTCCTATCATCGACAGAAGAGAATCTTCAAATGGAGAAGTTCCTATCTCTAAAGCAAGGGGACATGACAGTTAGGGAATACGTGGATATGTTTAATCAACTTGCTCAGTTCGGTCTAGAATTGGTAAACACAGCTCGGAAGAAGGCCCTACACTTTGCTCTAGGATTGAATGAGCCATTGCGCGGTTTGGCCATGTCTCATATACCCCTGGGGGCAACTTTCGAGAGTTTGGTGAATATGGCCCTACTTCAAGAGGGAGATAAGAGTGGCAAGAAGGAGGTCAAGGCAAATGAGTCTCAAGGCGAGAAGGTAGATTCCGGAAAAGGAGGCAAGAACAACAATAGCAAGAACAACAAGTCAAGAGAAAGGAGGAAGTGCAACTTCTGTTGGATTACTGGGCACATAGCCAAAGACTGTAGGAAGAAGAAGAGGAAGTTGGGCGAATGCTTTCACTGTGGAGAGCCTGGACATCTTAGCAAGGATTGCCCCAAGAAGCAAGGACAAGGGCAAGGACAAACTCGGCAAGTAAGACCCTCTGGAGGGCAATTGCAGGCTCTCCTCGCTCTTCCAGCTTTTGATCGAGGTAGAGTTTTTATAGAAATTCATGTTTACATTTTTGATTTTCCTGTTCACACCTTATTTGATTCTGGCGCATCGCATAGTTTTATCTCTTCTGATATTGTTGAAAGTTTGCACCTAAGTACTAGCTTAGTTGAGGATCCCCTTTGTGTTTCGAATCCAATTGGGGGTTCCTCCCATCTACCTGTGATTTGTGTGGATTTGAAAACCTCTATCTTGAGCATAGAATTCATGTGTAATGTTTAGGTTCTCGGGTTTATGGGATACAGGTTGATTTTGGAGGTGGATTGGTTGTCCAGTTATGGAGCCATTCTTAACTGTGAGCATAGGGTAGTGAGGCTCATGACTCGCCTCGGTAATACCCTAGAAATTTCTTGTAACCCTAGAGGTCCCGTCATGTTATGTTATCTTGAATCTCTCGACTCGTCTATCGATGATCTGCAATCTGTAAGGGTGGTCCGAGACTATCCTGATGTCTTTGAAGAAGTTAGGGGGTTACCCCCTAAACGAGAGATAGATTTCCGCATTTATCTAGTTGATAATGCCAAGCCAGTATCATTGCCAGTTAGGCACATGGCTCCACGTGAGAGAAGGGAGCTCAGTAAGCAAATCAAGGAGTTGCTTGAGAAAAATTTTATTAGGCGAAGCATTTCTGAATGGGGTGCTCCGGTGGTATTCGCTAATAAGGCGGATGGTTCGCTTCGTCTATGTGTTGATTATCGAGAGTTGAACAAGCTGACAAAGAAGAATAGGCACCCGTTACCGAGAATTGATGATCTCTTTGACCAGTTGGTAGGTGCTTCTGTTTTCTCTCAGCTCGATCTAGCCACCGGATTCCATCAGCTTAGAGTGGCTGAGGACAGTATTGATAAGACTGCGTTTAGGACTCAAGATGGATTCTTTGAATGGCTTGTCATGCCATTCGGTTTGACTAATGCACCCGCCTACTTCGTAGATTTGATGAGTAGGGTGTTCAGAGAGTTCCTTAACAAGTTTGTTGTTGTCTTCGTGGATGATATTCTGATCTTCTCAAAGGATGAGGAAGAACATGCAAGGCATCTCAAGGAAGTGATGGATACGCTTAGAGCGCATCAGATGAAAGCCAAGTTCTCCAAATGTCATTTTTGGAGAAGGGAAGTTCGGTTTCTTGGACATATAGTTTCTAAGCAAGGCATAGCAGTGGATCCCGCGAAAGTGGTTGTGGTTCAAGATTGGAAGACTCCTAGGAATGCAACCGAAGTAAGGAGCTTTCTCGGTTTGGCGGGCTACTATAGGAAGTTCATCAGGGACTTCGCTAAGATTTCGGCCCCTCTTACTAAGTTGACGAAGAAGAACTTAGTCTTTGCATGGGACTGGGAGTGTGAACTTGCTTTTCAAAGGCTCAAGAGAGCCCTTACCTCAGCTCTAGTTTGGCAACGTGGATTGGCACTGTTTTCAAGAGATAGCTTTCTGCGTGGGATACCGTATAATATGTAAATGAGATCCAAGATTCACTAACGAATCTTGGAAAGCTTGCACGAAACCATGAGCACGCAGTTATGTTTAAGCCAAGTATTTTAGGCAAAGAATAAATGGAAGTGGAACGAGAGGCAACGGTGAAATGAGTTCTAACTCATATTTTGGGAACAAGAATTAAGAACTACGGAATTGCGAAGATAAAAGACGGTCAGGGCACGATGGGATTAAGCACAAGAAAATGCGGCTTAGAAGATCGAAGACTAGATACGCGCATTTAATCTCTTTCTAAGAGTATATCCTTGATCCCTATTGTTCCGTAGAGCTTACTCGCATGCTATCTTTTAAGTATATCCTCTCGGCCCTATCCTCAATCTTAGATCTGTTGCAAACCCCCTAAGGTGTATGACTAGCCTATTTGTGATATATGGTTGGGGTGAAGAAGTTCGTCACCAAACTATTTGGGCTTTATGGGATATGGGTAATAATTGATAGACTTACGAAGAGAACCCATTTTTCCGGTGAAAAGCAAGAGGACCGTATCATGGCTAGCATCTGTTTATCTTTGAGAGATAGTATGGTTGCATGGAGTTTCTTCTAGCATAGTTAGCGATCGTGACCCAATTTTCACTAGCCAGTTCTGGAACAGTTTGCAAGAAGCGATGGGTACACGATTGAATCTGAGTACAGCCTATCATCCCCAGACGGATGGCCAAACCGAAAGGTTGAGTACAGTGCTAGAAGATCTCTTGAGGCTTTGTGTTCTCGACTTCGGTGGTACTTGGGAAGACCACCTTCCTCTTGTAGAATTCGCTTATAATAATAGCTATCAAGCCAGCATAGGGATGGCACCATTTGAAGCTTTGTATGGGAGGCCGTGTAGGTCACCAACTTGTTGGTGGGAGACAACAGATAGACTTATACTTGGGCCCGATATGATACGGGACACATCCGAGAAAGTTGAATTAGTGAGAAGAAAGATGAAAACGGCCCAAGACAGACAGAAATCCTATGCTGATAGACGAAGGGCAGATTTGGAAATCGAAGTGGGAGACATGGTTTTCGTGAAGGTTTCTCCTTTACGTAATGTGGTCCATTTTGGAGCAGTGGGGAAGCTGGCACCAAGGTTCGTAGAACCCTTCCCTATCATAGAGAGAATTGGGAAGATGGCCTATAAGGTGGAATTGCCCGAGAAGCTAGCCGGAGTGCATAATGTCTTTCATGTCTCGCATCTCTGAAAGTGCCTTCATGAGTCCGCCAAAGTGGTTGAACCAAGCATTCTTGAAGATATTAAAGTAGAGAAAGAAGCAACCGTGAGAAAAGCTCTGATTCGTATCTTGGGAACGGAGATCAAGAAACTAAGGAATCGAGAAGTCAAATTGGTGAAAGTTCAGTGGGGTGAAGCCGACGAAGATGCAACTTGGGAAACCGAGGAGAAGATGCGTGGGCTTTATCCATTTCCTTTTGAGGGTACATTCTCGATCTTTTTTACTAATTAGCATATCTTTCTTTTTGCTATCCGTGTTTATCCTGTTTGTCTAATTATCTCGTTAACCATGTTATGAGGACCTTAGGTAGAAACCCTTTGGATGAAACATGTATTTGAAACATGTTATGCTTGATGGTTGTAAGTGGTTGCAAGTGTTTGCACGTGGATACTCGTGGATGCATGATACACATTAGGCACTAAGATCGGCTCACACACTTTCATACCGCATATGCATGAGTGTTTATGCTTATTCATGGATGAAACTTGTTATGCTATCACGTGGATGTTGCATATGGATGAATGTTATGTGCACTCATGTAGAGACTATGAGTTATGTTAGGAATTTTCATACATATGGACTCATTTCACTAACATGCTTTACATTAAGGAGGTTAACTGAATCAGTAACCGCCTGATTTTTGCATTAGATAAGTACATATACACACACCTTTGCATATGATCATATAGCATTTAGAATCCTTTAAGGACAATGACTGCACGTGGATGATGTTTTGAGCAGATGGGTGATGGATGGTAGGATACGTTCTTCCTAACTTGGAGATTTCGGGGACGAAATCCTTTAAGGAGGGGAGAATGTAACAACCTGTATTTTTGAATAACATGTTATAACATAAATGGAGGCAGAATTAAACTGTAATATCCGAATCAAGGGAAACGGGATGTGCCATTGCGTTCGTCTCGGAAAAATACGCGAAATAGAGTCCGAGTTTTCGAAAATCAGAGTCCGTATGACCAAGATATGGCCTCGCAAAGTTTCACGAAAAATTCACAAATTAAAGTATACTTAATTGAGTGAAATGGGTTGCGCAGAGAAATATATATATATATATATATTGATATATATATATAATTGAAAATTTAATAAATAAATATGCAAAAATGTTCAAAACAGCGAATTGGGAGAGGGGAATAACCGAACCGGCCGATTTTTGAGGTCGACCCAAGCCCGCTGGGTCGACTAGGGGTTAATCCAGGGTGTTTGGCTGTCAACCCGTGGGCCGATTCGCTCAAATGCAGATTTTGCATTTGAATGGTTCTCATGGTTCAGCTTTAATCTAAAGGCCCTAGATGGTTCCTACACTTGACTTCTTCCCCAAGACTTGCTTTGATGGCTTGGATTGAATCTAGGGTTAATCCTATGGCCAATACTATCCTAAAACTCTATAAAAAGACCCCTAAACCTAGCCTAAATCACCATTATTCAATCCTACAACTAAACTATGTCAAATTTGTTCCTCTCATGCTAAAATTCCTAAGCCTATTTCTATGAGAGATTGTGAGTTCATACAAGTGCTTTCAAACTTGTATGAGTGTTCTTAGTTTGCATTCAAGTCAAGTTGCAACATTTCTATTTCAAAGCAAGGATTTTTATTGATTTGGCGCTAGGGTTTTTCAATTGGGGCTTTCATATTTTGGTGCTTGCATAAGGGCTTCGTCTCAATCTTTATAATAAATATTCATTTGTGTCTTCATAGCGTAGTAAGCCCTTTTCTACTTTCTTTCTTGAACTCTAAAGTTAAATGAATGATGCAAGTTTGGGGTTGATCATTATGATATGAAAGTTTGGTTGATCATTATGATATGCAAGTTTGGTTGATCATTATGATATGCAAGTTTGGTTGATCATTATATGCAAGTTTGGATGATCATTATGCAAGTTGGGTTAATCATTATGTATGACACATGTTGCTATGTTATGCAAGTTTGGGTTGATCATGTTATCATGTTATGCAAGTTAAACTTGATGTTTTGAGCATAAAGCTCCAAGATTTATGTTGAAGGTTGCATTTTGGCAACATGGAAGTTATCATATCCCTTATGATAACTTGCATGTGAGGCTAAGTGCGAACTTCTAGCAACTTCTACATGTCATTTTCACCATGTATAACTCATATGCTAAGTTTAGTTTTATGCATGCTTTTGAAGCCTAATAATGCAATATGCAAGTATATGAACATATGTACATCTCATATGCCACCATGTTAAACTTGTGGCTTCAACACCTTTTTGTCATGATTATGCCAAGTTCCCTATTTTATCCTTTATGCGTTGTTGCGATTATGTAAACGATGGGATTACGTTGGGGTTGGGTAACATAATGACATGAACATGGTTTTTATAACATAACGTGATATGTTAACTTGTAATTATGTTTTGGAAACATAATGGACATGACACTTAGAAAATATGAGTGTGGCCAACTCGAGGTTGGGTTGAGTTTGTAGCATAAATCTACCCGGACCCGCCCGGCTTAACTAGTGTCTACAAACAATAGGACCCAATGTGAGAAGTTGGTCATGTTGTGCACGAACCCGAGGTTAGACCAGGTTGTGGTGTAAAGCTACCCGGACCCGCCCGGCTTAACTAGTAACCACAACAAGGTCTAATGTGAGAGGTTAAAGCACATTAAGTTAATGAATGCCTCCTGATTAGGGTTAAGTCATGGTCCACTTAATACTTAACTAATTTGGGCTTGATGGATTAATCGAGGTTAAGTCGGGAGCCTTGGGTACTCTTAACCAATTTAATCCACGTGTGGATCGGGTTAACCACATTTAACCCGTTAAGAAACCCTAGTTGCGTGGTCCTTTTCAGCAGTAACCTCCTTGGTAGTATCATAAGACCCTAGGACTAGGCTAGTGTGGGGCACGATTACTGGGCTGATTGTAAGAAACCAAAAGAGACGGCTGAATGATGCCCCGGTTGTTCAGGAGGACCATGGTCGTGCACATTAAGTCCGGAGTTGAACACGGGCACTGGTGGGTTTGGACTGTGCATCATGGTATGGTGTCAGAGGGTTACACCATAGGGCCTGATACACCCTAGGGTGGACCCTGCATAGTCAACTACATTACATGATTCAGCCGCATGACACCGACACTTGACGAGTTAGGCTTATAGGGAGCCGATCGACTAGACCGAGTAGTTGACCTTGATTTAGGTCACCTCATGATGTTGGGCCAAGCTTGGGCCAAGGGATCAATTCTTGTTTTTACTTGACATGTTAGAATGCTAGTACACCCGTGGTGCAAAACTTAACCTTGATTATGCGATGACACCTTTATCTATCTTGTTAGTTAATCACCATGCCAGTATGTTGTTATCCTTATGTTCATCTCAGCTTCTCATGCCAATTAACTTTACTAGTTCATAGACAGATAGTAGTAGGGCTTACCAGTCTTTTTGACTGACCTGTTTTCTTTCGCCTCTTTTCTTCCGTTTCCCCCCGTCAGGTTCTCAGGGTGGGAACATTGGAGCTTAGCTTGGATCTTTATAGCTTGCTTACTGGATTTGCTCATGTACGGTTTTGGACATTGAGCTAGCTATGGTTTATCACTTCATTTTGGGGATAGTACTTTATGTATTTCAGTTTTTTAGTTTATGCTTTTATCTAGACTTTGTTGTTGGAAAATAATGACCAAGTACTTTGTTGTAACATGACTATGGTTTTGAAATGCTAAGTTTTATCCGCTGCTTTACTACACTGTTTTACTTATATGTTCTGTCTTGTGATATCTGCATGCATGTTTACCTTGTTTAACGCCCCTCCAAAGCTAATGTCCTTGCAAGAGTGGCATTGGCAGAGGTGGGGTTACACATTTCAGATCTGAGTTTTATTTGTGGAAAAGGTGAGTGATTAGCATTGTTTTGACACTAATTGCAGTTAATTAGGGTGATTAGCGTTAATTAGTGAATTTATTCATGTTAAAAATCTGGAAAAATATTTATAAATTCTGAAATATTGTTTTATGCCTCTGTTATAAATTTGGGTTGATTTGGTTAAGTTTTGTTAATCCTATGATTAGTTTTTCTTAAACATGCTTAAGGGAAAACATGGGGTCTTGGCTATGTTTGATCCGTTTTAACATATCATATTGTTGTTTTGGTGTTTGTGAATGATTATACATGTTGCTATGACTGTTTGGAATGTTTTATGATTGTTTAGAAAAGTTAGATTGGTCGAAAACGCCGTCGTATGGCGTAAATAGCTTGCTGGAAGAGTTGCAAGAATATGAACCGGATCGGATCGCCCCCACACCCCGATCGTGGGGAATGACCACGAACCCCACACCCCAATCATGGGGAATGACCACGAATCCCACACCCCGATCGTGGGGAATGAGCACGATCCACACACCTGGACCGTGAGGATGGAGCACGATCCGCATACCTGGACCGAGAGAAAGGAGCACAATCCGCACACAGCGACCGCGAGGAAGACCACGATTCGCACACCGCGACCGTGATGAAGACAACGATCCGCACACCGCGACCATGAGGAAGACTACGACCCGCACACCGCGACCATGAGGAAGACAAGGAGCTTGGGCATGAGAACACTAAAACCCGAGATGCAAAGGTAGTCCAAATGGAAGTTAGAGCTCAGGATCCAGATGGGAACCAATGAGCTCACTTCATGGTTGGGTTTTGCTGCGGGACGTGTGCAAAGGGGTTATCGATATCAAAAACTTTGGTTCACTGGTGAAGAAAAGGGGCACGTAGACGAACCAGAGCTAGGCTGGTTGGCCCATTTGGGTTATTGACTATGGACCAGTGCAATGGGGACAGTGTAATACTTGAACAGAGTTGCCGTCATAGCCCCAAAAGAGAAAAGTGGGTCGTAGCAATAGTTGTACGGTGTTGCCGTCATGACCCCAAAGATTTGGTGGCCAGGGAAATGGATATCGTATGCTTTACGCACTGAGTGAGAGATGTGAGGATGGTTGCTATGCTTGACTTGTTTTCCTTCACTATGACATACACACCCCATCCCCGTATCTTTACACCATTTGTTTTGTGGCACCTTAGAGTATTGTACGGTATGTAGTGCTAACTCTTTAGTTGTAGGTATAGGTTCAGGTATGGTTTAGTATACCTATTATTGTTCTGTTTTGCTGCTTATCACTCATACCAGACTTTTGTCTGTCCCAGAGTTTTATGTCTCTTCTTGTTACTCTGGGTGCTCACACGAGCAGACTTGAGATAGGTTAGATGATATGCACGAGTAACTGGTCCAGAGACGAGCAGGAGGCTTCCACATATGATACATATAGATGTTCTCCCTGTGTTGTTGAAGATCACTGCTTGGGCATTAGTAGTGCATCTTCTACTTTGGCTTTCTTTTTCTTTAGAGACAGTTTAAAGTTGTAATAATGATGTTGGATCATAAGCTGTATTTGGATTTCCACTGCTATGTTGATTTACTTTTCAGCTTATGCTCTGTCTCGCCTGTTTTATGTCAAGATTATGTTATTATTATATTTTGTTCCATGCGCTGTGAGACATTCTACAAGTTTTCGATTAGTTCGTTCTCTTCTTTCCTTTCCTTGGCGACCGTTCCGTGCTAGTCGGCCATGTGTACACCGCACTTTCGGAGGAAATTAATGCTGGCTGATGCGGGGCGGGCCGTCACACATGGTATTAGAGCTTCAGGTTGCGTAGTTAACCTAGGGAAGTTATTAGGGAGAGATAGTATACGTATACGAGAGCACGTATTTGTGATTATTTTGTTTTTTTTAAAAGCTATATATATATATATATATACTATTAGTATATCTAAGGATGAAGTCGCACTGCACTGGCACCACTATGGAGATGGTTAATCGTTTTCTCTGTGCGGATTGAACGATGAGCCAATACACAAGGGGTACCGGTAGGGGAGCCAATAATGAGAATGTTGCTGAGATGAGGACGATGTTTACTGACCTCATGAGAGATATGCTTAGGGATGTGCAGAGGGCAGCTCCTAATGATGGTAATGGTGGTGGTCCCGTAGTGCATGCGCCAAGGGCCGATTTCTCCAAGCTTAACAAGGATTATACTAGTCTTGGTGGGAAGCCGTTCCACGGAACGGAGTCGGCCACGGATGTTCAGGATTGGGCTATGAATTGTGGAATGCTATAAAAGGAAGCTACTCCCGAGGATCAGATTGCTTGGGATCAGTTTAAGGCTCGCTTTAGAAATAACTTTATTCCAGCTGCTCAGAAGTCAGTATTGTTTAAGAAATTTTTGGAGCTCAAGCAGAATGGCAGAGCTGTCTCGGAGTATATTGCCGAATTCGAAACTTTGTCGAAATATGGGTTATCCCTAATAGATACTGCCGAGAAGAAGAACGAGAAGTTTGTAACAGGTTTGGATCAGTACTTGGGGGAAAAGCTTATTAACCACATCGATGAGACGTTTGAAACGATTGTGGGGAAAGCATTGAGGTCATAGAGTCTTTATCTTAAGTCGAAGATTGAGGTTGCACATGCAGAGGAGCCAAAGCCGCAAGCAAGCGGTGGAGGCAAGAATGGTTCTCAGAATAAGAGGAAGAAGAACCATAATGAGGATGTCCATAAGAAGAAGAAAGATGTTGAGTGCTTTAGCTGTGGCAAGAAGGGCCATTATGCTGGTAATTGTCGAGCCAAGCCAGTAGGCAGGAAGTGCTTCAACTGTGGCCAAGTGGGACATCATAAGGACAAGTGTCCGCAACCCCCTAAAGAAAAGCATATGGTGAAAGCATATGGTGAAAGCATATGCCCTTAATGCTATTCCTTCTTCGTCGAATGCCCCAACTGCGGCAGAGAAGGGAAAGAATGTCGTTATTCAAGGTATGCTTTCTGTTTATGATGTTCCTGTTAGAGTTTTGTTTGATAGCGGAGCTTCCAGTTGTTTTATATCTAGTGACCTGGTAGATAGGTTGGGATTGGAACCCGAGATAATCGATAGACCTTTAGTAGTAACGAACCCGATTGGTGGTTCGACTAACCTTAGCATGATTTGTTGTAATGTGGTCTTATCGAGTCATGGATGTATGTTTGTGATTGCTTTGTTTTGGGCTTTACTGGGTTTGGCATTATTTTGGGAGTCGATTAGCTCCAAAGACACGGGGTGGTGGTAGACTGTGAGGGCTTTTTGGTGACAGCTAGAGCGGATGATGGGCAGAGGGTAGTGTTTGGTGATCTACCTAGTGATGGGGTAATGGCTAGTTTTCTAAATTCCCTCGACATCCCGCAAGGTGAGTTGTCAGGTTTGCCCATGGTAGGCCAGTATCTGGACGTCTTTGAGGAAGTGACCGGGCTTCCACCATGCCGAGAGATTGAGTTCCGTATTGATTTAGTGAAAGATGCCAGACCTATAGTGGTGCCACTTCATCGTATGGTACCAAGGGAGCAGCGAGAGCTCGAGGTGCAAGTCAGTGATCTTTTGAAGAAGGGATTTATCAGAAGGAGTGTTTCAGAGTGGGGAGCACCAGTTGTGTTTGCTACCAAGGTAGATGGTTCCCTTCGATTGTGTGTAGACTACCGTGAGTTGAATAAAGTGACGAGGAAGAACAAGTATCCACTACCGCAGATAGATGATTTGTTTGATCAGTCGAGTGGCACGAGAGTATTTTCCCAATTGGATCTCACGACAGGTTTTCATCAGCTTATAGTGGAAGCTGAGAGTATAGCTAAAACGGAATTTCGGACGCCGTCTGGATTTTATGAATGGTTGGTCATGCCATTTGGGTTGACCAATACGCCAACATATTTTGTGGATCTTATGAATAGGGTGTTCAGAGATCAGTTGAATAAGTTTGTTCTTGTGTTCTTGGACGATATACTTGTCTATTCGAGAAAAGAGGGAGAACACAAGGAACGTTTGAGGATAGTGATAGAGGTGTTGAGAAAACACCAAATGAAAGCAAAGTTTTCTAAGTGTCACTTATGGAGAAGGGAAGTGATATTCTTGGGCCATGTCGTTTCAGAGAATGGTATTGCCGTGGATCATGCGAAGGTGGCTACTATACAAGATTGGTCTACGCCCAAGAATGCAACGGACATAAGAAGTTTCTTGGGATTAGCTGGATATTATCGTAAGTTTATCCAAGACTTCTCCAAGATAGCAGCATCGTTGACTCAGTTGACCAAGAAGAATCAAGCTTTCGTCTAGGACGAAAAGTGCGAGAATGCATTCAAGAGTCTAAAGGACAAGTTGACATGTGCACCAGTGTTAGTCATTCCTAAGGGGAATGAACAGATGACGGTATACACAGATGCATGTGGTACTGGACTAGGTGTTGTATCGATGCAAGGAGGTAGGGTTGCAGCTTATGCAAGTCGGCAACTGAAACCGCAAGAGAGAAGATACCCAACCCATGATTTGGAATTAGCAGCGATCGTATTTGCATTGAAGATGTGGGGACATTATCTCTTGGGAGAAAGATTCGAGTTGTTTACCAATCATAAATCGTTAAAGTACCTTTTCTCTCAGAAGGATCTGAATCTCCGTTAGCAGAGATGGTTAGAGTTATTGGCTTCCTATGATTTTGATATTGCATACACACCAGGAAAGGGTAATGCGGTAGCTGATGCCTTGAGCAGGAGACATGCTAGCTTAGGGGCTATGTTTCTTGAATGGAAGCAACTAGAGTATATCGCTGGGTACGATTTCAGACCAAAGTGCGAATTGGATCCAGAAATGTTAGCTAGTTTGACGATCAGACCCACTTTGATTGAGAGAATTGTTCCAGTCATAGGGACGATCCTAACCTGTTAGAAATCATCTCCAAGTTAGAGACGGGAGCCGATGAGGAGATGAACAAGTATGGGCTTGATCGAGAAGGATGGCTTCGAAAGGATGGGAGACTGGTTGTGCCCAATGTCAATGGATTAAGAGATGAAGTGCTTATAGAATGTCATCACTCAAAACTGACTATACATCCCGGTGGTAACAAGATGTACTGAGACATGAAGCAGACCTACTACTGGGAAGGGATGAAAAGAGACGTTGGGAAGTTTATATCCAAATGCAAGAATTGCCAGCTAGTTAAAGCTGAACGAAAGAAGCCTAGTGGTTTGTTACAACCATTAGAAGTTCCAGAATGGAAATGGGAACAAGTCTCAATGGATTTCATTGATGGCTTACCAAGGACTGGGTCGGGCCATGATAGCATTTAGGTGATTGTGGACCGATTGACCAAGAGTGCAAGATTTATACCGTCAAGTCGAATAGAACGACAACTAAGTTAGCCGAACTATATGTAAAGTGGGTAGTGAGATTTCATGGAATACCCAAAGGCATTGTGAGTGACCGAGATCCGTTGTTCGCTAGTGGATTTTGGAAGAGCTTACAAGAGGCGTTAGGATCAGAATTACATCTCAGTACCGCGTATCATCCTCAAACCGACGTACAAACAGAGAGGGTGAGTCGAGTGTTAGAAGACCTTTTAAGAGTTTGCATATTGGATTTTGGTTGATCATGGGATGACCATTTGTATCTAGTAGAGTTTGCATATAATAATAGTTACCAATCCAGTATCGGTATGGCTCCATATGAAGCTTTGTACGGAAGACCGTGCAACTCACCGTCATATTGGTTAGAAACCGGTGAGAAGTATGTGCTTGGGCCAGAAATGATAAGAGAAACCTTAGACAAGATTATGACCGTCCGACAACGAATGAAGGCTGCCCAAGAAAGGTAGAATATTTATGCCGATAAAAGGAGAAGAGAATTAAAGTTCTCTATTAGCGACTTGGTGTTTGTCAAGATTTCTCCGTTAAAGAGCGTGATACGATTTGGCAGGAGAGGCAAGTTGACACCAAGATTTGTTGGACCATTCCCAGTTCTCGAGCAAATTGGGAATTTGGCATATAGAGTGGAATTACCAGAGAAGATGGCAGGAGTTCACAATGTATTTCATGTTTCCCAGTTAAGGAAATTCGTATACGACCCAGATGTGACTATTTCACCTGATCAATTGGATGATATCGAAGTTGAACCCGAGGCGATTGGGAATCGAAGGCCTATGCATATTGTTGGGAACGATACGAAGCAGCTTCGAAGGAAGGCGGTGACATTAGTCAAAGTTCAGTGGGGCGAGAATGAGAATGACTGTACTTGGGAGACAGAGGAGAGCGTTAGGAAGACGTATCCAAAACTCTTCTCCTGGTAAGATTTCAGTTTCGATTTAGTCTTTTCGCATGTTAGGATAGGTTTGTTTTATTTTTTTTGCATGTTTGATTGTTGTATATGATTGGTAGGCATGCAGGATCTTTTGTATGTCTTGGGTTAAGAAATTTAGGGGACGAAATTTCTTAAGGGGGGAAGTGTAATGACCCGCATTCTACACATCGAAGGATCGTAGAATATTTATTTCTTTCACGTACAAAGTCGTATGGTCATGTAACTATAGGAGACTACTATTGGGGTCATTTCCCATGTTCATGATTTTTCCCGATTTTTAAATGACCATTTTGCCCTTAGTTGATCTTGTTTCGGCCATAACTTTTGACTGGAAAGGAATTTTGACCTGAAACCACTTCCATTGGATCCGGATGATGGTTTACAATTCCGTAGTTGGTCACATTAGCCAAACAGACTCACCTTTTGGGAGATATGGCTGAAACAAATTTCAGATGTTGAAAAACAGCTTAATTGGGCTTAACCGGGTAGTTAACAGCTAGGCCTAAAGGGGAATTTCGGGATTAGGATTTTAAAAGGGCTGTTTGGGTTTAGAGAATACATTTTTCTCATTTTTCAGCCGTCACTATTCATTCCTCTCAACCTAGAAATGGCCTCCAACCCCTAAAACACCTCCAAATCACTTTCTAATCAAGTTTTGGCTTAAACTACATCAAATCAAGGAGAAATAGCACCATTTCAGAGTTAGAGCTGCTGTTAGACATTAGTATTCATGCCAAACAGAGATTCATTTCATATCTGAGTTTTATTTGTGGCAAAGGTGGGTGATTAGAATTGTTTTGACACTAATTATAGTTAATTAGGGTGATTAGCGTTAATCAGCGAATTTATTCATGTTAAAAATCTGGAAAAATATTTATAAATTCTGAAATATTGTTTTATACCTCTGTTATAAATTTGGGTTGATTTGGTTAAGTTTTGTTAATCCTATGATTAGTTTTGCTTAAACATGCTTTAGGGAAAATATGGGGTTTTGGCTATGTTTGATCCGTTTTAACATATCATATTGTTGTTTTGGTGTTTGTGAATGATTATACCTATTGCTATGACTGTTTGGAATGTTTTATGATTGTTTAGAAAAGTTAGATTGTCGAAAATGCCGTCGTATGGCATAAATAGCTTGCTGGAAGAGTTGCAGGAATATGGACCGGATCGGATTGCCCCCCACACCCGGATCATGGGAAATGACCACGAACTCCACACCCCGATCGTGGGGAATGACCACGAACCCCACAACCCGATAATGGGGAATGAGCACGATCCACACACCTAGACCGTGAGGATGGAGCACGACCCGCACACCTGGATCATGATGAAGGAGCACGATCCGCATATAGTGACCGCGAGGAAGACCACGATCCGCACACCGCGATCGTGAGGAAGACTACGATCCACAAACCACGACCATGAGGAAGACTACAATACGCACACAGCGACCATGAGGAAGACAAGGAGCTTGGGCCTGAGAAGACTAAAACCTGAGATGCAAAGGTAGTCCAAATGGAAGTTAGAGCTCAGGATCCAGATGGGAACCAATGAGCTCACTTCATGGTTGGGTTTTGCTACGGGACGTGTGCAAAGGGGTTATCGATATCCAAAACTTTTGTTCACCGCTGAAGAAAAGGGGGCATGTGGACGAACCAGAGCTAGGCTGGTTGGCCCATTTGGGTTATTGACTATGGACCAGTGCAGTGGGGACAGTGTAATACTTGTACGGAGTTGCCGTCATAGCCCCAAAAGAGCAAATTGGGTCGTAGCAATAGTTGTACGGAGTTGCCGTCATGACCCCAAAGATTTGGTGGCCAGGGAGATGGGTATCGTATGCTTTACGCACTGAGTGAGAGATGTGAGGATGGTTGCTATGCTTGACTTGTTTTCCTTCACTATGACATACACACCCCACCCCCGTATCTTTACACCATTTATTTTGTGGCACCTTAGAGTATTGTACGGTATGTAGTGCTAACTCTTTGGTTGCTGGTACAGGTTCAGGTATGGTTTAGTATACCTGTTATTGTTCTGTTTTGTTGCTTATCACTCATACCAGACTTTTGTTTGCCCAGAGTTTTATGTCTCTTCTTATTACTCTGGGTGCACACACGAGCAGACTAGAGACAGGTTAGATGGTATCCACGAGTAACTGGTCCGGAGATGAGCAGGAGGCTTCCACGTATGATACATATAGATTTTCTGCCTGTGGTGTTGAAGATCACTGCTTGGGCATTAGTTGTGCGTCTTCTACATTAGCTTTCTTTTGCTTTAGAGACATTTTAAAGTTGTAATAATGATATTGGATCATAAGCTGTATTTGGATTTCCGCTGCTATGTTGGTTTAATTTTCAGCTTATGCATTGTCTCGCATGTTTTATGTCAAGATTATGTTATTATTATATTTTGTTCCATGCGCTGTGATATATTCTACAGGTTTTTGGTTAGTTATTTCTCTTTTTTCCTTTCTTTGGCGACCGTTCCGTACTAGTCGGCCATGTGTACAGCGCACTTTCGGAGGAAATGCCGGCTGATGCGGGGCGGGCCGTCACAAATACTTTAATATCGATCCATTCTATATTTAATAAGATCGACCCACGTAATTCACTCAGGTGCCAATGCCTGTTCCAATCACAGTTGACACGTCGTACTTGTTTATCAATCCACGTGCTTTTGTATTTTGCTGCACGTCTTTCATATATTTGGGTATACAAATATGGGAATTCATGTAGCTTTACGTCTATAGTTTTATATATTATGCCGACCCATACATTATCTACTACCGACCAATGCTATTATCAAAAATTCCACCGTTCTTTCATTTAGAGCCGACCCATTGTACAACCGCCAAGAAGCTTATTCCATCGACTAAGAAGATGCTACGTGTGCTTCTTATCTTGCATAGGAAACGTATACAAGCATGTATTATGTACATAGTAGTGCTTGCTAAAATCCATGCTTCTTTGTGGCTTCATGTTTTGAACCCATTGGCTCCAGCGTATATACTGGTTATCGCGTGAATAACATGTCCAGTCCTTTATGTACGAGGCTAATGATCCATATAACATCTTATGGCTGTTCATTTCCATAGCTATTGAAATCATAGCCCACATGGCAGCTCGACCCAGTTAGCAATTCAACCCATGAAGACTGTTCGACCAGTAGTTATGCAGTGCTAGTGCTGACCCATAAAACTGTGAATGGGTAACCGATTCATATATTTGTTGCCTGCTGCATGTTGGTCCAACATTATAATACACATCCACATTGTGTCACGTCATTCCCTTATACAATTGGTCCCAACATAATATGTTAGCTGATCTCATTCCCAGATGTATTTTTTACATTTGGTTCCAACTTAATTAACATGCTGATCCATGCACGTATAATATGTGAACATTGCTTATTATTTCACTTATCCCACATGCATGCTGCTACATGAATATTGGACAGACCTGTGCATGGCAAATATGCCGACCTAGTTGGTGCCGACCCCGTTGCTGAATACACGAACCGACCCGTTGCTGTCGAGCTATCCGACCGACGCATAAACTTGAAGCCTACCGGTCCATGAGATGTCTGGATGGCCGACCCACAAATAATATGACCGACCCAATAGTGGAGTCGACCCCGATCCATGCACATTGAGGCTGACCGACCATACACATTGAGTATATTGTCCGATCTATCAATTCTAACTTGAATTCGATCCAACAATATATGCATGATTTTTTAGTGGATAACACTTACTATAATTCAAATCTAAACTTAATTAAATACTTTTATATTGTTCAGTTCATACTGTATTGATAATCCAATTTATTTCGACTATTTCATAAATTTTTTTATTCATTATTTTATATTAATAAAATAATCAAAATCATAAATCTTAAGTTGTTTAAACTTCCAAATAACTATTCTAATATTTAAATAAATTAAATATTCAACTACTAAAAATTCGGGATGTTGCATTCCTCCCTCTTAACAAAATTTCATCCCCGAAATTACTAAGGGAGGAAAGATGCAACAACCATTCAAGTTTGTCACAAGTCCACTTAGTTAAAATATTATTTTCTACTATCTGAACTTTTAGTTCCAATTGATCTAATTAGTTTCAATCAAAACACCAATTCATTCTTGTTAACAAAAAAATTTGAAAATTTTCTAATGCCTTAAATTTTTGAATTTTTTTGGGAGAATCTCCTCTGTACTGAGGGACTTCCGCAATACAACAAGAGAGATAAATATATATACATCTACCCACATGGTCGAAAAACAATATTCATATACCCAATTTTGTATTTTTACATTATTTCATTCGGTTTTTAATTTTTTATGATCAATATTCTTTGCATTAAATTCATATATGCACCCATTATACTCATATTTGTTATAAACGGATTCATAACCAATTTATTTATTTAATATAACTAATTTAGATTTTCAAATTTGATTTGAAAATTTCAACTATTCCAAAATAGTTGAATATTACATTTCGTATCTATGAAACATCACATCAAATCTAATGCACAATCAACTAATTCTCATATTTAGGATATACATGCATCCAAATTATAATTTGGTTGAGAATTTCAAAAACGAACTTCAATTTCAAAATCGTAAATTCTGGATTTAAAACAAAGTTTCATTTTAATCCAACAATTGTCTATGGTATCAAGTCTTACATAGAAACTCGAAAATTGTTAGATCGAAATTTGGACCTAACACCCAAATTGTTATGAACAGTAGAGAATTTCAAATGAAGAACAAGGAAAAAGAAAATAACACTCAGAATTTATAGTGGTTCGGCGTTAACGAGCCTACGTCCACTTTATATATTATTGATTATGCTTTAAAAGCTAATACAACAATGATTTCTCTCCATATTTCAGTAGTTTGACAACAATGGCGGATTCAGTACTCAATATTGCCAAAAAGATCCCGAAAAATGCCAAGCTTTGGGCTATTTATAGCTGATTTTGTCAGGCGGATCGTGGACACGTGGCATGAATCCCGAGAGCATCGGATCGCATCGCCACCGTTGGAGAAATAGTCAAATTAGCCGTTGTGGACAGGTGTCGTGATCTGCTTGAAAATCGAATCGTGCAGATGGGGAGAATCAGTCCAAGTGACGGTTAGGGACACGCGTCGCCAGATCCGTGCGATTCGGATCGCTGAAGACTAGCTCGTGCTTGAACAGGTCAGAGGGTTCGCCATGCACCAGGGGATCGGATCGGTTCGCTCGGGGTAACAATGTAAGTTTGTATCGGATCGCCCGGCTGCGTCGTTCGCTGATGAGATGGGGCGATCCGATATTGGGCGAGACGATGGTGCGCGATCCGACGGTGGTCGAGACGATGGTACGCGAATCGATATTGGGCGAGACGATGGTGCGCGATCCATTCCTTCATTTCCTTAGATATCGTGGTTTCCTGCTTTCCTCTTACGAATGATCCTGGGTGGCTTGGTCAAAAAGCGAGCCAACATTTTGCCCCCTCGAAGTATGTTTTTTCGATGATGGAACATGCTTCGAAGATTCTAATCTACCTTTTCTTGAAGGGACGTAAATCAACAGTCGCATTGGTTCAAATCAACGCATGCATGAATCGGATCGCCATAGAGACCACGGTCCGAGTGGTCACGTGCTCGTCTCGAGCTGAGTATCTAGGCCTTTGTGCGAAACGAGGCGGACTTTCCTTCGAGTCGTGTCGGGCTTTGAGTTGGGCCATCGTTTGAGGCGGTCCGTGGGCTTCTATGCGATACAAGCTTTGGATTGTGGCCTGCATGATGTTTCGTGGACCGAATAGGACAAAGAAAGGGAGACAAACGGTCGCCCTCTTTGCCTATATAAGCCGACCCTCTCCTCTTCATTCCCCTTCTTCTTTCTTTCTGTTGAATCGTCTCGCGTTATCGAAGAACGAACCCAAATTTTCCAAACCTTCAAAAATCTGAGCATTCTCTCAATCTTTAGAAAGGTAACTCCACAAAAAGTATTCTTATTCGTGAACGCCGCTTTTTCATGAACTTTCTCGACTAGAAACGATGGAAATTTGTGCTTTTCTAACGAAATCATCAAAACGCCATGGCTAACTGGTGTGGAGCTCGGAGTTCGAGGATGGAAAGGAGAGGAGGAAAACGAGAGAGGAAGAAGAAGAAGAAAGAAGGCCGGTTCGGTTCGTGGTCAAGAAGAGAAAACAAAAGCGAGTGGCGAGACGAAAGATCGTGGTGGCAGCAAGGGACGTATCGTGGGGTTCGCAACGGTTTGTGAAGGAGCGATCCCTTCGCCCGGCGATCCGAAAGGGGCGATCCCTCTGCCATGCGATCCGAAAGGGGCGATCCCTCTGCCATGCGATCCGAAAGGGGCGATCCCTCTGCTTTGTGATCCAACTCATAGCTGACGATACGAAGAAATTTCAGACTTTAATCAACGCCTTGTCACCATAAAACTCTGAACAGTTAGGCTAGAGCCGTGACGTTGGACTTTCTGGACTAAATGACCTCATAATTTGACTGCATATGACGACTAATGCTTCTGACAACCTTGATTGCTTTCATGCTTTATTTTTTGTTAATGCGCACACACAAGCACACACACCGGCACCTGCACACACGGGGGATGGGTAGTGTTAATCTTATTGTTCATATTTTCTCGTCCTAGCAGCAATGTCGAATGATCATTTTTCTTCAAGATCCGTGACAGAAGCGGAATCCGAGATTCCTAAACAGTACAACACTGAAATTCCTTCTGTCAATCCGGAAGGTGAAGATTCTGGATCTGAGTACGAAGCCACAGAATCAGATCCGACAGAAAGTACTTCATCCAGCAACAACTCTGAGACTGATGAGCGAGCTCCTGACGAGATCCCAGGCGCACTCGGGATAGATAAATTTTCTGATTCTTTAGCGTCCAAGCTTGATGAGATAAAACTTAAAAGAATCTGCTTAAGACACGGCATTCCTTGGGACGATGTCTTGACGCCTGGAAGCGAAGATAGACCCCACCTAGCACCGGAAGGGTATATGGCGATTAGTCGAACAATGTGTCTAGTAGGAGATATCCCTCCGTTTCCCCCGATTGTCATCGAAACTTTAAGACGACTAGGCATTGCTCCGATGCAGCTTCATCCAAACGCCTACGCATCTCTATACTCACTATATGTTGCATATGCGGAGATCCTGCATGCCGAACTTAAATTCAGAGATCTGGTATTCTTCTTTCTTTTCAAGCACCGTTCTTCGGCAACTCCAAACTTTTCTTTCTTCGAATCAGTGGCGAACAGAAAGATTCTGTACGATGGGTATAGCAATATAGGGGATCCTAAATCTGATTGGTTTTATATAAGGAAACAGGCCGGATGCTCACGAAGATGGCTCAAATCAAGTAAACTTTGATCTCCTAATCGAACATCTTGCTCAAGGAGTCTAAGTATTAACATTTTTTCGCCTTTTTCTTTGTCTTAAATAGATCATATCTTCCCGAAAACGGAGGGTCCGTTATATAACCATCGATTATCCATTCTTTCACAGAGCAGATTCGACTTTCTAAGGATCAAAAAATGTATTACTGATGACAATCTTCACAAGCATCATCTTCTAGACAGAAGATTTGGACTTGGCACTGGCGGCAAACCTTATAAGTATGTGCCCCCAACGGAAGGAGAGGGAACTTCGCAAGCGGCAGAGACAACTAAGTTTCGCAAGAGCCCTTCCCCGATAGTCATCCAAGACGATGAGGACCTGAACATCTACAGAGGGGATGAGGTCCGCGATGATGTGTCCAAGGAAATTCCTATTTCTGCTCCAATTGAAACCGTTGCTCCCGATGACTTGACAGAAGAGAAGTTATTTGACGAGCTGAATAAAATCCCTCTACCCGATATTGTATATACAGAAAAAGATTTCGAAGAGGAGCCTTTCTTCTCTACTTCCGAAGAGGCGATCGCTTCAACTAGGGGACGAGAAACTGGTCAGATGAGCCTGTCTCCAGGCCCGGGTCTGTTAGGGGGAATTATATGGGATGCACACATCACACACGATGTCTGACCCTGCACTATTATATCGTGGGCATTCAAAGTTTTAATATGCTCTACTTTCTTTTTTACAGGAGCGATGTCCCGTAGGAAATCTTATTCGTATCGTTCTCTTCGTGAGGGCACACCTAGCCTTCGCCCGGATACTGAGCGCTCTCGTGGTCCTTCTCATAGGCCGAGTTCCTTGCAACCTCGATCTCCCCCAAAATCGACCTCCACCAAACCTTCCAGTCTCCCCACAGTTCCTACAGGGGGAAAGAAGCTTCCTAAAGAGTTAACTCCTCCAAAGAGTGCTCCTTCTCACAGCCGGTCATAAAAGAGGCATTACGAATCTAAAGATAGGGGCAAAGATTTGTCCAAAGAGTCTGAAAAGGAGAGAAGTGATGTTGTTCTTTCTAGTCAGCCAGAGTTGGCTCCCCCAGGGTCACGAGATTACATGCATGGTTCCGAGATTCAAGGCAGGTTGGAAAAGCTTCGGGAACAATTCCCAGACATATTCTTTGACCGGATGACATTTGTTCCAGCCTTGGAACCGGTCCCCAAGAACTGGGATAGCGAAGTTGTCGGACACATCCGCCATGTTGCCAGACAATACGAGATGATGAAAAAACACGCAGTTAATCTTTCGGAAGTCATCCGAACAATTGAAATAGAAGCTCACAGATCTAAAGAAAAACTTGAAAACAACGAGAGGGCTAGGACAAAATTGGAGAAGGACCTGGAAGATGCTCAGGCCCAGCTTGCTTTAGCACGGAGGGACGCTGAAAATTATAAGACTGAATTAGAGAATGCCAAGCAGCGCTTTCATTCAGAGCTGGACTCCAATAGTCAAGAGAAAATGGCGTTAAAGAAGGAGGTTGAAGATCTAAAAATGGCCAACGTCGAGTTGAAAACAGCACAAGGCCATTTTGAAACTGAGAGGGCTGCTTGGGAGGCGGAAAAAGCGAGTCTAAAAGAAAGTTTGGCTCTGGCAGAAGCAGAAAAGGTGATCTTGAATGACCGGGTTGCGGACGCGGAGAGACGGGCAGCTCTCGCCGAAAAGAATGTTGAAAGCGCCATTGAAATGGCCACTGCTTCTAACAACAAACTCCTTGCAAGAGAGAAAGAGATTGAGGGGTTTGAAGAGATGATTTTCGATTTCCTTGGCCAGGTTCTCAAAACTCGCAACATCTCATGGATCCCGGATTACCATGTTACTTTGGCCAACTTATGGTATGCCATTGTGGAGGGCGAAAAACATAGACTGGGGGTCGAAGAGATCAATGAGGATGAATTGATGAAGGGCATCCTAAGAGACAACGAGCCTGAGGACCTGGCAGAGGGTCGTCGCCTAATCCTGGCGGAAATGGAAAAGGAGAGAACCTTGGCTAAAGGTAAAAGCAAAATTGACGAAGATTCCAGTTCCGCCACGAAGCCTAAAACCTCCGGAGGATAGGAGTACCATCCTGATGATCCGCTAATCCCTTTGGGCCTAACTCCCGTGGTTGTTGGAGCATCTGGAACTACTCAAGAGGGAGCATCTGCTGAAGGTATCTCTCTCTTTTCCCCGCAATTTGCTAAAGCAATTGAGAATTGTCGTCGTCTGGCAGAACAACCAATTGAATTAGTAATGTGTGTCTCTCGTAATGCAGGTGGCGAGCCCGTCGACAAGGGTGCTGAAAAAGAGAGAGAAGTGGAGAAGGAGGTTGCCCTGCCGGGTGCTGGTATTGATGTTTCAGAGAGGGTCGAGGTCACAACAGTAGAAGGAAGCATCCCGGCACCTAGCACCGATGTACCCAAAGATGCTGAGACTATCGAAGCTTTAAAAGACATGGATGGTCGTCATGTGGATGACGAAGAGGACATTACCGGCACCAAAAAGGCCGATGATGATGATGATGACGAGGAACCCCTGGCCAGCCGAAAAGCCAGACAAGAGAAAGAGTTGGCTTCAAAGAAGGTGGGAGATGAGGCTTTGGACGTAGTCCCTCTTGTAGAATTCGATCCCAAAACTGGGATGATTGTGAAAATCCAGCCCAAGTCCATCAGCCGGCAGCTTCACTTCGCAAACCCTGATGACTTCCCGGCTTCCCTCTCCAGTAGAAGCAAGAGAAAAGAGGTGGAAGAGGAGACTTCAGAGGAGTCGGATGTTCCCCTCGTAGACAAGCGGAAGAGGAAGAAAGGGGATCCATCTGAAGCCGACAAGGAGAGGCTGGAGAGGCAGAAGCAAGAGAAGAGTTCAAAGCGTAAATAGGATGTTTGTTGTTTGTTGATATTTTGTCTTTAGGTTTTCCACTGACCAGGAAGTGTAATTGTGAGACTGGTCCTCACTTTTGTTTCTAGGTTGTTTTTCACTTTGTTGATTCGCAGTATATAAACAAGGGTTTATCTCTCCTTGCATCATTGTGTACCTGTATTCAGAGAAACTTTCCATGTTTAGTCATTAGCCAACTATTAATAAGTATAAATCAGTCAATCAACAGGAAAAAGAATGTTCATGCTATGTTACACTGTTGTATCAATGTTTAGTGTTTGCATATGAGTGCCTGGTGCCCCCCAATCAGTTGTTACCGTAGCATCTGACTGGGGTTTACTAGGGATTGATTAGTACTGTCGGCAAGTTGCCCCTATTTCTGAGTACGGGGGTATAGGAGATTTCATGGGATAACAGTAGTTCAGTCAGCCCTTGTTCCTTTAGCAGGGAATAAGTTCTTTCTCAGCGCTCAATCGGAGACGCTTTTATACTGTCTCTCTCTGGAGAGTTAGAGTTTTGCGCTTGGCGATTCATTCGCTCCCCGATCCTTCAGCGGGGAAGGAGCTATTTCTCAGTGCTCAATCAGAGACGCCTTTATACTCTCTCTCTCTGGAGAGTTAGAGTTCGAGCTCAGCGATTCACTCGCTCCCCGATCCTTCAGCGGGAAAGGAGCTCTTTCTCAGCGCTCAATCGGAGACGCCTTTATACTCTCTCTCTCTCTCTGGAGAGTTAGAGTTTATGTTTCAAGCAGTCTGCAATCATGCATGCTCATCAAACTCATCCTAGGTGTACACTTTAACCCATGCTCCGCTGATTAAAACTAGTCGGACAAGCAGTTGGAGCCTTTGCCAAGGCTTTAGGTTCCTCCGATTAGTCTACGGGGGGAACGGTTGGCACCGGACTTCGAGTACCTGCATTATTCACATTGATTTTCATAAAAATAAACAGGGAAATAAATAAAGATGCAATAAAGGCAAATGACACACAGTATTTTTATAGTGGTTCGGTCGAATCATGACCTACGTCCACTTTATAATCTCTTGCTTTAAGGAATCAGACTGTTCTAGGCAAATCATGCCCTGTACATAGTTTTTTTTTTCTTACAAAGCAAAAGAATAAATTTGAAACTTCTCATGTTAAATATGGCCGTAAATGTTGGGCATTCCACACTCTGGGGATTTCCTTTCCATCTACGGTTGCCAGCTTGAAGGTTCCATTATCAAGCTTGCTCAGAATAGAGAACGGTCCTTCCCACTTCGCTCCCATATGAGTTGGGGGTGGAAAGACACGTTTCAGAACCAAATCTCTGGGTTCCCAGGTTCGGGCTCGGACCTTTTTGTTGTAATATCGGGCGACCTGTTGTTTGCATCTCAGGGCACGCAGGTCTGCTTCATCCCTCTTTTCTTCGATCATATCCAGGGACTCAAGGAGCAATTCATTATTGGTCATTGGATCATAATAGGTCACCCGATGAGAAGGTACCTTTATCTCAACCGGGATGACTGCTTCCGTTCCAAAAGCAAGGGAGAACGGGGTATGTCCTGTTGCTGATTTATATGTTGTCCTGTAGGCCCATAGTGCCAAGGGCAATTCATCAGCCCACATGGCTCTAGCCCGCTTCATTCTTCTTTTCAGAATGGACTTAATTACTTTATTTGCCGCTTCGACTTGCCCGTTCGATTGTGGGTGTGCCACGGAGGTGTACCGATTCTCGATGTGGTATCTTTGGCAGAAATTTCTGAATTCAGCACTATCGAACTGAGTTCCGTTGTCTGTTATCACAATCTTTGGAATCCCAAATCGACAGATGATGTTTCTCACGATGAAGTTGATCACTCGTTTAGTTGTGATTATAGTTAGTGGTTCTGCCTCGACCCACTTAGTGAAATAATCTACGGCCACAATAGCGAACTTCGCTCCGCCCCTTGCTATGGGGAGACTTCCTATGATATCAATTCCCCACATAGCGAAAGGCCATGGACTCATCATTGTTTTTAACTGACTTGGAGGCGCTCTAGGTATCTTTGAAAACCTCTGGCACGCATCACATCGTCGCGCATATCTTACTGCATCCTTGTTTATGGTAGGCCAGAAATAACCATGCCGTAATACCTTTTTTGCCAAAGTTTGCCCTCCAGTGTGGTCGCCACATTCGCCTTCGTGGACTTCTTGCAGCACACGTTTAATGTCATCGTGGGCTACACACCGAAGGAGGGGCATTGAAAACCCTTGTCTGTAAAGAACTCCGCCTTGCAAAACGTATCGGGCGGCTTTACGAATCACTTTACGCCTCTCGCTTTTCTTGGTCGGAAGCGTTCCATCCATTAGGAAATTCTTTATAGGGGTCATCCAGGACTCCCTTTCTGGTTCCGTCTCTAGTACTAGGTCGATTTACATCTGATCTATGCTGGGGGACCGAAGTACTTCAACGGGGGCTAGCCCAATCACTTCAGGATCATTAGAACTAGCCATCTTTGCCAACTTGTCGGCCTGCTGATTTTCTGACCGCGGAACATGAGATATGCTGTAGTGATCAAAATCATTCAGCAGTTCTTTCACTTTCTTTAAGTATAGAATCAATCTTGCACTTTTAGCTTTGAATCTTCCAGTGACTTGATTCACAACTAACTTGGAGTCGCAGAAGATGTTCAGCTTTGTGACTTCTAGTTCCTTTGCAATCTTCAATCCGGCTATCAGAGCTTCATATTCGGAATCGTTGTTAGTGGCTTGAAACTCCATTCGGATTGCATAGGTTATCAATCGTTTGTCGGGGGTTTCAAGCACTATTCCAGCGCCAGATCTTTCGTCGTTCCTAGCGCCATCAGTATACAATCTCTAGGCATTAGGATCGAAAAGTAACTTTGAAGGTTCCACTTCTTCGTTTGCTATATCTTCTTCAGGAACAGTGAACTCTGCTATGAAGTCGGCTATCACTTGCCCCCGAATTGACCGTCTGGGCTGAAAGTTCAAGTCAAATTGACTCAACTCAATATTCCATTTGAGTAACCTTCCAGATGCCTCCGGTCTCTGTAAAACTTGCTTGAGTGGATGATCAGTGTATATGGTGATAGGATGTGCCTGAAAGTAATGCCGAAGTTTTCTGGAGGCAATCAGTAAACTATACGCCAGCTTCTCTATCCGTGGATAATTACGCTCTGCTGCTGTCAATTTTTTGCTCACATAATACACAGGTCTTTGGACCTTATTCTCTTCCCTTACCAACGCTGAGCTGATCGCATGGGATGACACTGCCAAATACACGAATAAATCCTTGTGATCTATTGGTTTAGATAGAATCGGAGGTTTCTCCAAGTGCCTGAGCAAATTCTGAAACGCTTCTACGCAGTCAGATGTCCATTTAAAGTGGCATTTTCCTCGCTTTATTAATTCGAAGAATGGTATGCACTTATCCGTAGCCCTGGAGATAAATCTGCTTAGTGCGGCCACTTTTCCGGCAAGGCTTTGCACATCCCTAATTTGCCTAGGTTCCTGAATGTTTCCGATTGCCGCGATCTGGTCTGGATTAATCTAGATACCGCGGGAACTGACAATGAATCCCAAGAATTTTCCAGAAGCAACCCCGAATGAACATTTGGTTGGATTGAGTTTCATTCCATACTTTCGAAGAATGCCGAACATCTCCGCCAAGTCAGTAGTATGTTGAGAAGATTGCTTGGACTTAACCAACATATCATCGACGTATACTTCCATTGTTTTCCCGATTTGGTTATAAAACATTCTGTTGACCAAACGTTGATATGTAGCGCCTGCGTTCTTCAAACCAAAGGGCATTACCACATAACAATATAATCCCAGATCGGTGATAAAACTAGTGTGCTCTTGATCTGGAACATGCATCGGAATTTGGTTGTATCCTGAATAAGCATCCATAAATGAGAGAAGCTCGTGACCTGCCGTTGAGTCTACCAACTGGTCAATCCGAGGTAATGGGAAACTATCTTTTGGACAGGCTTTGTTCAAATCCGAGAAGTCGATACACGTTCGCCACTTCCCGTTGGCCTTCTTTACTAGGACTGGGTTCGAAATCCAGTCTGGGTAGGTCGAATCTCTGATAAATCCATTACTCTTTAGCTTTCCAACCTCTTCTTTCAAGGCAGCGGACCTCTCTGGGCCCAACATTCGCCTTTTTTGCCTTATTGGAGGATGTTTGGGGTCAATGCTCAAAGAATGGCTCATGATTGATGGGGATATCCCGCACATGTCCGCGTGGGTCCAAGCAAATACATCCAAATTGTTCTTTAAGAAATCCGTCAATTCTTCAGCAAGATTCGGACTTAACTGGGATCCAATCTTAAGGACCTTCTTCGGGTCACTGTCATCGGTTGGTACATCCACAGTTGCCTCGTTGGGAGTCGCCATTCTGCCCCCGGGTTCTTGATCCTCTCTGGGATCTATATCCTCGGGCATCTCTCTGGGCAACTCTCCAACGATTATCCTCTTTGGTTGCTATAAGGTCTCCGCCCCCGAAGGGGGAGAAGTGCCTTTAGTTTCGATATCCCCTCCATTGCGAAGTAACTTTAGTTCGGCAACATAACACGCTCGCGCAGCAACTTGATCCCCTCTGACGATACCAAAGCTAGCTTCTGTGGGGAATTTCAATAACAAGCACCAAGGGCTATACAGGCTCTGAACTTTGCGAGGGCCGGTCGGCCAAAGAAAGCATTGTAGGGCGATTCAACATCCAAAACCACAAAGGGAAGGATTCTCACTCTCTGGCGTTCTCCTTCCCCAAGTGTAACTGGCAACTCTACATAACCCATCGGAGCGGTGGATGCTCCGTTGAATCCACGGATCCATCCTTGGCAGGGCTTCAAGTCTTTTATTTCAAGATTCATCTGGTCAAAGGCCTTTTTGAAAAGAATATCAACGGAACTCCCGTTGTCCACCAGAACCTTATGAACAGTGGCTGGCCCAATGGGTATCGTAATTACAAGTGGATCTTCAGTTGGAGCATGGACTCCGATGCTTTCTCGTTCTCGGAAAACAACATCATCGGTCATCATCTTCTGCTGCTTCACCGGGATACTGTCCTCGGGGTTGCTACATTCCCCCACCTCGAGGTGTTGTTTGGCCGCGTTGACGTATTGATCCAATGCTTTGGAACTGTGCCCAGCAAGATAAAGTCCTCCGATCACGGTATTGATAACAATATTCTTTCCTTTTTGCTGAGCAGTCGGCCTAGCAGCAAGTTGATTTTGATTCTGATTCGGGGCCTGCACTGCTTGCCCCCTGTCCCTGGGCGTTACTCTGTATTCATCTAGCTTTCCTTCTCGAAGCAGCCTTTCAACTACATCCCTCAGGTGACGACATTCATTCGTAGAATGGCCATGGATTTGATGAAAGAGACAAAACTTCCCTGTCTCACGCTCTTTCTCTGTCGACTCTCTAGGAGGTGGCCTCTTATTCTGGAGGACTTCGTACGCATCCATGAAGATATTTTCCAGAGTATCACTTATGGGTGTATAACTTTCAAAGGCTCTGGGACGAGTCCTTCTCTGGGAGTAGTTCCCTCGGCCCCTCTTCCGGTTGCTGCCGTTACCATTGTTATTGTTGTTATCTGGCTGGCGACCACCCTGATTCTGATTTCCGACGTTAACTTCAACTTTCCCCGAGCTGTCTCCAGTCTGTTTGATGGCGCCATTGCTCTGAATTTCCTCCTTATCAGTTGTTTTAACCTTTCGGTTTGCGTATACCTCTTCCCGGCGTAGATGTACGTTGGCTTTCTCGTAGAATAACTCTCTAGTGTGGGGCGGTTTGCCTGCCAAGTAACTCCCTAATTCAGTGTCCTTATCTACTCCGTCAATCAGTGCTGCGACAATGGTCGGTTCATGAGGATCTTTAACCTCAGTGGCAGCCAAATTGAAACGATCCAGGTACATCTTTAGACTCTCGCCTGGTCGCTGTTTGACAAGGAATAAATCGATCACGCTTTTTGTCTTCTGTGCGTAGATACGGAATTGTTCTACGAACTTCTCGCTCAGCTCACTGAAGCTAGAAATCGATCTCGCCGGCAGGCGAGTAAACCATAACAAAGCCACGTCCTCCAGGAATATGGGAAACGCTTTACACTTAACCGCGTCAGAAGCGGCGGCAGCGGTCATCGACCAAGAGTATCTCATTAGGTGTTGGACAGGATCAGATCTTCCCGCATATCGGTTCATTTATGGCATGTTGAAACGCCTTGGAAAAGTCGCATCCAAAATATCGTCAGTAAAAGGAGTATGACTGCGGTCGATCCCCCAATCTTCGTTCCACTGTCCGCGGCTGTCGGCCAGAATCTGGTGGACCATGGCTGCAACATTTGCACTGGTCAAAGGAGGTTCAGGGTCAGTGCCTCTGGCCCGACGAGGTTCTCTGATCTCTCTTCGGGAAGCAGCCACAAAATCCGGGGCTCGGACAGGGCTTCGCTGCCCCTTGTTATCATAAGTATGCGTGTGGCGACGGGGCTGAGGTGGTCTGTTACGCACAGGACTGTTCACATCTCGAGTCCTGAGAGCCGTTGCTTGACCATTCACATTACGATTTGGGGGCCCGCCCCTAGTTCTTCTTCTTCCTGTGAGGGCAGGGTTCCGAACCGAAGCTGTTCTATGTTTTCGGCTCTCTCATATGGTCGCCGCGGAGGTCTCGGCGATTCTTCAGACGAAGAAGAATATACTGGGGTGAGTGGACGAACCAGTGATGCTCTTTGCCTTGCTAGCTCATCAAGTCTTCTATCCATAGCCGTCAAATTTTGCCGCAGGATGGAACTTTCCTGCCTTTGGGCAGCCAACTCATCAAACAACCTATCCCACATTTCGGCGAAGCGAGAGAGATCCCCCTCAGTGACAGGAGCAGCAGGATCATAGTGGTCATCATCACTCTCTCTTATGCGCAAAGAGCTCGAACCGGGTCGAGCAGAGGTTCCGGGACGATAGGAGTGGGTCATATGTTCTTTTCCAGGTCGAGTTGTAGTCTGACCATCAGTTCGGATAGCTGCGGTTCGTGGAGGGCAATTCGCTGCGCCCCCCTGAGATCGGCTCGTGGTTGTGGTACGCGGAGGCTGCGAGGTGTTACCTCGGGATCGAGTAACAACCCCTTCAGTGGCACGGATCGTCTCATTCTCATCGACTCGGAACGTGGTGTCTTCATCGGATCGGTTCGCCCCCTGCGCTCCGCGATCCAGAGTTTCTTCATTGCCCAGTTCGTGCACACTCTCCTCCATCGTTTCGTTGGTCTGCGAAGCTTTAGATCTTTTTCCAGCCATGATATCTGAATCGCTGGAATCCTCAAAGCAGCGAATAGTGAAACTTTAGGACTCAGTTTCTCAGTGAAAGCACCAAAAATGTTAGATCGAAATTTGGACCTAACACCCAAATTGTTATGAACAGTAGAGAATTTCAAATGAAGAACAAGGAAAAAGAAAATAACACTCAGAATTTATAGTGGTTCGGCGTTAACGAGCCTACGTCCACTTTATATATTATTGATTATTCTTTAAAAGCTAATACAACAATGATTTCTCTCCATATTTCAGTAGTTTGACAATAATGGCGGATTCAGTACTCAATATTGCCAAAAAGATCCCGAAAAATGCCAAGCTCTGGGCTATTTATAGCTGATTTTGTCAGGCGGATCGTGGACACGTGGCACGAATCCCGAGAGCATCGGATCGCATCGCCACCGTTGGAGAAACAGTCAAATTAGCCGTTGTGGACAGGAGTCGTGATCTGCTTGAAAATCGGATCGTGCAGATGGGGAGAATCGGTCCAAGTGACGGTTAGGGACACGCGTCGCCAGATCCGTGCGATTCGGATCGCTGAAGACTAGCTCGTGCTTGAACAGGTCAGAGGGTTCGCCATGCACCAGGGGATCGGATCGGTTTGCTCGGGGTAACAATGTAAGTTTGTATCGGATCGCCCGGCTGCGTCGTTCGCTGATGAGATGGGGCGATCCGATATTGGGCGAGACGATGGTGCGCGATCCGACGGTGGTCGAGACGATGGTACGCGAATCGATATTGGGCGAGACGATGGTGCGCGATCCATTCCTTCATGTCCTTAGATATCGTGGTTTCCTGCTTTCCTCTTACGAATGATCCTGGGTGGCTTGGTCAAAAAGCGAGCCAACAAAAATGAATACCGTTGATGACGTGGTCACCATCGTCAGAATTATTTTCCAGCGATCGAAGCGAGATCCATGCTTTTATTAAAAAAAACTTTTAAAATCCATTTATTTCCGAAACTCATTAAAATAATCCAAATATTTTCCTTTTCAAATCTTTGGAAAACTATTTTCAAATTCGTCGGAAATTGTGATTCCTTGATTCCCAACTCAAATTCATTTCCCATTTACAAACTCCATTTATAAACTTCACTTATATAATTCTAGTTTTATATAAGTTTACTTTAAATAGGTTCTTTCTTGTTTAAATTCTTACTAAAAAACTTTATTTAGGTTAAATTTATAACCAACCCATGTAAAAGGAGATAAGATTATCTTATCCAAACAAGTAGCCAATACCCATAACTATTCAGGCGGAACTACCAAGAAAAATATACAATCCATCAAGAAATAATTAGTTAAAAATCTCTTTTTATATAATATCTTGGTAAAATTATTTCATTTACTAATTCTCTAAAAAAAAATTATGTCAATTTTCCTTGTTCAAGTGTTTAGAAATCTCTATCGATCACGTCAGCTAAATGCTTCGATGTTGAATTTATATACCACTCAACAGATAAACAAACACAATTCAAAACATTTTTATAACACTAACAAGTACGCCCTCACACACACACACACACATATATATATATATATACACACACACACACACTCAAACTCAATCTAGTGCATTATTAACCCCATCTCTATTGAGTTACGCCACATAGCCAAAGTTATTACTTAACCTTATGCTATGATACCTCACGAACGACCCATTTTTCTCATGCAGCTTAAGCCAACATTTAACTACACATGTCAACTCAAAATGCGTAGAAAATGCAGATGGTAAGAAGAAAGAACTTAAAGGGTGAGAAAGTAGAAAGAAAAGTCATAACAGAAGAATATAAAGAACACAAACACATCAGAATCAGAGTAGACGTGAATCTCACAATGGAATAAATAAAATATAATATATCAATGCTCTTTACACAAAGAGAAAACCAGTGTATATATGTAATACAACATCAGAGTACATAACCAAATTAGCCGATAAAATGATGATAAATACAACA
Source organism: Allium sativum (assembly GCA_030737875.1). NCBI lineage: Eukaryota > Viridiplantae > Streptophyta > Magnoliopsida > Asparagales > Amaryllidaceae > Allium > Allium sativum. Next base: position 434,277,130 of record CM060918.1, on the reverse strand, counting down.
CATACATCAAAAATAAACTAATATGAAAAAATACGAGAAAACATCCTGACTACAGCTCCTCTTCTAAAGCTCCAAGCAAATCTAGTGCAACTTGGAAAAGATACTCGGTCTGACCCGAGTATTACATACACGGATCAGTATAGGACACTTTTAGTGACAAATCTCACATCGCAAACACTTGCTTAACTTTTGAAAACCTTTTAAAAGAATGGAATTCTCATAAGAAAGACCACACATAAACATGGCATGTGTTTTTACCTTATGATACCCAGATCACTTTTTATATCGAAAATCCAGTAATATTATAATAATGTCTATCAAACCACAACTAAAATAGGAATATAGTCGGAAAGCTTGCATCTCACTTTCCAACATAGTTGGTTTACAAATAAAACGTACGACTCGTATTGGAGATTGGATTTCCAACATGACTAGGTATGGAACCACCTTCCGAAGTGTCCTCTAGAGATGGAACACTGGGGCTCAACAATAACAGCTTGTATCCCGGTCACACACGACCGACCACCCATTCAACTTGAGTGTACCTAATATATCATCACCACGGTTGTTGGCCTTCCAACTGTTCTCATTACGAAGCATACAAAAAAGGGATAATTGATTTGCAAAAATTACTTGATGAGGCTTGAGGCTTGAGGTCACGATTACCTTTTTGAGACAACACATATAACTTTTAATGCCAAATTGTCAGATCCCCAAATCACTAATTGATTTGCACAAATATACACTGGGTGTTAAGCTAAAAGAAGTTACCTTCTCCGCCATCATACTTGGTATATTTATAAAAATCAGCATATGTGATCTTAGGAAATTCCCTCTTAGACATTCATCCATACAAATTCATTCTAGGACTGAATGGAATAGAAGATACCTTAGAACAAAGAGGTTTATTGGTACGAGTATAATCAAGGTTGTTAACCAGAGATATCAGCGAGCAACCCTTCCACTCAGAAGATTTAAATCTTTAAATAATCTCATAATAATCTATGCATGTTAGTTTTTGAACGAAAAGTTAGTTCGAAGTGGTTTTGGGTTCAGCTCCCATCCGGGTCTCTTCGAACTAACAGGGTAAAAGTCTAAAAGCAATATTTATCGATAGTTGGGTTTTTAACTATCAAATCAAAAGCAGTACAGATCAGTACTTCGGGAGCTTAGACCATTCAATTAAAACTATTTGTTAAAACCATTCTTATCGATTCTTACAAATCGATTCTATAAACTTATCTTAGTAGATCTCATATTTTTTGTTATTTGGAAAACAATAGCCAATACATATATCCTTTAGAATAAACACTTTCACCAAACTCCTCTTTATTTCCTTTACCCTGAAAATATCATTATATTTTCACAAAACCTATTTTTATTTCCTTTATTTTGGAAATATCTCTATATAAACATAAACCGCTTTTTCATTTCCTTTAATTTGGAAATATTTGTATGGATACATAAAACCTCATTTTTGATTTCCTTTACTTTAGGAAAATATCACTATATATACATAGCCAATTGGTATAAGTCAAATTACAATTCTTAAAAGGGTTTAACAATGTCATATGCTAAATTGTTTATACTAACACTTATGGAAATAATAATTCCAATATTTACTTCCTTTTCCAAACCCATATAACTTATCATATACATTAACCCGAAAATCATAACTATTAACTTATTCCTTGGAATAAGTGTATTCAACACTTATACTATTTTCATTATCTAGAAAATTGTCTTGTACACTTAACCGAACAGTATAAGTATAATCATACTTCAAATATGGGACAAACAATGTTAAGTAATACATTGTTAACCTAAAACCCAATAGTTTATCACATTTTAAAACCTTGCAAATAACGTTGCAATATTATTTTTCTTATAAAAATAATAAATTATTTCCAACATCTTTACCATTACAAACTAATATCATCCTCAAATAAATCTGAAGTCATTCAACTTGGGGTATTCTATTTACCTCTTACACCTTGATCGATAACATTCTTGTCTTAAGATAAATAAAAGTTTGTAGCTCAAAACTGATATAAACTAAGGTATTATAAAAATCTCATCTTCTATTTCATTTAAAATATGGTTTAATAAACCATACTTACTTTTGAAAATCTCCTTTCAATTATTTCCACTTTCACTTTATTCATTGATTAAGTAAAACTCTTTATTAACACTCAATACTTTTAGCTTTAAACTTCTTTAAATAATTTTGTTTATAACTCAGATTTATTACAAAAATCCTTTACCAATCTTTTTTAATAACCTTCTTTTTATTTATGAACATCTTCTTCCAATTAGACTCATTTTTACTTAATTTCATTTTTAAATAAATTCTTACCAAGACAAATTTTTTGGTTTTAATTCTCTTCAATAAAATTCTTTTATAACTTGGATCCATTAACCCAATCCTTTATCCAAAAACATTAAGCATCTTATTATCTAACATAATTTGGATTATATTTCTAAAATCCATTTATCATATTCTTATATCCGAAATAACATTTTCCTTTTGAAATTTTTGAAATCGCTTTTCGATTAACATCCTTTTAAATAGTTCAATTATTAAGTAATACTTATTTAAAACTGTCACCTTGGTTTTAAACCTCTTTATAAACTTTGTTCATAACACATGGGTTCGTTATCCAATTCCTATACAATACCCTTTCTAAAGTTCAACTAAAATCTTATTACTACTCGATTACCTTCTTAAATGAATTTTCCTTCAAAAAGGTAATCATTTTTAATTATTGTTAATTAAAAATGATAATAAGTTCAAAATTAATTAAAGTAAAAGCAGTTTACTTCATCAAAAACTAAGAATAAAATAATTAATTTCTCTTACAAAGCTATTAAATAATAATTAACTTTATTAATAATCGTCAGCTAAATAATCATCTTGTTTCATAGTTAATTAAAAGATTATTCATCCTTTTAAGAAATTGTTTTAAGTCGAAACGAGTATTTGTTAAAACCATTTCTATTCAATTAATTGAAAATGGAATTCATTAAATATCCAATCCTAATTGGAATAGTTTACTTAGTCAACATGAAACATATAGTTAACTTGTTAATTAAGTTCAATTAATCATTTTTTTTAAATTAATTAAAATAATCCCACTTAATTGTTCTTAAACAATTAATCTAAATTATTAATTCTTAGGTTAATTACGGACTTACTTGCTTATACAACTCATTTAAAATATAAGGAGTTTTCATAATAAATCATTTCATAATTACTTATAAAATTAACTAATAAATATTGATTTTCTTTTAATCAAACTTTTATTTAAAATAATTAATATAAAATAGATTTCAAAATTTGACTTCAGTTATAAAATAAATTTTATAACTTAATTTTAGTTAATTCACCTTACGGGAAATCTACGTCTTAAAAAGATGGATTATTAGGTCATCTACTTCCAATCACTTAATCAATGTAGTTTATTGATTAGTAAACATCAACATTTAGTTCCAATTCAAGAATCAATAACTAAAACATCATCCAAACATCTTAGTTCAACAATTCATATAATAACATGAAATCCAATAATATTAAAATATTTGAGGAATCCAGTTGGATCCCTCTGTCCTGTTTCTCCTTGCATCACAGTTAATATAATAGTTTATATATGTGTAGAAACAGACAACTCAACTAATTCATTTAAAAATGAATCTTCTTCTTACAGGAAGATAATGTCAGGGTTTATCTGTTCATAGGCGAAAATTTATAACTATAACCAAATAGTCCAAGCAATAAACAAAAATGAATCCAAACAATAACAAGCAATCAGCCAATCATATCATATAAATAAATATCGATTAAATAATAGATATTTATATCATGATATAATTTAAGCAGTATTCTAGAAAGTTTTAGTTGACAACTCATCAGTCGTTTGATCGACGATTCGGCATCGTTTCAATTAATTTTAAACAAACATTTAAAATTAAACAAAAATCTGACTTGCTCCTATCAACTCCAAATCATCAAGACTTGTACTATTCGTCGATACGGTCCCAACACTTCTTGTTTCATCAGATTCTGATAACGAATGAATAAATTATAATTATTACAATATTTATTTGAATTCATATATTTTTAAATTGGCTAACCTCTTCATTAACAATCCTTAATTACTTATTTAAGTTATATAACCTTCTTCCCTTTACAGTGAAAAACACGACCTCCTCCTATAGACAAACCCATGACCGAATTTTACTCTTCACCTTACTCCCTCTTTACCCCATGATTCCACAAATGAACCACACCATTCTTCTTCTCATAAAATCACCATCCCCATATCCCTTTTATGTCAAAATAGATCTCCCCTTACTGATCGCGTTCATCAGCCTAGAACTATTCATACCACAGGAAGACATCGACATCTTTCATCACAAAATCCCCCAAAATTATGCACATAAAGGCTAATCGATCCCACAAATTCCAAAACAATCTTAGAAACACCTAAAACCACCTCAAATCACCACAACTCCTAACTCTAGGCTATTGTTCTCAAATTCGAACTGCACCAAACTTGATTGCACACCGCAATACCCATATAGAATTGAAGAGCATCTCAAGATAAATCCTAATATAAAAGTTTTGGATTTTTTTTATGATTTTAATTCGAATTTCTAATGATTTTACAAATCATGTTTTTATTTTTGGTGGAGGCTCAGGACTCATTGACTATAGAACGAAATGTATAAGGGTTTAGGGATTGTAAACGATATTATATAGCAAGGTCTAATATATTTTTATTCGATTATAATCATTATAATATGCTATCGCTAACGTAACGACCCGTATTTTGACGATCTTAGTTATCTGATATACAACACATATCGAACATCCAAGGATCGAAAATAACCGAATGGTTAATGAAATAAGTTAGAGGGTGAGAATAGATAAGATAGAAACTTATAGAATAGAAGAAGAAGAACATCATTAGAGTAAACACGAATCTCATAGTGGAACGAATAAAATATAACATAACTTTTGAAATACAAATAGTATATGTATACAATAACATTGCAGAACACTTACAACAACAGCGGGAAAACACAATAGCCATATAATCCTGAAGCCTCCTGCTCTAAGCTCTCCAAGTGCCTCTGTGAAATCCCGACTACTTGACTACCCGCACAAATTTAGGAACCCAAGAGTTTAGGGAAATAAAAACAAAATAAACTCCGGGTCAGTCATGGGACTAGTATGAGCAAAACAGTTTGAACAAGTAAATAATATCTCATAAGACCACGCCGTATAACGGAACGGGTTTTTCCCTTATGAGAATCCAAAATATCTTTATATCAAAAACCCTTTGATATTATAATAATGTCTATCAACCACAATATAATAATCATCTAGCAGAAACGCTTTCATCCCACGTTCTACATATATACTATACAATCAAAACTGCAAGCACGTATTGGGTAATGGATTTCCAACTATGACAATGTATGGAACCACCTTCCGATCAGTGTACTCTAGGAATGATACACTAGAGTTTAACAAGAACATCTTGCAACTCAGCCACACATGACCGACCACTCATTTCGCTTGAGTGTATTGAATGTATACCACCAACGGTTGGGATCAGCAACCATTTCCCATATTTATATATATATATATATATATATATATATATATATATATATATATATATATGGGACAACATTGACAGATTAACGAAGCAAATTAATATTCTCTAGATAGGTGATTATACACCCTACTTCGGAGCGACCGACTTAGCCATGTTGCCTGCCCGATTTTTGTCATTTACCGGATGTTTAGGCCAGGGGTTACGACTACTTTTCATTCATTGATAACACGATCACTTTGAATGCCACATTATCAAATCCATTAATCATTAATTGGTTTACACAAATATTCTGGATGTTATGCTAAGGGAATAAACCCATTGCAACCATATATATTTATACAGACCAACCCATTCGATCATTGGAAATACTTTGTCAGACATTCGTCCATTTACTTTTCGTTTTGGATTGAACGAAACCGAAGGCACTATTCAGTACATCCATCCTAGGCAATCTCTACCTAGGACTTATACAACAACCCTTGTAATTTAATCCATCTTCAATTTTCTTTGGCATATATGATTCTTAACGCTTATGCAAATATGGAGTGGTTCTTTGGATAAGAATCCAACCGGTCTCTCCATATTAAAAACGTAAATATGGTCAAAACTTGATAGTCTATGATTTAACTATCAAATGAAAACATGTCGGTGTACAAACAATGATCTTATTCCTAGATAGAAATTCAATCTATCAATCATCATCATATATATACACATATATATTCATATTTCCTTATTTTCTATATTTAGAAAATATATGTTATTAACTCTAGAAAACATTTCCAATCCTCATTCACGTTCATTAACTTTTTAAAATCATCAGTCCCTAAATGTAAACTAGTAATTGAACAAACCCCTAAGTATAAATCCCGAAGGCCGAAACCAACATCACATCGATACTCTGGAAACCGTTCAACCTAACTAATCTCGGGTTAGTTTCTAGGTTCCTTTAACTCCGTTTCTTAACAAATCATTGCTTACGTAACTCTCGGATTTAGTTTATGAATCCTATTTTTTTTATAAACACATTGGTTATAACGATAACGTTATAATCCTTACTTCTGAAATATCTAACTTAAAATCTAATTCTATTAACTCAAATCAATTAACCCTAACTCCATTAACTTTAACACGATTAACTTTAATTCATTAACTCTTATCACTTAACTCCTTTCGAATAAACTATATTCGATTTACTTTATTGGCTTTATAAAGATTTCCCTTTTTATAAACTTTATCCATTAAAAAAGATTCCTTTTAACAGCGTTTATTTATAAAATTTACTTTTACTAACAGTTCTTCACTTTATAAATGTTATTTTAATAACGTTTCTCCACTTATAAGGATTTCCTTTTAAAAACGTTTTCCTTTTCATAACGGTTTCCCTTTTATAACATCCTATTCCTTTGTAAATAATTTCCTTTTTATAACATCCTATTCCTTTATAAATGCTTTCCTTTTCAATTCTATTTATTCTCTAAATAAATATTTCTCATAATAATTCTATTTATTTTCTAAATAAATATTCCTTTTATCACTTCACTTCTATTCATTAAATCCTCATTATAAATTGGTAAGTGAATAAATTCCTCAGTGTTAAATCCCGAAGGCCGGAACCAACATTAGATCAACACTTTGAGATTTACTCAACTCAATCAACGTATAACTAGTTCTAATTACTCAAAAACCATACCCTATTCTCTTTAACATTTTTAAATCGATTCTATTTATTTTCTAATAAATATTCCTTTTATGAAATCCTATGATTTTATAAATATTTCATTTTCAATATACGTTTTGAAAATTCCCTTTTTTTACTTTCCAGGATATATTATGGTATTTAAAATACCCAATAACATGATCAATCTCATCCAAACATATAAAATCAATAACCGATTTTATACCATAGCATATATCACGATATATTATAAACAGTAAAATAAATGTTGAGGAATCATGTCGGATCCCTCCAACCTGTTACCCTGCATCCACAGATGTTACACAGTATAATATACATCAATTTCATTCCAACATGAAATATACTGATACAGAATCAAATATTGATTGTCGATTTCCATCTATAACTAGATCTACGTTTTCAATCAAATCTATTTAACAGTCCAACAAATCAGTACACAACAATCAAAATAAAGTACATTTTATAAAAATATAAACTGATCTGAGTTAGTGAGTTTTACTCACATTGTCCGTAATCGTTAAACAACGATAATCGATTGTCGGTTCTAATCAGATAATTTTATCCCATCGCAAATCCAGACAGCTTTGAATCGTTTCCATTCAAATTCCATGTTGTAGCCCTCGTCCATACGATCATGTCGGATCTTGTTTTGTCTAATTTTGATAATGTATAAGATAGATATTAAATATTTTAGTTCATACATTAATTAACTAAACTTTAGACAAATTGTTCTTAACTTAATTGGGCCTCACCATCTCCCATCAGCCCATTACCCATTTGAAAAGCCCAAGCTAACTTCACTGACCCTGATGTAAAAGTGACGCCTTCATCTCTCCCAAAGGAAATGCTACTCTCCTTCTTGAACGTTTGGAGTTCTTTTTGCCCATCACTTCCTCCTCCTCACGTTATTCAATATACAAAGCCACCATTTCAAAATCCCTAAAATATCATGCAAATAAATGGACGCAACAGTATTCTCTAATCCCTTCAGCTCTTCTTCTTTCTTGAACGATCCTTCTGCTCCCTTACTTCTCCATCACAGCAAGAATTTAAAACCACCCATAAGCTACAGAGACCCCTGTAACATTCGAAACCATCCAAAACTCTCCCCTTATCAATTATCAATTAGCAACGAACCCTTTTCCACTCCACCGTTCATGACTTAATGAACTGAAACCAACTTTCCATGCTCATCTCAGTCCTCTTCAACATAACCAATAAGCACCCCAAAGAAAAAATTGAAACAGCAAATGAAACCATTCCTACCGAAATCAAAGCCACCCTCACCAACAACTCTCGTTTTCTTCCCAAATGATATTATAGGAACCCAGCATCTCAGTAATATCATTAACAAACTCAACTCTTCCTATCACAACCCAAGCACCAAACCCATCACTTAATTCCGACTGCCTTCTTCAATAAGACCAGCTACTCAAATGTTCAGCACAACGAATCCCTTCTCCGCCTCATGTACACGAACAGCATGCCACAAACCCCTCCCAAAACCAATTTCCAACTGCAGTACCATAAAAAAACCGCTCCACCCTTATTCGCACTTCACCTCCTCTTTCACCTGGTACCGCTCTTGCACAACTCGATCACCTCCATTTCAGATCCATCGAACAACCTTAAGCTGTCGATCCCAGAAAACCATCGACACAAAATTTCCCAAAACTCCTTAAAAAAAACTGCTAAACTCCTAATCGCTTCACAGTATATCCATACAACTCGAATCGATGCTCCATCTCCCCATTTTCATCAACCCTAGAACTCGAGTAAGCAACGCTATTCAAAGCGCAGCGACGAACAACGTATTCAAACCCAGTAAATCGGCCATAGATTCAAAGAGAATTTGATAAGGATTTCGAAAATATATATTACGTGACTTTTGGATTTTTGCTTGATTTTATTTTGAGGTTTCTTCGATTGAATGAATGAAAGGGAATTCAGTTTTTTTTGGAATGAAATGGCGGCTGAGAGAAAATAGATTAGGTTAGAGAGAGTCAAGGCCTATTTATAGTGAAAAGGAGTTAGATATTTTTGCCAAGATATTTTATAATATTATAGTGTTTTAAATTCACTTGAACATGTAAGCTCGCCACAACCACTCGGAAGCTCCAATTTCGATGAAACTGGAAACTCTGCTATGTTGGAATATCCTCGAACTCAATAAAACTGGTTTCGTAAAATTCTGAACTCGTTGGTAAAAATAGTATTTTCTTGTGTTATAAAATCGAATAAATATTTAGTTGATTTACAAACACTTCTATCCAACGATAATAAATAAATATTATCGTTCCAATTCAAATACGATTTTTCTTAAGCTTCAAATTCAATTTAATTTCATATTAAATTCCATATTAAAGTCCATATTCGATTCAGTTATTTTTAATAACTCGTATACTCTGAATTTAAGTTATTCAACTTTTGATTCAACCACTTTCATATTTAAATAAATTAAATATTCAGACGCTAAAAACCTGGGACATTACATTCTTTCCCCCTTAAAATAATTTCGTCCTCGAAATTGCCAAGGTAGAAAACAAACCCTATTGACTGGTTATAACTTATTTGTTCACTTCTTAACTTCAGTTTCAACTGAACCAATTTAATTTCAACTAAATACGTATTCATTCCTACTAACGAAAATTTTCAAAATGCTGAAAATTTCCTAATACCTTAACTTTTCGAAAAATTTCGCCAGCACCTCCTTTGTACAACTCTATCGGTGCAACTACCACTCGCCTCTCTAGGCTTTCTCCAACCGAACAGAAAATCAAACAGCGAAGCGGCTTGCCAAATCGGCTCATAAATTCCAAACTCATATAAAATATAAACTTGTACCTTTTTGTTGGGCATATCACTATATCCCTTCCATTTGTGAACAACTTAGCATATACCATCGTCATCCTAATCAAACTCATATCAATTCTTAATTCCAAATCCCGAACTTATCAATTCAAATCCATTCCAGATTATATTTAACTTTTTCTAAGTTAAATTAAAATTTATTTATTCACTTTTACCTTCCTAATCTATTTAACTTCATTAGTTAAATTTAAATTCCAGAATTTTAAATTCCCGGGTGTATTTCAGATCAATTTTAAATCATAACACCAATTCAAAACCTTTGAATTTCTAAACAACTTGTTTCTTCAAAACAATTTGAAAACAAAACCTTTGGTAGTAATTCGCCACTTAAAAACTCGAAAATCACACGGACGATGTATCGATCCATCCTCGGAATTATTTTCCAGTCATCAAGGTGAGTTCAATATCATACCTATTTCAAATTGAAAAACACTTTCAAAATCTCCCAGGAACTTAAAATTTCCATATTTTAATTCCAAATCCTTATTTAAATTCAGATTTATTTCATATTATTTCATGTACTTTACTTATATGAATCCTAATTGGTTATTTATAACCGTTTCACCTTTTTATAGTCTCATTCGATTATACTAACAACCGACACAACCAATTATACTATAACAATTTCAAGGCATATATTTCCTTTATAACAAAATATATTTCGGGTAAAATTTATTCCATTTACCCTCTTACAAAACATACCATGTCGGTTCATCGTATTCAACTGTTTATAAAACTCCTACCGATTCAGTGGATCAAACTGATCGTCCAGAATTCATAAGCCAATCAATCAACAAATCTCCACAATATAAAATCATTTTATATTAAATAACATATACGCACTCGTATATATACACTCAACTCAATCTAGGATATTACTAACCCCATCTCTACTGAGTTATGCCACAGAGCCAAGGTATAACTTAACCTTTGCTCTGATACCAACTGTAACGACCCGGATTTTGACGATCTTGTTTATCCGATATACAACACATATCGAACATCCAAGGATCGAAAATAACCGAATGGATAATGAAAGAAGTTAGAGGGCGAGAGTAGATAAGATAGAAACTTATAGAATAGAAGAAGAAGAAGAACAGCATCATCAGAGTAAACACAAATCTCATAGCAGAACGAATAATATATAACATAACTTTTGAAATACAAACAGTATATGTATACAATAACATTGCAGAGTACAAAACTTACAACAACAGCGGGAATAAACAATAGCTATATAATCCTGAAGCCTCCTGCTCCAAGCTCTCCAAGTGCCTCTTGAAATCCCAACTACTTGACTGCGCGTACAAATTTAGGCACCCAAGAGTTTAGGGAAAAAACAAACAAACTCCAGGTCAGCCATGGGACTGGTGTGAGTAAAATAGTTTTAACAGTTTGAACAAGTAAACGATATCTCATAAGACCACGTCGTATAACGAAACAGCTTTTTCCCTTATGAGAATCCAAAATATCTTTATATCAAAAACCCTTTGATATTATAATAATGTCTATCAACCACAATATAATAATCATCTAGTAGAAATGCTTTCATCTCACGTTCTACATATATAGTATACAATCAAAACCGCAAGCATGTATTGGGTAATGGATTTCCAACTATGACAAGGTATGGAACCACCTTCTGATCAGTGTACTCTAGGAACGATACACTGGAGTTCAACCAGAACATCTTGCAACTCAGCCACACATGACCAACCACTCATTTCGCTTTAGTGTATCGAATGTATATCTCCAACGGTTGGGATCAACAACCTTTTCTCGTGTATATATATGGGACAACATTGATAGATTAAAGAAGCAAATGAATATTCTCTAGATAGGTGATTATACACCCTACTTCGGAGCGACCGACTTTGCCATGCTGCCTACCGATTTTTGTCATTTACCGAATGTTGAGGCCAGAGGTTACGACTAATTTTCATTCATTGATAACACGATCACTTTGAATGCCACATTATCAAATACATTAATCATTAATTGGTTTACAAAAATATTCTGGATTTTATGCTAAGGGAATAAATCCATTGCAACCATATATATTTATACAGACCAACCCATTCGATCATTGGAAATACTTTGTCCGACACTCGTCCATTTACGTTCGTTCTAGGATTGAACGAAATCGAAGGCACTATTCAGTAAATCCATCCTAGGCAATCTCTACCTAGGACTTATACAACAGCCCTTGTACTTTACTCCGTCTTCAATTTTCTTTGGCATATATGATTCGCAATGCTTAAGCCAATACGGAGTGGTTCTTTGGATAAGAATCCAACCGGTCTCTCCATATTAACAACGTAAATATGGTCAAAACTTGATAGTCTGTGATTTAACTATCAAATGAAAACATGTCGGTGTACAAACAACGATCTTATTCCTAGATAGAAATTCGATCAATCATCATCATATATATATATACATATATATTCATAGTTCCTTATTTTCTATATTTAGAAAATATATGTTATTAACTCTGGAAAACATTTCCAACCCTCATTCACGTTCATTAACTTTTCAAAATCTTCAGTCCCTAACTGTAAACTAGTAAGTGAACAACCCCCTAAGTATAAATCCTGAAGGCCGAAACCAACATCAGATCGACACTCTGGAAACCGTTCAACTGAACTAATCTCGGGTTAGTTTATAATTTCCTTTAACTCCGTTTCTTATCAAATCATTGCTTACGTAACTCTCGGATTCAGTTTACGAATCCTATTTTTTTTATAAACACATTGGTTATAACGATAACGTTATAATCCCTACTTCTGAAATATCTAACTTAAAATCTAACTCGATTAACTCAAATCAATTAACCCTAACTCCATTAACTTTAACTTGATTAACTTTAATTCATTAACTCTTATCACTCAACTCCTTTCAAATAAACTATATTCGATTTACTTTATTGGCTTTATAAAGATTTCCCTTTTTATAACGTTTATCCATTAAAAAAGATTCTTTTAAACAGCGTTTATTTATAAAGATTTACTTCTAGTAACGGTTCTTCACTTTATAAATGTTCTTCTAATAACGTTTCTATACTTATAAGGATTTCCTTTTAACAACGTTTTCCTTTTCATAACGGTTTCCCTTTTATAACATCCTATTCCTTTGTAAATATTTTCCATTTTATAACGTCCTATTCCTTTATAAATGCTTTCCTTTTCAATTCTATTTATTTTCTAAATAAATATTCCTTTTAATAATTCTATTTATTTTCTAAATAAATGTTCATTTTATCACTTCACTTCTATTTATTAAATCCTCATTAAAAATTGGTAAGTGAATAAATTCCTCAGTGTTAAATCCAAAAGGCCAGAACCAACATCAAATCAACACTTTGAGATTTACTCAACTCAGTAAACGTATAACAAGTTCTAATTACTCAAAAACCATACCCTATTCTCTTTAACATTTTTAAATCGATTCTATTTATTTTCTAATAAATATTCCTTTTATAAAATCCTATGATTTTATAAATATTTCATTTTCAATATACGTTTTGAAAATTCCCATTTTTTACTTTCCAGTATTCATTATGGTATTTAAAATACCCAATAACATGATCAATTTCATCCAAATATATAAAATCAATAACTGATTTTATATCACAGCATATATCACGATATATGATAAATAGTAAAATAAATGTTAAGGAATCCTGTCGGATCCCTCCAACCTGTTACCCTGCATCCACAGATGTTACACAGTATAATATACATCAATTTCATTCCAACATGAAATATACTGATACAGAATCAAATATTGATTGTCGATTTCTATCTATAACTCGATCTATGTTTTCAATCAAATCTATTTAATAGTCCAACCAATCAATACAAAGCAATCAAAATAAAGTATAGTTTATAAAAATATAAATTGATCTGAGTTAGTGAGTTTTACTCACTTTGTCCGTAATCGTTAAACAACGATAATCGATTGTCGGTTATGATCAGATAATTTATCCCATCGTAAATCCAGACAACTTTGAATCATTTCCATTCTAATTCCATGTTGTAGCGCTCGTCCATACGATCCTGTCGGATCTTGTTTTGTCTAATCTTGATAATGTATGAGATAGATATTAATAATTTTAGTTCATACATTAATTAACTAAACTTTAGACAAATTGTTCTTAACTCAGTTGGGCCTCACCATCTCCCATCAGCCCATTACCCATTTGAAAATCCCAAGCTAACTTCATTAATCCTGATGTAAAAGTGACGCCTTCATCTCTCCTAAAGGAAATGCCACTCTCCTGCTCGAACGTTTGGAGTTATTTTTGCCCATCACTTCCTCCTCCTCACGTTATTGAATATACAGAGCCACCATTTCAAAATCCCCAAAATATCATGCAAATAAATGGACGCAACAGTATTCTCTAATCCCTTCAGCTCTTCTTCTTTCTTGAATGATCCTTCTGCTCCGTTACTTCTCCATCACTACAAGAATTTAAAGCCACCCATAAGCTACAGAGACCCCTGTAACATTTGAAACCATCCAACACTCTCCCCTTATCAATTATCAATTAGCAACGAACCCTTTTCCACATCACCGTCCATGACTTAATGAACTGAAACCAACTTTCCACGCTCATCTAAGTCCTCTTCAACACAACAACTAAGCACCCCAAAGGAAAAATCGAAACAGCAAATGAAACAACTCCTACCGAAATCAAAGCCACCCTCACCAACAACTCTCGTTTTCTTCCCAAATGATATTATAGGAACCTAACTTCTCAGTAATATCATTAACAAACTCAACTCTTCCTATCACAACCCAAGCACCAAACCCATCACTTAATTTCGACTGCCTTCTTCAATAAGACCTGCTACTCAAATGTTCATCACAACCAATCCCTTCTCCGCCTCATGTACCCGAATATCATGCCACAAACCCCTCCCCAAAACCAATTTCCATCTTCAGTATCATAAACTAAACCGCTCCACCCTTATTCGCACTTCATCTCCTCTTTCACTTGGTACCGCTCTTGCACAACTCGATCACCTCAATTTCAGATCCATCGAACAACCTTAAGCTGTCGATCCCAGAAAACCATCGACACAAAATTTCCTAAAACTCCTCAAAAAAAACTGCTAAACTCCTAATCGCTTCCCAATATACCCATACAACTCGAATCGATGCTCCATCTCCCCGTTTTCCTCAACCCTAGAACTCGAGTAAGCAACGCTGTTCAAAGCGCAGTGACGAACAACGTATTCGAACCCAGAAAATCGGCCATAGATTCAAAGAGAATTTGATAAGGATTTAGAAAATATATATTACGTGACTTTTGGATTTTTGCTTGATTTTATTTTGAGGTTTCTTCGATTGAATGAATGGAAGGGAATTCAGTTTTTTCTGGAATGAAATGGCGGCTGAGAGAAAATAGATTAGGTTAGAGAGAGTCAAGGCCTATTTATAGTGAAAAGGAGTTAGATATTTTTGCCAAAATATTTTATAATATTATATTGTTTTAAATTCACTTGAACGTGTAAGCTCGCCACGACCACTCGGAAGCTCCAATTTCGACGAAACTAGAAACTCTGCTATGTCGGAATATCTCGGACACAATAAAACTGGTTTCGTAAAATTCTGAACTCGTTTGTAAAAACAGTATTTTCTTGTGTTAAATAATCAAATAAATATTTAGTCGATTTACAAACACTTCTATCCAACGGTAATAAATAAATATTATCGTTCCCATTCAAATACGATTTTTCTTAAGCTTCGAATTCAATTTAATTTCATATTAAATTCCATATTAAAGTCCATATTCAATTCAGTTATTTTTAATAACTCGTATACTCTGAATTTAATTTATTCAACTTTTAATTCAACCACTTTCATATTTAAAATAAATTAAATATTCAGACGCTAAAAACCTAGGTCATTACATTCTTTCCCCCTTAAAATAATTTCATCCTCGAAATTGCTAAGGTAGAAAGCAAACCCTATTGACTGGTTATAACTTATTTGTTCACTTCTTAACTTCAGTTTCAACTGAACCAATTTAATTTCAACTAAATATTATTCATTCCTACTAACGAAAATTATCAAAAATCCTAAAAATTTCGTAACACCTTAACTTTTCCAAAAATTTCGCCAGCACCTCCTTCGTATAGCCCTATCGGTACAACAACCACTCGCCTCTCTAGGCTTTCTCCTACTCAAAAGAAAATCAAACAGCCAAGCAGCTTGCCAAATCAGCTGATAAATTCCAAACTCATATAAAATATAAACTTGTAACTTTTTGTCGGGCATATCACTATATTCCTTCCATCTATGAACAACTTAGTATATACCATCGTCATCTCAATCAAACTCAAATCAATTCTTCATTCCAAATCCTAAACTGATCAATTCAATTCCGTTCCAGATTATATTTAACTTTATCTAAGTTAAATTAAAATTTATTTATTCACTTTTACCTTCTTAATCTTTTAAACTTCATTAGTTAAATTTAAATTCAGAATTTTAAATTCCTGGGCGTATTTCAGATTAATTTTAAATCATAACACCAATTCAAAACCTTTGAATTTCTAAACAACTTGTTTCCTCAAAACAATTTGAAAACAAAACCTTTGGTAGTAATCTGCCACTTAGAAACTCGAAAATCACACCGACGATGTATCGATCCATCCTCGGAATTATTTTCCAGTCATTAAGGTGAGTTCAATACTATATTTATTTCAAATTGAAAAACACTTTCAAAATCTCCCAGGAACTTAAAATTTCCTTATTTTAATTCCAAATTATGATTTAAATTCATATTAAATTCATCTTATTTCATATACTTTACTTATATGAATCCTAATTGGTTATTTATAACCATTTCACCTTTTTATAGTCTCATTCGATTATACTAACAACCGACACAACCAATTACACTAAAATAATTTCAAGGTATATATTTCCTTTATAACAAAATATATTTTGGGTAAAATTTATTCCACTTACCCTCTTACAAAACATACCATGTCGGTTCATCGTATTCAAGTGTTTATAAAACTCCTACCTATTCAGTGGATCAAATTGATCGTCTAAAATTCATAAGCCACTCAACCAACAAATCTCCACAATATAAAATCATTTTATATTAAATAACATATACGCACTCGTATATATACACTCAACTCAATCTAGGATATTACTAACCCGATCTCTACTGAGTTATGCCATAGAGCCAAGATATAACTTAACCTTTGCTCTGATACCAACTGTAACAATCCGGATTTTGACGATCTTGTTTATCCGATATACAACACATATCGAACATCCAAGGATCGAAAATAACCGAATGGTTAATGAAAGAAGTTAGAGGGTGAGAATAGATAAGATAGAAACTTATAGAATAGAAGAAGAAGAAGAATATCACCATCAAAGTAAACACGAATCTCACAGCGGAACGAATAAAATATAACATAACTTTTGAAATACAAACAGTATATGTATACGATAACATTGCAGAGTACAACACTTACAACAACAGCGGGAATAAACAATAGCTATATAATCTTGAAGCCTCCTGCTCCAAGCTCTCTAAGTGCCTCTGTGAAATCCCAACTACTTGACTATACATACAAATTTAGGTAACCAAGAGTTTAGGGAAAACAAAACAAAATAAACTCCGGGTCAGTCATGGGACTGGTTTGAGTAAAACAGTTTGAACAGTTTGAACAAGTAAACGATATCTCATAAGACCACACCGTATAACGGAACGGGCTTTTCCCTTATGAGAATCCAAAATATGTTTATATCAAAAACCCTTTGATATTATAATAATGTCTATCAACCATAATATAATAATCATCTAGCATAAACGCTTTCATCTCACGTTCTACATATATAGTATACAATCAAAACCGCAAGCACGTATCGGGTAATGGATTTCCAACTATGACGAGGTATGGAACCACCTTCCGATCAGTGTACTCTTGGAACGATACACTGGAGTTCAACAAGAACATCTTGCAACTCAACCACACATGACCGACCACTCATTTCGCTTGAGTGTATCGAATGTATATCACCAACGGTTGGGATCAACAACCGTTTCCCGTATATATATATATATATATATATATATATATATATATATATATATATATATATATATATATATATATATATATACAACATCGATAGATTAAAGAAGCAAATGAATACTCTCTAGATAGGTGATTATACACGCTACTTCGGAGCGACCGACTTAGCCATGCTGCCTGCCCGATTTTTGTCATTTACCGGATGTTGAGGCCAGAGGTTACGAATACTTTTCATTCATTGATAACACGATCACTTTGATTGCCACATTATCAAATCCGTTAATCATTAATTGGTTTACACAAATATTTTGGATGTTGTGCTAAGGGAATAAATCCGTTGCAACCATATATATTTATACAGACCAACCCATTCGATCATTGGAAATACTTTGTCAGACATTCATCAATTTACGTTCATTCTGGGATTGAACGAAACCGAAGGCTCTATTCAATACATCCATCCTAGGCAATCTCTACCTAGTACTTATACAACAGCCCTTGTACTTTAATCTGCTTCAAATTTCTTTGGCATATATGATTCGCAACGCTTGTGCCAATACAGAGTGGTTCTTTGGATAAGAATCCAACCTGTCTCTCCATATTAACAACGTAAACATGGTCAAAACTTGATAGTTTGTGATTTAACTATCAAATGAAAACATGTCGGTGTACGAACAACGATCTTATTCCTAGATAGAAATTCGATCGATCGATCATCATCATCATATATATATATACATATATATTCATATTTCCTTATTTTCTATATTTAGAAAATATATGTTATTAACTCTGGAAAACATTTCCAATCCTCATTCACATTCGTTAACTTTTCAAAATCATCAGTCCCTAACTGTAAACTAGTAAGTGAACAACCCCCTAAGTATAAACCCCGAAGGCCGAAACCAACATCAGAACGATACTATGGAAACCGTTCAACTTAACTAATCTCAGGTTAGTTTCTAATTTCCTTTAACTCCGTTTCTTATCAAATCATTGCATACGTAACTCTCGGATTCAGTTTACGAATCCTAATTTTTTTATAAACACGTTGGTTATAACGATAACGTTATAATCCCTACTTCTGAAATATCTAACTTAAAATCTAACTCGATTAACTTAAATCAATTAACCCTAACTCCATTAACTTTAACTCGATTAACTTTAATTCATTAACTCTTATCGCTTAACTCCTTTCGAATAAACTATATTCGATTTACTTTATTGGCTTTATAAAGATTTCCCTTTTTATAACGTTCATCCATTTAAAAAGTTTCCTTTTAACAACATTTATTTATAAAGATTTACTTTTAGTAACGGTTCTTCACTTTATAATTGTTCTTTTAATAACATTTCTCCACTTATAAGGATTTCCTTTTAACAACGTTTTCCTTTTCACAACGGTTTCCCTTTTATAACATCCTATTCCTTTGTAAATAATTTCCTTTTTATAACATCCTATTCCTTTATAAATGCTTTCCTTTTCAATTCTATTTATTTTCTAAATAAATATTCCTTTTAATAATTCTATTTATTTTCTAAATAAATATTCCTTTTATCACTTCACTTCTATTCATTAAATCCTCATTTTAAAATGGTAAGTGAATAAATTCCTCGGTGTTAAATCCCGAAGGCCGGAACCAACTTCAGATCAACACTTTGAGATTTACTCAACTCAATCAACGTATAACAAGTTCTAATTACTCAAAAACCATACCCTATTCTCTTTAACATTTTTAAATCGATTCTATTTATTTTCTAATAAATATTTCTTTTATAAAATCCTATGATTTTATAAATATTTCATTTTCAATATACATTTTGAAAATTCCCTTTTTTTACTTTCCAATATTCATTATGGTATTTAAAATACCCAATAACATGATCAATCTCATCCAAACATATAAAATCAATAATCGATTTTATATCACAGCATATATCACGATATATGATAAATAGTAAAATAAATGTTGAGGAATCATGTAGGATCCCTCCAACCTGTTACCCTGCATCCACAGATGATACACAGTATAATATACATCAATTTCATTCCAATATGAAATATACTGATACAGAATCAAATATTGATTGTCGATTTCTATCTATATCTAGATCTACATTTTTAATCAAATCTATTTAACAATCCAAACAATCAATACACAACAATCAAAATAAAGTACAGTTTATAAAAATATAAACTGATCTGAGTTAGTGAGTTTTACTCACTTTGTTCGTAATCGTTAAACAACGATAATTGATTGTCGGTTCTGATCAGATAATTTTATCCCATCGTAAATCCAGACAGCTTTGAATCATTTCCATTCTTATTCCATGTTGTAGCCCTCATCCATATGATCCTATCGGATCTTGTTTTGTCTAATTCTGATAATGTATGAGATAAATTTTAATTATTTTAGTTCATACATTAATTAACTAAACTTTAGACAAATTGTTCTTAACTTAATTGGGCCTCACCATCTCCCATCAGCCCATTACCCATTTGAAAAGCCCAAGCTAACTTCACTGACCCTGATGTAAAAGTGACGCCTTCATCTCTCCCAAAGGAAATGCCACTCTCCTACTCGAACATTTGGAGTTATTTTTGCCCATCACTTCCTCCTCCTCACGTTATTCAATATACAGAGCCACCATTTCAAAATCCCTAAAATATCACACAAGTAAATGGACGCAACAGTATTCTCTAATCCCTTCAGCTCTTCTTCTTTCTTGAAAGATCCTTCTACTCCCTTACTTCTCCATCACAGCAAGAATTTAAAGCCACCCATAAGCTACAGAGACCCCTGTACCATTCGAAACCATCCAACGTATTCGAACACAGCAAATCAGCCATAGATTCGAAGAGAATTTGACAAGGATTTCGAAAATATATATTACGTGATTTTTGGATTTTTGCTTGATTTTATTTTGAGGTTTCTTCAATTGAATGAATGAAAGGGAATTCGGTTTTTTTCTGGAATGAAATGGCGGCTGAAAGAAAATAGATTAGGTTAGAGAGAGTTGAGGCCTATTTATAGTGAAAAGGAGTTAGATATTTTTTCCAAGATATTTTCTAATATTATAGTGTTTTAAATTCACTTGAACGTGTAAGCTCGCCACGACCACTCGGAAGCTCCAATTTCGATGAAACAGGAAACTCTGCTATGTCGGAATATCTTGGACTCAATAAAACTGGTTTCGTAAAATTCTGAACTCATTTGTAAAAACAGCATTATCTAGTGTTATAAAATTGAATAAATATTTAGTCGATTTACGAACACTTCTATCCAATGATAATAAATAAAAATTATCGTTACCATTCAAATACGGTTTTTCTTAAGCTTCGAATTCAATTTAATTTCATATTAAATTCCATATTAAAGTCCATATTCGATTCAGTTATTTTTAATAACACGTATACTTTGAATTTAAGTTATTCAACTTTTAATTCAACCACCTTCATATTTAAAATAAATTAAATATTCAGACGCTAAAAACCTAGGTCATTACAGCTAATTATCGTTCAATGTTATTTATTCGTATGGTCACATACGAACTCCAATCACGATGAAAATGGATACCATGATATGATTTTGGACCTAATAAAACTTGTTTCGTCAAAATCCGAGCCTATTTGCAAAAACAACGCTTTTTGATTATTAAATCGTTGATCGATTCACATTTTAAATCCACACGCTCACAAAACAGCTTCGATTGGGATGAAACTTGAAATCTAGCACTTATTTTCCATTACGAATTTAATAAATTTGTTTTGCTGAAATCCAAGATCGTTTGCAAAAATGACTATTTTATTGTTAAATAAAATCGACAAGAATATAAATTGAATTCAAAATATTCAGTTTAATAAAAATAATCATTATTATCGTATTTATTCAAATAGAATGATAATAGCTTTAAAATAAACTAGTTTGAGTTTTAAACTTGATATTTTCATTTTCAAGTTAAATCGATATTCACTTTATTAAAAGTCCCCTTCATTTTATTAAATAAATCGTTATAGTCCATTAACGATTCTACAGCGAATTTCTAAAAGTTTGATTTTGACATAAATCAAAATCTACAAGATGAAATATTGATTTTTCTCTTCCATTAGAAAACTATAATCCAACAGATCCGGAAGATTCTTATTTTATAGAATTCCGACTTATATTGAATGTTGTATACTCAACTGAAGTTCAAATCGTAAAACTACGAACTAACACGACATCGTGGGCTCGTTTTAAGTAAATTATAATTAATATGTTCATACTTTATGTAATAAATGAATTCTTTATTACAAATCAAATTTAATTTTAAATAAATCCTTTTATATTGTCCAATTCATACTGTATTGCAAATCCAACTTATTTTGACTATTTCAGAATTAAAATTATTATTCACTATTTTATATTAATAAAATAATAAGAATAGTAAAACTTGATTTATTTAAATTTCCAAAACACTATTCTAATATATAAATAAATTAAATATTCGACTACTAAAAATTTGGGATATTACATATGTAACAACCCATATTTTTGACCGTTCAAATCGACAATAAACCACACATGTCGACCCGAACAAACCATAAGTACAGGCAGTTATTGGGGAAGGAAGAAAAAGAAGAAAGAAGAGAAAAAACCATAATAGAATCTCACAGCGGAAGGACAACATATAATAACAGATAGTAGTTTAAAACAATTGAAATGTATACATTGATTTTTTACATTCAATGATTATCAGAGTTATATATACATACAGATGTACATAATAAGCTGCGGAAATAATGCAGTGGAAATACATACTTAATTGGTATATATACCAAATCTTCGTCTTCGATCTCCAAGGCAAGGTAAACTTCGATAACTGCAAACTTCTGCTGACCCAAGCATATTGCACAAAAAACAAAACAAAACAAACACTCGGATCAACACTAAATCATTCTCATATTAGTCAAATTAAGATACGAAATAACATCAGTGTCATGGGTGCAGTAACTCAAGAGATGTACGGGATTTTTCCATCTCTCAAGGATCCGTTAAACTAATACATAGATAGTATAATATGCTACTATGATAGTGTCTACTCAGTAAAGTATAAATACTGAAAATAGCGTAAGCGGGATTACATTTTTACCCTTACACCGTTTATAATACCGTAGTCTATACAGTACCGTAAACGATGGCATCAGAGGGCACTCCATAGGTATGATACAAATCAAAAATCGTATGGGGCTCGATAAGGATAATATGACAAGGCACTCGAGGCAATGCCCAGGGTAGGATTCTACCAATTGCACTCCCGGACCGGTGGTAACGCATAACAGCCACTACTGCCCACATCGGAACACACTCCCAAAGTCATAAATGAGCCCAAATCATCATCATCATCATAGTCACCGAAATAGTATCGAAGAAGTGCGTCCGATCAAAGGTGCTACCTCAATTAGTCATGGTATAGCTCCTATTTTAGTCATTTCAATTCTGACCCGAAGGTCAGGGCTATTTCGTCATCGTTCATCTTCTTCGATTCAATAATCACCTCCAAGTCATCATACTCATTCTGGATACGTCAAAACGTTCACAGTTGTCAAAGTGGTATCGACACTAACAGAGAGTATGCCATTTGCCGACTCCGATCTCTTTAACAACCAACGCTTACATTTTCTACATCGGTCAGTTCTTTTACATTTCACAAAGGCTCTCTTTATATCCAAAATATCATGTTTTACTTCGAACCAAATTTATATTCAAAAGAATATATTTTCGTATCAACATATCAAAATCATACCAAAACCGATTATATTCTAAACTAGAATATATTTCATTTCATTATATTATGATCATATAATATTTCACCAAATCGATTTATATTCAAGTAGAATATACTTCATATTCAAGATTTTAATTATCTCAAATCGATTTGAATTCGAAATCCATTCATATTCAATAGAGCATAAATCTTCATAATAATTCATTCATATCATTTATGGAATCCATTATATTCGAATAAAATATCAATTACCTTCCCATATAAAATCGGTTAAAGTCGATTCATATTTAAATACTTTATCTCGACTCCATCTCGAAATAGGGTTTAAATTCAGCACTTTCCGTTTGGAAGAAATTTACGATCATTTAATATAACTTGAAAATAGATGTTTTAAATAAAATCTTTATATAAATATATATGTATAGAAATAATGGTTAAAACAAAATAAGATAATTTAGATTATTACGAATATATATATATATATATATATAATAAAATTTTACTAATTAGTTTAAACAATAAAAAAATAAAATATAAGAAAATTTAAGCTAAAATAAATAGTCTATAGGTAAAAGTTAAATAATAAATTTTATAGAAAGAATAACTTATTTGGAATCAAACTTGTAAATATATGTATATGTAATAAAATTTTCTTTAATCAATATTTCTCTTTTCTTCCGAACTTCAAATACTTGAACCCATACTCCAGTCTCAATGGAGTTACATAGTTCAATATCTTGTTTCAAATGCTATTCAAAACAATCTTTCAATTTCAAGAATTCAAATCAATATCCAAAACTGAGTTAAATAACACAGAATACCTCGATTTCCTTATTCAAAATTTAAATTCAATAAGAATTTATTTCATTCAAATCCACCCCATAAATTTGAATAATTCCAAATCATATTCACATCCCAATTTAATAATTTCCACTTTGTTTTGGGAAAATTTTCCTTAACCCTTTTAAATAAACATCCCAAGTTCAGAATCTTTAAAGATATAGATTTATCGAGTATCGGCACATTCTTCCAAATAAAAATCCTATCAAATAAAATTTCCAAATATTTAAAATCATTTAACCAACCGATGTCTGTATTTAATTTTCTATCCAATGGCCAAGTGATTTTAAATTTAATTTCTCGATATTTCAGGGATGGATCTATCATTTTAATCCAAATCAGGGTCACAGAGATTTATCATTTCACTCTGTGTTCTTAATTTATTTTAAATCAATTAATTCCGGGTTTATTATTAGATTCCCGCAACATCAAGGGTGAAAATGGGATTAATCGTAAAATAAACATACACATTCATATACTGAAAAAAACGGAACTTGACAATATTCATTCAGAAATCAAACAACCAAATCATCCATAGCAACCAATTCATCCAATCAATCAGTATTTAAACTGTTTCATAGGCTTGCAGGGATCAGAAATTTCCAATTCGATATCTAATTAAATTAAATAACTAATTATCGATCTAATCTGCATGTTAGCACCCTTGTATATCAAATTTAAGCATCCAATTCAACATTCAATTACAACCATGCAACCAAACTCATTTCATAATTTAATACAATAAATATGGGAATAATTCAGTATTTCGTGAGCGAAAAATCACTCACCTTCGGGTTCTTAGTTGATTGAACGTCCAATTAAAGGCCAAAATTTTTCTGTCTCCAAATACAACCAAACCGGTCTCTGATCGACCGCAATTCCGCCACGATCCTTACTCAACAAACCGCGCGTCAATCCGAGGTCGTTTGAAGAAGTTATGCTTGTTTTACCGTTTGAATTCAATATATATAAAATAAATATAAAAAATGTACTCCTCACAAACCAACTCATGACACGTCAGCCCCCCTTTACTTCTTCCCGCTCATGCTCTCTCTCCGCTACAGGAAACCAACAAAATGAAACCCAATTTGCACCAAACTTTGACCGCCTATTGCTCTCGACTCCAACCATTTCAAGACCTACAACCACCACCAAATCGAAGCTCATGCCGAGCCGCTTCCACCCGTACCAAAGTTGCCATTTCCGGTCATCTATTCTGCCTCTGGCGACATCAGCCCCAAACGGAAAAATTAACCCTAAAACCCAAATTCCCAGTGATATACTCAACAATAAACACTCCGGTTGCCTTCGTTCGACTCCTGTCCGAACACTCCATAAAACCCATATCATAAATTCTCCGATTAAGTCGCAAATCAGAAATCCCCAAATTTTGGTCTTAGGGTTTCGAAAATCTGAAGTTTGACCGAGTTTTCTGGCGAATCCGTACACTGCATGTCGAAACTGAGTGCACCCGCAGGTTCGTATCGTCGAGGGCTTCGATTTGGTATATAATACTATATGGTTTGAAGAGATTTGAGTTTGAAGTTTGTATTTTTACTTAACTAGGGTTTTGAAATTTGATTTTCTTTCTATCATTAGAGAAAAGAGCAGATGGAAAAATGAACGTACAATGGAAATGGTCCGAATGAGATAGATGTGGAGTTTTATTCATATATGTATTAGGCCCAAAAGAGAAATAACCAAATTATGCATTTACACTAATCTCATTCACATTTCCTCTCGTACGATCAAACGGTAAGTCGGATTGTAACGCAAATTGAAATCCTATAATAATTCTTTGTTCCGGTTATGATGGCGCCAGTTTCGTCGAATTCCGAGATAGTCACCAAAATAGTTGAATTTCACAGTTAAATAAATAAATAAAATGTTCAATTATTCAGTTAACTATTTTAATTAAATTTAAATATTCGTTAAATTCAAATTAAATCAAATTATAACTTAAATAAATTGTATAAATAAATTTCACACATTTTAAATCTAAATTTGATTATTTAAATCTCTGATTAGAATTCCAGTTATTATTTCTCAACTCAGAATTCTCCATTTACCACTTAAATTTGAATTTTGATTTTAAACTAAATTACTCAAGTCATTTAAATAAATAAAATACGAATTTCCAAATTTCACCAATTCTAAGTATAAACTAAATTTAAAAATCTATTTATACTTTATTCAAATAATCATCATCATTATAATCAACTAAATTTGATTTTTATCTAATATTATTCTATTTAATTTATTTTAAATCAAAATTTAAATATACAGAAATTATGGGATGTTACAACATATCTGAAGTAGTTGTATACCTTGTTGTAGTCAATGTTGATGTGCTTGCTTTGAGTTGTAGTCAAACATCTTAGATCCACCTGGAACAATGCTGACCATGTCATTTTTGTTTCTAGTTGTATTTGTCAGAAAATATGGTATATGTAACACTTCTTCGAATGAATATCTGGATGTCATTAGAACATTTCTTAAGTATCCGAATAAGTGTTTAAAAATATAATGTTTGCGATAGTTTGTTACAACTAAAAGGGACAGTAGTAGTACAAAGTCCCTGTGTTTAAGCTAAAATAACGATTATACATAAAAAATAGTTTTTAGAGTTCTTTTTCATGGTTCTAATTGCTTTCACTACAGATAAAAATCTGCCACATATTATAATTATTGCAATGACACCGTTGATTGAAAATCAATGCATAGTAAACATATTATGATCTTGTATCTAGTAAATCATAGACAGCATAAGTGCCCCATACCACTATGTCGCCATATTAGGCTCTACAAATAAATCCGAAATACACGTATTGGAAATTGGATTTCCGTCATGAGTCGAGGCAAGGGGCAAGCTCCTCTCCGCTTCGAGACACTCTAGCAAATGCCTCGGGACTACACACTCTGGGTAACCCCTGAATGCTTCAGGGCCGGTCCTCTCTTACGTTTGAGGATTAATTATTCCTGAACACACGTTTCCCGGTCCTTACAGACCTAAAATCGAGGCGCCTCATCCAACAACCACATAGGTGAAAAGTATATAAATGTCAGGGCAGGTAAGTCAGTGAAACCACCAAAGCTAGAAAGAAACGTCGTGCTCTCCCTGCAGTCCTTATCCCGTTTTTAACTCATACCGAGGTGTGAGGCTCGCGAATTCACGTTATACACGAAACTGCCACGTAGGCCGTGCTTTGATCATCAACCACAAGACTTTGCTTTTCAATAGAAGCCTTGATCCATGCAACTCAGCATGCCGCACAGGCAATTCATGTCAAGCGATTGATATCTATCGATATATAACCTCTAAGATCGTACGTCTCAGAGACGGGCGTTAAGCAAGAGAATAAATTCTCGCCGCCAAACAGATATATATTTAACAGAAATCAATCAACACAGAATAAAATCCAATGTCAGACACACAATCCATTTACAAGTTAGTTCTGGGTCTGAACGAAACCGGAGGCACTTTCCTCGCATATCCGTCGATCTCCAAGTACGTCTGGACGACAACCAACTGATTCCCTCATCTTGGGTGTACAACCCAATCAAGATCATCAGTAATCACCCAAACGATGTGAAGACTTCCGGTCTTCAACCACCGTCTTCATCTTCGACATATCGTCGAATCGGTTATTCAGAATGGGTATAAACCCGGACTTTCCGAACAACCAGCATATATTAAAAACAAATGTTACACAAACACAACATACGCCTCACTCCAATTCAGCAACCACTAACTGCAAATTAGCAAGAGAACAATTTCCCAAATATTAACCCCGAAGGCCGAAACCAACATCATATCAATATCCAGGAAACCATTCTTCTTAACTAACCTACAACTAGTTTCTAAATTTCATATTCTTAGGGAAAGGTTCCCATTAATTTTATCCAAGATAAATTCTTTAAATTTATTCTTTAATCTTCCTTTGAATGTCATTTCAAACCAATTTATGTTTTCCCAAACTAGTCGAGATTAGCGAACAAAACCGAAGTAATTATTTATTTTATTTCCCAATCCCAACCTATTCATCCCATGAAGCAAAACTGGTAATACTCCATATCTAACACCACAGTGTTGTCAGTAAAATTTATTACCATTCCATGTTCAAATCTAATTAAAGATTTAACTATCGCTTTGGAGCAAATTCGCTCATATTTTTAAATTTGATAATTTAGATTATCAATTCACATTTCAATCTAATTACAGATTCATTAAAACTCCTTTTACTGGGTTAAAGAACTAATGTCCTTTGAAACACAGTTCACGACAAACCCAAATCACATTCTATTTATTTATCGGGTTAAAGAACAAGTGTCATGTAAAACACCCTTCACGATAAACCCACAAATCAATTCTATTTACAACCCTTTTCAAATCCAATTTATTTATTTAAAAATAAATGGGTCTTAATTTTAGTTCCAAACTAGTTCATTTCGATAAAAAGCTATTTTTATTTTTTCATATATGGAGTTTTCATCCTAATTTTTCCCAAATCATTTCTTATGATTTTACGCAAATGATTAATATTTTTAACAATTTTATCAAGGCCCGTACAGTCGATTTCCAACAATGGCCATCGAACTACACTTACAGCAACCTTTTCCAAATTTGATTTGGACGTATTTCCAAATCCAACCGTTAGATTTCAAATTTACAATATTCGTTAGAAAGCTCTTTTCGATACGAACCCAACAGTTCCGGTTTTTGGAGAATCCGACAGTCGGATCTCCTGTAATGTCCGTTCGAAGTCAATGGTCGAAATTCGCGAACTGCCGCAGTGCGGCGCGTTCTATTCAGGCCATTATATTATATATATAATATATATAATATATATTTCGTCGATTTCTATTCAAAATGAATTTTATAAATAGTTTTAAATTCGTTTCAA
Organism: Allium sativum; assembly: GCA_030737875.1. Taxonomy (NCBI): domain Eukaryota; kingdom Viridiplantae; phylum Streptophyta; class Magnoliopsida; order Asparagales; family Amaryllidaceae; genus Allium; species Allium sativum. The sequence goes on along the minus strand of CM060918.1, from coordinate 434,247,354 downwards.
AAAACATTTCAACTTCCATTTCCAGTTTAAATCAAAATTGAATTTTTCCTTATAAATTCGTTTTAAAATTCATTTCAATTCAATTCAAATTTCGATTCAATTTGAATTCATTTCAAATTGATTTTTATTCTATTTCAATTTGTTTTCCATTCAATTCAAATTAAATTCGTTTTATATTCAATTCAATTCGAATTCGTTATATATTCAATTCAATTCAATAAAAATGAATATAATCGATATAAATATCGTTCGCGTCAAAATAGCGCATCTCTAATCAACACGGCTTTATATATTTCAATAATCCCGTTATTCTATTCGACAAATGAATATTTATCCTATTCAATACGTGAATCTATATTTTTGTCAACACATGACTAATCTCAACGAATGAGTACTGTCCACGTGTGACTATTTTTGTCAATCAATATATTTTATAAAAATTATGGTATCCATCGTTTGATTTAAAATTAGACTCCAACCATAAATTTGTAAGAGAACGATTCCCTGAATATTAACCCCGAAGGCCGAAACCAACATCAGATCAATATCCAGGAGACCACTCATCTCATCTATTTTCCAGTTAATTTCTAATTTTATATATGATAAAGATGTAAATTTTATTGTTAAAATATTTCATTCAACACATGACTAATCTCAACGGATGAGTACTGTCAACACATGAACCTTTATTTTATAATATAAAGATGTAAATTTTATTGTTAAAATATTTCGTTCAACACATGACTAATCTCAACGGATGAGTACTGTCAACACATGAACCTTTATTTTATAATATAAAGATGTAAATTTTATTGTTAAAATATTTCGTTCAACACATGACTAATCTCAATGGATGAGTACTGTCATCACATGAACCTTTATTTTATAATATAAAGATGTAAATTTTATTGTTAAAATATTTCGTTCAACACATGACTAATCTCAACGGATGAGTACTGTCAACACATGAACCTTAATTTTATATTATTCTTTATTTTCCCGATTGGAATGAGGCCCAACCAATTACCATATAAAGTTAATTATATGGATTCCATACAACACATGTATATAATAGCAACGATAACCAATCAACCATCATCCAAAGTGCACCACACAACTGCATAAGCATCTAATATAAATAATCAACGCTTACACAGTCTGTCGACCTATCGATCGACATACAATTAAATAATTGGGATTAGTGTACCCAAATATCATCCCAACACCCGTGTGGGGTTTCTAATCAACAAATACAGATTTTTATTTGTGCAGTTGGGTGATGTGTAAAATTTATCATCCCTATCAATATCAGTCAAATCAGTGCATATAAACAAATCGGCCGATTTGTTTATAAATATTCATTTATTCACTTTCACGTTAAAAATTATATTTTTAACGATAATTTATTTATTTCAACACATGAATATATTTCATTATCTATTCCACATCAAAAACACAAACAAATTTTCACAACATATCAATCAAACAAACAAGCCATCCATGGTCTGTGGATGACGGGTGTCGGGTGCTGCTAAGCACCGTCTGTATCCTAGTATATATATATAACTAGAAAAGAAAATTGAGGAGTGAGAAGTTCTCACCGATAGCTATCCCAACTCCACGACACTTCAAAAGTAGAAGTCTTCGCCATTCTCGCATTTTGTCACTTTCGTTGACCGTAGCCACGACATATATAAAAATCACATTTTTATATTGTTGCTATGTATATAAAAATTATATTTTTATACTACTACTACATAGATAAAAATTCTATTTTTACATCCTTACTATATAGATAAAAATTCTATTTTTACATCGCTACTATATAGATAAAAATTCTATTTTTACCACGCTATTATATAGACAAAAATTCTATTTTTACATCGATGTTCATATAACAGAGATTATATTTTTATCGCGCTATACTCTATATAAAGATTTCGCCTTTTCCTTACATCGCTATATATATAATAAAAATCAGATTTTTACTCTTTCTACTTCATAAAAAATCGTATCTTTACATTGCTGTTACGATAAAGATCACATCTTTATTACTCTACTATATAAAAATCGCATCTTTATTATTACTACTATATAAAAATCGCATTTTTATTATTTCTACTATATAAAAATTATATTATTATTTTTTTCTTACTTGCTTCCTTTATGTTTTTTTTTAATAAAAATAGTGCTACATATATATTTTCAAAAACCATAACTTTCTTTGATTAAATAAAATCACTTCTTTTAGACATTAAAAATCCGATCTTCCTTGGTTTAAAAAACCTATTCTTTCTATAAAATAAAGATCTATTCTTTCTATAAGATAAAAATGCAAATCTTTATTTAAAAATAATCTAAAAGTCCCATATTTTTTCTTATAAACTAATTAAAAAGAAATGGATAAAATAAAAATATAAAACTTACATTTTTTTTTCACTCAGCGAAATGGGGCGGTCTTCGGAGGTGGGTTGCGGCAGGGGCGCACGGGGTTCGGTGTACAGCAGAGGAGAGAGAAGGAGGGGGTGCGAGGTGCGGAAGCAGGTGTTGGCTCAAGGAGGGGGTGCGGTGGCCGTTCGATAGGCTGCGGGGGAAGAGAAGGAGAACGCGGGGAAGAAGGAGGGGCGGCGGATGGAGGCGGGGCGCCCTGCCCTGATCGGCGGTGGCGATTAGAGGGGGGGGGAGGGGCGATTGCGGTGGCAGCTCCCCCCCACATCGCTCTGCTCTTTCCTTTTTTTTCTGAATAATACGATGAAAGAAGGGGGGGCCAGCGAGTGATTAAGGAAGAAAGGAGAGAGATTTTAAATTTTAATTTATTTATTTATTTATATTTTAAAAAGGTACTTTTTCATTTGACCTCTAAACGAGGCCCACCGCCTGTCGTCCCTAGCGTTTTACCCCTATTCCGAACACTATGGGATATGTATCATAGGCTGATTCGATCGTTACAATCAGTTTTCGTCAAAATCAACATATAATTCTATATATTGAATTTGAACGCGCATTTCAATTTACCGGGGTCACATACAAACTCTAAAAATTCCATAAAAATATTTTTTAGCTTCGTATTGATGATACGGTCCTAACAAAACTAATTTCGTCGAATTCTGAGGCCGTTGAAAAATGGCCATTTTCCAGTCGATTAAATTCAACTGAAATGGTCAAAACACGTTTTCCTTTGCCACGCTCACATATTGATTCGAAAAATTATGAAATTTGGAATCTAGCAATAATTTGACATCCCGGATCCAACAAAAGTGGTTTCGTCGAAATCCAAGGTCGTTTGCAAAATTTCAATTTTTAAGGGCCTGAATTCCATAGCGACTATTCAGAATTTTCAACAGGACATATCTTTTGATTCCCGCTATGAAATTGCAATTTTTCGGATTCGTTGGAAAGATATTCTCAAATAGATCCTATTATTTTTGGGTTCACTAAAATCCAGTTTATTTTGCACCCGGTACGTTCAATTGAAGTTTGAAATCGAATTTTCGAACTACCGCGCTATTTTCAATTCTATTTATAATTATATATAATTATTTATATTCTAACGACGACGCGTATTAGTATATACGTTCTAAATATATTCAAAATAAATTTTCGTCGATATTATTTAAAATAATTCATTTTAAATATTCAAAATTCGCTAAAATTGCCAAAATAAAAATTTTAAACTGGCTAAGAATTTCCGGGTTATTACAATCCCCCCACTTAAAACTTTTCGTCCCCGAAAAGGAACAAAGTCGAAAGTGGTTTGATTAATCAACTCTACGTTCGATCTGGTTTCCATTCTCCAACTTTTCAATTTCTGAGAATTTTCAAATTCTTCAAAAATTTGGCTAACACCCTAAATTTTTGAATTTTTTTGCCATAAGTTCCCCTACACCGGGAGCCACGGGAAAATTCCGAAATTGCCATACAGGCCTTCTGATCTCAAAAAGAAAAAGAAAAAGCCAATAGGCTCATAAAATCATCATCACCCAAACAAAACAGTAAATTATGATAAACATGTACCTATTTGTTGGGCAAACAAATTTTATTCTCTGCTCTAGCCTCCTTGCTATGGCCTGTTCAATGTAAGTACATGTATATGCAAGCAAATGTGACCAATTTTCAATACAATTCAAAATTTGATTCTATTAGGCTAAATGGTTCAAAATTAACAAACAAATAAACAAACAACACAAACATCAATCAATTAGTGAATTAGAGTTTCAAATTCATAATTTTGATACATATACAAAAATCATGTTTTTGATGCCAATTCACAACAATATATTCTAGCTATATTTGTTTTGGTTTTCACACCAGCCTAATGGAAATATATAGAAGTCACACCTTCGAAACACGAACATAAATATTGGTGATGGAGCTCCATCATCCGAAATCATCTCCGAGCGACTAGAGTGTAATTCTACATCTATCCAGTATATAAAAACCTCGAATATACGTTCATGACGAGTATATTCAAAATCTTTATATACTCGATTGTCCAAATTCAAAATAAATAAAATATCCAAATACGTACAAAATGGTTTAAATTTTCAAAACAAAATTTGTTTTCATTTGAAAAATATACTCTTCACACTCGTTCTAGGATACTACTGACCCTATCTCTAACGAGTCATTCTAATTGGATATTACTAACCCAATATCTGATGAATTCTTTCGTATGGTTCTAATGTGTCTTGTTCTCGAGCTCCGTAAACCAAATCTCTGATACCACTGTGAGAAACCGTTACTTCCCCGCGAAGGAAAGAGCGGATACTTTGAGAACAACACACAAATGAACGCAGACGGAAGAACATTTCATTGTTATTACAACAATTCCATCAGAATACAAGAATATACAGAGTATAAATGAATAAATTACATTCGATAAATATCAGATATTACAATAAATTACATAGCAGCGGAAAATAATACAAAGCACAACTGAAGGTGATATACGGATACAGAGCTTTCCGGATATCATTCCAGCTGTAAACCAGGATCCTGTGAATATAAATCTGCAAAACCGAAACTACTAGCTGCCCGTGTCAAAAATAAGGGCACCCAGAGTTTAGGTTAAAACAATAAACTCCAGGTCAGTCATGTGACTGGTGTGAGAACTAAAACAGTTATTTAAAGCTTTACTTTAAAAGAGAGTAATTCAAGGGACCACGCCGTATAACACGGAACGAGTTTCCTCCCAAGAATACCAGTGCATAGAATAAACAGCGCAATGCTTTTTCGAAAAATGAAGCTATTATAAGACCTAGGTCCCGTCACATAATGCAACGCAAGCCGGAGGATAGGGTTTTACCTTATAACAGCCAAACATGCTTGGTACGTTTAAAACAAATCATTTGATACTATTGTAAGTGTATAGTGTCAAAACAATTTCCATCATAAATATAAATCATAGACGGCATAAGTGCCCCATACCACTATGTCGCCATACTAGGCTCTACAAATAAATCCGAAATACACGTATTGGAAATTGGATTTCCGTCATGAGTCGAGGCAAGGGGCAAGCTCCTCTGCACTTCGAGACACTCTAGCAAATGCCTCGGGACTACACACTCTGGGTAACCCCTGGATGCTTCAGGGTCGGTCCTCTCTTACGTTTGAGGATTAATTATTCCTAAACACACGTTTCTCGGTCCTTACAGACCTAAAATCGAGGCGTCTCATCCAACAACCACATAGGTGAAAAGTATATAAATGTCAGGGCTGGTAAGTCACTGACACTACCAAAGCTAGAAAGAAACGTCGTGCTCTCCCTGCAGTCCTTATCCCGTTTTTAACTCATACCGAGGTGTGAGGCCCGCGAATTCACGTTATACACAAAGCTGCCACGTAGGCCGTGCTTTGATCATCAACCACAAGACTTTGCTTTTCAACAGAAGCCTTGATCCATGCAACTCAGCATGCCACACAGGCAATTCATGTCATGCGATTGATATCTATCGGTATATAACCTTTAAGCTCGTACGTCTCAGAGAAGGGCGTTAAGCAAGAGAATAAATTCTCCGCCGCCAAACAGATATATATTTAACAGAAATCAATCAACATAGAATAAAATCCAATGTCAGACACACAATCCATTTACAAGTTCGTTCTGGGTCTGAACGAAACCGGAGGCACTTTCCTCGCATATCCATCGATCTCCAAGTACGTCTGGACGACAACCAACTGATTCCCTCATCTTGGGTGTACAGCCCAATCCAGATCATCAGTAATCACCCAAACGATGTAAAGACTTCCGGTCTTCAACCACCGTCTTCATCTTCGACATATCGTCGAATCGGTTTTTCAGAATGGGTATAAACCCGGACTTTCCGAACAACCTGCGTATATTAAAAACAAATGTTACACAAACACAACATACGCCTCATTCCAATTCAGCAGCCACTAACCGCAAATTAGCAAGAGAACAATTTCCCAAATATTAACCCCGAAGGCCGAAACCAACATCATATCAATATCCAGGAAACCATTCTTCTTAACTAACCTACAGCTAGTTTCTAAATTTCATATTCTTAGGGAAAGGTTCCCATTAATTTTATCCAAGATAAATTCTTTAAATTTATTCTTTAATCTTCCTTTGGATGTCATTTCAAACCAATTTATGGTTTTCCAAACTAGTCGAGATTAGCGAACCACACCGAAGTAATTATTTATTTTATTTCCCAATCCCAACCTATTCATCCCATAAAGAAAAACTGGTAATACTCCATATCTAACACCATAGTGTTGTTAGTAAAATTTATTTCCGTTCCACGTTCAAATCTAATTAAAGATTTAACTATCGCTTTGGAGCAAAACTGGTAATACTCCATTCTCGCTCATTTTCTAAATTTGATAATTTAGATTATCAATTCACATTTCAATCTAATTACAGATTCATTAAAACTCCTTTTACTGGGCTAAAGAACTAATGTCCTTTAAAACACAGTTCACGACAAACCCAAATCACATTCTATTTATATATCGGGTTAAAGAACAATTGTCATGTAAAACACCCTTCACGATAAACCTACAAATCAATTCTATTTACAACCCATTTCAAATCCAATTTATTTATTTAAAAATAAATGGGTTTTAATTTTAGTTCAAAACTAGTTCATTTCGATAAAAATCTATTTTTATCTTTTCAAATATGGAGTTTTTCATCCTAATTTTTCCCAAATCATTTCTTATGATTTTACGCAAATTATTACTATTTTTAATAATTTTATCAAGGCCCGTACAGTCGATTTCCAATAATGGCCATCGAACTGCACTTACACCGAACTTTTCCAAATTTGATTTGGACGTATCTCCAAATCCAACTGTTAGATTTCAAATTTCCAATATTTGTTTGAAATCTCTTTTCGATACGAATCCAACGGTTCCGGTTTTAGGAGAATCCGACGGTCGGATCTCCCGTAATGTCCGTTCGAATTCAATGGTCGAAATTCACAAACTTCCGCGGCGCGGCGCGTTGTGTTCAGGCCATTATATTATATATATATATATAATATATATAATATATATTTCGTCGATTTCTATTCAAAATGGATTTTATAAATAGTTTTAAATTCGTTTCAAAAACATTTCAACTTCCATTTCCAATTTAAATCAAAATTGAAATTTTCCTTATAAATTCGTTTTAAAATTCATTTCAATTCAATTCAAATTTCGATTCAATTTGAATTCATTTCAAATCGATTTTTATTCTATTTCAATTCGTTTTCCATTCAATTCAAATTAAATTCGTTTTATATTCAATTCAGTTCGAATTCGTTATATATTCAATTTAATTCAATAAAAACGAATATAATCGATATAAATATCGTTCGCGTCAAAATAGCGCATCTCTAATCAACACGGCTTTGTATATTTCAATAATCCCGTTATTCTATTCGACAAATGAATATTTATCCTATTCAATACGTGAATCTATATTTTTGTCAACATATGACTAATCTCAATGAATGAGTACTGCCCACGTGTGACAATTTTTGTCATTCAATATATTTTATAAAAATTATGGTATCTATCGTTTGATTTAAAATCAGACTCCAACCATAAATTTGTAAGAGAACGACTCCCTGAATATTAACCCCGAAGGCCGAAACCAACATCAGATCAATATCCAGGAGACCACTCATCTCATCTATTTTCCAGTTAATTTCTAATTTTATATATGATAAAGATGTAAATTTTATTGTTAAAATATTTCGTTCAACACATGACTAATCTCAACGGATGAGTAATGTCAACACATGAACCTTTATTTTATAATATAAAGATGTAAATTTTATTGTTAAAATATTTCGTTCAACACATGACTAATCTCGACGGATGAGTACTGTCAACACATGAACCTTTATTTTATAATATAAAGATGTAAATTTTATTGTTAAAATATTTCGTTCAACACATGACTAATCTCAACGGATGAGTACTGTCAACACATGAACCTTTATTTTATAATATAAAGATGTAAATTTTATTGTTAAAATATTTCGTTCAACACATGACTAATCTCAACGGATGAGTACTGTCAACACATGAACCTTTATTTTACAATATTCTTTATTTTCCCAATTGGAATGAGGCCCAATCAATTACCATATAAAGTTAATTATATGGATTCCATACAACACATGTATATAATAGCAAAGATAACCAATCAACCATCATCCAAAGTGCACCACACAACTGCATAAGCATCAAATATAAATAATCATCGTTTACACAGTCTGTCGACCTATCGATCGATATACAATTAAATAATTGGGATTAGTGTACCCAAATATCATCCCAACACCCGTGTGGGGTTTCAAATCAACAAACATAGATTTTTATTTATGCAGTTGGGTGATGTGCAAAATTTATCATCCCAATCAATATCAGTCAAATCAGTGCATATAAAAAAATCGGCCGATTTGTTTATAAATATTCATTTATTAACTTTCACGTTAAAAATTATATTTTTAACGATAATTAATTTATTTCAACACATGAATATATTGCATTATCTATTTCACATCAACAACACAAACAAATTTTCACAACATATCAATCAAACAAACAAGCCATCCATGGTCTGTGGATGACGGGTGCCGGGTGCTGCTAAGCACCGTCTTCATCCTAGTATATATATATATATATATATATATATATATATGTATATATATATATAACTAGAAAAAAAAATTGAAGAGTGAGAAGTTCTCACTGATAGCTATCCCAACTCCACGACACTTCAAAAGTAGAAGTCTTCGCCATTCTCGCATTTTGTCACTTTCGTTGACCGTAGCCACTACATATATAAAAATCACATTTTTATATTGTTGCTATGTATATAAAAATTATATTTTTATACTACTACTACATAGATAAAAATTCTATTTTTACATCCTTACTATATAGATAAAAATTCTATTTTTACATCGCTACTATATAGATAAAATTCTATTTTTACCATGCTATTATATAGATAAAAATTCTATTTTTACATCGATGTTCATATAATAGAGATTATATTTTTATTGCGCTATACTCTATATAAATATTTCGCCTTTTCCTTACATCACTATATATATATATATATATATATATATATATATATATATATATATATATATATAATAAAAATCAGATTTTTATTCTTTCTACTTTATAAAAAATCGTATCTTTACATTGCCGTTACTATAAAGATCACATCTTTATTACTCTACTATATAAAATTCGCATCTTTATTATTTCTACTATATAAAAATTGCATTTTTATTATTTCTACTATATAAAAAATATATTATCATTTTTTTCTTACTTGTTTCCTTTATGTTTTTTTTATCAAAACAGTGCTACATATATATTTTTAAAAACCATAACTTTCTTTGTATAAATAAAATCACTTCTTTTAGACATTAAAAATCCGATCTTCCTTGGTTTAAAAAACCTATTCTTTCTATAAAATAAAGATCTATTCTTTCTATAAGATAAAAATACAAATCTTTATTTAAAAATAATCAAAAAGTCCTATATTTTTTCTTATAAACTAATTAAAAAGAAATGGATAAAATAAAAATATAAAACTTTCAATTTTTTTCACTCAGCGAAATGGGGCGGTCTTCGGAGGTGGGTTGTGGCAGGGGCGCACGGGGTTCGGTGTACAGCGGAGGAGAGAGAAGGAGGGGGTGCAAGGTGCAGAAGCAGATGGTGGCACAAGGAGGGATGCGTTGGCCATTCGATAGGCTGCGGGGGAAGAGAAGGTGAACGCGGGGAAGAAGGAGGGGCGGCGGATGGAGGCGGGGCGCCCTGCCCTGAGCGGCGGTGACGATTAAAGGGGGGGCGATTGCGGCGGCGGCTCCCCCCCTGTCGCTCTCCTCTTTCCTTTTTTTCCTGAATAAAACGATGAAAGAAGAGGGGGCCAGCGAGTGATTAAGGAAGAGAGGAGAGAGATTTTAAATTTTAATTGATTTATTTATTTATATTTCAAAAGGTACTTTTTCATTTGACCTCTAAAGGAGGCCCACCGCATGTCGTCCCTAGCGTTTTACCCCTATTCCGAACACAATGGGATATGTATCGTAGGATGATTCGATTGTTACAATCAGTTTTCGTCAAAATCAACATATAACTCTATATATTGAATTTGAACGCGTATTTCAATTTACCGGGGTCACATACGAACTCTAAAAATTCCATAAAAATATTTTTTTAGCTTCGTATTGACGATACGGTCCTAACAAAACTAATTTCGTCGAATTCTCAGACCGTTTGAAAAATGGCCATTTTCCAGTCGATTAAATTCAACTGAAATGGTCAAAACACGTTTTCCTTTGCCACGCTCACATATAGATTCAAAAAATTATGAAATTTGGAAACTAGCAATAATTTGACATCCCGGATCCAATAAAAGAGGTTTCGTCGAAATACGAGGTCGTTCGCAAAATTTCTATTTTTAAGGGCCTGAATTCCATAGCGACTATTCAGAATTTTCAACTGGACATATCTTTTGATTCCCGCTATGAAATTGCAATTTTTCAGATTCATTTGAAAGATATTCTGAAATAGATCCTATTATTTTTGGTTTCACTAAAATCCGGTTTATTTTGCACCCGGTACGTTCAATTGAAGTTTGAAATCGAATTATCGAACTACCACGCCATTTTCAATTCTATTTATAATTATATATAATTATTTATATTCTAACGATGACGCGTATAAATATATACGTTCTAAATATATTCAAAATAAATTTTCGTCGATATTATTTAAAATAATTCATTTTAAATATTCAAAATTCACTTAAATTGCCAAAATAAAAATTTTAAACTGGCTCAGAATTTCCGGGTTATTACGACGAAAATCTGATTTCCAATACGTGATGTTGCGGTTTTAATTGTAGAACTAGTATGGCAACATGATATATGGTACCCATGCCGTCTATGATTGATATTTATGATTGAAATTGTTTTGACACTATGCACTTATAATAGTATCAAATGATTTGTTTTAAACGTACCAAGCATGTTAGGCTATTATAAGGGAAAACCCTATCCTCCGGCTTGCATTGCATTGTGTGATGTCTTATAATAGCTTCATTTTTCCAAAAAGCATTGCGTTGTTTTGTTATATGCACTAGTACTTTTTGGAGGAAACCCGTTCCGTGTTATACAGCGTGGTCCCTTGAATTACTCTCTTTTAAAGTAAAGTTTTGAATAACTGTTTTAGTTCTCACACCAGTCCCATGACTGACCTGGAGTTTATTGTTTTAACCTAAACTTTGGGTGCCCTTATTTTCGACACGGGCAGCTAGTAGTTTTGGTTTTGCAGATTTATATTCACAGGATCCTGATTTACAGCTGGAACGATGCTCGGAAAGCTCTGTATTCGTGCATTACTTATAGTTGTGCTTTTGTATTATTTTCCGCTGCAATGTATTTAAATGTAATTTAAATCTATAATATTTGTTGAATGTAATTTTTTCATTTATACTCTGTATATTCTTGTACCTGATGGAATTGTTGTAATAACAATGAAATGTTCTTCTGTTTGCGTTCTACTTTGTCTTGTCCTCAACGCAATCCGTGCTTTCCTTCACGGGGAAGTTCGGGTCGTGTCAGTTTGGTATCAGAGCTTTGGTTTACAGAGCTTGAGAACAAGACACATTAGAACCATACGAAAGAATTCATTAGATATTGGATTAGTAATATCCAGTTAGAATGACTCGTTAGAGATGGGATCAGTAGTATCCTAGAACGAGTGTGAAGAGTATATTTTTCAAATGAAAACAATTTTGTTTTGAAATTTAAATCATTTTAAACGTATTTGAATATTTATTTATTTTGAATTTGGACAATCCAATATATTAAGGTTTTGCATATACGCGTCATGAACGTATATTCGAAGTTTTAATATATTAGATAGATATAGAGTCACACTCTAGTCACCCGGACATGATCCTGATGATGAAGTATACCATCACCAGTATTTATTTTCGAGTGACGAAGGTATGATATCTATATATTTCCATTAGACTAGTGTGAGAACCAAAACTTATACAGATAAATTTATTTGTTGTGATTTGGCATCAGAAACATGATTTTCTGTATATATATCAAATTATGAATTTGAAAAGCTAATTCACTAATTAATTGATGGTTGTGTTGTATGATTATTTAAATAAGCCATTATGTGAATGAATGGTGAATTTAGGCTTAATTGAACTAAATATTGAATTGTATTGTAAATTATTTGCAAATTCATGCATATACATATATATGTTCGAACAGGTAAATGGATTAGCTTTTGAGTAAAGAATTTATTTGCGTGCCCGACAAATAGGTAAACCTTAATGAGTTGGATGCGCACTTTTATTATTATATCAACTCCTGTGAGTGCCATTGGATGTGGAATGCTGGTTATTCTGTGTGTAATTAATCAATGTCGCCATAGGATTGTAACAATTAATTTTGAACTACACTGCATGGCATACTTCCTGAAGATGCCATACTTCTTAATATCGCATACTTCATCATATACCAAACAAACATTTGGAGCTTGTGTGACGAGGTGGCAGATTTACCATATGAGCGGGAGGCTTGTATGGCGATGACTATATATTACAGGTTGAATTGATGACAGATATGGACTATATATTACAGGTTGAACTGATGACTGATATGGACAATATAAAATTGTAACGGTAAAATTGCCAGTTTAATAAAAACCCCACATGGGTCTGGAGTTGACAATAATCACGTCTCTCTAGTCATTAGATACGGCACATGGATTATTTAGTACCCACACGGGACGAGGTGACGAGAATTTATTCTCTGGAGCAATTAAAATACACACTCCCTCAGGTTTTGACAGGGTGATGAGAACTTATTCTCTGGAGTTATTACCTATACACGCTCCCCTGTAAACACTAGAATATATCACTATAAATATGTGTATGCTTTATAGGATTTATTGGGTACCTAATACGGCCCAATAAATTTCCAAACCCCTCCCCGTAAAAAGGAGGTTATGGCGAAATTTTTCGAAAATTCCGGGTGTTAGCCAAATTTTTGAAGAATTTGAAAATTCTCAGAAACTGAAAAGTTGGAGAATGGAAGCCAGAATGAACATTGAGTTGGTTTTTAAAACAACTTTCGGCTTCGTTCCTTTTCGGGGACGAAAAGTTTTAAAGTGGGGGAGAATGGGACAACCCGGAAATTCTGAGCAAATTCGAAATTTTTATTTTGGCAATTTTAATGAATTTTGAATATTTAAAATGAATTGTTTTAAATAAAATCGACGAGAAATTTATTTTTGAATAGAATTAGAATGTGTATATTTATATAGATCGTCGTTAGAATATAAATATTTATTTATAATTATAAAAGGAATTGAAAATGGCGCGGTAGTTCGATAATTCGATTTCAAACTTCAAATGAATGTTCAGGATTCAAAATAAACCGGATTTTTGCGAAACCAAAAATATTAGAATCTAGTTGAGAATATCTTTCCAACGAATCCGAAAAATTGAAATTTCACAGCGGGAATCAAAAGTTATGCCCAGTTGAAAATTCAGAATAGTCGCTATGTAAATTATACATGGCCCAAAAAGTCAATTTTGCATACGGATGAATTTGGACTCGAAACCACTTCCATTGAGTTCAAAATGTAGTTTAGAACTCCGAAAAGTATAAGCTTTGATATATTCTGATATCCGGAATAGTGGCTAATGGCTGGAGTTGTTCGGTTAATAAAACATAGCCCTTAAAAAGTGAAATTTTGCATACGAGCTCAGAATTCGACGAGGTAAATTTTCATGGATTCATAATGACAAATTATTGTTGAGTTCCAAAGGGCGCATCGAACGGAGTCAGTATGCGGTCGTGCGAGCTAAAACAGTTCAAGGTAAAACGAGCAGTCATTTTACAAAAGAACATTACTGATACGACCTCAGAATTCGATTCTACTTTTTTTATGGATTCGTATGGTCCAATAATGGTTAAATCCAAGAGGGCATGATTTTTGGAGCTAGCGTGTGAGCGTGCGAGAGGAAAAGGTGCGTCAAAATCGCATTTTTGAGCAATATCTGAGCATATTCGTGATTTTTTTTCGGACGGTCAAATGAACTCGTAATTCGACGAAACTTTTTTTGTTGGACTGGTCTTCACGTCTTCTATCTCGTGTTCGAAATCCGCGGCGATTGGAGATCATTAGCGTTCAGGCGATACGCGGGAAACGAGCATATAAACACTTTCTTCCTTTTCTACTTCATTATTTTCATTTCCTCCTTCCTCCACAAAAGCTCAAAAATGGCCTCCACCCTCCCACCGCCGCTGCCCCCTCCACCACCAGCCACCACCGGCCTCCGACCACCGACCGCACCCCCTCCTCCTCTTCCCCTCCCCCCCTCTTCCTCCTCCTCTCTCTCTCCTCTCTTTTATGTGATTTTGCAAACCCTAGAAGCCACCACCACCACCACAGCCACCACCGCCGCCGCCCCTTAGCAGCCTCCCCACCTCACATCAGGTCCAGCGCCCCCTTCCCCCTCCTCAATTCCGGCCGTGTCCCCCCTCACGGTCACCAAAAACCCATTTTACGCTAATCACGTGTTTTGCAAATAAGCCCCTGACCGTATTTCGCCAATGACTCTCAAACGGTGCGTTTCTGGCCAAAGTCCCTCTGAACCAAAGTGGTAGAGCACGAAATTCTCTTCGATTTGGCTATACGAAAGTCGTGTTTTGGAGCTCGGAGCTGCTCGGAAAACGCGTTCGAAGTCTGCTATTCAAAAGCGGTAAAATTCGTGTACTTTCGCGAATTCTAGCGAATTGGAGCATTTTCGGCAAAAAGTCCCTTAGGCAAAAGTTGTTCAGAATGCCGTGCTTGTGCTAGAAAAAAGATGGATTGAAGATTTGAGCTTATATGCGAAGTCTGGAGCTCGAACAACAACTCAGCAGTTCAGAAAAGGCATTAGAAAAAAATCAATGTGAGAACTACTCACTCAAATTTCATTTTCTAGTTAGAAATATATACTAGGATTCAGACGGTGCTTAATAGAAGCACCCGACACCATTGTTTGAGACCATGGATGTTTGGTTGATTTTTGAATTGAGTGATTTGGTTGAAATTGGTTTGGAAAATGAATGAATAGAGATAATTTGATTTGGGTATGGCGTGGGCCATTATTAGACCGGGGACAAGGCTAGGCCTAGTCCCGTTTCTAGTATCGTACCGTTATGCCGGCGGAATTTTCTAAAATAAGTTAGAAAAATAAAAATATCATTTCATTGTGTAAGTGAACTGAATAGAAATTCAGGTGTCGAAATAAAATATTTTATCGTTAAAAATATAATTTTTAACGTGTGTGTGAATAAAATAAAATATTCATTTACAAACCAGATGGTCTGTTTATGTACACTGTTTTAATTGATATTGATTGGGACGATAAATTTTACACGTCGCCTAACTGCACAAATAATATTAAGTGTTTGTTGATGTGAAACCCCACACGGGTATCGGGAAGATATTTGACGTACACTAGTCCCAATAATTAGTTGTGTGTCGATCGATAGGTTGACAGACAGTTGTGTTGTGCACTTTGGATGATGGTTGATTATTTATCGTTGCTATTATATACATGTGTTGGGTGGAATCATATAATTAACGTTATATGGTAATTGATTGGGACTCATTCCAATCGGAAAAAATAATGAATATTATAAAAGAAAATTCATTTGTTGAATATAAAAATAGTCATGTGTTGACGATGTTCATGTGTTGAAACTATTTATGTGTTGAGTAAACTATTTTAACAATAAAATTTACATCTTTATCATATTTAAAATTAGAATCTACTTCATGGTGGAGTCTGATTTAAAAATCAAATGATAGATACCATAGTTTTATAAAATATATTGCATAATAAAAATAGTCGTGTGTTGACAGTACTCATGTGTTGAGATTAGTCATGTGTTGAAAGAAATATAGATTCATGTGTTGAATAGAATATATATTCATTTGTTGAATAGAATAACGAATTTATTGAAATATATAAAGTCGTGTTGATTAGAGTTGCGCTATTTTGATGCGAACGATATTTATATCGATTATATTCATTTTTATAATGAATATAGAAAAAGTAGTGATTTCGAAATATAAAGTTTTGAAAATGTTATCATTTATATAGTAATGATATGAAATATTCAATTTTGAATTGAAATTGAATATAGAGTTGAAATGGTTTTGAAAATGAATTTAAAACGATTTATAAAATACATTTTAAAAGGAAATCGACGAAATATATAATATATATATATATATTATATATATATATATATAATGGCCTGAACAGAATGCGCCGCGCCGCGATAGTTCGTGAATTTGGACCATTGACTTCGAATTGACGTTTCGGGAGACCCGACCGTCGGATTCTCCTAAAACCGGAACCGTTGGGTTCGTATCGAAAAGAGCTTTCCAATGAATATTAGAAATTTAAAATCTAACAGATGGATTTGGAATTATGTCCAAATCAAATTTGGAAAAGGTCGTTGTAAGTGCAGTTCGATGGCCATTGGTGGAAATCGACTGTACGGGTCTTGATAAAATTATTATAAATATTAATTATTTGTGTAAAATCATAATATGTGAATTGGAAAGAACTAGGGTGAAAAATTCCACATATGAAAAGATAAAAATAGATTTTTATCGAAATGAAATAGTTTTGAACTAGAATTAAAATCAATTTCTTTTTGAAATAAATAATTTGAATTTGAAAGTGATTTTAAAAATAATCAATATTCCCAATACGTGAATTGGACTGGAGTTGAATCGAAATTATCTTCGGAATATTTCGATGTTGGATTTCGTGGCTATACAGATATTGTTATGGGAATTTGAAAGATATATTTTATATCGTTATTTCCAATACAATATTTGTTGGTTTCAGGATTTGATATTGAATATAAGCCGATATATTTTCTATTCATAGCCTTGTACTTAATATCAAATGTGATGTCGGTTTGTCGTGAATGGTGTCTTCATTAACACTGTTCTTAAGCCTAATAGAGAAAAAGACTAAATCCTTCTATTTAGATTTAATTAAGTGTATCAATTAAATAGTATTTAATTGGAATTGAATTTGAATTTCTTTTTGGGTTTATCGTGAGCGGTGTTTTGAACAACACCTGTTCTTTAACCCTATTAACAATAGAGTGTGATTTTGGGTTTATCGTGAATCGTGTTTTAGATGACATTGGTTCTTTAACCCAGTTAAAGGCAGGATATTGATTTTTGTGAAGATTAAAACTAAGTGGAGTTTTAATGAATCTTTAATTAGATTGAAATGTGAATTGATAATTTAAATTATCAAATCTGAAAGGTGATCGAGAATGGAGTACCACCAGTTTTGCTCCAAAGAGATAGTTAAATCTTTAATTAGATTTGAACGTGAAATGGTAATTAATTTTACCGATAGCACCGTGGTGTTAGATATGGAGTATTACCAGTTTTTATCCATGGGATAAATAGGTTGGGATTGGGAAATAAAATAAATAATTACTTCGGTGTGGTTCGCTAATCCCGACTAGTTTGGAAAACCACAATATGGTTTGATATGATATCCAAAGGAAGATTAAAGAATAAATTTAGAAGAATTTATCTTTGATAAAATTAATGGAAACCTTTCCCCTAAGAATGTGATTTTGTGAATAAAAGAATTTTCTGAATTGGAATGAGGCGTTAGTTGTGTTTGTGTAACATTTGTTTATCATATATGTGGGTTATTCAGAAAGGCCGGGTTTATACCCATTCTGAAAAACCGATTCGACGAGATGTCGAAGATGAAGGCGGTGGTTGAAGACCGGAAGTCTTCACATCGTCTGGGTGATCACTGATGATCTCGATTGGGCTGTACACCCAAGATGAGGGAAACAGTTGGTGATCGTCTAGACGTACTTGGAGAAGGATGGATATGCGAGGAAAGTGCCTCCGGTTTCGTTCAGACCCAGAACGAACTTGTAAATGGATTATGTGTCTGACATTGGATTTTATTCTGTGTTGATTGATCTCTATTAAATATACATCTGTTTGGCGGCGGAGAATTTATTCTCTTGCTTAACGCCCTTCTCTGAGACGTACGAGCTCAGAGGTTGTATATCGATGGACAATAGTCACATGGAGTGAATTCCCAGTGTGGCACGCGTAAGTGGCAATTGATCAAGGCTTCTGTTGAAAAGCAAAGTCTTGTGGTTGATGATCAAAGCACGGCCTGTGTGGCATAGCTTTGTGTATAACGTGAATTCGCGAGCCTCACACCTCGGTATGAGTCAAAAACGGGAGACGGACCGCTGGGAGAGCACGATGTTTCTTTCTAGCTAGGGTGGTGTCAGTGACCTACCAGCCCTGACATTTATATACTTTTCACCTGTGTGGTTGTTGGAATGCGAGGCGCCTCGGATATAGGTCTGTAAAGACCAGGAAACGTGTGTTCAGGAATTTCCAATCCTCAAAAGTAAGAGAGGACTGGCCCAGCCGATTCCAAGGATCAAAGTGGGGTCCAGAGACATTTGCTAGAGTCTCTCGAATGGAGAGGAGCTTGCCCCTTGCCTCGACTCATGATGGAAATCCGATTTCCAATACGTGATATTGCGGTTTTAATTGTAGAACTAGTATGGCGACATGATATATGGTACCCATGCCGTCTATGATTGATATTTATGATTGAAATTGTTTCGACACTATGCACTTATAATAGTATCAAACAATTTGTTTTAAACGTACCAAGCATGTTAGGCTATTATAAGGGAAAATCCTTTCCTCCGGCTTGCGTTGCATTATGTGATGGGACCTGGGTCTTATAATAGCTTCATTTTTTCAAAAAGCATTGCACTGTTTTGTTATATGCACTAGTATTCTTGGGAGGAAACCCGTTCCGTGTTATACGGCGTGGTCCCTTGAATTACTCTCTTTTAAAGTAAAGTTTTGAATAACTGTTTTAGTTCTCACACCAGTCCCATGACTGACCTGGAGTTTATTGTTTTAACCTAAACTCTGGGTGCCCTTATTTTCGGCACGGGCAGCTAGTAGTTTTGGTTTTGCAGATTTTTATTCATAGGATCCTGATTTACAGCTGGAACGATGCTCGGAAAGCTCTGTATCCGTGCATTACTTCTAGTTGTTCTTTTGTATTATTTTCCGCTGCGATGTATTTAAATGTAATTTAAATCTCTGATATTTGTTGAATGTAATTTATTCATTTATACTATGTATATTCTTGTATCTGATGGAGTTGTTGTAATAACAATGAAATGTTCTTCTGTTTGCGTTCTACTTTGTCTTGTCCTCAACGCAATCCGTGCTTTCCTTCACGGGGAAGTTCGGGTCGTGTCATATACATACATACATACATATATATATATATATATTTCAAAATCCTTCAAATAACGTTACACTTTTTTTCCAAACTACTTTACTCTAATATCTCCACCACTACGACTAATCCCATCTTTTGGTAATCCTGAAGTTGTTCAAGTTGGGGTATTTTTATTACCTCTCAGACGTTGATCAACAACGTTCTTATCTTAAGATAGATATCAGTTGTAATATAAAAACCGATACTTATCTCCCTTATCACAACAAATCACATTTTTATTCCATATTGACGAAATATCAACACTCCTAAAAATAGTGGCTCTATCTCGCATCTTTATGACTTACCACGTTTAATTACTGTGATTCAAACGGTTGACTTCCCACTTCCTATCTCCGTCAGTTTACTTGAATTTTCAATCCCAGCTTTTACTGTGATTCAAATGTCACTTCTAACAACTCGTTCCATTTATATATTCAATAAAACCTTGGTTATATAACTTTGTATAACTTGGACTCCTAGATTCCACTTAAATATAATTCAGTTAAAATCAAGTTAAAACTTGGTTTTCACATAAATATTAAATAACTTTACTAACTATAAACACGACTTTAAGCTTCATAAACGTTCCTTACTATATTTAACATTCCAAATTATTACTTCGATTATCATTAAATTACTAATAATCAAGTTTCAACATTTATTAAAATAAAACTGGGTTTCTTAACCATTAACTACTCTCTTTAAATTAATGAAATAATTTAAGAAACAAGTCCAGTTAACGTCGTTAACTTGTTCAACTCTAAACACGATTAACCTGTTAGTCAATCGTTACTGATCTTGCCATTTAAATTAATTAATAATTAATCAATCTAAATGATTCTATTCACTTTGATTTCTGTTAAATCAAAATCAATAATTGTTACGTTACCTCTGGTCACTTGTATTAGCTAAATATAATCGTTTAATAATCATTTGTATAAGCACGTGCTTCATGCATGGTAGATTTGGTTAAACAAATCAATGTATAGATGTTGTTGGTTCATTCCTTTTTAGAAACTTCATTTAAAATAATATATTTTTTAAAATCTATATTTGGTTATAAAATAAATTCTATAACATTATTTCTAGCGATTCACCTGACGGTGAATTGATCTTTACAAACGGTGTATTTCTAGGTCGTTTGTTATTTTTTTTCGTAATCAATACTCTATATTGATTCAAAGCTCAACAATCAAAAACCACACGGTTTAAATGTCAACGGGGTTTAACCAGTTCATATATAATATGAAATAATAGCATACTAAATATTTGAGGAACCGGTTTGATTTCTCCTACCTGTTCTTCCCTACAACACAGATCATTATAATATTTCATATCAGCATATAGAAATATTTTAAACGACGATAATATAATTAACGTCAACCATTAAATCAACCATAGGCATCTAAGGCATCAATTCAACCAATTAAATTTTAGTTATATGAATTCAGCACATCAAAGTATTTCAGAAATGTGTGAGAATTTACTCACCTTTATTTTCGATCGACGGTTCGCATTGTTCGTATAATTTTAAACAAGCGTTTAAAATTATACGAAATTCCGGTTGCTTCTGCTTCTTTTCGAATCAACACAACAGCGTGGTACTTTCTGATACAATCCCGTCGCTTCCAGTTTTTGCATGATTCTGATAATTTGTTTACGAGGTACCATTATCACAAATTTATAAAAATCAACCATTATAATATTTAGTAATAAATAGAAATGCTTAATCATTATTTAATTTTAAATGTCGTGGTTACCTTAATCATATAGCACATGGTTGGCACCCAAGCACGGTTTTGCTTTCGAATTGCTCCAGAGGAACCCGATGCCAACAACCATCTTAACAAAACAATACCCACTGACTTCTTTACAAGTGACAAATCCCGCATCTGTATTTCTTTCGTGCCAACTACAACCGTTTTACCTCCTCCGTCAGTAGTCACCACCGGTTCTATACCCAAACTCTGATCATCAGAGAACCACAGACCCCAATCCCCCCTTCCACCGAAAGTAATAACTCCAGTCTCTTTTTTTTTGTATGCGTTGAACCCCCAAAGCCCAAAATAGCACACACGTCTCTCTCCACGTATGCGCACCATCACTTCCTCCTTTTTCTTTCTAATTCCACATTCCAACGTTACTTCCCAGGCCTCACCGTACCCAATAGTATGATCCCTTTTATAACTTGCTACCATCAGTACCTTATGATCCTTCGAACATCCCATATAACTTCCTTTTGTATTACAAATGCCTGTCTTCTTGTATTCTTGTCCTCGTCCCCTATTCAAAACAGGAAACCCATACGTTCTGTTCATGTTCCATTTTGTAAACCCTAACCCTTGGCCATGCAACTCACACCTCAACACGTCCTTTTCTTTCCTTCCCCGTACCCTCCTCTCCCATTCTCACGTGACCAAACCAACCGTACTTTCGCTCCTCCTCAAAACAAACTACCGCAGTTCCTCCCTCTCTCTCGAAAACTTACTTCATGAGAACAACCCTCACCAACGTTTTCCTACAGGCTTTGATGTAAGCCACACACCAACAATGAACTGCTCTGCCACCTGTCTCGGATCTCCAGCAACCAAGTCGGATTGCTGCAAGCCAACAATTTCAACTTAAAGTGGTGTTTCACCTTGATTTTTTCTTTTATGTGTGTATATATTGTGGACGCTTATGTGATTAGATCAGCTGAGGGAAGTTTTTGCCTCCATTGAATCTCATTGGAAACCGAAATCAGGCAGAGTATTTATGTAGCGGTAAACCTTGATGGCCAAGGAATAGGGTCTCGTTTAGGCTAAAATAGGTACTGCATGATTTAACTTGATGATTTGGCTTGCATGTACAATATAGGGTAGGTTGGGTTTAGAGTTGTTACTGTGTTTGACGGGATACTGTACGAGGCTTAGTTAGACAGGAAAGTAAATATCTTGATGTGCAGAGATAGTCTTGTGCAAGCTCAAAATAGGTGGTACGTTCAAAGATGTCATTTTCATTTGTATTACGTGGTCGGCAAGGTTATTCGGTGGCAACAGGTAGCTATGTTGTTTCACTTCAATAGTTTTATCAAAAGGCACGACTACACAGGTGTAAAAGACAGGCCGTGGACGTTTTTTTTATTAAAAGGCACGACTAATTTCGGAGGTAGCTGCACCTTTACTGTAAGGTGAGTACTCTACTTTCGTGTGCCGTTCCCTTTCAGCATGGAAAGGTCAAGTGGAAAGAACGCAGTAGGCCGGTAGCACAGCAGGTTAACGAAATAGGGGTTGACATTTTATTTATTTTTATTTTATCGCTTCATTCATTGATCCGTGCGAATAGAACATGGGGTCGTTTTTGAAAAAGAAATACTTAGGTGCTGAAAGTGTAGGATTTGTCACTTTCAGAATTTAAAGAACCCTACCTTGTTTCATAGTTGAAAAGACGGATGACTTTCCCTTTGAAGATGACGAACGATATTTAGTTTTACAGTTAACGTACCCCGCTACGTAAGTCTCCGTCCGCATATGATTCGCTATCGACAGAAATAAATATACCGTCGCGTTCAGCAGTGTGCCACGATCACAAAAATATAATAATATCGGTAGGTTAACTTATTCTGTGAAACCCCAAAATGTTGATATAGGGTGCAAAATACTCCAAATAAAAAGTTGCTTATTTTACGAATTAAATATTACAGTAAAATCCTAAAATTTAAATTATGACTACGCCTCAAAGGACTTGTCCAAATTCGAAACCAATATTTAATTATATTAAATAATCCGTTATGGCAAATAAACGATTTTATAGCGACTATTTTAGAATTTGATTTGGACATAAAATAAAATTTATAACACGAAAACTCGATTTTTCTCCTCCATTAAAATAATATTATCAACTATATTCAGATGCTTCTTATTTCACCAAAATCCGACTTAATACGGATTCAGTATAGTCAATTGAAGTTGAAATTCAATTTTACGAACTACTGCGCTGTTTCGAGTTTGTTTTATAATTTAAATTATAAATATAAATGCTTAGTCGTCGTTGAATAAACGAATTCGATTTTAAATTCCAAATAAAATATTTAAAATAAATATAAATATTGAAATCAAATAGCCAAAAAATCCAGGTCGTTACATTCTTCCCCTCTTAAATGAATTTCGTCCCCGAAATTGCTAGGTAAAAAGAACGCTCCAATCGCAATCATTTTCAAAATAATTAATTCAAAATATTATCAAAAATATTACCAAGTTATAAAATTTTCGAAAAATTCGCAAGCACCTCCGCTACAGGGTTCGATCAAAACAACTATAAACGCCACTTTGGGCCTCTCCTATTGATCCAAAGAAAATAAAAGCCAAGCGGCCACCCATCTCGGGTATAAATTCAAACACCCAATCAATAATATTAAGGTTTACCTTTTTTCGGGCAACTCAATACTCAAATCACGAAGTTCGGCAACTAACAGCTCTTCCATTTTCAACCTGTACTCAACATGATATATAATGGAAATAACTAATACAGGGTTAAATCCTTTCAGTCTCGTTCCATATTGATTTTATATTGAAATTTATTTTCTAGTTTTCAGTTCATTCAACTGTTGTTGAATTTTATATTCGATCAATCTAGCAACCAATAAACAAACAATTCACAATACCCAATCACTTCAGCCAAATCATTTTAATTTCCTTTTTAATTTTTATTTAACTTGTCTTTAGTTAAATATTTAATTCCATATTCATATTTTATCCACCAATTCTGCAAAATTTTATTCTGGTTTTATTAAACCATTCAAATTTATTACCACTGAATTTCATTTTAACAATCCCAACTCATTCATTTGTTCTAAATCCAATTCAAATCCATATTCATGAATTTTATTCCAAACATACAATCCAACAAATTTCCATTTGTTCTATTTGGATACATTCACTTTTTATCTTACCTAATACAAGTCAAATTCTTGCTGGCTTGTCTTAATTCCAATTCAAAGGGTTCATTTTAACTCATACAAGTTAAAATTAATTCACATTTCATATTTGAAATGTTTCCAACTTCATACAAGATTTGAGTTAAATAATAATTTGAGAAAATTATAAATTTTACCTTCTTATATAAAATATATTGGGTCGAAACAATATAAAAATAATTCTATATTCAAATTACATATACACGCTCTCGTTTATATATATACTCAACTCGATCTAGGGTATTACTAGCCTAATCTCTATCGAGTTACACCACGGAGCCAAGGTTATTCCTAAACCATTGCTCTGATACCAACTGTAGTGACCCGGGAATTTCGACACTTGAATTCAGACACAAATACACCCCGTGTCCAAATCCAAGGATCGAAAACCCAGAAAGCGAATAGAAAAAAGTTAGAGGGTGAGAAAAGAAAGAAATATTAGAATAAAAGAATAAGAAGGTCAGAGTCTCACCGCGGAATGGACAAAGTATAATAATCAATAATTCTTTATAAAAGAACTGTATATTACAACATCAAAGTATACATTCAGATCTATACAACATACATCGGAAATAAACTAGTACCAGTAAATATATGGAATACGTCTCGGCTTCATCTCCTTTTCTGAAGCTCCAAGCGATACCTAACCTGATAATATACTCGGTCTGACCCGAGCACATTTGAAGCAAAGCAAAATTCACTCGGATCAGTCTGGAATACTTTAAGTGATAAATTCATAACACAAACAACTTGTTTAACTTTGAAAATCCTTTTGAAATAAAAGGATAATAGTAAGACCGGCCCACACATAAACAGAGATGGTTTTTACCTTACTATAACCCAAACCATTTGAAATCAATATCTTCTTCTGATATTATAATAGTGTCTAAATACAAGTAGAAAGAATCTAGCAGAACGCTTGCATCTCACGCTCCACATATGTAGTATACAATCAAAACCGCAGGCGCTTATTGGAGATTGGATTTCCAACTATGACAAGGTAAGGGACCACCTGCCGATAACGTATCTCTAGAGACGAATACCCTAGGTTCAACAACAACGTCTTGCAACCCGGCCGACACATGACCGACTACCCATTTCTCTTGAGTGTATCGAATATATTGTCACCTTATGGCTTTTCGTCATGACCACCGTATTTCCCGAGAGATACAGAAATGAAAATAAGTAACAAATATGAATATTCTTTAGATGGTGACAATACACCCTAATGGGTGCGATCCACATAGCCATGCTGCCTGCCCGATTTTTGTCATTTCCCGGTTGATGAGGCTTGAGGTTATAATCGATTTTTGAAACACCTGGCCACCATTTACATCGTCCATACATGTCGTCCAGGAACATGATGAACTGAAGGCACCCTCCTACCGCATCCTAGAAATAACCCTATAGATCAGTAGCGTGTAGTCCCTGCAATCCGTAGATTTCAATCATGACCGAATCATCGTTAACGTTGGGGATTAGCCAGAGATGTTTAACAATAGTTCTTCCACTCATGAAGATTTACGGTCTTCAATTGCTCCATCTTGATAGCGTCTTCGACTTATTCGTATTTATTATTCGGAATGGTTTTCGAATATAAATTTGATCCCGGTTTTTCCATACCAATAACGTTGTGTCAGATTTTGATAGTCGGTTATTTAACTATCAAAATAAACAACCATAAAAATAAAACCAATCCATTGGTTTATACACAACATCATTTGGCCAAAATCTCTCAGTTGAAATACCCAAAAATAATATATTGGTTAAATATGTTAATATTCTCAAATCCTTTTTTTTCTTCTATATAGCTAGAAAATTTCTCAAAATCATATCTAATTTAACTTTCAACTAACATTTCAAAACATGGCTATAACATTTCTTGTTATCTTATCGAATCCCTTATCATTTGTAAAACAATTATTATGACATCTTCCTTGGCTTCATTATTTGAATACCAAAACCACCACTCATTCTTTTAGAATAAACCCATTTAAATCTCATTCCATATATATATATATATATGTATATATATATATGTATATATATATATATATATATTTCAAAATCCTTCAAATAACGTTACACTTTTTTTTTTCAAACTACTTTACTCTAATATCTCCACCATTACGACTAATCCCATCTTTTGATAATCCTGAAGTTGTTCAAGTTGGGGTATTTTAATTACCTCTCAGACCTTGATCAACAACGTTCTTATCTTACGATAGATATCAGTTGTAATATAAAAACCGATACTTATTTCCCTTATGACAACAAATCACATTTTTATTCCATCTTGACGAAATATCAACACTCCTTAAAATAGTCGCTCTATCTCGCATCTTTATGACTTACCACATTTAATTACTCTGATTCAAACTGTTGATTTCCCACTTCCTATCTCCGCCAGTTTACTTGAATTTCCAATCCTGGCTTTTACATTATTCAAATGTCACTTCTAACAACTTGTTCCATTTATATATTCAATAAAACTTTGGATATATAACTTTGTATAACTTGGATTCCTAGATTCCACTTAAATATAATTCAGTTAAAATCAAGTTAAAACTTGGATTTCACATAAATATTAAATCACTTTACTAACTATATACACGACTTTAAGCTTCATAAACTTTCCTTACTATATTTAACATTCCAAATTATTACTTCGATTATTATTAAACGACTAATAATCAAGTTTTAACATTTATTAAAATAAATCTGGGTTTCTTAACCACTAACTACTCTCTTTAAATTAATGAAGTAATTTAATAAACAAGTCCAGTTAACGTCGTTAACTTGTTCAACTCTAAACACGATTAACCTGTTAGTCAATCGTTACTGATCTTGCCATTTAAATTAATTAATAATTAATTAATATAAATGATTCTATTCACTTTGATTTCGGTTAAATCAAAATCAATAATTGTTACGTTACCTCTAGTCACTTGTATTAGCTAAATATAATCGTTTAATAATCATTTATATAAGCACGTGCTTCGCGCACGTTAGATTTGGTTAAACAAATCAATGTATAGATGTTGTTGGTTCATTCCTTTTTAGAAACTTCATTTAAAATAATTTTTTTAAAATCTATAATCGGTTATAAAATAAATTCTATAACCTTATTTCTAGCGATTCACCTGACGGCGAATCGATCTTCATAAACGATGTATTTCTATGCCGTCTGCTATTATTATTATTTTCGTAATCAATACTATATATTGATTCAAAGCTCAACAATCAACAACAACAGGGTTTAAATGTCAACGGGGTTTAACCAGTTCATATATAATATGAAATAACATCACACTAAATATTTGAGGAACCGGTTTGATTCCTCCTACCAGTTCTTCCCTGCAACACAAATCATTATAATATTTCATATCAGCATATATATAGAAATATTTTAAACGACGATAATATAATTAATGTTAACCATTAAATCAACCATAGGCATCCAAGGCATCCAATCAACCAATTAAATTTTAGTTATATGAATTTAGCACATCAAAATATTTCAGAAATGTGTGAGAATTAACTCACCTTTATTTTCGATCGACGGTTCGCGTTGTTCGTATAATTTTAAACAAGCATTTAAAATTATATGAAATTCCGGTTGCTTCTGCTTCTTTTCGAATCAGCACAACAGCGTGGTACTTTCTGATTCGATCCCGTCGCTTCCAGTTTTTGCGTGATTCTGATAATGTGTGTACGAGATACCATTATCACAGATTTATAAAACTCAACCATTATAATATTAACAAATAAATAGAAATGCTTAATCATTATTTAATTTTAAATTCCGTGATTACCTTAACCATATAGCATGCGGTTGGCACCCAAGTACTGTTTTGCTTTCGAATTGCTCCAGAGAACCCGATGCCAACAACCGTCTTAACAAAACAACACCCACTGACTTCTTTACAAGTAAAAAATCCCGCACCTGTATTTCTTTCATGGACAACTACAACCGTTTCACCTCCTCCACCAGTAGTCACCACCCGTTCTATACCCGAACTCTGATCATCAGAGAACCACAGACCCCAATCCCTCCTTCCGGCGAAAGTAATAACTCCAGTCTCTTTTTTTTATGCGTTGAACCCCAAAGCCCAAAACAGTACACACGTCTCTCTCCTCGTATGCGCACCATCACTTCCTCCTTTTTCTTTCTAATTCCACATTCCAACGTTACTTCCCAGGCCTCACCGTACCCAACAATATACTCCCTTTTATAACTTGCTACCATCAGTACCTTATGATCCTTAAAACTTCCCATATAACTTCCTTCGTATTACAAATGCCTGTCTTCTCGTAATCTTGTCCTCCTCCCCTGTTCAAAACAGGAAATCCATACGTTCGGTTCACGTTCCATTTTGTAGACCGTGACCCTTGGCTATGCAACTCACACCTCAACACGTCCTTTTCTTCCCTTCTCCGTGCCCTCCTCTCGCATTCTCACATGACCAAACCAACCGTACTTTCGCTCCTCCTCAAAACAAACTACCGCAGTTCCTCCCTCTCTCTCGAAAACTGACTTCTTGAGAACAAACCTCACCAACGTTTTCCTACAGACTTTGATGAAAGCCACGCACCAACAATGAACTGCTCTGCCACCTGTCTTGTATCGCCAGCAACCAAGTCGGACTGCTGCAAGCCAACACTTTCACCTTAAAGTGGTGTTTCACCTTGTTTTTTTCTTTTATGTGTATATATATTGTGGACGCTTATGTGATTAGATCAGCCGAGGGAAGTTTTTGCCTCTATTGAATCTCACTGGAAACCGAAATCGGGCAGAGTATTTATATAGTGGTAAACCTTGATGTCCAAGGAATATGGTCTCGTTTAGGCTAAAATAGGTACTGCATGATTTAACTTGATGATTTGGCTTGCATGTACAATATAGGATGGGTTGGGTTTAGAGTTGATACTGTGTTTGAGGGGATACTGTACGAGGCTTGGTTAGACAGGAAAGTAAATATCTTGATGTGCAGAGATAGTCTTGTGCAAGAGCAAAATAGGTGGTACTTTCAAAGATGTCGTTTTCATTTGTATTACTTGGTCGGTAGGTTATTCGGTAGCTACAGTTAGCTATGTTGTTTCACTTCAATAGTTTTATTAAAAGGCACGGCTACATAGGTGTAAAAGATAGGGAATGGACGTTTTTTATATTAAAAGGCATGGCTAATTTCTGAGGTAGCTACACCTTTACTGTAAGGTGAGTACTCTACTTTCGTGTGCCATTCCATTTCAGCATGGAAAGGTCAAGTGGAAAAGACGCAGTAGGCCGGTAGCACAGCAGGTTAACAAAATAGGGGTTGACATTTTATTTATTTTTATTTTATCGCTTCATTCGTTGATCTGTGCGAATAGAACATGGGGTAGGTTTTGAAAAAGAAATACTTAGGTGCTGAAAGTGTAGGATCTATCACTTTCAAAATTTAAAGAACCCTACCTTGTTTCATAGTTGAAAAGACGGATGACTTTCCCTCTGAAGATGACGAACGATATTTAGTTTTACAGCTAACGTACCCCGCTACGTAAGTCTTCGTCCGCATATGATTCGCTATCGACAGAAATAAATATACCATCGCATTCAGCAGTGTGCCGCGATCACAAAAATATAATAATATCGGTAGGTTAACTTATTCTGTGAAACTCCAAAATGTTGATATAGGGTGCAAAGTACTCCAAATAAAAGTTGCTTATTTTACGAATTAAAAATTATAGTAAAATCTTAAAAATTAAATTATGACTACGCCTCAAAGGACTTGGCCAAATTCGAAACCAATATTTAATTATATTAAATAATCCGTTATGGAAAATAAACGATTTTACAGCGACTATTTTAAAATTTGATTTGGACATAAAATAATATCTATACTACGAAAACTCGATTTTTCTCCTCCATTAGAAAAATATTATCAACTAGATTCAGATGCTTCTTGTTTCACCGAAATCCGACTTAACACGGAATCAGTATAGTCAATTGAAGTTGAAATTCAATTTTACGAACTACCGCGCTGTTTCGAGTTCGTTTTATAATTTAAAATATAAATATAAATGCTTAGTCGTCGTTTAATAAACGAATTCGATATTAAATTCCCAATAAATATTTAAAATAAATTTAAATATTCGAATCAAATAGCCGAAAAATCCAGGTCGTTACAAGCTCAATTACATCCAACATACAAATTACTTCACCCTTAATCTTCCACCTTTTAATCTTCTAACATGTCAAAGGGTCTGCACTACCCCATCTCCTGGTGGAGTTTCTGATGATACTGAAGGAAATTTCACTGCTACAGGCTTCTTTCCTAACTCAATATGTTGGAAGGTTCTGAGAGCATTACATCTCCCCCTCCCTTGAAAAATGGACCTTGTTTCAAGGTCCAATGTTGGTTATCTCGCAATAATCATCCAATAATCTTCCTGTATTTCTTCTTCCAGTAAATCCTTCCATTTAATAAAAGTCTGCACCACCGGTTTATTGTCTCTTGGCATGATCCTTCGATCAATAATTCCCTCGGGCTCCTTGATAATTTCCTCCACATAAGAAAGTAAGTCATCTTATACAAAAATGCCACGCCCCACTTTCTTTTTCAATTGAGATACGCGAAACACAAGAAGGATCCTAGCACTAGCAGGCAGCTTTAATTTGTATACAACTACACTAATTTTGCTTTCTACTTTATAAGAGCCATAGAATTTATGAGACAACTTATGTAATCTATGACTTCTCGCTGTAATCTGCATGTATGGCTGTAATTTCAATAATACCCATGTTACTACCAAAATGATCTTAGCGCAAGATGACAGTGAAGGGATGTCAAATGAATACAAGGAAGGGATGAAGAATTCGAGAGCAACTCAGGCTGATACCCCCTCCGGGGAGAAGGGACCCGAAACCTACCGGGCATCAACAAAGGTTCATCCGACAGGGTCTACCCGCCAGGAATTAACCGATGTAACGCCAACACATTAAAAGAGGAAGAGTATGGGGTCAGAGCATAAAGGTGGTCTGTAATAGACCCCCGAAGAACGGCTCCATAGGTGACGAAAGCGGTTACCTACATAAGTAACATGGGTATCACTGAAAGCTACCTTCCAGAGAGCCGAACCGGAAGGCTAAACCGAGACTCAAGCAAGGATACAGGCTACCCGTACTAATCCGCCTAGTACCTGAACCAACAACGGTTCTAAATCATTAGACATACATGTACATCGTGAGGAGTACCCACGATAATGCCGAAAGCCTACATCCGAGAGCCTACAACAAAGAACCGACACTTGGAGGCATCCACCGAGAAATCCGAGACGCCTCCGTAATCCGTCTGGGCGACAAGCCCGCTTCCACCTAGGGGAGGCCCCAGTTCACTCAGAACCCTCGCTTCGAAGACTGTAACCAACACCACGAGGAGGACCGATAGTCAGATGCTTGAAGCTAAGGAGAAAGAGGCCGATAGGAATCTTTCAGGCCCAACAACCTACTGATGGAAGGACCTCGGATTCTGAATAAATAGGACACCAGGAGATCCATAAAAGGGAACGGACTTTTTATTTCTCAATTAAATTCCTTTCTTCTCAAGAGTAGCAAATCATCAATTCTTGTAATATATTTGCAATCTATAAATGGAGAATTCCGGGAACCATACACCTTATGATTTCATAATCTTGTAGTGTCATAATGATGAAACAGAGAGTTAACACTAACCTTTCTGATGAGGAGATCAACCAAGGTGCTGCTCCGATAGCGGAGGAAGTGGGATTTGTGGAAACATGAAGTCCCCTTCTCCTCGCCTTAAGGGGCCGCCATGGTTGATCCATATTCTCATGCTGAGCCTAACGCTTCCCAAACATTGATGTAATGTAATCATATATGAATTCCTAACCCAATCTCTGTCGTGATTCAGACTCCTCTTTTGGGAAGATCTGACACGAGTGATTCCTCGGAGTTAACGAATGTTGTGATTCTTTCATCCATGAATCAACGCAGGCGTTAGCCAGTTTTATTCTTATTGGAATACACAATGTCATCGTCATGCCACATAAGCTTACCCATTCCAGAGCCAGGATTATTTCCTGGAGACTTTGAGTCATGACCACGACAAATCTCATGAATGCATACATTACATACTATAATCCGGGTGTTGATGAAAAATGCCGCTAATAGTTTGGCGCTAGAAGGAGGGCATGAACCTCCTACCTTAAGGTTGATTTGTCAAAATTAATTTGGTGAATTTGTTGCTCCATGGCAAGAAGGATGGAATCGAAAAGATTGGAGGATCCAAACAAAGAGCTGGATCCCAACGCCATCGTTGAAGGAAAAGAGAGCTCAGCACTCAACCGATATAATAACGAGAAAGGATCAACATCCAATCCACAACAACCACCAGACCCAAAGGCCATGGAAGATTATGTCGCAAGAGTCTTGGTCTTGGAGAAGCTACTCCAAGAAATGCAGGCTCGTGTCGACGTTGTCCAGGCATAGAAATCCTCGAGGCTCACCAGATCAAGTCAGAGAGAGATGAATGAATCTCCGAAAAGGAAGGCTCCCATTCAACTGTCAGAAGTGAAAGGGAATACTAAAGCAACTTCTTCCAAGAAAAGGAAGTCTCATCTGACGGGAGTAGATCACCAAGGGAATCACTGCGAGTAGGAATAGTCCGGGAGCTCCAACTCCAAAGACTATAATCCTAAAAGAGAAAATTACGACAACACAGAAGCTTACATCAAAGAACCCAGGATGACAAGGTTAATGACAACGAAAAAGTAGCACCATTCATCATTGAGATTATGAACACTATAATACGGTCAAAAGACAAAGTTCCCACCACAAAATATCTGGGAGCAACTGACCCCGACGATTATTTGATGGATTTCGACAACAAGATGGATCTTTACAATGCTTATGGAGCCGTAAGGTGCCGCCCCTTCACGGTGACCTTCCAAGGGACTGCGGCGAAGTGGTATTGCCAGTATAGGGAAAACACCATTTACTCGTGGAAACAATTCTCCTACAAATTCTCAGCACAGTTCTGCATTTGCAAAGATCCAACCGTAGACTATAAAATCATCGCCAGCATCAAACAGAGACAAGGGGAGTCTCTAGGGGACTATCTAAAAAGGTTCAATATCGAAGCCTTAAAGGCCAAGGATATGAATGACCGCGACAAGCTGATCGCCATACACTCAGGGTTGATTGAGAACACCCCCTTTTGGAAGGAGTTATATATCCACGACTGCAAAGACTTGCAAGATTTCCACTTCCAAGCCGACAAGTTTATCTGCATGGATGAACTGTACTTCACGAAGAAGAAGTTCGGACCTCAAGGGGAAGGAGGAAGAGCGAACTTCGGACGAAAGTTCCCAGAAGGGAATCAGAGGAGGTCGAGGTGGGAAGACTCTAACACCAACTCGGTTGCCTTGAAAAAGCCCATATCGTATGTGTATGCTATTGCAAAAGAAAGGGTCAATAATTTCTCCGTCTTATTCAAAGCCAAAAATTGCCCTGAACCATATGCCGACGGTAAATACTGCGAGTTCCATAAAACCAACGGGCACAAGACAGACAAGTGCAAGGTATTGGACGGGATTATCCACAAACTAATCTGAGAGTGACACCTGAAGGAGTTTGTTTCAAATAAAGCTGCACCAACTCAACGTGCAGGAAGACAGTAGAAGGTTTCGGTAAACACGATAGGAGTCACTACGGGGGAGAATAACCTGGATTTGGGTTCTCCCGTAAACCGAATCAATGTGATCCATGGGGACCACACCCTGCTGGAAGATGACCGAAGGCCAAGAACATATACGTGAAGGAAGCCTTGGAGGGAGTCTTCCCCATCCAAGAAGAACCATTATTGAAGGGCGCACGTTATGCCCTCAAAACTAATAACCTCGTGGTCTCTCCGGAAGAAATGAAGAAAGGGGTCCATCACCCCCATAACGACCCTGTCATGATAACGGCGCAGATAGGGCTTTCCGTCGTTTCTAAAATATTGGTGGATACCGGAAGCGCTGTCAATGACTTCTTCAAGCAAGCCTTCGATCGGATGCGAATTTCCAAAAAGAAGCTGGAGCATAGCAATGAACCAGTTTTCGGATTCAACAACAAAGGGTCAACTCCAGTGGGTCAAATCAAACTTTTGGTTCAAGTAGGTTTGTCCCCTCTTCATATGACTTTCTAAATCTCTTCGTCATTATTGATCAGTCGTCCTGTTACATTCCTTCTTCGGACAGCCGGCTTTAGAGGAGATGGATGCCTTCGTTTCTTCCAAATATCTCATGTTAAAATTTCTGACCAAATAGGGATGGGGTACCATCCGTGGGGAACAGTTTAGCTCTCGAGAGTTTTACTTTGCAATGGTCGAATAATACAAAGGGGAGTATTCGTATTTTGATTCTTCTACTGTTTTTATGCCTTTAGATAAGGGATACTTACATCCCTCCTTTGAAGCCAAGATAAAAATAAATAAGACTGACAAACACACTAATGGTAGGTACGCTTCTTTGAAAAGGAAGAGGAAAAGGTCCAATGAGGAGAACTCAACTGAAGAAGGAGAAATTAACACAGATTTAGACTCTAGAGGAGATATCGGAAGGATAAAACCAATAGAAGAAGTAGAAGAAGTTAACGTTGACCCGAATAATAAATCGAAGATCATCAACATACGGAAGAGGTTAACGGAACATCTCCGAAGCGACTTAATCCACTTCCTCCAGTTCAATCAAGATGTTTTCGCCTGGACCCATTCGGACATGGTTGGTATCGATCCTTTAATTATGAGCCACGCCTTAAACATCGACCCTTCGATAACCTTGGTCTGACAAAAGAAGAAATAATATACTCGAGACCGGATAGAGGTCTTGAAGGAGGAAGTCAAAAGGTTGGAAACTAACGGGTTTATCCGAGAGGTCCATTACGCGAAATAGTTAGCCAATCCCCTGCTAGTGAAGAATTCCAATGGGAAGTGGAGGACATGTGTTGATTACATGAATTTAAACAAAGCTTCTCCGGAAGATTGTTACCCTCTCCTGCGGATCGATCAGTTGGTTGATGCCACGAGTGGACACAAGATACTATCCCTTGTGGACGCTTATTCGGGGTATAACCGAATCCCGATGCACATACCTGACGAGGAACACACAAGCTTCATCACCGATTGGGGAACATTTTTTTATAAAGTAATGCCCTTCGGTTTGAGAAATGTAGTGGCAACATACCAATCGTTGGTAAACAGGATGTTCCAAGAGAAGATAAGGAGTAATATGGAGGTATATGTGGACGACATGCTAGTGAAATCCACTAAAACAGAGGATCGTCTAAAGGATCTGAAAGAAGTGTTTGGTGTCTTGAGAAGTTACCAGATGAAGATAAACCCTCAAAAGTGTTTCTTCGGAGTTCAATCGGGGAAGTTTCTGGCATATGTAGTAAGCGAGCAAGGAATTGAAGCTAGCGCCGACCAAATACAAGCCATTAATGACATGGAAGAACCTAAAACCAACAAGGAAGTCATAAGTCTAAATAGAAAGGTAGCGACACTCAGCAGGTTCATTTCTAAGGCCACCGATAAATGCGTCCATTTCTTCGATGTCATAAAGAAAAAGAAGAATTTCGAATGGTACGAAGAGTGTAGGAAGGCATTCCAAGAAGTGAAAGTTTATATGGGAACGCCTCTGGTTTTGTCCGGTCCCGAGAAGGGAGAAACTCTATACCGATACATGGCTGTCTCCGAATATGCAGTGAGCTCAGTCCTGGTAAGAGAGGACAAGGGGACTCGCCCTATCTATTATTTTAGCCGAAGGCAAAAGGACGTGGAAACCAGATACCCCATCATAGAGAAACTAGCGTATTGATTAATCCTTACCGCACGAAAGCTCAGAGGTTATTTCCAGGCGCACCCTATTAAAGTTTTAACTAGCTTCCCGCTCAAACAAGTGTTCAACAAACTGGAGACCTCGAGGAGGATAATTAAATGGGAAATCGAGCTTATCCAATATGAAATTGAGTTCTATCCTCGAGCAGCAATCAAAGGGAAAGCTCTCGCAGATTTCATGAACGAGTGCACGAACTTCATTTCGGAACATTCGATTATAGAAAATGACTCAAAGACCAAATTGCAACTCTTTGTAGATAGAGCTTCCAACAAGCAGGGAGTAGGGGCAGGTTACGTTATAATCACCCCTAACGGACACCGCTTGCACTACGCCATGAAGTTAGGGTTCCCGACAACCAACAATGTGGCTGAATATGAATCCATGATAGCTGGTCTAAATCTGGCATTACAGATGAAGGTACCGAGGATAGAAATCTTCAGCGACTCGCAATTAATGGTAAACCAAATAAAATAGACATATAAACCAAAGACAAGCGGCTCATCTTATACATGAAGAAGGTAATAGAAAATGCTTTCCCTGTTTGAGGACTTCTCAGTTCATCAAATACCCCGTGAGGAGAATAACCAGGCGGATTCGCAAGCCAAATTAGCTAGCTCCCGAGGAGCCCCCGAAACCTGAATAGTGCCTGTAGGATATCAGGAGGTGCCCAGCATCGAACATGAAGAATCAAAAATGGGAAAATAGTAATTGGCTTTGACCAGATCCCAAGCCTTAAGAAGGGGAGATAGAGAAGACCAAGAAGGAAACTCCGAGAGGGAGTCCCCCATAACGGAAACACGCCACCAACAGGAAACTACGTGGATGACTCCCATAGGGGACTATCTCTTAAGGGGGATGTTAGCTCTTAGTAAGCAAAATGCAAGAAAGATAAAACACCAAGCTCCCACATTCGTGATCATGGACGACGTACTTTATAAAAAAGGACATTCACTTACTTACTTAAGGTGTGTAGGTTTCGAAGATGGTCTCTGCCTATTAAAAAAAGCTCATGAAGGTTGTTGCGGGGACCATTCCAATGGGGTTAAACTGGCCAAAAGGGTCATGCGACAAGGTTATTATTGGCCGAGGATGGTTAGTCAAGTTGCAACGACCCGCATTTTATGTATCGGAGGATCGTAGAATATTTATTTTATTTTCATATGGAGTCGTATGGTCGTGTAACTTTGGGAGATGACTATTAGGGTCATTTCCCATGTTCACGATTTTTGCCGAATTTTAAATGACCGTTTTACCCTTGGCGAATCTTGCTTTGCCTATAACTTTTGATTGGTAAGGAGTTTTGACCAGAAACCACTTCCATTGGATTTAGATGATTGTTTACCTTTCCATGGAGTGGTCACATTTGTCAAACGGACTTACCGTTTGGGAGATATGGCTGAAATAAGGCTTGGAAGGTGAAAAACAGCATAATTGGGCTTAACCGGGTGATTAGCAGCTAAGCCCATAACCCATTTCGGGATTAGGGTTATAGGAGAGCTGATAGGGTTAGGTAAATCAGTTTTATTCATTTTTCTACTTGCCATTTACCTTCCTCTAACCCTAGCAATGGCCTCCAACTCCCAAATCACCTTCTAATCACTTTCTAATACAATATTAAGCAAATCTATATCAAATCAAGGCAGATTGACATCAAATCAGAGTTAGGGCTGCTGTGCTGCATAGGAATCTGACCCAAATCAGTGAGGTTTCCGATCTAAGATTTTATTTGTGTATAAGGTGAGTGATTAGAACTTTTATTCACTAATTAGGGGTGATTATTGATAATTAGAGAAATTGTGCATGTTAAAAATCTGGAAAAATATGTACAAATTCTTTAATATTATTTCATGCCTCTGTTAGAAATTTGGGTTAATTTGGACATATTTTGTTGATCCTATAGTTAAACATGATTAAGGGGATTAAGGGGAAACTTATAGTTTTGGGTATGTTTGATCCATATTGACATGTTAAAATGTTGTTTTGGTGTTTATGGTTGATTTTACATGTTGCTATTACTGTATGGTATGCTTTGTGATTTCTTAGTAGAGTTAGAATGGTCCAAAACGCCGTCGTATGGTGTAAATAGCTTGCTGGAAAAGTTGTAGAAATTGGTCAGACCTGAACCGTTCGTGAATAAGCATTACGAGCTGACTCCCACTCGCGAAGCACCCACTACCACGAATCGCCCACTCGTGTGAGTCACATGAAGGACCACGACCCGATCGAGCTCGACCACGAACTGAGCGACGGAATGATCCATGAGCCACTTCGAGCCGGAGCACCATTTCCTCCACGAACCTTTGCAGCATCACGAACTACTAGGAGCCACGACCCATTGTCATGAGCCACGAGCCGATCTAGGGAAGGAGGACCACGAACCGGAACAGGACCCACGAGCCAGAGATGACCATGAACCGCGAGCCACTTGTGTATCATGAACCGAATGGAAATTGAAATGCGAACTGGAGGAGACCAAAAACCCGAGACGCAAAGGTAGTCCAAATAGGCATTTAGAACTCAAGATCCAGATGAGAACCAATGAGTTAACTTCATGATTGGACTTTTCTGCGTGACGTGTGCAAAGGGGTTGTCGATATGCATAGCTTTGGTTCACCACTGAGAGACAGATTAGCGGCAATTGATCAGCGCAATGAGACCGTTAAGACTCACAAGGGAAAGTGATCGTATCATGGCTATGGGGTAGTGCCGTGGAGTCGTCATGACTCCAAAGGGGGCAAAGTGGACATAGCAAAGGATTAGTGGCTGTGGATCAGTGCAATGGGATTGTTATGACTCCCAAGGGAATAGTGATCGTAGCAAAGTATTAGGTGACCAAAGTGGTGGATATTGTATACTTTATGCACTGAGTGAGAAATGTGAGGTTGATTACTATGTTTGATGTTTGCTATCACCATGACATGCACACTCCTATTTTACACTTTATGTTAGCATTACCTGAGTACTGTACATCTTGTTGTGCTAACTCTTTGGTTCCAGGTCCAGGTTCAGGTATGATTTACTTATACCTGTTATTGCTTATGTTGTTGCTATCGCTCGTACCAGACTTTTTTATGATCTAATGTTTTATGTCTCTTCTTATTATTCTGGATGCTCCTAAACGAGTAGACTAGAGACAGGTTAGGTGATATGCACGAGTAGCTATCAGGAGACGAGCAGGAGGCTTCCACGTACTATTTACATATGTTCCCCCTGTGTTGTTGTTCGTCACTGCTTGGTCATTTGTAGTGTACCTTTCTATCTTGCTTTAGAGACAGTATTTTAAATTTGTAACAATGGTTTGGATCTTAAGCTATATTTTGGATTCCGCTGCTATGATGGCTTAGTTTTTAGCTTATGCACTGTCTCGCCTGTTTTATGTCAAAGTTATGTTATTATTATGTTTCATTCCACGCGCTATGAGATATACTATAGGTTCTTTGGCGATTCATAGTTCAAAATCCCTTTTCTTTTGACGACCGGCCTGTGCTAGTTGGACATTGGCGCAAGATATTTCGGGGAAATGTCGGCTGGTTCGGGGCGGGCCGTCACACTTGGTATCAGAGCCTAGGTTGTGTAGTTGACCTACGGAAAGACATCAGGGAGAGATAGTATATGTATATGAGAGCGCGTATTTGTGATATTTTGGTTTTCAAAAGATATATATGTATATATTATAAGTATATCTAAGTATGAAGTCAGACTACATTGGCACCATTATGGAAATGGTTAGTCGTTTTCTCTTTACAGATTGAACGATGAGCCGATATACGAGGAGTACGGGATCAAGGGCCAATGATAGGAATGCCCCTGATATGAGGACGATGTTTACTACTTTAATTAGAGAGATTCTTAGGGATGTTCAGGGAGCAGCTCCTAATCCTGCTAATGGTGGTGGTGCAGCGGTGTAGGCGCGAAGAGCCGATTTCGCCCAGCTTAACTAGGATTATACTAGTCCTGGTGGGAAGTCGTTCCATGGAACGGAATCGGCTACGGATGTTCTAGATTGGCTTGACAGCTGTGAGCGTATCTTCGAGGATTTGGGGATCGAGGATGCGATAAAGAGAAAGCTAGCATCACATCAACTTCAAGGATGAGCTATGAATTGGTGGAATGCCATTAAAGCAGCTACTCCTGAGGATCAAGTTACCTGGAATCAGTTTAAGACCCGATTCAGTGATAAGTTTTTCCCAACTGCTCAGAAATCAGAATTGTTCAGGAAATTTTTGGAACTTAAGAAGAATGGTAGGGCAGTCTCAGAATATATTGTTGAGTTCGATACTTTATCGAAGTATGGATTATCTCTTATCGATACTACCAAGAAGAAGAACGAGAAGTTCATAAGTGGCCTAGATGAGTACTTGGGGGAAAGAA
The DNA here is from genome assembly GCA_030737875.1 of Allium sativum. Taxonomy (NCBI): domain Eukaryota; kingdom Viridiplantae; phylum Streptophyta; class Magnoliopsida; order Asparagales; family Amaryllidaceae; genus Allium; species Allium sativum. The sequence continues at coordinate 434,206,258 of CM060918.1, read as the reverse complement.
TTATAAACCATATTGATGAGAAATTCGAATCTATAGTGGGAAAGGCATTGAGATTTGAGAGCCTTTAACTTAAGTCAAAGTCCGAGGTTGCTATTACCTCTGTAGGGGAGCCAAAGTCGCAGGCAAGCGGTGGAGGCAAGAATAATTCGAAGAATAAGAGGAAACAGAACCAAGCTAAGGACGGTCAGAAGAATAATAAGAAAGATGTTGAGTGCTATAGTTGTGGCAAGAAGGGCCACTATGCCAAAGATTGTCGAGCAAAGCCTGCGGACAGGAAGTGCTTTAATTGCGGCTAAGTGGGACATCACAAGGATAAATGTCCACAACCTCCTAAAGAAAAGCAGATTGTGAAAGCATATGCTATCAACATTGTTCCTTCTTTGTCGAATGCCCCAACTACGTCGTAGAAAGAAATGTCGTTATCCAAGGTATGCTTTCTGTTTATGATGTTCCTGTTCGAGTTCTGTTTGATACCGGGGCTTCCCATTCATTCATATCTAGTGACCTGGCAGTTAGGTTGGGATCGGAACCCAAGATTTTCGATAGACCTTTAGTTGTGACGAACCCGATCGGTGGTTCGACTAGCCTTAGTATGATTTTTTGTAATTTGGTCTTATCGAGTCATGGACGTTTGTTTGCTTGTGATTGCTTTGTTTTGGGCTTTATTGCGTTTGGCATTATTTTGGGAGTCGATTGGCTCCAAGGTTATGGGGTGGTGGTGGTCTGTGAGGGGTCTTCGGTGACCTTTAAGGCGGATGATGGGCGGAGGGTACTGTTTGGTAGCCTACCCAGTGATGGGGTGAAGGCTAGTTTTCTAAATTCCCTCGACATCCTGCGTAATGAGTTGTCAGATGTGCCTATTGCTGGCGAGTATCCGGACATCTTCGGGGAAGTGACCGGACTTCCACCACACTAAGAGATCAAGTTTCAGATTGATTTGGTGAAATATGTCAGGCCTATATTGATGTTTCTTCATCGTATGGGGCCAAGGGAGCAACGACAGCTCGAGGTGCAAATGGGCGATCTTTTGAAGAAGGGATTTATCAGAAGAAGTGTTTCCGAGTGGGAGCACCAGTTGTATTTGCTACTAAGGCAGATGGTTCCCTTGATTGTGTGTGGACTACCACGAGTTGAATAAGGTGACGAGGAAGAATAAGTATTCTCTTCCACGGATAGATGATTTGTTTGATCAGTTGAATGGAGCGAGAGTGTTCTCCCAGTTAGATCTCATGACAAGTTTTCATCAGCTCCGAGTAACAGCTGAGAGTATTCCTAAAACGGCATTTCGGACGCCGTCTGGATTTTATGAGTGGTTGGTCATGCCATTCGGGTTGACCAATGCACCAGCATATTTTGTGGATCTTGTAAATAGTGTATTCAGGGATCAATTGAATAAGTTTGTCCTTGTGTTTATGGACGATATCTTGGTTTACTCGAGGATAGAGGAAGAACACAAGGAACATTTGAGGATAGTGATGGAGGTGTTGAGGAAACACCAATGGAAAGCGAAATTTTCTAAATTTCACTTCTGGAGAAGGGAAGTGAGGTTCTTGGTCCATGTTGTTTCAGAGAATGGTATTGGCGTGGATCCAGCAAGGTTGGCTACGGTGCAAGATTGGTCTACGCCCAAGAATGCAACAGACGTGAGAAGCTTCTTGGGATTAGCTGGATGTTATCGTAAGTTTATCCAAGAGTTCTCCAAGATTGCGACACCGTTAACTCAGTTGACCAAGAAGAATCAAGCTTTTGCTTGGGACAGAAGGTGTGAGAATGCATTCAAGAGTCTAAAGGAAAAGTTGACGTGTGCACCAATGTTGGTTATTCCTAAAGGGAACAAAGAGATGACGGTATACCTGGATGCATGTGGTATCAGACTAGGTGCTGTATTGATGCAAGGAGGTAGGGTTGTAGCTTGTGCTAGTCGGCAACTGAAACCGCATGAGAAAAGATATCCTACCCACGATTTGGAATTGACAGTGATCGTGCTCGCATTAAAGATGTGGAGACATTATCTCTTGGGAGAAAGATTCGAGTTGTTTACCGATCATAAGTCATTAAAGTATCTTTTATCTCAAAAGGATTTAAATCTTCTTCATGAGGGATGGTAAGATTTCTTGGCTTCATATGATTTCAATATCGCATATACACCCGGAAAGGGCAGTGCGGTAGCTGATGCATTGAATAGGTGACATGCCAGTTTAGGGCCTATGTTTCTTGAATGGAAGCAACTGGAGTATATCGCAGGATATGATTTCAAACCTAAGTGTGAACTAGATCCAGGGATGTTGGAAAGTTTAACAATCAGAACCACCTTGATTGAGCGGATTTGTTCCAGTCAGAGGGACAATCCTAACCTATTGGAAATAATCTCCAAGGTAGAGATGAGTATCGATGGTGAGGAAATGAAAAAGTATGGACTCGATAGAGAAGGATGGCTTCAAAAGAATGGAAGACTAGTTGTACCCAATGTTAATGGATTGAGAGATGAAGTGCTTAGAGAGTGTCATCACTCAAAACTGACTATGCATCCCGGTGGTAAAAAATGTATCGAGACATGAAGCAGACCTACCACTGGAAAGTGATGAAGAGGGATGTTGGGAAGTTTATATCCAAGTGCATGAACTACCAATTAGTTAAAGCCGAGAAAAAGAAGCCTTGTGGTTTGTTGCAACCATTGGAAATTCCCAAATGGAAATGGGAACAAGTCTCAATGGATTTCATTGATGGTTTACCAAGGACTAGACCGGGCCATGATAGTATTTGGGTGATTGTGGATCGATTGACCAAAAGTGCAAGGTTTGTACCAGTCTATTCGAATAGAACGGCAGCTAAATTAGCAGAACTGTATATGAAGTGGGTAGTGAGATTTCATGGATTACCTAAAGGTATTGTGAGTGACCGAGATCTATTATTCACTAGTGGGTTTTGGAAGAGCTTACAAGAGGCTCTAGGGTTAGAATTACATCTTAGTACCACGTACCATCCCCAAACCGATAGTCAAACGAAGAGGGTGAATCGTGTATTAGAGGATCTCTTAAGAGCTTGTGTATTGGATTTTAGAGGCTTATGGGATGACAGTTTGCATTTGGATGAGTTCGCATATAATAACAGTTATCAGTCCAGTATTGGTATGGCTCCATTTGAAGATTTGTATGAAAGACCATGCAACTCACCATCATGTTGGTTGGAAACCGGTGAGAAATTTATGCTTGGACCAGATGTAATAAGAGAAACATCAGATAAGATCAAGGTTATTTAATAGCGAATGAAGGCTGCCCAAGATATGCAGAAGAGTTATGCTGATAAAAGGCGAAGAGATTCGAAATTCTCTGTTGGCGACTTAGTATTTATCAAGATCCCTCCGCTAAAGATTGTGATTCGATTTGGTAGGAGAGGAAAGCTGGCACCAAGATTTGTTGGTCCATTCCCAATTCTCGAACAAGTTGGAAATTTAGCGTATAAAGTTGGATTACCAGACAAGATGACGGGAGTTCACGACGTATTTCATGTTTCCCAGTTAAGGAAGTTCGTGCACGATTCTGATATGACTATTTCACCAGATCAGTTGGATGATATCGAGGTAGAATCTGAGGCAGTTGGGAACCACAAGACGATTCGTATTGTCGGACATGATATAAAACAACTTCGAAGGAAGACGGTGGAACTAGTCAAGGTCCAGTGGGGGCGATAATGAGAACGACTGTACTTGGGAAACAGAGGATAACATAAGGAAGTCGTATCTAAAAATCTTTGCCTGATAAGATTTCAATAGTTATGGTATTCCCTTGTTAGTAAACCACATGCTAGGATAGGCTTGTTGTGTTTATTATGTATGTTTGATGATTGCAAATGGTTGATAGGCATGCATGACCTTTTGGTTGTTTTCTTGATTAAGGAATTTCGGGGGCGAAATTTCTTAAGGGCGAGGAGGGGGGTGGGGGGGAGGAGGGGGGAATTGTAACGACCATCATTCTATGTATCGGAGAATCGTGGAATATTTATTTCATTTTCATGTGAAGTCGTATGGTCGTGTAACTTTGGGAGACGAATATTGGGGTCATTTCCCATATTCACGATGTTTGCCGAATTTTAAATGACCATTTTACCCTTGGCGAATATTGTTTCGCCTATAACTTTTGATTGGTAAGGAGTTTTGACCTAAAACCATTTTCATTGGATTCAAATGATGGTTTTTCTTTCCGCAGAATGGTCACATTTGTCAAACGGACTTACTGTTTGGGAGATATGGCTGAAATAAGGTTGGAAGGTGAAAAACAGCATAATTGGGCTTAACCGGGTGATTAGCAGCTAAGCCCATAACCCATTTCAGGATTAGCTTTATGGGAAAGCTGATAGGGTTTGGTAAATCAGTTTTATTCATTTTTCTAGTCGCCATTTACCTTCCTCTAACCCTAGCAATGGCCTCCAACTCCTAAATCACCTTCTAATCACTTTCTAATCCAATATTAAGCGAATCTACATCAAATCAAAGCGGATTGGCATCAGATTAGAGTTAGGGCTGCTGTGTTGCATAAGAATTCGACCAAAATTAGTGGGGTTTCAGATCTAAGAATTTATTTGTGGCTAAGGTGAGTGATTAGCACTTTCATTCAGTAATTACAGTTAATTAGGGGTGATTAGTGATAGTTAGCGAAATTATGCATGTTAAAAATCTGGAAAAATCTGTATAAATTCTTAAATATTATTTTATGCCTTTGTTAGAAATTTGGGTTAAATTAGACATATTTTTCTAATCCTATAGTTAAACATAATTAAGGGGATTAAGGGGAAAATCATGGTTTTGGGTATTTTTGATCCATATTGACATGTTAAATTGTTGTTTTGGTGTTTATGGTTGATCATACATGTTGCTATTACTGTATGGTATGCTTTGTGATTGCTTAGTAGAGTTAGAATGGTCCAAAACGCCGTCGTATGATGTAAATAGCTTGTTGGAAAAGTTGCAGAAATTGGTCAGACCCGAACCGTTCGTTAACAAGCATCACGAGCCGACTCCCACTCGCGAAGCACCCACTACCACGAACCGCCCACTTGCGAGTCACATGAAGGACCATGACCCGATAGAGCTCGCCCACGAACCGAGTGATGGAGGGATCCACGAGCCATTTCGAGACGGAGCACCATTTCGTCCACGAACCGATGCAGCATCACGAACCGCCAGGAGCTTGGAGCCACGACCCATTGTCACGAGCCAAGAGCCGATCCAGGGAAGGAGGACCACGAACTGGAACATGACCCATGAGCCGGAGACGACCACGAACCGCGATCCACTTGTGTATAGCGAACCGAATGGAAATTGAAATGCGAACTGGAGGAGACCAAAAACCCGAGACGTAAAGGTAGTCCAAATAGGAAGTTAGAACTCATGATCCAGATGGGAACCAACGAGTTAACTTCATGATTGGACTTTGCTGCGGGACATGTGCGAGGGGTTGTCGATATGCATAGCTTTGGTTCACTACTGAGAGACAGATTAGCGGCTATGGATCAGCGTAATGGGACCGTTAAGACTCCCAAGGGCAAGTGATCGTTGCATCGCTATGAGCTAGTGCAGTGGAGTCATCTTGACTCTAAAGGGACAAAGTGGACATAGCAAAGGATTAGTGGTTGTGGATCAGTGCAATGGGATTGTTATGACTCCAAAGGGTAAAGTGATCGTAGCAAAGTATTGAGTGACCAAAGTGGTGGATATCTTATACTTTACGTAGAGATGTAAGGTTGATTGCTATGTTTGTTGTTTGCTATCACCATGACATGCATACTCCTATTTTACACTTTATGTTAGCATTACCTTAGAGTAGTGTACATCTTATTTTGCTAACTCTTTGGTTGCAGGTCCATGTTCAGGTATGATTTACTTATACCTATTATTGCTTATGTTGTTGCTATCGCTCATACCAGACATTTGTCTGACCCATAGTTTTATGTCTGTTCTTATTACTCTGGATGCTCCTAAACGATTAGACTAGAGACAGGTTAGGTGGTATGCACGAGTAGCTTTTCGGAGACGAGAAGGAGGCTTCCACGTATTATTTACATATATTCCCCCTGTGTTGTTGGTCACTTCTTGGGCATTATTAGTGTACCTTTTCTATCTTTCTTTAGAGACAGTATTTTAAAGTTGTAATAATGGTTTGGCTCAGAAGCTGTATTTTGGATTCCGCTGCTAGGATAGTTTAGTTTTTAGCTTATGCACTGTCTCGCCTGTTTTATGTCAGAGTTAGAGATATACTATAGGTTCTTTGGTGATTCATAGTTCCAAATCTCTTTTCTTTTGACGACCGTCCCGCGCTAGTTGGACATTGGCACAACGCATTTCGGGAAATGCCGACTGGTTTGGGGCGGGCCTTCACACAAGCGGTTGAGTACGTCAAGAGATGCGATAATCGTCATAAGTACTCTAAGGTGCCACGACTTGCTCCCAGCGACCTGACCGCTATATCGATCCCCCGGCCCTTCAATATATGGGGGATAGATTTAATTAGGCCCTTACCACTCGCTAACGAAGGAGCTAAATATGCTGTAGTAGCTATCGACAACTTCACCAAGTGGGTGGAGGCAGAGCCCCTTCCGGTTATCACATCCAAAAAGGTATTATGATTCGTAATAAAGAATATCGTTACCGGCTTTGGAATCCCACATAAGATCATATCAGACAACGGAACACAATTCAAGAGCTAAGAGTTCATCCGATTTTGTGAGTGAGACGACCCGAACCTCCCGTGAAGGAAAGACCGGATTGAATTGAGGGCAAGACAAATCAGAACGCAAATAGAAGAACATTTCATTGCTTATTACAACAATTTACATCAGAGTACAAAATATACAGTGTATGAATAAATATTATACATTCGAGAAATATCAGAGATTTAATTTACATTTAAATACATAGCAGCAGAAAATTAACGCAAAACTCAACTGAAAGAAATACATAGATTCAGAGCTTTCCAAGTATCGTTCCAGCTGTAAACCAGGATCCTATGAATATAATATCTGCAAAATCCAACTACTAGCTGCCCATGTGGAAAATAGGGGCATCCAGAGTTTAGGTTAAAACAATAAACTCCAGGTCAGTCATGTGACTGGTGTGAGAACTAAAACAGTTATTAATCTTTATTTTAAAGTTAGGTAAATCAAGGGACCACACCGTATAACACGGAACGGGTTTCCTCCCAAGAATACCGGTGCATAAAACAAACAACGCAATGCCAAATAAAGAACAATGAAGCTATTATAAGACCCAGGTCCTATCACACAATGCAATGCAAGCAGGAGGATAGGGTTTTCCCTTATAATGCCAAAGAATGCTTGATATGCAAAATTTAATCTTTTATTATTACTATAAGTGAAGAAATCAACTTCAAATATAAATGTATCAATCATAGATGTCGTAGGTACCATTATTTTACGTCGCCATATATATATATTTACAACTAAAACCGAATATCACGTATTGGAAATTGGGTTTCCATCTATGAACCGATGCAAGGGATGATCCTCACCGATTTCGAGACACACTAGAAAGTGCCTCAGGATCCCCCGCAGTGAACCCCTTGGATCTTCATGGCCAGTCATCCGTCGATGATTGGTTATACCATAAACTATATGTTAGCCGGTTCTATCGAACCTCTAAAATGGTGAGTATGTTGACCATATCCATCAGCCCTATAGTGCCAATATAGTATCCATCAGCCCCGCAATGCCGATATATCCGAGGTACCTCGTCTCCCATCAAGTAATAATAGTATGCAACATACACATGAGTAAACAGTCTGGGCTCCATACCATGACGTTACCCGTAGTTAGAACTAACATATGTCCATTTCCATGCAGTCACTATCCCTTTTTTAGTTCACACCTAGGTGCGAGGCTCGCGAATTAACACTATACACAAAGCGACGCTATATTAAAGCAATGCTTTGATCATCAACCACAAGACTCTGCTTTTCAACAAAAGCCTTGATCACTGCATCTCAGCATGCCACACAGGAAATTCATGCCGTGCGACTGATATCTATCAATATATAACCTCTGAGCTCGTACATCTAAGAGAAGGGCGTTAAGCAAGAGAAGAAATTCTCTGCCGCCAAACAGATACATATTTAATAGAAATCAATCAACGTGGAATAAAATCCAATGTAAGACACACAATCCATTTACAAGTTCGTTCTGGGTCTGAACGAAACCAGAGGCACCTTATTCCTCGTCCCATATGTCCAATATAGGAGAGAGGCCCTCGCATATCCATCGATCTCCAAGTACGTCTTGATGATCTCCACTTATTACCTCGTCTTCGGTGTACAACCCAATTAAAACATCAGTAACCATACAAACGATGCAAAGACCACCGGTCTTCAACCACGATCTTCATCGTCGACTTTTCGTCGAATCGGTTATTCAGAATGGGTATAAACCCGAACTTTCCAAATAAACCGCATATATAATAAACAAGTGTTACACAAACACAACATACACCTCATTCCGATTCAAAATATTCTTTTACTCAAATATTCATATCTTTAGGGAAAGATTCCCATTAATTTTATGAAAGATAAATTCTTTTAAATTTATTCTTTAATCTTCCTTTGGATATCATTTCAAACCATATTAAGGTTCTCCAAACTAGCCGGGATTAGCGAACCTTACCGAAGTAATCCTTTGTTTAATTTCCCAATCCCAACATATTCATCCCATGGAGCAAAACTGGTAATACTCCATATCTAACACCACGGTGTTATCGGTAAAATTAATTACCATTTCACGTCCAAATCTAATTAAAGATTTAACTATCTCTTGGAGCAAAACTGGTGATACTCCATTCTCGATCATTTCAATCTAATTATAGATTCATTTAAAACTCCACTTAGTTTTAATCTTCCCCAAAAATCAATATTAATGATTATATAACTTGGGAAATCATATCCTCTCTTTAATTGGGTTAAAGAACCAATGTCATTTAAAACACGGTTCACGATAAACCCAAAATCGCATTCCATACCATCAGTCTCTAACCATAAATAAGTAAGAGAACAATTCCTTAAGTATTAACACCGAAGGCCGAAACCAACATCAGATTAACACCCAGGAAACCATTCAGCATTGCTAATCTCCAGTTAGTTTCTAATTTTCTTTACTCCATTGGGTCTAAGAACCGTATTATTAAAAATACCTTTCACGACAACCCAAAATATCATTCCATTGTTAATTAGGTTAAAGAACAGGTGTTATTTAAAACACCATTCACGATAAACCCAAAAACCAATTTCAGTTCAATTCCAATTAAATATTAATTAATTGTTAATACTTCATTAAATCTAAATAAAAAGATTTAATCTTTTCTCAACTGGGTTTAAGAACAATGTTAACGAAGAAGCCATTCACGACAAACCCAAAATCACATTTGATATTAAATACAAGGCTTTGAATGGACAATATATCGGCTTATATTCAATATCAAATTCTGGAATCAACAAATACCGTATTGGAATAACGATATATATATCTTCCAAATTCCCTCACAATATCTGTATAATCACGGAATCCAATATCGAAATATTCCAAAGATAATTTCGATTCATATCCATTCCAATTAATACATTGGAAATTTTGGTTATTTTTAAAACCTTTTCAAATCCAATTTATTTATTTAAAAAGATTGGATTATACTTCTAGTTCATAACTAGTTCATTTTGCTAAAAATATATTTTTATCTATTCAAATATAGAATTTTTCACCCCAATTCTTACTAAATCATTTATTATGATTTTACACAAATTATTAATATTTTTAATAATTTTATCAAGGCCCGTATAGTCGATTTCCATAAACGGTCATCGAACTGCACTTACTACGACCTTTTCAAAATTTGATTTGGACATAATTCCAAAACCAAACGTTAGATTTAAAATTCCTTATATTCGTTGGAATGCTCTTTTCGATACGAACCCAACGGTCCTGGTTTTAGGAGAATCCGACGGTCGGATCTCCTGTAACGTCAATTTGAAGTCAATGGTCGAAATTCGCGAACTGCCGCGGCGCGGCGCGTTCTATTCAGGCCATTAAATATATATATATATAATATTTCGTCAATTTCCTTTTAAAACTTATTTTATAAATTGTTTCAAATTCGTTTTCAAAATGGTTTCAAATTCATTTTCAATTTAAATCAAAATTGAATATTCTATATCATTAACATATAAATGATGATATTTTCAAAATGTTGTATTTTGAAATCATTTCCTTTTCGATATTCATTGTAAAAATGAATAAAATCGATATAAATATCATTCACGTCAAAATGGTGTTAATCTAATCAACACGGCTTTATATATTTAAATATTTTCGTGTCCATCCCAAATCGGACATCAAAATCAGATTTTGATCTTTTATTGTATATTATTTTGAAATATTCGTTATTTTAAAACAATTGTTAATTTAAAATATTCCTTCTTTCTGAACTAGAATCAAACACAGTCAATCACCATATAATGTTATTTATATGGATTTCATACAAAACATGTTTACAACAACAGTGATAAATAATCATCTATCAAACCGAGTGCGCTCTACACTGTATAAGCATTAAATATAAGTAATTAACGCTTACAACAGCATGTCAACCAATCGATCGACATACAACTAAACAATCGGGATTAGTGTACGTCAAATGTCATCCCAATACTCGTGTGGTGTTTCAACCAACAAATACTGAATATTTTTTGTGCATTTGGGCGATGTGTAAAATATATCGCCCCAATTCATATTAGTAAAATGGGTGATCATAAACAAATCGTCTGATTTGTAAACGAATATTTATTTTCATTTCATATACTCATTAAAAATTATATTTTTAACGATAAAATATTTATTCGGTTTATTTACACAATAAAAATGGTATTTTATTATTCTAATATATTTTAGAAAAATTTGGCGGCATAACGTTGCGATACTAGATCCGGGATAAGGTCTAGCCTTATCCCTCGCCTAATAATGGCTCATGCCATACCCAAACCAAGTCATATCAATTCATTATTCATCCCAAACCAAATTCAAACAAATATTCCAATCAACCAAATAATCAAACCAAACAATCAGACAAGTTGTCCATGGTTTGTGGACGACGGGGAATAGTTCATATATGCAGTTCAAAATAAATAACTGTATAAAAAATTTTAGGGAGGAGTTCTCACCTTTGGGTTCCACTCCGTCATTCTTTAGCGGACGATGGTTTGGATTTACCCGACATTCCAACTCCATCTTTCCACACTGTTCATAAATAAAAATCACATTTTTATTTCATCGCTACATAGATAAAAATCACATTTTTATCACTTCTCTATATTTATAAAAACCAAATTTTTATAGTGCTAAAAATCAAATTTTTATATAACTAGAAATCAAACATTTTGCTGCAACATATTTTATCATTGCTATTCAAATAATAAAAATCTCATTTTTATCATAACGCTAAATTATAAAAATCATACTTTTATTTAAACAAAGGTCGTATTTTTATTTCAAAATTATATGTACAAAGATTTTATTTTTCTTTCATTATCTTCATAATAAAAATCAAATCTTTTCTATCATAAAAATATAATCTTTTTCAAATTAAAAATCTTGTCTTTTTATTTTTAAAAATCTAACCTTTTCATGAATTAAAAATCATATTTCTATGTAAACAAAATCATATGTTTTCCCATTCGCTACACATATAAAGATTTCATTTTTATTTTGCAAATAACTATATAAAGATTTCATTTTTATTTCGCTAAAAAGTATAAAAATTTCATTTTTACTTCGCTAACAACTATATAAAGATTTCATTTTTATTTCGCTAACAACTATATAAAGATTTCATTTTTATTTCGCTAACAAATATAAAAATTAAAAAAATCAAATCTTCATGTGTTTAAAAGTCAAATCTTTGTGTATAAATATCAAATTTTTATTACATTAAAAACTGAAAATTAATTTTGTGCTTCATAAGTATACATAGGAATATATTTAAAGATTATTAAAAAAACTGAAATAAAATAAATAAAATTAAGAAACTTACTGTTCGAAGAGGGGAGGGGGTGGTCTGCGTCAATCGAGGGGAAGGAGGTGCAAATGGCGGTGGTGGCTCAGCGGTGGGATCAAGGTAGCGACAGCGGGAGTTTTCAGGTGAGAGAGTGGCCAGTGTGAGTTTTTAGAAGAAGGGAGGAAGAAGGAGAGGAGTGTGATGGCGGAGGATCGGAGGTGAGGGTAGAGTGGCGGCGGAGATGAGGGGGTGGAGCGATAGGGCTGAATGGCGCCTCCGGCGGCCTGGCGGTGGTCTGGAGCGCAATCCACGAGATCGTATTTTTTTTATTATTTATTTTTCAATTCTTGACTGAAAGGTTAGAGAGAAGAGGAAAGGGAGTTGATTTATATATATATATTTTTTAATTTAGTTAATTAATTCAAAAAATGTTCACGACTGTTGCCCATTGCTAATTACCCCTATTCCGAACACAATGGGATATGTTTCGCAAGCCAATTCAGCTGTTACGATCAGTTTCCATCAAAATTAAAATATAATTTAATATAACGTTCGAATTTGACTTTAACATACATTTTAAGATACCAGGGCCACATACTGACTCTAAAAATTTCAAAAAAATTATTTCTAGCTTCTTATTGACGATACGGTCCTAACAAAACTAATTTCATCAAATTTGAAGACCGTTTGAAAAATGGCCATTTTCTGGTCGATCCGAATTGAATGAAACTGACAAAACACGTTTTCTTTTGCCACGCTCACATATTGATTTCAAAAATTATGGAAATTTGGATCCCGTAATAATTTGACATCCCGGATCCAACAAAAGTGGTTTCGTCGAAAGTGGAGGTCGTTTGCTAAATTTCCATTTTAAGGGCTTTATTTATATTAAAGTATATATAAATTCCACAGCGACTTACTAAAATTTAAACTGGACATTGCTCTCAACTTATAAAACAAAATCTCAGTTTCTTACATTCGTTAGAAAGATATAGTTAAACAGATTCAAATATTTCTTGTTTCGTCCAATTTTGACTTATATCGAATTCTGTATATTCATTTGAAATTAGAAATCTAATTTTCAAACTACTACGCCATTTCAGGCTCGTTTTATAATTAAAATAAATTATTCGTTTTAACTTCGTCGAACATAAATGTTTCGTCGTTATTATTTAAAATAAACCATTTTAAATATTCAAAATACATTAATTTTTCCAAAATAAAAAATTTAACTTGGTTCTGATTTTCCGGGTTTTTACATTCTCCCCCACTTAAAGTCTTTTCGTCCTCGAAAAGGAATGGAGCTGAAAGTTGTTTAAGTAATCAACTCACCTTTCATTCTACAACTTTTCAGTTTCTAAAAATTTCTAATTTTTCAAAAATTTCGCTAACACCCTAAATTTTTGAAAAATTTCGCCATAACCTCCTTTGTACGGAGAGGGGTTTGGAAATTTATTGGGCCGTATTAGGCACCCAATAAATCCTAAAAAGTGTACACATATTTATAGTGATATATTCCGTTGTCCACAGGGGAGTGTGCATAGATCATAACTCGAGAGAATAAATTCTCGTCACCCTATAAATAGTTTTGTGCCTTACCAACTAGAGAGACGTGATTATTGTCAACTCCAGACCCGTGTGGCGAATTTATAAATCTGGAAATTTTACAGTTGTAGTTTATATAGTCTATATCAGTCTTCGGTTCAACTTGAAATTTATTCATCGCCATACAAACCTCTTGCTTGTATGGTAAATCTTCAACCTCGTCACATAAGCTCCAAATGCTTATGTGGTATATGATTGAGTATGCTATCTTCACGCAGTATGCCATGTAGTGTAGTTCAAAATTAATTGTTTCCATCCTATGGCGACGTTTATAATCTCACACAGAACAACCAGCACACCGCATCCAATGGCATTCACAGGAGTTGATATATAAATAAAATTGCGCATCCAACTCATTATGGTTTACCTATTTGTCGGGCACGCAAATAAATTCTTTACTCAATAGAAAATCTATTTACCTGTTTAACAACATGTATATATATGCACATCTAAGCTAAAAATAATATTTTTAGCGAAAAAACATCTATGTCACCACACAGCTATTTTTAGCACTTCATATACATGATAAACATGTTAATTTTATCATTTTAAGATTTTAATTCGATTTGGCTAATGGTTCAAAATTTTCATTAATCAAACTAATAATCATACAACACAACCAGCAATCCATTAGTTGGTTAATTTTTCAAGCATATAACTTTGATATAAATATTCAAAAATCATATTTTTGATGCCAATTCACAACAATTAGCCCTATCTAGTTTTGGCTCTCACACAGTCAATTGGAAATATATAGATATCCCACTTTCGAGACTCGAATATGAATGCTGATGATGTCGTGACATCACCAGAATTATGCTTGGGCGACTAGAGTGTGATTCTATATCTATCCAGTATATTAAAACTTCGAATATACGTTCATGACGCGTATATGCAAAATCTCATATACTCGATTGTCCAAATAAAACAAAATAATATACTCACATACGTATAATTAGATTAAATTTTCAAAACAAAGTTGGTTTTCATTTTTATTTTAAAAATAACACTCTTCACACTCGTTCTAGGATACTACTGATCCTATCTCTAACGAGTCATTCTTATTGGATATTACTAATCCAATCTCTGATGAATTCTTTCGTTCGGTTCTAATGTGCCTTGTTCTCGAGCTCTGTAAACCAAAGCTCTGATACCAAATAAGACGACCCGAACCTCCTCGTGAAGGAAAGCCCAGATTGAATTGAGGACAAGACAAATCAGAACGCAAACAGAAGAACATTTCATTGCTTATTACAACAACTTACACCAGAGTACAGAATATACAGAGTATGAATAAATATTATACATTCGAAAAATATCAGAGAATTAAATTACATTTAAATACATAGTAGCTGGAAGTTAATACAAAACACAACAAAAAAGATATACACGGATACAGAGCTTTTCGAGTATCGTTCCAGCTGTAAACCTGGATCCTGTGAATATAATATCTGCAAAACCCAACTACTTTCTATTTGTGCGGAAAATAGGGGCACCCGGAGTTTAGATTAAAACAGTAAACTCTAGGTCAGTCATGTGACTGGTATGAGAACTAAAACAGTTATTAATCTTCATTTTAAAGTTAGGTAAATCAAGGGACCACGCCGTATAAAACGAATGGGTTTCCTCCCAAGAATACCTGTGCATAAAAAACAACGCAATGCTAAATAAAGAACAATGAAGCTATTGTAAGACCCATGTCCCATCACACAATGCAACGCAAGCCGGAGGATAGGGTTTTCCCTTATAATAGCCAAAGAATGCTTGATACACGAAATTTAATCTTTTATTATTACTATAAGTGAAGAAATCAGCTTAAAATATAAATGTATCAATCATAGACGGAGTAGGTACCATTATATTACGTCGCCATATATATATATATATATATATATATATATATATATATTTACAACTAAAACCGAATATCACGTATTGGAAATTGGGTTTCCATCTATGAACCGAGGCAAGGGATTATCCTCACCGATTTCGAGTCACACTAGCAAGTGCCTCAGGATCCCCAGCAGTGAATCCCTTAGATCTTCATGGCCGGTCATCCGTCGATGATTGGTTATACCATAAACTATATGTTAGCCGGTTCTATCGAACCTCCAAAATGGTCAGTATGTCGAACATATCTACCAGCCCTGCAATGCCCATATAGTATCCATCAGCCCCGTAGTGCCGATATATCTGAGGTACCTCGTCTCCCATCAAGTAATAATAGTGTGCAACGTCCACATGAGTAAACAGTCTGGGCTCCATACCATGACGTTACCCTTAGCTAAAACTAACATATGTCCATTTCCATGCAGTCACTATCCCATTTTGGTTCACACCTAGGTGCAAGGCTCACGAATTAATGTTACACACAAAGCGGCGCTATATTGAAGCTATGCTTCGATCATCAACCAAAAGACTCTGATTTTCAACAAAAGCCTTGATCACTGCATCTCAGCATGCCACACAGGAAATTCATGCCATGAGACTGATATCTATTGATATATAACCTCTGAGCTTGTACGTCTCAGAGAAGGGCGTTAAGCAAGAGAATAAATTCTCCGTCGCCAAACAGATATATATTTAATAGAAATCAATTAACACAGAATAAAATCCAATGTCAGACACACAATCCATTTACAAGTTCGTTCTGGGTCTAAACGAAACCAGAGGCACCTTATTCCTTGTCCCATATGTCCATTATAGGAGAGAGAGGCCCTCGCATATCCGTCGATCTCCAAGTACGTCAGGACTATCAACACTTATTAACTCGTCTTCGGTGTACAGCCCAATCAAGACATCAGTAACCATCCAAACAATGTGAAGACCTCCGGTCTTCAACCACCGTCTACATCATCGACTTATCGTCGAATCAGTTATTCAAAATGGGTATAAACCCGGCCTTTCCAAATAACCCGCGTATATAATAAACAAGTGTTACACAAACACAACATACACCTCATTCCAATTCAGAATATTCTTTTATTCAAATATTCATATCTTTAGGGAAAGGTTCCCATTAATTTTATCAAAGATAAATTCTTTTAAATTAATTCTTTAATCTTCCTTTGGATATCATTTCAAACCATATTAAGGTTCTACAAACTAGTCGGGATAAGCGAACCTTACCGAAGTAATAATTTGTTTAATTTCCCAATCCCAACATATTCATCCCATGGAGCAAAACTGGTAATACTCCATATCTAACACCACGGTGATATCGGTAAAATTAATTACCATTTCACGTTCAAATCTAATTAAAGATTTAACTATTGCTTGAAGCAAAACTGGTGATACTCCATTCTCGATCATTTCAATCTAAATAAAGATTCATATAAATCTCCAGTTAGTTTTAATCTTCCCCAAAAATCAATATTAATGATTATATAACTTGGGAAATCATATCCTGTCTTTAACTGGGTTAAAGAACCAATGCCATTTAAAACACGGTTCATGATAATCTTAAAATCACATTCCATTCCATCAGTCTCTAACCATAAATTAGTAAGTGAACAATTCCCTAAGTATTAACCCCAAAGGCCCAAACCAACATCAGATTAATACCCATGAAACCATTCAACTTAGCTAATCTCCAATTAGTTTCCCATTTTCTTAACTCCATTGTGTCTAAGAACAATATTATTAAAGATACCATTCACGACAACCCAAAATCTCATTCCATTGTTAATCAGGTTAAAGAACAGGTGTTATTCAAAACACCGTTCACGATAAATCCAAAAACCAATTTCAATTCAATTCCAATTAAATATTAATCAATTGGTAATACTTCATTAAATCTAAATAAAAAGATTTAATTTTTTTCTCAACTGGGTTTATGAACAATGTTAATGAAGACACCATTCACGACAAACCCAAAATCACATTTGATATTAAATACAAGCCTCTGAATAGACAATATATCGGCTTATATTCAATATCAAATTCTGGAATCAACAAATACTGTATTGGAATAACGATATATATATCTTCCAAATTCCTCCACAATATCCGTATAATCAAGGAATCCAATATCGAAATATTCCAAAGATAATTTCAATTCAAATCCATTCCAATTCATATATTGGAAATTTTGGTTATTTTTAAAACCATTTCAAATCCAATTTATTTATTTAAAAAGATTGGGTTATACTTCTAGTTCATAACTAGTTCATTTCGACAAAAACGTATTTTTATCTATTCAAATATAGAAATTTTCACTGTAATTCACTCTAAATCATTTATTATGATTTTACACAAATTATTAATATTTTTAATAATTTTATCAAGGCCCGTACAGTCGATTTCCAAAAACGGTCATCGAACTGCACTTACAGCGACCTTTTCCAAATTTGATTTGGACATATTTCCAAATCCAATTATTAGATTTCAAATTCCTTATATTCATTGGAAAGCTCTTTTCGATACGAACCCAAGTTCCCTGTTTTAGGAGAATCCGACGGTCGGATCTCCCGTAACTTCAATTCGAAGTCAATGGTCGAAATTCGCGAACTGCCGCGGTGCGACGCGTTCTATTTAGGCCATTAAATATATATAATAGATATTATATATAAATCGTCGATTTCCTTTTAAAACGTATTTTATAAATCATTTTAAATTTGTTTTCAAAACGGTTTCAACTTCATATTCAATTTTAGATCAAAATTGAATATTCTATATCATTAACATATAAATGATGATATTTTCGAAATGTTATATTTCGAAATCATTTCATTTTCGATATTCATTATAAAAATGAATA
Source organism: Allium sativum (assembly GCA_030737875.1). Classification (NCBI taxonomy): domain Eukaryota; kingdom Viridiplantae; phylum Streptophyta; class Magnoliopsida; order Asparagales; family Amaryllidaceae; genus Allium; species Allium sativum. Next base: position 434,187,851 of record CM060918.1, on the reverse strand, counting down.
AAATCAATATAAATATCGCTCACGTTAAAATGGCGTTAATCTAATCAACATGACTTTATATATTTAAATATTTTCGTGTCCATCCTAAATCGGACATCAAAATTAGATTTTGATCTTTTACTGAATATTATTTTGAAATATTCGTTATTTTAAAATAATCATTATTTAAAAATATTCCTTCTTTCTGAACTGAAACCAGGCACAGTCAATCTCCATATAATGTTATTTATATGGATTTCATACAAAACATGTATACAACAATAGTGATAAATAATCATCATCAACTGGAGTGCGTTCTACATTGTATAAGCATTAAATATAAGTAATTAACGCTTACAACAGCCTATCAACCAATTGATCGACATACAACTAAACAATTAGGACTAGTGTACGTCAAATATCATCCCAATACCCGTGTGGGGTTTCAAATAAATACTGAATATTATTTATGCAGTTGGGCGATGTGTAAAATATATCACCCAATCCATATCAGTAAAATGGGTGTTTATAAACAAATCGTCTGATTTGTAAATGAATATTTATTTTCATTTCATATACCCGTTAAAAATTATATTTTTAATAATAAAATATTTATTCGGTTCATTTACATAATAAAAATGATATTTTTATTGTTCTAATATATTTTAGAAAATTTTGGTGGCATAACGGCGCGATACTAGAATCGGGATAAGGTCTAGCCTTATCCCTCGCCTATAATGGATCACGCCATACCCAAACCAAATCATATCAATTCATTATTAATCCCAAACCAAATTAAAACAAATATTCCAAACAACCAAACAATCAAACAAGTCGTCCATAGTTTGTCGGACGACGGGGAGCAGTTTATATACACAGTTAAAAATGAATAACTTTATAAAAAATTTCAGTGAGGAGTTATCACCTTTGGGTTCCACTCCATCATTCTTTAGCGGACGATGGTTTGGATTTACCCAACATTCCAACTCCATCTTTCCATGTTGTTCATAAATAAAAATCACATTTTTATTTCACCGCTACATGGATAAAAATCACATTTTTATCACTTCGCTATATTTAAAAAAACCAAATTTTTATATCGCTAAAAATCGAATTTTTACATAACTAAAAATCAAATCTTTTCGCTACAACATATTTTAATATTGCTATTCAAGTAATAAAAATCTTGTTTTTATCACAACACTAAATTAAAAAAATCATACTTTTATCTAAACAAAGGTCATATTTTTATTTCAAAATTATATGTATAAAGATTATATTTTTCTTTCACTATCTTCGTAATAAAAATCAAATCTTTTCTATCACAAAAATATAATCTTTTTCAAATTAAAAAATCCTATCTTTTTATTTTTAAAAATCTAACCTTTTCATGAATTAAATATCATATTTCTATATAAACAAGATCATATCTTTTCCTATTCGCTACACATATAAAGATTTCATTTTTATTTCGCTAACAACTATATAAAGATTTCATTTTTATTTTGTTAACAAGTACAAATATTTCATTTTTACTTTGCTAGCAACTATATAAAGATTTCAATTTTATTTCGCTAATAACTATACAAAGATTTCATTTTTACTTCGCTAACAAATATAAAAATAAAAAAATCAAATATTCATGAGTTTAAAAATCAAATCTTTGTGTATAAAAATAATTTTTTTATTACATTAAAAACTGAAAATTAATTCTACGCTTCATAAGTATACATAGGAATTTATTTAAAGATTATTAAAAAAACTGAAATAAAATAAATAAAATTAAAAACTTACTGTTCGCAGAGGGGAGGGTTGGTCTACGTCAGTCGAGGGGGAGGAGGTGCAGATCGTGGTGGTGGCTCGGTGATGGGACCAAGGTAGGGACAACGGTGGTTTTCAAGTGACAGAGGGGCCAGCGTGGGTTTTTAGAAGAGGGGAGGAAAAAGGAGAGGAGGGGGATGGCTTAGGATCAGAGGTGAGGTGAAAGTGGCAGCGGAGATGAGGGAGTGGCGAGACAGGGTTGGGTGGCGCCTCCGGCGGCCTAGCGGTGGTCTGGAGCGCGATCCACGAGATCGTAATTTTTTATTTCCTTTTTCTTTCAATTCTTGACTGACAAGTTAGAGAGAAGAGGAAAGGGAGTTGATTTAAATATATATGTATATATATATATTTTAATTTAATTTAGTTAATCAATTCCAAAATAGTCGACTTTTATTCCGAACTCCAAATGAGACCCAACGACTGTCACCCATAGCTAATTACCCCCATTTCAAACACAATGGGATATGTTTCGCAAGCCAATTTAGCTTTTACGATCAGTTTCCGTCAAAAGTAAAATATAATTTAATATAACGTTTAAATTTGACTTTAACGTACATTTTAATATACCGGGGCCACATACTGACTCTAAAAATTCTAGAAAAATTATTTCTAGCTTCGTATTTGTGATGCGGTCCTAACAAAACTAATTTCATCAAAATTGAAGACGATTTGAAAAATGGCCATTTTCTAGTCGATCCAAATTGACTAAAACTGACAAAACACGTTTTCTTTTGCCACACTCATATATTGATTTCAAAAATTATGGAAATTTGAATCCAGCAATAATTTGACATCCTGGATCCAAAAAAAGTGGTTTCTTCGAAAATGGAGGTCGACTGCAAAATTTCCATTTTTAAGGGCTTTATATATACTAAAATATATATAAATTCCACAGTGACCTTTCTAAAATTTAATCTGGACGTAACTCTCAACTTATAAAATGAATTCTCAGTTTATTACATTCATTAGAAAGATATAGTTAAACGGATTCAAATATTTCTTGTTTTGTCCAATTCTAATTTATATCGAATTCTGTATATTCATTTGAAATTAGAAATCGAATTTTGAAACTACCGCGCCATTTCGGGCTCGTTTTATAATTAAAATAAATTATTCATTTTAACTTCATCGAAAATAAATTTTTCTTCGTTATTATTTGAAATAAATCATTTTAAATATTCAAAATACATTACAATTGCCAAAATAAAATTTTTAAATTAGTTCTGATTTTCCGGGTTGTTAAAGTGAGAAAAATGGAATCATCAAAAGTTTCTCCTTAGTAGCCCACCCGAAAGATAACGGAGCGGTGGAAGCCGCAAATAAGAACATTAAGACAATCCTTAAGGAATGCCTAAATCAGGCTATAGGAAATTGGGCAGAGGAGCTGCCTCTAGTGCTATGGGTATACAGAACTTCTACCAAAACAGCTACGGGACACACTCCCTTTTCCCGAACATATGGATGCGAAGCTATGCTCCCGGTTGAGGTTAAAATTTCATCACATAGAAGGGTAGCATATGCATTTGACTTCAATCTGGAGTTAAGAAAAGAATCACTAGACTTGATACAAGGACTACGTAATGAGGCTGCAATCAAAACCGCCGAATACCACAGAAGGATCACAAAATATTAAAATTGAAGGTCAAAGCTAAAACCATCGCTAAGGGTGAATTAGTACTGCGAAGAGTAATGGCTTACACCAAGAATCCAGATGATGGTCCTCTCGGTCCAAATTGGGAAGGACCCCCAATTGTCCATCAAGAAGTCATACCCGACACCATATCGGCTATGCGGACCCAACGACGATCTTGTTCCAAGGACATGGAACTCAGAACATTTGAGGCCATATTTCTCAACCATTAAAGAATAGAGGATAAGATCTTTCCCCCAAGAAATTATCATTCAACTAGGGGCATGGAAACCTTCCTAGTAGCTCATGAGAAACCCAGAAGGGGTCGAGTTGGAAAAAGGATCGAATCCCTCGTCATCGCCAAATTGGTCGAGGCGAGGCATCCGCCGTAGGGGGATGATTGTGTTAGTCTTTCTCCTTGACCGAACCAGAGGGGGCAAGGTTAAAGCATCAAAAGCATAAGCCACTGTTTCACACTAGAGATGGTCGTGGTGGTGCATCTAAAAATTAGCACGCCCTGCCTCTGCTCATAGAAGAGTACGCCCTACCTCTACTCGAACTAAGCACGTCCTACCTCTGCTCGTGGAAGAGCACGTCCTACCTCTATTTATGTTCCGCGATACTCGCAAAAGGGAGCGCAAGCCACTATCGTCGCCTACAATAGTCAAGATAGGGCACCCCTTGGAGGGAGGGTGGCGTATAAGCATCTATCAGTGCCTACGATGGCCCGTATAGAGCGTCAAAAGAATAAACCTTAGTTCTGTGCCTACGATGGCCCCATCTAAGTTTCTAAGCCCTTATCATCGCCTACGGTGGTTAGGATAAGGCAACTCCTAGAGGAAGGTTGTGTAAGTCCTTGAGCGTTGCTTGTGGATTTGCTAGCCAAGCGCTCTGGATGCACAGGCCTAGAGAGTGGCTAATAAAGCACGTACATCCTCTGCTTTGACAACAAAAGCCCAAGGGGAGGCTCAAGAAGCATGTACAACCTCTTCTTCCCAAATCAAATCCCAAGGGGATACTCACTATATTAATACCGGAGGGGGTTCCGATTTTCTATACTAATAGCCGAATCTGGGTCGATTCGGCGCTTTTCTAATATCGGAGGGGGTTACGGTTCTCTATACTAATACCCGAACCTGGGTGGAATCGACTCTTCATTAAATGCCGGAAGGGTTTCCGGTCCTTAATCTAAAAATACCCGAATTAGGGTGGATTCGGCTCTTTATTAATGCCAGATGGGTTTCCGGTCCTTAATCGAAAAATACCCGAATCTGGGTGGATTCGGCTGTTCATTAATGCCAGAAGGGTTTCCGGTCCTTAATCTAAAATTACCCGAATCTAGGTAGATTTGGCTCTTCATTAATGCTGGAAGAATTTTCGGTCCTTAATCTAAAAATACCTGAATCTGGGTGGATTTTGCTCTTTATTAATGTCGGAAGGGTTTCCGGTCCTTAATCTTAAAAATACCCGAATCTTGGTGGATTTGGCTCTTCCTTAATGCCGAAAGGGTTTCCAGTCCTTAATCTTAAATATACCCAAATCTGGGTGGGTTCAGCTCTTCATTAATACCGGAAAGGTTCCCGGTCTTCAACCTTTAAGTTCCAGAATCTGGGTAAATTCGGCTCCTTATTCTTGATCCGTCCGAGTCTGGATAGTATTCGACTTAACATCATTGTTAGAAAGAGTTTTCAATCTTCCATCATGGCCTGAATCTAGGTCACTTCATTCCTGCATGAGGCATCGAAAGCGAATCTCCTCGGCAGGACCTATGGCATAACTTAGCATTGGAAAGTAATTGGCAAACAAATAGGAGAAAGCCCGGGGAAATAAGCTTGACTTGGAAAGTCGAAGACACCCCTTCACTAGGGGGGAATGTTACTACCAAAATGATCTTAGTGCAAGACGACAGTGAAGGGATGTCAAATGAATATAAGGAAAGTGTAACACCCCATGTCCGTTAAGGCCACTCACAAAGGGAATGCCTTAACTTTGATGGAGCATTTTAGTAAACTGAACAGAATATTACAAGACAGATATAAAAATAGTACTTGAAAAACTTTATAACTTTATTGCAGCGGACAGAAATCAGTTCGGTTACAACTTTACCAAAAACTCAAGTACATATATATCAGCCTTGTTCAAAAGCCATCAGAGTACAAAATTTTAAAATCATAATCCCCACCGAAGATGCCAGAAAAGGACGAGCCATACTTCAAGCACTTCAAGCACTCCAAGCAGGAAGAAAGATCCGGATCAAGCTAAGTATCCCCTCCTTGAAAACCTTGGGGGGGGGGAACGGAAGAAAAGAGGCGAAACAACAAGGGCCAGACATAAAGTCTGGCAAGTCCAGTGACTTTCAGTTATGAACAGATAATAATGACATGGCATGCAAATAAAACTGGATGAGAGAAAATAGGATCCAGGAATAACAATTATACTTAGTTTAAATAGAAGAAACAGGATGATATTACTTTTCACTTCTCTGCACTAATACTAGTATAACAGGATTAGGTGTTACCCTAATGAAACAGAAACAGAAACATAATAATGGGCATTTACCACACTAACAGAAGGTACAGAAACATAATGCTAATAATGGGCCTTTACCACCCGAACAGAAAGTACAGAAACAGAATGCTAGTAATGGGCCTTTACCACCCGAACAGAGACAGAAACGGAAACAAAATAATCCCTACGGAAATAGAATGTTAGAATTAGGTGTACACTAGTAAATGGGCCTTTACCATCCCAACAGACGGTACCACGCAGAAACAGACAGGTGTTACCACCCAACAGAAACAGACGGTACCCTACAGAACAGACAGAACTAAGTGTAACCTAAATCCTACCCTATACAATCGGCTCCCTAATACATAAATACACTGTGCCAGCCCCACAAAAGGGTGTATCATTCCCTAAAGTGGCAACCTTTGAATGACACAGACATATTTATAGATGTCACGACATCTTACATCCCCCGAGGCAGACCAAGATCCATGCACGCACATGACCCGGTTGGAATGCACCATCAACACCCCTCGCCATTATCAGAATGAACCTCTTATAAATAGTTCAGTAAGCATGCCCGGACCCTACCTACTGTTGGGTGATAGTTTTGATACCAGAAAGGGTTACTAACTGATATGGGTCCCACACAACAGATGACACAAGTAATAACACATCCTAACCTTGTGTCCCCAGACTAACAAATTTCAGATTCTAGATTAACTGGTTTACAAGTTTCAGACATACAAAGTTCAGATTTACTAGTTCACAGATCATACAATCAAGTTAAAAAGTTTTCAGACTAATGGATCAGATGTACAGATTTAACAGACTTACAGATTGTCTAACTTTGTATTGGGCCTACAGATTCACGAAACGGGTTTGTTAAATTCATCTGTCTAGTTGGTTTAAACATATCCACCCAACACGTTTTAGACGTCATATTTATCTCAGATTTGCATTAATTAAATATTAATGCACACACCTCTCACATTAGGTCGGTAGCTTGTGGCAGCTGGATATGACGGGCGGTTCCGGGCAGACTTCTGCCACAAGCCAGACCTAACCTCGTGTCTAAGCATATTTTAGTTATGCCTACGACCTCTCACATTAGACTGACAGTTTGCAGTCGCTGGTTAAGCCGGTTGGTTCCGGGCAGGCTTCTACCGCAAAAGGAGTCTAACCTCGTGTCATAGCCACTTTATTCCATTACTGAAAATATCATACTAATTATGTCCATTTAGCAGATTTAACTTCTTTACAAGTTACGGCAGATTATCCAAAGTTCTATTAACATATTTTGCTCAATTTTAGATCAAGACTCCAAATTACAATTATTCAACTTTCAACAGATTTAGTAATTCAACAGATTTAGCAGATAACAGATCTAGCAGATTAGGCAATATAACAGATCTAGCAGATTGGGCAATATAACAGATCTCGCAGATTAGGCAATATAACAGATCTAGCAGATTAGGCAATATAACAGATTTTAAACATTCCTTAAAGTTTCATTTACATATCTTGCCAATTATAAATTATGTCTAAATTCACATGCCTAAATCATGGTCATGATTCATAATATAACATATGCCCAAATTTTAGCATGGTACAGAATATTCCCCAAAAACCCCAATCATGGTTCACATATAAGTTATGCCAAATATAGCCATTGATTTTAGTGCAAGTCACATATCCAGAAATCCCTATTTAGGTGTATTCACACTTAATAGTCATCAAATCTTAATATAGATTTTTACACCTAAGTCATGTGCAAATTAATTCTCCTACTTCCAAATGACAGACTATCAGATTTAATATGCCCAGGTCTAGATCTTAAATTTACAACATATGTTCTTTTTGTTCTAAGTCACAATAATCCTCTTCTTCCAAATCATAAATCATCTTATGCAATATGCCTCAAACTTATGTCCTGAAATACAACATGCGTTGTGTCCTCAAATTAGTTACAAATCAATTATGCCTAAATATGCCTCATTCAATATTCTTCCCAAATTTAGCATTTATGCGTTCACCTCTTATGAGATTTGGCTCAGGCTCGTGGTAGCCTGGCTATCAAACAAAAAGAAAGAAAGGAGGAAGAAATACAGAACAAATAGAATAATAACAATGCAACAGAGGAACATATCTGATAAATAGAAAAAGGGCATAATCTCATATTCAGATTTATAATTATGTCAAGATCATGATTAAATTTCATATCGGAAAATAACTGTACTTGCCTTGGTTGGATTCTAGAAGAAGAGTTGTTGTTGTTTTCTTTTAATCTAAATCAGAATTGGAAGAAGAAGAAGCAGAAGTCTTCGCTTAGGTTTCAGCAGAGCAGAGACGCCATTAATTTATTTTAATTAAGGTGGAGGCAGCATAATATTGCAATGATTTGGTTTGGAGAGAAAGCTAGTTTAGGGGTGTTTAAATTGGAGAATAGGGTAATTTAGAGCTTTCAGATCAGTCCAGAAGTCATCAGAACCGCCCAGCTCAAAGACAGGTCATCCAGCCACTCAAAAGAAGACACGTCATCACAGAACACTCCAGAATTCTGTGCTGGATCGGTATGGGCGCACTTTGTAGGTGCGCCTGTGTATTTTTGTGCTGGCGCATTTCACAAGTGCGCCAGTGTATTCTGGCCTGTTTCCGGTTTTTCTGCCTAACTTCGTTCGTCCTTATCTTCTTCATACGGTATCCGTTTTACGCAAACTCGGACTCTATCTCAAGCAGAATTTCGAGTCGAACATAATGGAGCAACCCATTTCCCTTAGTTATTCTCCTAAAAATTAAGTATACTTTAATTTGTTACTTATACGTTCATAGAAAATACGGGGTGTTACATTCTCCCCTCCTTAAAGGATTTCGTCCCCGCAATCTTCAAGTTAAGAAGAATGTGTCCTACCATCCAATCATCCATCTACTCAACCATCATCCACAAGCATCCATTGTCCTTAGAAAACTTCTAATGTTGTATGAACATATGCAAAAGTGTGTGTATATGTCTCTTATCTAATGCAAAGATCAGGCGGTCTACTGATTTAGTTCCTCCTCAATGTGAACCATGTTGGTGCCATGAGTCCAATTATGTATGCAAGAAATCCTATTTGATACACATCATTTCTATATGTGTGCATAACTAATCATCCAAATGCAACATCCATGTGATGAGTCAATCATTTTGCATCCACAAAAATTGAAAAATGCGCACACATCCATATGCAGTATGAGAGTGTTTTTGAGCCGATCTAGTGCCTAGTGTGTGTATATGCATCCACGAGCAACTACTAGCAACAACTTGCATCCACTTGCAACCATCAAACATAACATGTCTCAAACACATGTTTACACCCATTAGTTTCTACCTAAAGGTTGAAGATTCGATCGATAGGATACAACTGAGTGATAGAAGCAAGTACGATTAAAACAAGAGCTCTATTCCTATTAGACATCGGTTAAGAAAATAATTCCCTAAGTATCAACCCCGAAGACCGAAATCAACATCAGATTGACACCCAGTGAATTACTCCCCTTAAACAATGTCAAACTGGAAATCTACTTCACGCTTCGAGTAAAACCCCTAACCTTTTCAGAAATATCCAGATACTTACAAACTACTGGTACAGATTAATTTACCAAATGATTTTTAGGAAACTAAGCATGAGAAAGCCTAACCATATCCTAAAAAAAACCAGAAATTTATGCGTCATAGTCATCTTAACGCCTATCACAGATGCCCTCAAAACCCAACCTATCACAAACAGATGAGTCGTAACCCTTATGGGGTTTGAGACTATAGCGGGATCAGAAACAAGACCAGTATTAAAGTGCAAAGACTTAACTACAAAATCAAAATGCTAGAATCAAAAAGAGTTCTTCTTACAAATCAGATAAGGAAGTTAAACCTTCTCAGAAATTTTCCTACCTCAAAGGTACAAACAAGTCCTCCCCTTCCTTCTAGTTTTGATAACCGTCTCAGTCCCATGAAGCTATTTTTCGCCCACCGTACGAAAGTTCTTACGTATCTTAGAAAAAAGCATCTGTACGCGGAAGAAGAGATTAAAAAGGGAAAGAGGAAGGGATTCGAAACAAAGAATCGGAAGAAAGATATCTGGCTTTTGGGGATTATGTTTTTTTCAGAATAAACTTTTACTTTTGAAAATACTTCCTTTTCAAACCTTTTTGAAAATAGTTTTCAAAAACTTCTATCTAATCTGGTAACCATCAACTTTGATACCAAGTGTAACACCTCACGTCCGTTAAGGTCACACATAAAGAGAATGCCTTAACTTTGATGGAGCATTTTAGTAAACAGAATAGAATATTACAAGACAGATATAAAAATACTACTTGAAAGACTTTATAACTTTATTGCAGCGGACAGAAATCAGTTTGGTTACAACTTTACCAAAAACTCAAGTACATATATATCAGCCTAGTTCAAAAGCCATTAGAGTACAAAACTTTAAAATCATAATCCCTACCGAAGTTGCCAGAAAAAGACAAGCCATACTTTAAGCGCTTCAAGCACTCCAAGCAGGAAGAAAGATCTGGATCAAGCTGGAGTATTCCCTCCTTGAAAACCAGGGTCGGGGGTGGGAACGGAAGAAAAGAGGCGAAACAACAAGTGTCAGACATAAAGTCTGGCAAGTCCAGTGACTTTCAGTTATGAACAGATAATAATGTCATGGCATGCAAATAAAACTGGATGAGAGATAACAGGAAACAGGAATAACAGATAAACTTAGGTTAAACAAAAGAAATAGGATAATATTACTCTTCACTTCTCTGCACTAATACTAGTATAACAGGATTAGGTGTTACACTAATGTCTAAAAAGAAACAGAAACAGAAACAGAATATTGGGCCTTTACCACCCTAGCAGAAGGTACAGAAACATAATGCTAATAATGGGCCTTTACCACCCGAACAGAAAGTACAGAAACAGAATGCTAGTAATGGGCCTTTACCACCCAAACAGAGACAGAAACGAAAAAAAAAATCCCTACGAAAACAGAATGTTAGAATTAGGTGTACACTAGTAAATAGGCCTTTACCACCCCAAACAGACGGTACCACGCAGAAACAGACAGGTGTTACCACCCAACAGAAACAGACGGTACCCCACAGAACAGACAGAACTAAGTGTACCCTAAATCTTACCCCACGCGATCGGCTCCCTAATACATAAATACCCTGTGCCATCCCCACAAAAGGGTGTATCATTCCCTAAAGTGGCAACCTTTGAATGACACAGACCTATTTATAGATGTCACTGCGTCTTACATCCTCAGAGGCAGACCGGGATCCATGCACTCACATGACCCGGTTGGAACGTACCATCAACACCCCTCGCCATTATCAGAATGAACCGCTTATAATTAGTTCAGAAAGCTTGCCCGGACCCTACCTACTGTTGGGTCATAGTTTTGATACCAGAAAGGGTCACTGATTAATATGGGTCCCACACAACAGATAACACAAGTAATTACCCATCCCAACCTTGTGTCCCCAGACTAATAGATTTCAAATTTCAGATTAATTTGTTTACAAGTTTCAGACATACAGAGTTCAGATTTACTAGTTCACAGATCAGACAATCAAGTTAACAAGTTTTCAGACTAACGGATCAGATGTATAGATTTAACAGACTTACAGATTGTCTAACTTTGTATTGGGCCTATAGATTCACGAAACGGGTTTCTTAAATTCATCAGTCCAGTTGGTTTAACCCTATCCACCCAACTCGTTTTAGACATCATATTTATCTCAGATTTTCATTAATTAAATATTAATGCACAGACCTCTCACATTAGGTCGGTAGCTTGTGGCCGCTGGATATGCCGGGCGGTTCCGGTCAGACTTCTGCCACAAGCCATACCTAACCTCGTGTCTAAGCATATTTTAGTTATGCCAACGACCTCTCACATCAGACTGACAATTTGCGGTCGCTGGTTAAGCCGGTTGGTTCCGGGCAGGCTTCTACCGCAAACAGAGTCTAACCTCGTGTCATAGCCACTTTATTCCATTACAGAAAATGTCAAACTAATAATGTCCATTTAGCAGATTTAACTTTTTTACAAGTTACGGCAGATTATCCAAAGTTCTATTAACATGTTTTGATCAATTTTAGATCGAGCCTCCAAATTAAAATTATTTAGCTTTCAACAGATTAAGCAATTCAACAGATTTACCAGATAATAGATCTTGCAGATTAGGCAATATAACAGATCTAGCAGATTAGGCAATATAACAGATCTAGCAGATTAGGTAATATAACAGATCTAGCAGATTAGGCAATATAACAGATTCTGAACATTCCTTAAAGTTTCATTGACATATCTTGCCAATTATAAATTATGTCTAAATTCACATGCCTAAATCATGGTCATGATTCATAATATAACATGTGCCCAAATTTTAGCATGGTACAGAATATTCCCCAAAAACCCCAATCATGGTTCACATATAAGTTATGCCAAATATAGCCATTGATTTCAATGCATGTCACATATTCAAAAATCCCCATTTAGGTGTATTCACACTTAATAGTCATCAAATCTTAATATAGATTTTTACACCTAAGTCATGTGCAATTTAATTCTCCTACTTACAAATGACAGACTATCAGATTTAATAAGCCCAGGTATACGTCTTAAATTTACAACATATGTTCTTTATGTTCTAAGTCACAATAATCCTCTTCTTCTGTAACACCCCGAATTTTAGTTAATGCTAAAATTCACTAATCGCAAGATAAATAATCTCAGATGTGAGAACTGGGGGAAACGGGCTGCGTCATTGCGTTCGTCTCGGAAAAATACGCAGAATAGAGTCCGAAATTTTGTAAATCGGAGTCCGTATGGCCCAGTTAAGGCCCAATGAAGTTTGCAGAAAAATTAAAGCTAAAAACAGATTTAAAAATTCAAATTCAGATTTTAAAATCGAACCAGCGGGGTCAGGCGGGAGAATTCCCGCCCTAACCATGTCGACAGGGCTGTCGACAGGCCTGTCGACAGGGGGGTCGACTTGCCTGTCGACTTGCCTGTCGACACGGCGTGTCGAGCCAGAGGGCTTGGGTGCACCAGATTTGGTTTTCTGGCTAGGGCTGGGCTGGGTTCTAGAGATTTCCTAAATCTAACGGACCTAATCTAACCTAGGGTTAATCTAAGGGCCTAAAACACTACCTAATCCTATAAATAAGACCCCAACCCTACCCTAATTCATTCATAATTAGATCTTGTAACTAAACTATGGCAAAATGAAACTTGATCATGGCCTCCACAAAGTCTATGAAGAGAGTTGCAAGCTAATCAACCTCTAATCAACATCTTCTTCAACTAAAGCAACTAATTCCACTTCATAAGTTTGCTAATCTTGGTTTTGGTGAGTTTCTATCACTTTGATGATCAATTGCTAAATTAAGTAGATGAGATATGATGAGATATATGGTTTTGCATGAGGATTAATGGGTTTTCAAGTCATATGATATGATGTGAATATGCTAATCTATGTTTAATATTAATCCTATGTTTATGCATGTTGAATATGTGAGTTTATGCATGTTGAATATGTGAGCTTATGCATGTTGAATATGTGAGCTTATGCATGTTGGATATGTGAGTTTATGCATGTTGGATATGTGAGTTTATGCATGTTGGATATGTGAGTTTATGCATGTTGAATATGTGAGTTTATGCAAGTTGGATATGTGGGTTTATGCAAGTTAAGTGGTGGGTTTATGCATAATAAGTAATAGATTTTATGCATGCTAAGTAGGTGGTTTTATGCATGCTAAGTGTTTGGTATTATGCATAAATCATGACATGCAAGTTTACCCTTTGAAATGTGATGCATACATATGCAAGATTGCACCTTTATATGCTATGAATATATATACATATATGCATGGTTACCCTCCTTTAAGATGCAAGTCATATATGCAAGTTCAACATGTTATACAAGTTATGTGTATGCTTATATGCAAGCTCAACATGTTATGCAAGTTATGTGTATGTTGATATGCAAGTTATGTTTATAATATTATGCAAGTTATGTGTATGATGTTATGCAAGTTAACATGTAACATGTTGTGCAAGTTCACACCTTTAAGACACATGCAAGTTCACCTTTGTATAACCTATGAACACTTATGCAAGTTGCCTTTATACATGACATATGTATGTTCATGCAAGTTGGGTTATTTAGTAATGCTAGTTGGGTCAATATCATGATGTAAGTGGACACCTTTTAACCCATGTTAATGCTAACGTATGCTAAGTGAAACCCATGTTAATTGTGAAAGAATCTTCTCTTGGAAATATGTCGTGTTAGCATAAGTACGTGGGGAAACGATGGGGTTAATAGACATGTTAAGGAAATGGTGTGAAATGGTTATGATTAAGCATACCATAAAATGAATAAGCATAAGTGGGAATTTACCTATTGAGTTAGGTCTACCCCATGGGAATTTACCTATTGAGTTAGGTCTACCCATGTTATGAAAAACTTGATATTAATTAGGGATAATTAATATGGGGGTGATTAATTAGGTGTAATTAATCAACTAAGACACGAGGTTGGACCCTTTTGTAGCGGAAGTCTGCCCGGAACCGACCGGCCATCTAGCGGCTACAAATGATTGGCCCAATGTGAGAGGTCTTAGTCATAAATTAAATACATGATTAAAGTAAAGACACGAGGTTAGACCCTTTTGATGACAGAAGTCTTCCCGGAACCGACCGGCCATCCAGCGGCTACAAATGATTGGCCCAATGTGAGAGGTCTTAGTCATAAATTAAATACATGATTAAAGTAAAGACACGAGGTTAGACCCTTTTGATGACAGAAGTCTGCCCGGAATTAACCGGCATATCCAGCAGTCATAAAAGACGGTCTAATGTGAGAGGTCTTTATGAGGTCATGATCTTAATTAATGAATTAAGAAACACTTAACCATATTAGCATGTAGTAGGACATGAGGGGTCAAGTGGGTGCCTTGGGTGGCATGAGGAGACTAGTGGGTTGCCTTGGGTGGCAATAGAAAAATACGATTAGAATACTTAACCAAAGTGAAACATGTAATTAAACATGATTAAAGGGTTAAGTAAGTGCCATGGGTGGCATGTGAAAATACGATTAGAATACTTAACCAAAGTGGAACATGTAATTAAACATGATTAAAGGGTTAAGTAAGTGCCATGGGTGGCATGTGAAAATCTAGTGGGTACCTTGTATGACAATTAGAATATGATTAAAGGACTTAACCAAAATTTATAACATGTAAGGGGACATGGTTAAAGGGTTAAGTGGGATTCACTAGAAATAGCAAGCTTAGGTGGTAGCTTGTGGGGGCCCATTTCAACCAATATCCCAAACGTATCTTTGTGGGCTCGACTCTAGTCGGGTGACGGGACACGCATATTGGGCTTGACTATAAGAGGCCAAACCGGGTTAGCGGTGGCAACGCGGGACCAACGGGTTTCATATGCGTGTGTGGACCCGGGCTGGTTGGTAAGTCGTTGTTGCATCGTGTAGATATAAAGCCGTGCACCGTTGATATTATCAGGTGGCCACGTTGGGGAATGATACACCCCATCGTGGGACCAGCACGGGTATCTACGTAGGGGAGCCGATAGCTTGGGGAGTAGTGGGTACACCTATGTAGTCAGATAGGGGTACACGAAACTACTAAATTACTAAGTACACTTAGGGGGATCAACCTTTAAGTAGGAATGACTGGTGTGGTGCAGTGTAGTAATTATCCTTGGGTGGGTGGATGCGTCTTTACGGTTATCTTAGTTTATCCTAAGTCTGCCAAGCTGCTTAGTGTAGCCATTCATCCCCAGACGTTACCGTATATCAAGCTTATGTCTTCTCTGGTTACTTTAACGATTGTATTGTTAAAGTTATAGGACTCACTCAGACTTATGTCTGACCCCGTTGTTTTTATCTTTTTTTCCCAACCCTCAGGTTATCAGAGTGGGCCCAGTACGAGTGGGCTTTGATCAGGCTGCTTTATTCTCTTTTGGAGCTTGGACCATAGGTGTAGAGCTCAGCTTACCCTTACTTTTATGGCTATCAGTTCATGTATTGGGATTATGTACTTTTATTTATCAGGATGGATATTTTGTACTTGACTCTTATTATGGTTTTGTGATGTAACCAAACATGTTTTACTTTCCGCTGAAATGAAATGATGTTCTTAAAAAGTTTCAAGTATTACTTATATCTGTCTTGTTGTAATTTTTCTGTTCTATATTCACTTAAAATACTCCACCGATGTTATGGCATTCCCTTAGAGAGTGACCATAGCGGGTGTGGGGTGTTACACGTGGTATCAGAGCAAAGGTTACCGGAACAGATAAAACTTTTAGAAAACTATTTTCTAAGAATATTTCTGGAAGGAGTATTTTCAAAAACATGTCTTTTAAGAGAAAAGTTTTTGAAAGAAAAGCATAATCCCCGATAGCCATATCTTTATCTTTCGAATTCTCCGTTTTGAATCTTTCCTTTTTCGTCTCAGCATGGCTGAAGATCTTTATCTTCCGGACGGTGTAGCGGTACCAGAATGGTATAGGAGGTTGTTAGAGGCTAGGGCCGTCGCTGCAGGTCCAGCAAATGTTCCTCCTCCACCCGTTGCACTCGTTCCTCCTCGCGCGGATACTTTTGCTATGACTTGTAGGAAGTTTAAGGCTATGGGAGGAAAACCTTTTGTGGGAGCTAGGGATTGGCTTAGTGAGACGGAAGAATTAATGGAAATCTTGGAAGTGGAAGAGGTAAAGAAAGTCAGGTTAGCCGCTTGGTTAATGGAAGGAGAGGCCTCGTTCTGGTGGGAGGTCACTAATGGAGAACGCCCTGTTGACTCTTGGATGGATTTCAGGCAAAGGTTTGAGGCAAAGTTTCTCTCAAAAGCAGAAGAAAATATGCACGTGGAAAGGTTCTTGAATTTAAAGCCAGGGAACTTGTCGGTGAAAGAATATGTTAACAAGTTTAATCAGTTAGGGAGATTCAGCATAGACTTGGTAAACACACCGGAAGAGAAAGCTCTGAGGTTCGTTAAAGGCTTAAACGAACCGATGCACGGATTGGCTATGTCTTACATCCCTATGGGGGCCACTTTCGAGAAGCTAGTGGACATGGCACTTATGCATGAGGAAGAGAAGGGTCCCAATGCTAATAAAGCACCCGAGAAGAAAGGAGATCAGAAGAGACCTCAACAGCAACAGCAAAACAAGGGTGGGAAAGGCAACGGTGGCAAGGGAAAGAAGAAGTGCTTCAGTTGTGGAACACTAGGCCACCTAAGCAAGGATTGTCGCAAGAAGAGGAAGGCTGGCTGCTTCCACTGTGACGAAGCAGGACATCTAGTGAAAGACTGTCCTAAGAAAGGGCAAAGGACGGGATCAACCTCAGGAGGACAGGTGCAAGTTCTTTTAGCACCAACTCAGGCAAGGGGGCAAGCTCAGGCTCTCGCGGTTCGACCGATTCAGGAAAGAGGTAGAACTATTTCCATTGAAAGTCTAGTTTTTCTGTTTGATTATCCGGGTCAAACTTTATTTGATTTTGACGCATCGAGTTCGTTTATTTCATTATTGTTAGTTGAGTCACTGCACTGAGACACCAGTTAGTAGGTGATCCCTTAGTTATTTCAGACCCAATTGGGGCTCCAAGATGTGTTTGGGTTTGAAAGTTTCTATACTTAGCGTTGAGTTTAGATGTGATGCTTTTTGGGCTTCACGGGCTATGGGTTAGTTTTGGGCATGGACTGGTTATCCAGTAATGGTGCCGTTCTTATTGTGGAAGGAGAGTTGTTAGGCTTATGACCCTCTAGGGTAACACTCTCGAGATTTCTTGTAATCCCATGGAATCTGTTATGCTAAGTTATCTAGAATCGCTTGACACGTCGGTCAAGAGTTTGCGATCTGTTAGAGTGGTCCGGGAATACTCAGATGTGTTTGAGGAGGTGAAGGGCTTACCTCTGGAGCGGGAGATTGACTTCCAAATATATCTGGTAGACAATGCCAAACCAGTATCTTGGCCAGTGTGCCACAAGGCTCCTCGTGAGAGGAGGGAACTCCATAAGCAAGTAGGAGATTTACTTGAGAAGGGGTTCATAAGGCGAAGTATATCGGAGTGGAGTGCTCCGGTAGTTTTTGCCACGAAGGCGGATGGGTCCCTCAGACTTTGTTAGGCTAAAGAGAGCTAAATAAACTCACAAAGAAGAATAGACACCCATTGTCGAGGATTGATGATCTCTTTGATCAGTTAGTGGGCGCCTCAGTATTTTCGCAGTTGGACTTAGCCACGAGGTCTCGTCAGTTGAGGGTGACTGAGGATAGTATAGAGAAGACTACTTTTAGGACTCCGGATGGTTTTTATGAGTGGCTGGAGATGCCATTTGGTTTGACGAATGCCCCCGCATATGATGAGAAGGGTGTTCAGGGAGTACCTAAATAAGTTCGTAATGGTCTTTGAAAATGACATCTTGGTCTTTTCTAGGAGCGAAATAAGTTTTCGTATGTACTCAATAGGATGAGCAAAGCCAGTTATGGGATAAACGGTGGTTTTGGAGTGAGACTGGCAAGGACATCCAGAGTTGGACAAGGGCTTAATTATTTAGCCGTTTTTACTAGTATCATCTCACGTAGGTCGTCTGAATTCGAAGGAGGTATCCCTTGGGTGTTTGTCTGATATTGGTTTAGGCCTTTGGGGCTTGCATTTGGGGGATGTCGAGTTCGACTAAGGTGGTCTGCGTGAGAGATGGATAGTTGTGACGATTTTGCATGGGAGAATATCCTGATTTTCTCTAGAAGTGGAGAAAGGCATGCCTTACATCTCAGAGAAGTGTTGGAGACTCTTCGAGCACATAGTCTTAAAGCTAAATTCTCTAAATGTCATTTTTGGAGAAGAGAAGTGCGATTCTTAGGGCATGTGGTCTCTAAGGAAGGGATAGCTGTGGATCCCGCAAAGATAGTATCTACCCAGGATTGGAAAGTTCCTAGGGATGCTACCAAAGTAAGAAGTTTCTTGGGGATGGCAGAATATTATAGGAAGTTCATCAAAGACTTCGCGAAGATATCAGCCCCATTAACCCGCTTGACGAAGAAGAATCTGGTTTTCTCATGGGACGAGATGTACCAAGACATGAAGCGAGTTTTCTTTTTGGCCGGTATGAAGAAAGACATGGCCGAGTATGTCGCTTGATGCTTGGTGAAAGCGGAGCAAAAGAAACCAAGTGGGTTGCTTCACCCATTGGAAGTTCCGCTAAGGAAATAGGATAGTGTCTCAAAGGATTACCGAAAGCAAGGAAGGGTAATACGGGGATTTGGGTTGTGGTAGATAGACTTACTAAGTGTACCCATTTCATACCCGTGAAGAGCAAGAGGACTATTCCATGTCTAGCTTCAGTCTACATTCGAGAGATTATTAGATTGCATGATGTACCTTCCAGTATAGTGAGCAATCGAGATCCTATCTTCACTAAAGAATTTTGGAAAAGTTTGCAAGAGGCGGAAGGGACTCAGTTGTATTTGAGTACCGCATATCATCCTCAGATAGACGGCCAGACCGAGAGGGTGAATCGTATTTTAGAAGACCTTTTGAGGCTATGTATCTTGGATTTAGGAGGTACATGGGAAGAGCATCTTCCATTGGTGGGGTTGCCCGACAGACTTAGTGGTGTACATGATGTATTCCATGTGAGGAAGGGCCTACATAAGATCGTAGAGGCAATAGAGCCAAGCTTGCTTAAAAGAAGTAAGGTAGAGCGTGATGTGATTATTCGACGAGCTCTTACCCGCATCCTTGGGTCAGAGATTAGGGAGTTGAGAAACAGAGAGGTTCGACTAGTCAAAATGAAAAAGGAGAGAAAGTGAGAGCAATGCTACTTGGGAGACAGAAGCGAAGATGCGTTCGTTATGCCCATCCCTTTTTGAGGGTATGTGCTTTAGACGTCTCCTTTATCGGTTGTCTAGTGCTTATCTTATCCTTAGTATGTCCTCTCATTAGTACCTTTGACCTTTAGATAGGGTAAACCTATGGTTGAAACATGTGATTGAGACATGTTATGGTTGATGGATGCAAGTGGATGCAAGTGTTTGCTAGTGGTTGCTCGTGGATGCATATACACACACTCTAGGCACTAGATCGGCTCAATCACTTCATATTGCATATTGCATAAAATTGTATGTAGGAAGCTATATTTATGGATGTATAATGATTGTGTTATCATATGGATGATGCATTTTGGTGAATGATTGTGCACTCATATAGATATAGTATGTGTCGATAGGGTTCTTTCGCATACATAATGGATGCATGGCACTATCATGGTTTGCATATGTTCATACATTAGATAGGGAACATATACACACACTTTTCGCATATGCTCATACGACATTAGAAATTGTTTTAAGGACAATGGATGCCCGTGTTTGATGGATTGAGTAGATGGTTGTTTGGATGGTAGGATATGCATTCTCCTTAGCTTAGAGATTTCGGGGACGAAATCCTTTAAGGAGGGGAGAATGTAACACCCCGAATTTTAGTTAATGCTAAAAT
Organism: Allium sativum; assembly: GCA_030737875.1. NCBI lineage: Eukaryota > Viridiplantae > Streptophyta > Magnoliopsida > Asparagales > Amaryllidaceae > Allium > Allium sativum. The sequence goes on along the minus strand of CM060918.1, from coordinate 434,167,351 downwards.
TCACTAATCGCAAGATAAATAATCTCAGATGTGAGAACTGGGGGAAACGGGCTGCGTCATTGCGTTCGTCTCGGAAAAATACGCAGAATAGAGTCCGAAATTTTGTAAATCGGAGTCCGTATGGCCCAGTTAAGGCCCAATGAAGTTTGCAGAAAAATTAAAGCTAAAACAGATTTAAAAATTCAAATTCAGATTTTAAAATCGAACCAGCGGGGTCAGGCGGGAGAATTCCCGCCCTAACCATGTCGACAGGGCTGTCGACAGGCCTGTCGACAGGGGGGTCGACTTGCCTGTCGACTTGCCTGTCGACACGGCGTGTCTAGCCAGATGGCTTGGGTGCACCAGATTTGGTTTTCTGGCTAGGGCTGGGCTGGGTTCTAGAGATTTCCTAAATCTATCGGACCTAATCTAACCTAGGGTTAATCTAAGGGCCTAAAACACTACCTAATCCTATAAATAAGACCCCAACCCTACCCTAATTCATTCATAATTAGATCTTGTAACTAAACTATGGCAAAATGAAACTTGATCATGGCCTCCACAAAGTCTATGAAGAGAGTTGCAAGCTAATCAACCTCTAATCAACATCTTCTTCAACTAAAGCAACTAATTCCACTTCATAAGTTTGCTAATCTTGGTTTTGGTGAGTTTCTATCACATTGATGATCAATTGCTAAATTAAGTAGATGAGATATGATGAGATCAATGGTTTTGCATGAGGATTAATAGGTTTTCAAGTCATATGATATGATGTGAATATGCTAATCTATGTTTAATATTAATCCTATGTTTATGCATGTTGAATATGTGAGTTTATGCATGTTGAATATGTGAGCTTATGCATGTTGAATATGTGAGCTTATGCATGTTGGATATGTGAGTTTATGCATGTTGAATATGTGAGTTTATGCATGTTGGATATGTGAGATTATGCATGTTGAATATGTGAGTTTATGCAAGTTGGATATGTGGGTTTATGCAAGTTAAGTGGTGGGTTTATGCATAATAAGTAATAGATTTTATGCATGCTAAGTAGGTGGTTTTATGCACGCTAAGTGTTTGGTATTATGCATAAATCATGACATGCAAGTTTACCCTTTTAAATGTGATGCATACATATGCAAGATGGCACCTTTATATGCTATGAATATATATACATATATGCATGGTTACCCTCCTTTAAGATGCAAGTCATATATGCAAGTTCAACATGTTATACAAGTTATGTGTATGCTTATATGCAAGCTCAACATGTTATGCAAGTTATGTGTATGTTGATATGCAAGTTATGTTTATAATATTATGCAAGTTATGTGTATGATGTTATGCAAGTTAACATGTAACATGTTGTGCAAGTTCACACCTTTAAGACACATGCAAGTTCACCTTTGTATAACCTATGAACACTTATGCAAGTTGCCTTTATACATGACATATGTATGTTCATGCAAGTTGGGTTATTTAGTAATGCTAGTTGGGTTAATGTCATGATGTAAGTGGACACCTTTTAACCCATGTTAATGCTAATGTATGCTAAGTGAAACCCATGTTAATTGTGAAAGAATCTTCTCTTGGAAATATGTCGTGTTAGCATAAGTACGTGGGGAAACGATGGGGTTAATAGACATGTTAATGAAATGGTGTGAAATGGTTATGATTAAGCATACCATAAAATGAATAAGCATAAGTGGGAATTTACCTATTGAATTAGGTCTACCCCATGGGAATTTACCTATTGAGTTAGGTCTACCCATGTTATGAAAAACTTGATATTAATTAGGGATAATTAATATGGGGGTGATTAATTAGGTGTAATTAATCAACTAAGACACGAGGTTGGACCCTTTTGTAGCGGAAGTCTGCCCGGAACCGACCGGCCATCCAGCGGCTACAAATAATTGGCCCAATGTGAGAGGTCTTAGTCATAAATTAAATACATGATTAAAGTAAAGACACGAGGTTTTGATGACAGAAGTCTGCCCGGAATTAACCGGCATATCCAGCAGTCATAAAAGACGGTCTAATGTGAGAGGTCTTTATGAGGTCATGATCTTAATTAATGAATTAAGAAACACTTAACCATATTAGCATGTAGTAGGACATGAGGGGTTAAGTGGGTGCCTTGGGTGGCATGAGAAGACTAGTGGGTTGCCTTGGGTGGCAATAGAAAAATACGATTAGAATACTTAACCAAAGTGAAACATGTAATTAAACATGATTAAAGGGTTAAGTAAGTGCCATGGGTGGCATGTGAAAATACGATTAGAATACTTAACCAAAGTGGAACATGTAATTAAACATGATTAAAGGGTTAAGTAAGTGCCATGGGTGGCATGTGAAAATCTAGTGGGTACCTTGTATGACAATTAGAATATGATTAAAGGACTTAACCAAAATTTATAACATGTAAGGGGACATGGTTAAAGGGTTAAGTGGGATTCACTAGAAATAGCAAGATTAGGTGGTAGCTTGTGGGGGCCCATTTCAACCAATATCCCAAACGTATCTTTGTGGGCTCGATCTAGTCGGGTGACGGGACACGCATATTGGGCTTGACTATAAGAGGCCAAACCGGGTTAGCGGTGGCAACGCGGGACTAACGAGTTTCATATGCGTGTGTGGACCCGGGCTGGTTGGTAAGTCGTTGTTGCATCGTGTAGATATAAAGCCGTGCACCGTTGATATTATCAGGTGGCCACGTTGGGGAATGATACACCCCATCGTGGGACCAGCACGGGTATCTACGTAGGGGAGCCGATAGCTTGGGGAGTAGTGGGTACACCTATGTAGTCAGATAGGGGTACACGAAACTACTAAATTACTAAGTACACTTAGGGGGATCAACCTTTAAGTAGGAATGACTGGTGTGGTGCAGTGTAGTAATTATCCTTGGGTGGGTTGATGCGTCTTTACGGTTATCTTAGTTTATCCTAAGTCTGCCAAGCTGCTTAGTGTAGCCATTCATCCCCAAACGTTACCGTATATCAAGCTTATGTCTTCTCTGGTTACTTTAACGATTGTATTGTTAAAGTTATAGGACTCACTCAGACTTATGTCTGACCCCGTTGTTTTTATCTTTTTTTCCCAACCCTCAGGTTATCAGAGTGGGCCCAGTACGAGTGGGCTTTGATCAGGCTGCTTTATTCTCTTTTGGAGCTTGGACCATAGGTGTAGAGCTCAGCTTACCCTTACTTTTATGGCTATCAGTTCATGTATTGGGATTATGTACTTTTATTTATCAGGATGGATATTTTGTACTTGACTCTTATTATGGTTTTGTGATGTAACCAAACATGTTTTACTTTCCGCTGAAATGAAATGATGTTCTTAAAAAGTTTCAAGTATTACTTATATCTGTCTTGTTGTAATTTTTCTGTTCTATATTCACTTAAAATACTCCACCGATGTTATGGCATTCCCTTAGAGAGTGACCATAGCGGGTGTGGGGTGTTACATCTTCCAAGTCATAAATCATCTTATGCAATATGCCTCAAACTTGTGTCCTGAAATACAACATGCTTTGTGTCCTCAAATCAGTTACAAATCAATTATGCCTAAATATGCCTCATTCAATATTCTTCCTAAATTTAGCGTTTATGCGTTCATCTCTTATGAGATTTGGCTCAGGCTCGTGGTAGCCTGGCTATCAAACAAAAAGAAAGAAAGTAGGTAGAAATACAGAACAAACAGAATAATAACAATACAACAAAGGAACATATCTGATAAATAGAAAAAGGGCATAATCTCAGATTCAGAATTATAATTATGTAAAGATCATGATTAAATTTCATATCGGAAAATAAATGTACTTGCCTTGGTTCGATTCTAGAAGAAGAGTTGCATTTGTTCTCTTTTAATCTAAATCAGAATTGGAAGAAGAAGAAGAAGAAGCACAAGTCTTAGCTTAGGTTTCAGCAGAGCAGAGGCGCCATTAATTTATTTTAATTAAGGTGGAGGCAGCATAACATTGCAATGGTTTGGTGTGGAGAGAAAGCTTGGTTTAGAGGTGTTTAAATAGGAGAATAGGATAATTTAGAGCTTTCAGATCAGTCCAGAAGACATCAGAACCACCCAGCTCGAAGACAGGTCATCCGACCACTCAGAAGAAGACATGTCATCATAGAACACTCCATAATTCTATGCTGGATCAGCATGGGCACACTTGGCAGGTGCGCTAGTGTATTTTTGTACTGGCGCACTTCACAAGTGCGCCAGTGTATTCTGGCCTGTTTCCGGTTTTTCTTCCTAACTTCGTTCGTCCATATCTTCTACATACGTTATCCGTTTTATGCAAATTCGGACTCTATCTCAAGCAGAATTCCGAGTCGAACGCAATGGCGGATTCCGTTTTCCTTAGTTCTTCACATAAAAATTAAGTATACTTTAATTTGTTACTTATATGTTCACAGAAAATACGGGGTGTTACAGAAAGGATGAAGAATTCGAGAGCAACTCAAGACGACACCCCCTCTGGAGAGAAGGGACTCAAAACCTACCGGGCATCAACAAAGGTTCATCCGACAGGGTCTACCCGCCAGGAATTAACCGATGTAACGCCAACACATTAAAAGAGGAAGAGTATCGGGTCAGATCATAAAGATGGTATTTAGCCGACCCCTGAAGAACAACTCCACAGGTGACGAAAGGGTATACCTTCGTGAGTAACATGAGTATCACTGAAAGCTACCTTCAAGAGAGCCAAACTGGAAGGCTAAACCGAGACTTAAGCAAGGATATAAGCTACTCGTACTAATCCGCCTAGTACCTGAACCAAAAATGGTTCTAAATCGGTAGACATACACGTACATCATGAGGGCGGGCCGCTCCAATTACCCATAATATCCGAGAGCCTAAAACAAAGGACCGACACTTAGAGGCATCCACCGAGAAATCTGGGACGGGTCCGCAATCCGTCTCAGCAGCAAGTCCCTTTCCACCTAGGGGAGGCCCCAGTTCACCCGGAACCCTCGCTTCGAAGACTGTAATCGGCACCACGAGAAGGACCGATAGTCAGATGCCCGAAGCCAAGGAAAAAAGCGGAAGATAGGAATCATTCAGGCCCAACAAACTATTGATGGAAGGACCTCGGATTCTCTATAAATAGGACCCCAGGAGCTCCATAATGGGAGACGAACTTTTTATTTCTCAATTTAGTTCCTTTCTTCTAAAGAGGAGAAAATCATCCATTCTTGTAATATATCTACAATATATAAATGGAGAATTCTGGGTCCTATACACCTTATGATTTGATAATCTTGTAGTGTCATAATGATGAAACTGGGAGTTAACACTAAACTTTCTGATGAGGAGATCAACCAAGGTGCACCGGAAGCGGAGGAAGAGGGTTTTGTGGAAACACGAAGTCCCCTTCTCCTTGCCTTAAGGGACCGCCATGGTTGATCCATGTTGCCATGTTTAGCCTAACGCTTCCCAAACATTGATGTAACAAAATCGTATACAAATTCCTAACCCGATCTCTGTTGTGATTCAAACTCCTCTCTTGGGAAGATCCGACACGTGGGATTCATCGGAGTTAACGAATGTTGCGATGATTTCATCCATGAACTCAAGGGAGGCGTTAGCCTGTTTTCTTCTTATTTGAATACACGATGTCGTCGTCATGGCACAAAATCTTACCCATTCCAGATCCAGGATTATTTCCTGGAGACTCTGAGTCGTGACCACGACAAATCTCGTGAACGCATACATTACATACTATAATCCGGGTGTTGACGAAAAATGTCATTAACAATCCAATCCCCCCTCCTTAAAACTCCTCTCACCTCCTCAAGTCTGCATATTTCTTCATCCTGCCCCTGGCCGTATTTAGACTGTCTTTCAATAGCTGCAATGCAATGTCTCTGGAGAACAGTTCTTCTTAGACTTGCTGAATTTTAGCCAAAATAGGAAGGTTGGTTAACAATATGGGAGGTGGAATGTCATATACATCTTGGAACGGGGGTGGTGTTGGTGGATGTTTTCCATGTAGTATTGTACCAATACTCAGTAAGTGCAAGCCACCTTGACCATTCATGAGGTTTACGATTCACAAAAAAACTTCAAAATATCTTTCTATTAATTTAGTAATGACCTCAGTTTGCCCCTCCGTTTGTGGATGGTAGGAAGAACATAATTCGAGAGTGCAGCCTTGTAGCTTAAGCAACTCCTTCCAGAAAGTACTAGTGAAAAGGGCATCGCGGTCAATAACGATGGAGGTGGGTAGGCCATGCAACTTGAACACCCCCTAGAAGAATATGTGAGACACATTCCTGGAAATATATGGGATGCGCAAGTGGAAATAGGTGAGCATACTTAGGTAGCCTACCAACCACTTCAAAAATAACAGTGTACTTATTGTTTTGTGGCATCCCAGTGATAAAGTCCATGCTAATATCAATCCATATCTGATCAGGAATAGGTAGAGGCTGTAGCAAACCCGGTATATTGATATTCTCTGATTGGTTTCTTTGGCACACATCACACTCTCTCACAAATTTCTCAACATGCTTCTTCACTTTTTTCCAATAAAATACAGCGCAATTGCGCTTATGTGAGAGAAGAAAGAAAAGAAATCAAGTGTACAATTGGGGTCATGGCCCCATAGGTGGATGTTCATGAGGGCCTGAATTTTGCTAGTTTAAATTCACTTTTTATTGATTACACATTTAACGTTGAAACTTTAGTGCAATTTACAAATTACAATGAATATTGCACTATCCTATATTCTATTTGGATCCACGTATTGAATGACCACCTAAGGGTGTAGAATGAAGCTCTTCTAGCAAGATTTTAATCAAGGAATCATCATGATGATCAATGACCAGTTTTCCCTTATAAAATATCATGTTATCAACCAATTTGTATTTATCTCCTGCTTTATTCCCATCTCGGATATGCTGAATGAGGTTGGCATAAAATGTTGGTTGTACAAGGGTCTCTTTAAGCCTTTTGAACAATTGGGTTTGTACATGAGATATGGTCTGGCATTCTCGGTCTGGGTTCATAATTATGTCAATTCGCCAAGAGAGTGCATCACCCATAGTATTCTCTCATCCACTACGAAATTCAACTTGATACTCAAACCAATGTAACTTGGCTAGCCACTTAGCTTGGATTCCAATGTGCAATTTTTGAGTTAAGAGGTATTCTAGGCGTTGGTGGTCAGTTTTGATGATGAATTCTCTTCCCAATAGATACTGCCACCAATTTTTAGTGGCAAGGATTAAGGCCAAAAACTCTTTTTCATAGGTAGACCAATGTAGTGTCCTTCCTTGAAGGGCCTTACTCAAGTAAGCTGTGGGTTTATTATCTTGTTGCAATGCTGCGCCAACACCAATTCCACTAGCATCACACTCAACAACAAACTTCTTATTAAAATCTGGCATGCGCAGTACATGAGGATTAATAAGGCATTCTTTTAACTGCTCCATTGCGGCAGTGGCTTCATCACTCCTTTTAAATGCATCCTTCTTTAATAAATCGATAAGAGGCTTAGTAATTACACCATATCCCCTAATGAACTTTCAGTAGTACCCTGTTAAATCCAGGAAACCATGTAATGACTTCAAATTACTAGGGATATGCCATTGTTTGACAGCATCCACCTTACTTGGATCAATAGATATGCCTTCCCTTGTGATGACGTGCCCCCAAATACTCGATTGTGTTACTACCAAACATGCATTTAGAAGGCTTTATGAACAGCGAATTAGCTACTAAGACTTACAGCGTTACGTTAAGGTGATTCAAATGATCTGTCATGTTCTTGCCGTAAAATAGAATATATATCATCAAAGAACACTAGTACAAATTTTCTCAAATAAGGTTCAAATACGGAATTCATCAAAGACTGAAAAGTGGAAGGAGCATTACAAAGACCAAATGACATCATCTTGAATTCGTAATGGCCTTCATGGGTTCTAAAAGTTGCCTTATGGATGTCAGCCTCACTCATTCTGATTTGATACTACCCAGATTTCAAATCTAGCTTTAAGAAGTACTCAGTCTCATGTAGTTCGTCAAATAAATCGTCTAGCAATGGAATAGGGAACCAGTATTTAATAGTGATATTGTTCAAGCTTTGGTAGTCCACACACAACCTCCACGAACCATCATTCTTCCTCATCATGACTATAGGGGAGGAATATGAGCTGCAGCTGTGCCTATTGATTCCAGACTCTAGCATTTCCAATAAGATTTTCTCTAGCTCGTTCTTTATGTAATGGGAATGTTGATATGGTTTGAGGCAAATCGATTAGAGCCAGGCTGAAGGGGTATTTTCTGGTCATGCATTTGTTTTGGTGTTAGGATAGTGTTAGGTCAGGTAACTTCGGGGAATTGGCGAAGCAATGATTCAACAGAGGGTGGAATAGGTGGTGTGTCTTTCTTGGTGGTAAGCACTTCTCGAGCACATAACATCATGGTCATATGCCCCTTTACACTATACTTATTCAACTGCTTTTAATCCACTAACCGGATATCATCTAACTGAATTCCATTCCATATATACTATTTGCTGCCATAGAAAAATTTAACTTGGAGTTCATTGAAGTTTAAGGTAATTTCCCCTAACGATTTCATCAAATGTGCTCCCAACAGAACTTGACATCAATCTAGAGGTAGCAACAAAAAATTGATGGGCATGAAGCACACCTGGCACTTATGAGTAACTTGCCTATAGATTCCAGCGCCCTGCAGTTTTTCACCATTAGCGACTACAACATCATACCTTTTTGGTTCATCAACAAGGAGAGACAATCTTTTTTCTAAGATTCATCTATAAAGCTATGGGTAGACCCCGAATCAATCAATATTTGAACAATTTTTCCTTAGATTACACTAGAAACTCTAATGGTATGTGAGGTGGGTATGCCACACATAGCATGGAAAGTTATGGCTGGGTTCTCATGAGGTTCATCGGTTTCTTGATTACTGTCAACATAAACATCATTATCAGTCTCTTCTTTGCCATGTAGGTCCATTATTCCCTTAAGAATGTACACATGCTTATTCTTGCATTGATGTCCAACGTGCGATTGTTCATTGCACCCATATCACATATTCTTTCTTCTCTTATCCAATAATTCTTCTAGAGTCAACCCCTTTCTTTTCGCTAGATCGGTTAAGGTAGGCCTTTTATCAGGGTTTTGGTAGTTGGTGAGAAGCTTGGGAATAGTTTTGGGTACTCTATTCTTGGCATAGGAGGTGGTATTGGGATAAGTCAGTTGCTAGGTAGATTTCTTGATACTGTTATATTTTCTTTCAAATATCTTGGCATATTTCACGGCTTCTCTGAAACAAGAAGGGTCTGCTGCTTCAACATCAAATCGAATCTCTTCTTTTAACACATCCATAAATTTATCGAACACATAGTTGGGGTTAGATGTTCTAACATTCCACACAACTGTTCAAACGTAGTGAGATATGCTTGTACTATTGTCAACTGTTTCAGGTTGGCAAATGTGCCAAAAGGCTTGCTTAATTCTGGAGGTACAAATCACACAATGATTTCCTCCTTAAAATTCTTCCACTGTTTGTACTCTCTCAAATTATTTGATAAACCATTTTTCCGCATCGCCTTTAAGATGAAAAGAACAGGTAGGAACCCGCTCCTCCTCCGATGTTTGATGGTAGCCGAATAGATGTTCAACCTGTTCAACCCATTCCATGACATTCTCATCTCCATCATAGGTAGGGACCTCAAGTTTAATTGTGGTATATTGAAGAAACTTAGGTGCAGTCGGTAATATCAGGGTTTGTTTTAGGAATTTTGATAATCATTATGATTTCTTAGGTTTCTTTGGGATAGTGAGACATAGGTGATGGATCGATTTTGCTGAGGTGGATTGGTTTAGAGGGTCATCAATCCTTGAACAACGGAATTCAGGGTTTCAGTGATTTGGTCAATTTTGAGGGTGAGTTATTGAGAAGTCTCTTCCAAGCCATGGCTGAGGTCCTGTTGTGATTCAAACAATTCTTGATGAGATTCTTGTAACTAACGTAATGAGTTCTTGGTCGATTCATTGATTCATTCTTGACGTTGTTGGAATTCCCGTTCTTCATCAAGATCTTCGTTGGACAGGTGGCTATCATCTTGGATACTGGGATCAGGTTTGCTGGAATTCCCATTCTTCTTGTTTTTTGTAATGCGAGTAGAATACATGATTACTAAGAGTTATTCTAGGGTTCAGATGCAGGAAATATGAAGTTAGAGAATTTTAACGAATGTTTGATGAAATACATGAATGAGTAAATTCAAGGTAAAGAACCGAGGACAATTTATTCATTCAACAACTGTATTACAGGAGCCACATCCATATTTATACATGCCAAGTAACTTGGTTTGCAAATAAAAAATTCAAATGTCAGTTGTACGCATGCATAGCGTGCACATGCACATACTAGCAAATCAATTACATCCGACATACAAATTACAACACCCATGATCTTCCACCTTTTGATCATCTAACATATCTGAAGGGTCTGCACCACCGCCGTCTCCTGATGGAGTTTCTGATGATGCCGAAGGAAATTTCCCTGCTGCATGCTTCTTTTAGATTCAATATGCTGAAAATTCTAAGAGCATATAAGAATCCGTAATTGGAAACGAATCGCCTGAAATCAAATCGCTTAGCAAGCTCGAACCTGACCTACTCCATGTATTGATCCTCCTCTTTAGAAAGCACCAGCTACATGGCCTCTAAACCCTAAAGTAAACAACGTTTGTAATCGAAAACGAATCGCCAAAATCAAATCGTTTGCGACTGACCCGCCTAAAGTTGTTTTCAATCCGTGTTAGATCCATAATTTAATAAGGAAAGAGATGCTAAGAGGCTAAAATTGAATGGTTAAAGAAGATATTTCCTTTTTTAATGGCAGCGAAATGAACAAGCATTGAAAAATAGACAATTAGGGCTATAGATGCGTATTTACCTATTTGCCCTAAGAATATATCGTTGACTGGGGTTTTCTAAAGTATACGTGTGTTACAATAAAAATGGTAATGTGTATTTTCGGTAACACGTTTTTTCTTTAGCAACGCTTATTATTGGTGTAGTGGTCAATATAAGCATGAATCCAACGGTGAGATGTCTACATCAAGACATCCTATTATTTTCGATTAAATGATATACAGTACATTACATGAATGAACCATAGGCTAAATTGAGATAATTTATTATGTTATACTCTATTCCATGCTAAAAATGTATATCAAAACATATGAGATCTATAAAACAAACTCAGCCACCATTTATGCCCAAAGAAATGAAAGGAAAAACAAATACGTCCAAGACACCAAAATTTTGGAATTGAGAACTATGTTCTTATTATCCAAAGTATGGTTCAATAATACTGATGTTGTAATATCTGAATCATCAAAAAAAGTCATTAAAAATCTCAACTCACACCCACATAAAATTAATAATTGTTAATGCCACATCGACAATCGATATGAATGCTAAAATATATACATGGACCGAAATCAGGGTGTTCCCCCGGACCCAGCCAATAAGGCCCCCCAGATTTCCGTTTTTCAATTAAACACCTGATTTTCTTAGGGGTTTAATTACAAAAGGAGGAAATCAGGGGATCTTGATTGGCTGGATCTAGGAGAACACCCTGATTTCGGTACTGGTGATCTCACTCCATTTATGTCATGCTACCACAGAACCAATGAATTTTTTTGTTAGATCTTATAAACATTTCATAGCTAAAAAAATAATCTAACACTATATAACATATGAAGCGGTAGATTTAAGTTTATTGACTTATGACCTTAGATTAGTTCAAACCATTCGCAAAAAATTTATCATAAAAAGTGTGCATTAAATTTCATTAAAACATTACACCAGAAAAGACAATTAGCAGCATTTGAAAAAACGCTACTAAAACCTTTTGGTAGCGTTTCAAAGAACGCTACTACAGGTCCTGCAACTAAAAGTCTTGTTTTTTTTTTGTTGAGTTTTGATAAACGCTACCTAATCTTCTATACAGTCACATTTTCCAAATGCTATTGAAGGTTTGTATGTGGGTCATTTTTTTCTTTTCTTTAGTGTTTAATTTGCGCAACTAAAAATTTTAGTCGCATTTGTTTTATGCCACGAAATATTCAGATGGCATATTACATTTGTTTCTGTAGCGTTTCTTAAACGCTACGAAAACATGTTGATTGTTTTGTAGCATATTTTAAATGCTACTAGATACTGTAAATGGCTTATATAATTTTCGATTGCCAGTTATAAAATAGCCATATTAAAATCAGAAGAAATCATATAAAAGTGATTTAAATCGTATAATTATGATACTTAAATAACCGAAAACACATTAGTCACATAATTATTTTCCATAACCATTTAGATAATAATCATTTGGAAAAATCTGTAGATTCACATACCACAACATTCAGAAACAAGTTTACACAGTAAGTACTAATAAATATCATAATACGTATAATAATTAAAGTCATGTCCATTGTTATTAGTGGTCTTTTCTTCAGAAAAGATAATCACCTACAGACTAGGTTGATAATACACAATAAGAATTTGCAATGAATTATCGAGTAATATTCAAATAATAGTTTATGTCAAAGGAAACAATAAAGATGCATGTCTTTTTGTTGGAGGTTACATGCTACCTAAAGATTGTAGCCGCAACATATTACTGCTATTGTGATATTTGATGATTAGTTGCATTACAAACTCATGTAGTTTAGGTTCTTAAACTGTTAAACATAATTTTTAGGATACCAGCTGCAAAAATGCATATGAAGAGCGAAATAAACCACAAACTTGCCACACTGCTCGACTGCATTTCATCAAAAAAAAATTGCAAAATGCTTTTACTACATATACATAAATTTTGTTTTGTTCTATACACCTATGTTATTTGCATTATGAAATGATATATGAATGTTAGCTACCTCAGAAGTGATGAACTATCCAGTAAGCATGCAAACAGCGGGCAAAGTATAGTAAGCAAGAAGGGGCATAAATGTCAAAACATAATCCACTGAATCGATATATGATAGTCTTTCTAGTCATTTCGGTCCACCACTATAACCATACAAAAGATGGTAATATCATGACAACAATATTTCCACAGAATCCAAAGCCCATCGAAGGACTTGATGTAGACGATCTGAAAGATTGAGAGGATAAGATCCTTTTAAAGCAGGCCTTGAACGAATATGGTATATTGATCTCCATCCATGGCAGTGCATTTTGAAATCAGTTGAGATATCTTCAGTAACAGAACCATAGATCTATCCAACCTTCAGTTATGCAAAAAAAATTGGTTGACAATATTTTATGCATTCATGCTATATGTTCTTATTCACTATTAACACCACTACCAATAACTTCAACAAATAATCAATATTTCGACCAATCTCATTCCCCCTATTAGTTTTGTATTCATAGTCGCAACATGTTACAAGAATAGTTTCTTTTAGTAGAGATGTCGGCGAAGCACTCTTTGGCATTCCACCATCTTCTGGAAAGGTATACACAACAAAAACAAGCCACTGCTCAAATTTCTTTTCCAGCTTTTTATCGGACAAAAATGGAATCTTGCTCTCTACAACGTGGTCAATTAATTGTTTAGGCCAGTTAAACAAAACAAAGACTATGAAAAAAATTGTTGAATCTATTGAGTCATAACCTTCAATTCCCACTAAAGATATGGCAGGTGTTTCATCATTGCTTCTACCAAAAAAAATTATTTGTATTTCCTTACATGCTCTTTGTGTTCTATTTCTTCATTTTTAAATAGCAACAACCATAGTATACCAACTGTGGCAAACAATTGCAAGTTCTTATTGGGATCTTTTTGACTTTAGGAGAATCAAATCCGTACAGAGCTTGCCTTCTAAACACATGTCCTGTACCCACGTAATTGGTCCTTGGATTATGTCGAAACCTTTCATGTTAATCTGCACAACAGAAAATGTTCTTGGAAGTTGAGAACATAAACATTAAAAGTAATGAGATAAGGAAATATTTATTAATCATGCTTACATCAAAAAACACAATGTTTTGATTTGCATATCCATCATGTCTATCAATACCATCAAAGCTCTGAGGGAATTGGACATAGCATATTTTTTAGAATATTATCACATAGAAAGTTAAATGGATATGAAGAGGAAAAACATGGTATCGTAATTTGTTTAAGATTGTAAGTTTCAACATTGAACAAAAGCAACTACCAAAAAGAAAAAGATGATTTTATGCATTAGAAGAAAGGAATTTTAGAACATGGCTGGATTGCACCTAAACTGAAATATGTGCTTCACTCTATTTTATAGTAAGATCATGAAAACATGATTCATTTAAGACATAGATAAATATAATAATACATAGAGTTTATTGGAATTACACAAATAAGGGTGTTAGATCAAAATTTGGAAAACACCCAAATTGTTCTGATTCTTAAAGAATTATAACTGGGGAATGAAGAAAAAGAAGAAAACACACAGAATTTATAGTGGTTCGGCGTTAACGAGCCTACGTCCACTTTATATGTTATCGATTATACTTTGAATGCTAGTACAATCAATGATCTCTCTCTAACTCACTCTTACAATTGTGATTTCTCTCAGTAATCTCGTAATAAAACTGACAAGAAATAGTGATATGATAGTAATGGTGGAATCGGTGCTCAATACCGCCAAAAGATCCTGAAAAATGCCAAGCTCTGGGCTATTTATAGCTGATTTTGTTAGGCGGATCGCGGTCACACGTCGCACAAATCCCGAGAATATCGGATCCTATCGCAGCTTGATGAAGAATTAGTCAAATTAGCCATTGTGGACAGGTGTATCGATCCCCTTGAATATCGGATCAAGCAAGGGGGAGGAACTAGTCAAAGTAACAGTTGGGGACACGTGTCACTGGATCCGTGCATCTCGGATCACCGAAGACTAGCTCGTGCTTGAACAGGTCAGAAGCTTCGCTGTGCATCAGGGGATCGGATCGGTCTGTGTTGGGTAGCAGTATATGTACGGATCGAGTCGTGTAGAAGTAGTCGGATCGCTGATGCAACGGGGGCGATCCGATGGGGGGCGATCCGGTGAAGGGCAATCCGTGAAGGTCGACTCTCTGGTGCGATCCGATCCTTCATGGTCTTAAAGAATGCAGTTTCATAATTTCTCCTGTGAGTGAACCTTGGTGGCTTGGTCAAAAAGCTAGCCAACATTTTGCCCCCTCGAAGTATGTTTTATCGATGATGGAACATGCTTCGAAATTATAGAAACGTCTTTTCATAAAGAGATGCAAATCGGTGGTAGCGTCTATATGAAAGGCCATGTCATTTACGGAAAGTTGTTTCTTTGCTTGCTATAAATATTGGACAGACCTTTAATAGTTTTCCTGTTTGTTGGACAATTCTTTTCTGGGATCTTTCAGAGTCTTCATCATCGAAACTATCAGGTGCATTTTTTAATTTTCATTCCTGTTGGTCATTTATCGGTTCGGATCGCATGCGCGAGTCACGATCCGTTAGCAAGTCATTCGCCTCGTCCTTTGGTGAGCGCTTGGGCCTCTTTACAGAACGAGGTGGGCTTCTCTTCGAGACGTGGTGGGCTTTTGGCTCGTGAAGTGGTGGGCTTTTGTTTCGTGGCCCGTCTATTTTCGCGGATCGAATAAGACAAAAAAGAGGAGACAAACGGTCGCCCTTTTGCCTATATAAATCAATCCTCACCCTCATTCTTCTCTTCTTCTTTCTTTGTTCGCAGCCGCCGCCAATTTTCCTGAGAGAAAACCCTAACTTTGATTTCCAAATTTCCAACCAATCTCAATCTCAAACTTTAAGAAGGTAATTAAACAGCTTTTCTTTAGTTTCTAGCTTGTTCACACTGATTTAGAGAGTGGAGACAACGGAATTTCGTAGGATTCGATGATAGTAAACGCGAGCATGCCTGGTGTGATCCCATGGATTTAAGGGTGAAGAGGAGAGTTGAGGAAGAAGAAGGAAGGGATGACCAGGTCGGTTCGTGGGCGAGGCCCGAGTTCGAAGCGGTGGTGAGGCAAAGGGAGAGGGTACGGAACTGGAAAGTTGATTTGGCTAGTGGATCGGATCGCGGAAATGGCAAGGCTATGGTTCGTGAGGAACTGGATGCGAGTGTCAGATCGCGGAGATACCGGAGCTTCGGGTCATGGAGGATGGGGGGGCGATGCGGGACGCCAAGATACCATCGCGATCCGTCTGGATGAATTGGTGCGCTTCACGATTCGAAGCCTTTCCATGATCTAATACCCTTTCGTGTACCGAGTCCTTCACCACGATCCGTCCACATGTCGCGATCCGAACCTGCCCTGCGATCCGACTGACGAACGATCTGATGCACACGCTGACAAAATAATATGATGCAACTCTAACAAATCGATGAACAGTTAGGTTAGAGCCTTTGAGACGAACATTCCGGATTGAACAAATGCATAATCTATCAACCGAACAACGATCAATGTCTGGATGATTTTGTTGACCCTTATGCTTTTCCTTAATGCACGCACGAGCACACACACCGGCACTTGCACACACAGGGGGACGTGTAGTTTTAATCTCATTTCTCATGTTTTCTCGCCTAAATAGTAATGTCGGATAATCATTCCTCTTCAAGATCCGACACAGAAATGGAGTCCGAGTTGCCTGAGCGCCACAACCACGAGGTCCCTCCAATTAACCCAGGGGGTGAAGATTCTAGGTCCGAATATGAGGCAACGTAATTGGATCCATCTGAAAGTACTTCACTTAGTGAAGAGTCTGAATTAGACGGGCGAGCTCCCGACCAGATTCCTGGCGCACTCGGGATAGAGAAATTTACTGATTCTTTAGGCTCCAAACTCGACGACATAAAGCTTAAAAGAATTTGCTTGAGACATGGGATCCGTTGGGATGATGTGAGGACACCCGGTAGCGAAGATAGACCTCACCTAGCTCCGGAAGGATATATGACAATCAGTCGGCTGATGTGCTGGGTAGGAGCTATTCCTCCATTTCCTCCAATCGTGATTGAGACGTTAAAACAATTGGGTATCGCTCCGATGCAGCTTCATCCTAACGCCTACGCGGCTTTATACACTCTATATATTGCATATGCGGAGATCCTGCATACCGAGCTCACATTTAAAGATTTAAAATTCTTTTATCTTTTCTAGCATCGCTCCTCGGCAACCCCAAATCTCTCTTTCTTCGAATCGGTAGCGAATAGGAAGGTTCTGTATGACGGATACAGCAATATAGGGGATCCCAAGTCTGATTGGTTCTATATAAAGAGACAGGCTGGGTGCTCAAGAAGATGGCTTAAATCAAGTAAACTTTAATCTTTTGACTGAATATCTTGCTTAAGAAATCAAAGCATTAACATCCCCCCTTCTTTTTTGTTTTAAACAGATCACGTTTTTCCCAAGACGGAAGGCTTGGTATACAATAATCGATTGTCTATTCTTCTACAAAGCAGATCCGATTTTCTAAGGATCAAGAAGTGCATCACTGACGAGAATCTTCATAAGCATCGCCTTCTTGATATAAGTTTGGACTCGGTGCAGGCGGGAAACCTTACAAATACGTGTCCCCAACGGAAGGAGAGGGAACATCACGGGAAGCAGAAACAACTGAATTCCTTAAGAGTCCTTCTCCGATAATTATCCAGGACGACGAGGAAACTTATATAGAGGAGATGAGGCCCGTGGTGACAAGTCCAAGGAAATCTCAGTTTTTCTGGGGGGTTTCCCCCCGAGGACTTCTCTTCCGACCGAACCTGCTGCTCCCGATGATTTGACAGAAGAACAACTATTTAAAGAGCTGAACAAAATTCCTTTGCCCGATGATGTATACACAGAGGGGGACTTTGAAGGGGAGCCATTTTTCCCTGCTTCTGAGGAGACCACCGTTCCAATTGGAGGACAAGAAATTACTCAGATGAGCCTGACTTCAGGCTCGGGTCTGTTAGGGGGAATTATATGGGATGCACAAATCACACGCACTGCCTGACCCCACACTTTTATATCAACAGTATCCAAGGTTTTAATATGTTCTTTTCTCCTTTGCAGGAAAGATGTCTCGCAGGCGGTCTTATTCTTATCGTTCTCTTCGTGAAGGCGCACATAGTCTTCATCCGAACCCCGAGCGCTCTCGTGGCCTTTCTCACAAGCCTACTTCTTCGCAATCCCGATCTCCACCAAAATCAAGTTCTGATAAGCTTCCCAGTTACTAGGTACCACCTACAGGGGGAAAACAACTTCCTAAAGAGTTAACTCCTCCGAAGAGTGCACCCTCTCACAGCAAATCATCAAAAAGACACTACGAGCCCAAGGATAAAAGCAAGGATCCAATCAAGGATTCTGAGAAGGAGAGAAGTGACATTGTCCCTTCCAACCAGCAAGGTTTGGTTGCCCCCGGGTCACGAGACTGCATCCATGGTCCCGAGACTCAAGCTAGGCTGGAAAAGTTGCGAGAACAATTCCCCAACATTTTCTTCGAAAGGATGATGTTTGTTCCAGCTTTAGAACCAGTCCCTAGGAACTGGGATACTGAAGTCGTCGGGCATATTCGCCATGTAGCCAGGCAGTATGAAATGATGAAGAAACATGCTGTCAATCTTTCAGAAGTCATCTGAATGCTTGAGATGGAAGCACATAGATCCAAGGTGAAGATAGATAATAATGAAAGGGCTAGGACAAAAATGGAGAAGGACTTGGAAGACGCTCAATCCCAACTTGCCTTAGCGTGGAGAGATGCTGAAAATTATAAGACCGAATAGGAGAATGCTAAGAAACGCTTTCATTATGAACTTGACTCAAATAGTCAAGAGAAAATGGCCTTAAAGAAGGATGTAGAAGATCTTAAAATGGCCAACATTGAGTTGAAGATGGCACAAGGCCATTTTGAAGCTGAGAGAGCTGCTTAGGAGGAAGAAAAAGCAAGTTTAAGAGAAATTCTAGCTTTGGCTGAAGCGGAAAAGGTGTTTTTGAATGATCAAGTCGCGGATGCGGAGAGGCGGGCGGCTCTCGCCGAAAAGAATGTTGAAAGTGCCATTGAAATGGCTACGGCTTCTAACAACAAGCTCCTCGAGAGAGAAAAGGATATCGAAGGGTTTGAAGAGATGATTTTTGACTTCCTCGGCCAAGTCCTCAAAACCCGTAACATCTCGTGGATCCCGGACTACCACGTTACTTTAGCCAATTTATGGGATGCCATCGTCGAGAGTGAGATGCAGAGATTGGGAGTTAAAGAGATTGACGAAGATGAGCTGATGAAGAGCATCCTGAGGGATAAGGAGCCTGAGGATCTGGTAGAAGGTCGTCGTCTAATTCAAGAAGAAATGGAGAAGGAGAGGGCCTTGGCTAAGGGCAAAAACAAGGTTGACGAAGGTTCGAGCTCAGTTGTAGAGCCCAAGACCTCCGGAGTTGAGGAATACCATCCTGATGATCCATTAATTCCTTTGGGCCTAACTCCTGTGGTTGTCGGAGCTTCTGCAGCTAGCTTAGATGGAGGATCAGCGGAAGGTATCTCCCTATTTTCCCTACAATTGTTCAAAGCAATTGTGAGTCGTCGTCATCTGGTAGAGCAACCAATCGAATTAATAACATGTGTTCCTCATAATACAGGTGGCGAGCCCGTCGACAAGGATGTCGAGAAGAGGAAATAGGCAGAGAAGATTATCGTCTCACCTAGTGCTGGTGTTGATATGCCGAAGCAGGCTGAGGGTACAACAGTAGAGAAGGGCGTCCTGGCACCCAGTGCTGATGCTCCCAAGGATGATGAAACCATCGAGGCCTTGAAAGATATGGACGGGCGCCATGTAGAGGAAGAGGAGGATATCATTAGCACCAAAGAAGCCAAAGACGATGACGATGAAACTATGGCTAATAGAAAAGCTAGGCAGGAAAAGGAGCTGGCTTTAAAGAAGGCGGGACAAGAGCCTTTGAACATAGCCCCTATCTCGGAGTTTAATCCCAAAACTGGGATGGTTTTGAAACTCCAGCCCAAATCCATCAGCAAACAGCTTCATTTTGCGAACCCTGATGATTTCCCAGCTTCCCTTACTGATAAGAGAAAGGAGGTGGAGGAGGATCTTCTGAAGTGTCGGAAGTCCCTCTTATAAACAAAAGGAAAAGAAAGAAGGGTGATCAATCTGATACTGACAAGGCGAGGCTGGAGAAGCAGAAACAGGATAAGAAGTCCAAGCGTAAATAGGATATTGTTGCTTGTCTATATTTTGTTTTTAGGCTTCTTACTGGCCATGAAATGTAATTGTGAGACTGGCCCTCACTTTTGTTTTAGGTTGTTTTCACTTTCTAGGCTTGCAGTTTGTAAATGAAGGTTTATCTCTTTTTGCATCACCGTGTACCTGCATTTAATAAGCTTTTCATGCTTAGTCATAGACTATCTGATTATAACTACAAATCAGTCAAGCAACATAAAGAAAATTTTAAAAATTTCCGTGTTCATGTGTATATGTATATATGTATATTGTATATATGTGTATGCCCCCAATCAATCGTTAACGTAGCGCCTGACTAGGGCTTATTAAGGATTGATTAGCATTGTCTGCACGTTGCCCCCTATTTCTGAATATGGGGGACTTAGAAAATTTAGCAAGATAATTGTCCTTATGGTGCTGAGTTTCCGGCACCTTTCTCAGTGCTTAACCATACTCTCTTATACTCTCCTGGCGGTCGCCGAGGTCAGAGTTTAGCAAGATAATTTAGCAGCTCAGTCGCTCCCCGATCCTTCAGCGGGGCAAGAGCTCTTTCTCAGACCTCAATCGGAGACGCTTTTATACTCTCTCTCTGCTCTGGAGAGTCAGAGTTCGAGCTCAGCAGTTCAATCGCTCCCCGATCCTTCAGCGGGGCAAGAGCTCTTTCCCAGCGCTCAATCGGAGACGCTTTTATACTCTCTCTGCTCTGGAGAGTTAGAGTTCGAGCTCAGCAGTTCAATCGCTCCCCGATCCATCAGTGGGGCAAGAGTTATTTCTCAGCGCTCAAATGGAGACGCTTTTATACTCTCTCTGCTCTGGAGAGTTAGAGCGCTTTCAATGATATGATCCACTTTATCGTTCCCTCAGAGTTTTGACTGGTGATTGCATTCCATTCTGATGGAAGGCACCTATAATTATATGCTTCTGGGATCGTTGCATGATTCACAACAATTTCCCTAAAAATAGAAAGGAAGATAAATAATAGTGCAATAAAGGTAAACGACACACAATATTTTTATAGTGGTTCGGTCGAATCATGACCTACGTCCACTTTATAATTTTTTGCTTTAAGAAATCGTACTATTCTAGGCAAGTCATACAAAGCAAAAGAACAGATCTGTCATCTTTACGTTAGGTACGACCATAAATGTTGGGCATTCCACACTCTGGGGATTTCCTTTCCATCTACGGTTGCTAGCTTTAAGGTTCCATTATCAAGGTTGCACAGAATAGAGTACGGTCCTTCCCACTTCGCACCCATATGAGTTGGGGCTGGAAAGACACGCTTCAGAACCAGGCCTCCGGGTTCTAAGGTTCGGGCTCGAACCTTTTTGTTGTAGTATCGGGCGACCTGTTGTTTGCATCTCAAGGCACGCAGGTCTGCTTCGTCCCTCTTTTCTTCGATCATATCCATGGATTCAAGGAGAAATTCGTTATTAGTCATGGATCGTAATAAGTCACTCGGTGAGAAGGTACTTTTATCTCAACCAGGATGACTGCTTCTTCTCCAAAAGCGAGGGAGAAAGGGGTATGTCCTGTTGCCGATTTATACGTTGTCCTGTAGGCCTATAGTGCTAAGGGTAATTCATCAGCCCACATGGCTCTGGCCCATTTCGGTCTTCTTTTCAGAATGGATTTAATCACTTTATTCGCCGCTTCGACTTGTCCATTTGATTGCGGGTGTGCCACAGAGGTGTACCGTTTCTCAATGTGGTATTTCTGGCAGAAGTCTCTGAATTCGGTGCTATCGAACTGAGTTCCGTTATCTGTTATAACAATCTTTGGAATCCCAAATCGACAGATGATGTTTCTAACGACAAAATTGATGACTCGTTTGGTTGTGATTGTAGTCAGTGGCTCAGCCTTGACCCACTTAGTGAAATAATCTACGGCTACAATAGCGAACTTCGTTCCGCCCCTAGCTATGGGGAGACTTCCGATGATATCAATTCCCCACATAGCGAAAGGCCATGGGATCGTCATTGTTTTCAACTGATTAGGAGGTGCTCTAGGTATATTTGAAAATCTCTGGCACGCATCACACCATCGTGCGTATTTCGCCGCGTCCTTGTTTATGGTAGGCCAAAAATAACCATGCCGCAACACCTTTTTCGCCAAGGTTTTCCCTCCAGTGTGATCGCCGCATTCACCTTCATGTACCTCCTGCAGCACACGCTTGATGTCGTCATGAGCTATACACCGGAGATGAGGCATTGAAAATCCCTGTCTGTAAAGGACTCCGCCTTGTAGAACGTATCGGGCAGCTTTACGAATTACTTTACGCCTCTCGCTTTTCTTGTTCGGAAGCGCTCCATTCATTAAGAAATTCTTTAAAGGGGTCATCCATGACTCCCTTTCTGGTTCCGTCTCTAGTACTGGATCAATTTCCATTTGATCTATACTAGGAGACCGAAGTACTTCAACGGGGGCTAGCTCGGTCTCTTCAGGATCGTCGGAACTAGTCATCTTTGCCAACTTATCCGCCTGCTGATTCTCTGACCGCGGAATGTGAGATATGCTGTAGTGATCAAAGCCGTTCAGCAACTCCTTCACTTTCTTCAGGTATAAAATCAATCTTGCACTTTTGTCTTGGAATTTTCCAGTAACCCGGTTCACAACTAACTTGGAGTCGCAAAAGATGTCCAGCTTCGTGACTTCCAACTCCTTTGCGATCCTTAGTCCGGCTATCAGGGATTCATATTCGAAGTCATTGTTAGTGGCTTGAAACTCCATCCGGATAGCATAGGATATCAGCCGTTTCTCGGGAGTTTCAAGCACTACTCCAGCGCCGGCTCTCTTGTCATTCCTAGCGCCATCAGTATACAATCTCCAGGCACTGGGGTCGAGAAGTAATTTTGAGGGGTCAACTTCTTCGTTTGCTATATCTTCCTCCGGGACTGTAAACTCTTCTATGAAGTCGGCTATCACTTGCCCCCGAATTGACCGTCGGGACTGAAAGTTCGGATCAAATTGGCTTAACTCAATGTTCCATTTGAGTAATCTTCCAGACGCTTCTGGTCTCTGTAGAACTTGCTTAAGTGGATGATCAGTGTATACGGTATTGGGATGCGCCTGAAAATAATGTCGAAGCTTTCTAGAGGCGATCAGCAAACTATGCGCTAACTTTTCTATCCTTGGATAATTACGCTCTGCTGCCGTCAATTTTTTGCTCACGTAATACACATGTCTTTGGACCTTATCTTCTTCTCTTACCAATGCTGAGCTGATCGCGTGGGATGACACTGCCAAGTACATGAATAAGTCCTCGTGATCCATCGGCTTAGATAGTATCGGTGGTTTCTCCAGGTGTCTCAGTAAGTTCTGAAACGCTTCTACGCAGTCGAGCGTCCATTTGAAGTGGCGTTTTCCTCGCTTTATCAATTCGAAGAATGGGATGCATTTGTCCGTAGCCCTGGAGATAAATCTGCTTAGTGCGGCTACTTTCCCTACAAGGCTTTGCACATCTTTAATTTGCCTAGGATCCTGAATGTCTCTGATTGCTGCGATTTGGTCGGGATTAATCTCAATCCCATGAGAACTGACGATGAATCCCAAGAATTTTCCGGAGGCGACCCCGAATGGACATTTTGTTGGGTTGAGTTTCATCCCGTACTTTCGAAGAATGCCAAACATCTCTGCCAAGTCCGTAGTGTGATTAGAGGATTGCTTGGACTTAACCAACATGTCGTCAACGTATACTTCCATTGTTTTCCCAATCTAGTTATAGAACATTCTGTTCACTAACCGTTGATATGTAGCGCCTGCGTTCTTCAAGCCAAAGGGCATTACTACATAGCAATATAATCCCAGATCCGTAATAAAGCTAGTGTGTTCCTGATCTGGAACGTGCATTGGAATCTGGTTATATCCTGAATAAGCATCCATAAAGGAGAGAAGTTCATGGCTCGCCGTTGAGTCCACCAACTGATCGATCCGGGGTAACGGAAAACTGTCTTTTGGGCAGGCTTTTTTCAAATTCGAGAAATCAATACACGTTCGCCACTTCCCGTTGGCCTTCTTTACCAGGACTGGATTTGAAATCCAGTCTGGGTAGATTGAGTCTCTGATATATCCATTACTTTTTAGCTTTCCCACTTCTTCTTTCAAGGCAGCGGACCTCTCTGGGCCCAGCATTCGCCTTTTTTGTTTTACCGGAGGATGTTTAGGGTTAATGCTTAATGAATGGCTCATGATTGATGGATATATCCCGCACATGTCTGCGTGGGTCCAAGAAAATACATCCAAATTATTTTTTAAGAAATTCATCAGTTCTTTAGCTGAATTCGGATTTAACTGGGATCCAATCTTAAGGACCTTCTCTGGGTCACTATCATCGATCGGTACATCCACAGTTGTCTCGTTGGGAGTCGCCATTCTGCCCCCAGGTTCTTTGTCCTCTCTGGGATCTATATCCTCGGGCAACTCTCTGGGCGACTCTCCTACGGTTATCCTCTTTAATTGCTATAAAGTCTCCGCCCTTGTGGGGGGAGAACCGTCCTTGGTTTCTATGTCCCCTCCATTGCGGAGTATCTTTAGCTCTGCAACATAACATGCTCGTGCAGCAAACTGATCTCCTCTGACAATACCAACACCAGCTTCAGTAGGAAATTTCAATAATAAGCACCAGGGGGCTATAGAGGCTCTAAACTTTGCGAGGGCCGGTCGGCCCAAGAAGGCATTATAGGGTGATTCAATATCCAAAACCACGAAGGGAAGGATTCTCACTCTCTGGCTTCTCCTTCCCCAAGTGTAACTGGTAGCTCTACATAACCCATTGGAGCGGTGGATGCTCCGTTAAATCCACGGATCCATCCCTGACAGGGCTTCAAATCTTTTATCTCGAGGTTCATCTGGTCGAATGTCCTTTTGAAAAGAATATTGACGGAACTCCCGTTATCCACCAAAATTTTATGAACAGTGGCCGGGCCAATTGGTACTGTGATTACAAATGGATCTTCAGTCGGAGCATGGACTCCAATGCTTTCTCGTTCGCAGAAAACGACAGCGTCAGACATCATCTTTTGTTGCTTTACCGGGACGTTGTCCTCGGGGTTGCTACACTCCCCTACCTCGAGGTGTTGCTTGGCTGCATTGGCATACTGATCCAATGCCTTGGAACCGTGTCCGGCGAGATAAAGCCCTCCGATTACGGTATTGATAACAAGGTCCTTTCCCTTTTGCTGGGCAGTTGGCCTCACAGCAGGCTGATTCTGGTTCTGATTTGGGGCCTGTACGGCTTGCCCCCTGTCTCTGGGCATTACTCTGTATTCATCCAATTTTCCTTCTCGGAGAAGCCTCTCGGCTACATCTCTTAGGTGACGGCATTCATTTGTCGAATGACCATGAGTCTGATGAAAGAGACAAAACTTCCCCGTTTCACGTTCTTTCTCCGTCGACTCTCTGGGAGGAGGCCTTTTATTTTGGAGGACGTTGAACGAATCCATGAAGATATTCTCCAAAGTATCATTTATTGGTGTATAATTCTCAAAAGACCTGGGACGAGTCCTTCTCTAGGAGTCGTTCCCTCGATTCCACTTTCGGTTGTTGCCATTACTGTTATTATCATTGTTTCCTGATTGACGACCACCCTGATTCTGATTTCCGGCATTAACCTCGACCTTTCCCGAGCTGTCTCCTGTCTGCTTGATGGCGATATTGCTCTGGATTTCCTCTTTATCGGCCGTTTTTGCCTTTCGGTTAGCATATACTTCCTCCCGGCGTAAGTGTACGTTAGCTTTTTCGTAGAATAACTCTCTAGTATGGGGTGGCTTGCCGGCCAGATATCTCCCAAATTCAGTGTCTTTATCTACCCCATCAATTAGGGCTGCCACAACAGTTGGCTCATGAGGATCTTTGACTTCAGTAGCGGCCAGGTTGAAACGGTCTAGATACACCCTCAAACTCTCGCCCGGTCGTTGCTTAACAAGGAATAAGTCAATCACACTCTTCGTCTTCTGTGCATAGATGCGGAACTGTTCCACGAACCTTTCACTCAACTCCCTGAAGCTAGAAATTGATCTTGCTGGTAAGCAAGTAAACCATAATAATGCTACATCCTCAAAAATATGGGAAATGCGTTACACTTGACACCGTCAGAGGCTGCGGTAGCGGTAATTGACCAAGCATATCTCATCAGATGCTGGACGGGATCAGATCTACCCGCGTAACGGTTCATCTGCGGCATGTTGAAGCGCCTTGGGAAAGTCGCATCTAAAATATCATCAGTGAAAGGTGTATGACTGCAGTCAATTCCCCAATCTTCATTCCGTTGTCCACGGCTATCTGCCAGAATTTGATGGATCATAGCTGCAACATTTTCACTGGTCAGTGGAGGTTCGGGTTCAGCGCTTCTTGCTCGGTGGGGTTCTCTAATCTCTCTTCCGGGAGCGGTCACGAAATCCGGGGCTCGGATTGGGCTTCATTGCCCCCTGTTACCATGAGCATTTGCACGGCGACGGGGCTGAGGTAGTCTGTTATGTACAGGGCTGTCCATAGCTCGAGCTCTGGGAGTTGTGGCGTGATCGTTCACATTACGGTTTGAGGGCCCTGCACCCAATGCCTCTTCTTCCCATGATGGCAGGGTTCCAAATGGGAGCTGCTCTATGTTTTCGGCCCTCTCATACGGTCACCGCGGAGGCCTCGGCGATTCCTCTGACGAAGAAGAGTATTCTGGGGTGAGCGGACGAACTGGTGGCGTCCTTTGCCTTGCGAGATCATTAAGCCTTCTATCCATAGCGGTCAAATTCTGTCGCAGAACGGAGCTTTCCTGCCTTTGAGCAGCCAATTCATCAAACAGCCTTTCCCACATTTCGGAAAAGCGAGAGAGGTCCCCCTCAGTAACGGGAGCAGAAGGGTCATATTGATCATCATCATTTTCTCTTATGCGCAAAGAGCTTGAGCCAGGTCGAGCGGAGGGGCCAGGACGGTAGGTGCGAGCCATAAGCTCCTTTCCAGGACGAGTTGTAGTCTGGTCATCAATTCGGATCACTGTGGATCGAGATCGATGATTCGTTACGCCCCCCTGGGGTAGGTTCGTGGTCATCGTATGAGGAGGATCTAAGGCTTTATCACGGGATCGAGTAACAACCCCTTCAACAGTCTGGATTGCCTCATCCTCGTCGACTCGGAGTGTGGCACCTTCATCGTATCAGTTCGCCCCTGGCGCTCCGCGAACCAAAGATCCCTCATTTCCCAGCTCGTGCACACTTTCTTCAACTGCTTCATTCGCGATTACATTTGTTCGTGAAGCTCGTACTTCCTTAGACCTCTTTCCAGCCATGATATCAGATGTCGCTGGAATCTTCAAAAAAACTGAATAGTGAAGTTTTGGGACTGTGTTCTCAGTGAAAGCACCAAAATGTTAGATCAAAATTTGGACCTAACACCAAAATTGTTCTGAATCTTAAAGAATTATAACTGGGGAATGAAGAAAAAGCAGAAAACACACAGAATTTATAGTGGTTCGGCGTTAACGAGCCTACGTCCACTTTATATGTTATCGATTATACTTTGAATGCTAGTACAATCAATGATCTCTCTCTAACTCACTCTTACAATTGTGATTTCTCACAGTAATCTCGTAATAAAACTGACAAGAAATAGTGATATGATAGTAATGGTGGAATCAGTGCTCAATACCGACAAAAGATCCTGAAAAATGCCAAGCTCTGGGCTATTTATAGCTGATTTTGTCAGGCGGATCACAGTCACACGTGGCACAAATCCCGAGAATATCGGATCGTATCGCAGCTTGATGAAGAATTAGTCAAATTAGCCGTTGTGGACAGGTGTCGCGATCCCCTTGAATATCAGATCGAGCAAGGGGGAGGAACTAGTCAAAGTGACAGTTGGGGACACGTGTCGCTGGATCCGTGCATCTCGGATCGCCAAAGACTAGCTCGTGCTTGAACAGGTCAGAAGCTTTGCTGTGCATCAGGGGATCGGATCGGTCTGTGTTGGGTAGCAGTATATGTACGGATCGAGTCGTGTAGAAGTAGTCGGATCGCTGATGCAACGGGGGCGATCCGATGGGGGCGATCCGGTGAAGGGCGATCCGTGAAGGGCGACTCTTTGGTGCGATCCGATCCTTCATGGTCTTAAAGAACGCAGTTTCATACTTTCTCCTTGTGAGTGAACCTTGGTGGCTTTGTCAAAAAACTAGCCAACAAAGGGATATGTTCATATTATTTAGGCCAACATAAAATACTCTGCAAAATCTGATTATATGAATGCAATGCTTTCCAGAAACAAATTCTGTTGAAAATGTCGCAAATTTAAACAAATACTTGGTAATTACTTAATAAAAACTCAACATAAACAATTGGTCTAATGAGTAGAATCCATATCATACACAAATGATGCAGATGCTGCACTTGCCTACTTAAGCAAAGGCATGTTCATTTGAACTGAAAAAATAAATATATAAGGAGCAATTTATTGCTTTTGCATTTAACAATCCATGTCAAGGCCACATCTTGTTTGGTAACTTTTTCACACTTATTACATTTAATAACTTAACATGTCTAACCCCTTCCTCATGGTATCATTGTGTAGTTGATAAAGTGCATTTGTTAACAGTTAATCCAAAATATATCAACAATAGGAAATAATTTTTATATGCATATCGTGTTTTGTGAGACAGCTGATAAATCCCAATTCCATCCATAGCCGTGTTAACTCTGAATAGATTTTAGTTTTTATAGAGGAAAAACATACAAAATGAACAATGCATTGAATTTTCCATCTGCTACAACATGTTTCTTTTAAGAAAGTTGAAGCAATTGGTTGCTCAGTGACAGGTTTGGATAATCACTGCTATCTGGTAATATCCAAACATTCAAAGTATTAAACATGTGAGCATTAGAGCTCTGTTGTCTTCTAAATAAAGTAGAGAATTCCATGAATGGGACTTTTTCTTCTTATACGGTCAATTTAAATAAAACATGTAGATAATATATAGCAACTAGATAATCAACATATGACTTCATCTTCCGATGAGAAACTGCACAGTGTACAATCATGTTACTTGCATTCTTCTTTTTATTTATTTATTTATTTCGTTTTACAAAATAAAACCAGAAGAAGGGATTAAGCATTTCTCCAACAAAAATATTATTATGTAGAATAATTAAGCTTACTCATTCCAAATATCTATTTCAAATCACTCCACAATAAGCCAAAAACATATCAAAAATACCAGTGAATCAGGCAACTTCCACTGAACCAGGAAACTTAACTAACCAATAACACTAATACAATTTTACATAATCCTCCTAAATCTTTTTCACCTAGTTGTCTATGAATTCAATGATCTAGGATTATGTAATAAGTTACCATGAAGTTACTAGCTTTTGATTTTATGCATTCTTCCTTCTATAATGGTTGTTTGCTATTGATTCTTATGAAGTTATTTCTTTCATTTTTTAAGTTATCCTTAAGGATTATTATGCATTCATATATAGTATCTTCTGATTTCTTGTGTTTCGTCAACCTTGAAAAAGGGAAGCTGGGGGCATTCTAAATCTAGAAAGCCCGTTTGAAGAGGAAAGTCAAAGGAAAGAAATGGCAAGTGCTTTATATGTAAGAAACTGGGACATTGTAAGAATGAGTGTCTAAAAAAGGGGAAGAAAGAAGTAGCATCTTCATTAGTTGCGGTGGATAGAGATGTAGGTGAGGGAGACGTAGATGTTTTTTCGAGTGAAGCGTCGGATGTCTCGGGCAGCGAATGGGTCCTTGATTCGGGGGCATCATATCACATGATGCCTAATAGGAATTGTTTTTCATCTTATGAAAATCGAGAAGGAAATTCAATTGTTATGAGAAATGGTGCAGTTTGCAAGATGAAGGGCAACGGATCTATGCAAATTCTCAATGTTTGACGGTGTGGTTCGTACTCTAACTAATGTGCGCTATGTTCCGGGCTACAGAAGTCACTTATCTCTTTGGGACAGCTGGATTCTTTGGGATGCAAGATCACTATTGAGAGTGATAACTTGAGGGTTTCGAAGAGGGAACTTATGGTTATGAAGGTTGCTAGGACTCATGGAATTTATCTGCTTCAAGGAGTGACTGTGCATGGCGAAACTTGTGTTGGTGTTGATAGTTCTCATGGCTGAGATGCGACATGATTGTGGCATTTGAGATTGGGTTATGTTTTGGAGAAGAGTGTGGATGTTCTTCGTAGAAGGGAGATGATTGATGGAGAGAGTTTCAACAAACCGGAGGTTTGCGAGGAATGTGTCATGGGGAAGATAACTAGAGTGTCATTCGGTGAAGGAAAACATTATTCAAGAGGGATTCTTGAATATGTGCACACGGATGTTTAAGGACCAACACCAGTAGCTTCTTTGGGTGGAGCAAGATATTATATTTCTTTCATTGATGATTTTTCTCGGAAAATTTGAGTGTATGTAATGAAGGCCAAGTCGGAGGCATTTGCAAAGTTCAAAGAATGAAGCTGAGAATGAGAGTGGAAAGATTTTGAAGGTTCTTCAGTCCGACAATGTCGGGGAGCATGTTTCCGTGGATTTTCTGAAATTTTGTAATAACCATGGTATTCGGAGGAATTTTACTATACCTGGGGATCGATAATCTAATGGAGTGGCGGAAAGAATAAACCGAACTCTACTGGAGAAAGCCCGATGCTTGAGATTGACTTCGGGTTTGTCTAAGGAATTTTGGGCCGAAGCTTTGTTAACCGTAGTGCATATCATTAATCTAATTTTTTGCTCGGCTATTGATAACAAAATTTCGTAGGATTGTGGAAGGGAAAGAGCATTGACTTGAGTTAACTTCATGTATTTGGCAGTCCTGTTTATATGCATGATCTGGGAAATGATAAGCTTTCACCTAGAGCTTTCAAGGGGATTTTGCTTGGCTACATGGATAGATCTAAAGGCTATCAGATTTGGAATCCTGAAACGAAGAAGGTTATGCTTTCTCGTCATGTTACTTTCGATGAGTCAGCTATGTTCAAGGAGAATGAGGGCTCATTGGATGTTACAGAATTGGTTCACTGTGAATCGAAGGAGAAGGTGGTTATTTCCACTTTCAGGTCTGGATAAAGAAGAGTTGTTGGAGATGCTTGTGAGAAGGTAGCGGTTGATGTAACATCATATACTCCATTGGGTTCCTCTAGTATTGTTGGTCATATGCACTATTCTAGAGAAGATTCCGTTCAAGGTGGAGCTGAAGAAAGACCGGGTGATGGTATTGCTACTCGGGACGGTCGTCATGCTATAAGGCTACTCGAACGATATGGTGATTGGAGCTGTCTTAACTTTGGTGAGACTTTGGACTATGCTCTTTATGTAGTCCAA
Organism: Allium sativum; assembly: GCA_030737875.1. Lineage (NCBI taxonomy): Eukaryota > Viridiplantae > Streptophyta > Magnoliopsida > Asparagales > Amaryllidaceae > Allium > Allium sativum. The sequence goes on along the minus strand of CM060918.1, from coordinate 434,135,833 downwards.
GATGAGCCAATAGACATTGATGATGTCCTGAGTTCGTGTGATAGCTTGAAATGATAATGTGCCATGTAGGAAGAGATACAATTGTTGATGAACAACCAGAGTTGGGAGTTGGTTCTACTTCCTCATAGAAACCGTACTATTGAGCACAAATGGATATACAAGGTGAAGGACGATGGAAGATACAAAGCTAGGATAGTGGCTAAGGGGTTTGCATAGAGAAAAGGAAATGAGCATGGTGAGATATTTGCACCAGTTGTGAGACATACTTCTGTTTGCAAAACGCTATTTCTATCGATTTAGAAAACCGTCAACAAAATAGTGTAATAAAACCGCAAGCGCATGACGTACAATTGTTAGTACGGGGGTAAGTATGGGTCGATCCATAGGGAAAGAAATAATTCTATTCTTACTCAATAAAATTAAACCGAACTTTGGAATGTTTTAACCAACATAAACTAATGAAAATTATAAACTAAATTGAGAACTAAATATGAGATTAGAGAGCAATTTAGAGGTTAATCCTCACTCATATTTATGTAAATTAACAAACATACGATCTATGATTTCTATTTGAAGATTAAGTGACATAAATGTTGCATTTATCATAAGTGTAGCTTATTTATGTTATTAGTTAACATAACATAAACTATCAAACTATGACACAACAACTAAATCACTCATTGTTCTCATGAAAATGCAAGGAAAGCAAAATCTATTTTAAGTATGTTATATTCACTATTGTGATTAATGACATAAATCATCAAATTTTGATCTTGCTTTTATTTCCTAATCAAAATCCACTTAGCAAATATTGATGTAATTTGTGTTTACAATGAATAAGAATAGCTCATTTGCATATGCAACATAAACTATCAAACCCACTAGTATAAAATTACATCAAAATTCACTACCATGAAGCACAAATTAGAGAGATCACAAATCATACAAATGTTGAACTTTCATAAAATTAGAGAGCTTCATTACCGATAAATTGTAGGGGCTTAGCTACTAAATTGTGTTATCATATCAACACACGTAATGTAACAACCCGGTAATTCTGAGCTAATTTAAAAATTTTATTTTGGCAATTTTTACGGATTTTGGTTATTTAAAATGGATTACTTTAAATAATAATGACTAAAAATTTATTTTCGACGAAGTTAAAACGAATAAATTTATTTTAATTATATAACGAGCCTGAAATGGCGCGGCAGTTTGAAATTTCGAATTTCAAATGAATATACAGAATTCAATATAACTCAGAATTGAACGAAACAAGAAACATTTGAATCTATTTAATGATATCTTTCTAACGAAGTTAAGAAACCGATATTTCACTTTATAGAGTGTAAGATATGTCCAGTTTAAAATTCAGAAAAGTCGCTATGGAATTTATATATATTTTAATATATATAAAGGCCCTTAAGAATGGAAATTTTGCAAACGACCTCAGTTTTCGATGAAACCACTTTTGTTGGATCCGGGATGACAAGTTATTGCTAGATTCCAATTTTCATAATTTTCTGAATCAATTTGTGAGCGTGGCGAAGTTAAACGTGTTTTGACCAGTTTAAGTGGAATTTAAACGACTGGAAAATGGCCATTTTTCAAACGGTCTCAGAATTTGAAGAAATTAGTTTTGTTAGGGCCGTATCATCAATACGAAGCTAGAAATAATTTTTTGGGAATTTTTAGAGTTAATATGTAGCCCAAGTAAATTGAAATGCGCGTTCAGATTCAATATATAGATTTATATTTTGATTTTGACGAAAACTGATGAAAACTTTAGATTTGGCTAACCGAACATATCCCATTGTGTTCGGAATGGGGGTATTTAGCTTGGGGCGACATTCTTGGGTTCGATTTGGGGTTAAATGGAAAAAGTAACTTTATATAATATAATTGAATTAAATATATAATATTATATATAAAGTCAACCATGGCCACTCTCTCCCCTCGTCGTTCAAAATCAAAAACTGAAAAGAAATAAAAAAGTAAAACCGCTCGATGGGATCCGCCGCCCAGCGCCTCCCCCTCCTTCCCTCTCTCTCTCTCCTCTCTCCTCTCTCCTCTTCCCGCCTTTCCCTTCCGTCGCACGCAAATCACCCCCCAGCCAAAAATCGATCACCATTCCTTTGTGACCCCACCGCCCGCCACCAGCGAACTGCTCCGCCGCCCCTGTCACCTCCTCCATCTTCTGCGCCGTCCATAACAGCCCTTCTCCTTCGTTGAACGAACAAAGTGAGTGTTCTTATTTTATTTGATTTTTATAAGTAAAGAGATTTGATTTTTGAACTAGAAAATTTATGATTTTTATTTGTTAAAGATTTGACTTTTAAATATGAATAACGATATGAAAATATTATTTTTAGTTAGATAAAAATATAATTTTTATCGTATAGATAAAGATATTATTTTTATATATGTAGTGAATTAAAAATAGGATTTTTTTATATAATAGAGAAGATAAAAATATAATCTTTTCCATATAAGAAGCATAGGAAAAATATGATCTTTATATTTGTATTAGCATGAGAAAGATTAGACCTTTATATTTAAATTGGCTTGATAAAAATATAATTTTTATGTGTATAGCAAAGTAAAAATACGATCTTTATTGAATATAAAGCTTAGATCTTTATTCGTATAAAGGATATATTTTTACTCATGTGAAGTATAGGTGTGCAATCACATAAAGATTTGATTTTTTAGAATGAAAAAGACATGATTTTGTTCATGAAAGGATTAGATTTTTGTTCATAACGAAAATAAGAGTTTTTTGTAAATATAAAGGCAAGATCTTTATACATGACGTAATATCATAAAGATTTGATTTTTATTAAAAAAAATCGATTTTTATCTATGTAGAGTAGCGATAGAAATGTAATCTTTTCTATACGTGTAGTAAATAAAAATGTGATTTTTCTTTACGTGAAGTGAAATAAAAATATGAAATTTATTTTATATGCGGCGGAATAAAGATTCGATTTTTATCATGAAAGCGAAGTAAAAATATAATTTTTATGTAAGTAGAGACATAAAAATATAATTTTTATATATGAAGCGGAATAAAACAATTCAATCTTTATATAAGAAGTAGAGATATAAAAATATAATTTTTATATAGAAAGAAGCGTGGTAAAAATATGATTTTTATGTATGTAGCGTAGAAATAAAAATATGATTTTTAATAATCAACTGCATGAAACATATGGCGATGGATCAGACAGAAATCAAAACAAAATCCGAATTGTTCAGAAATAAATAACGTGGAGTGGATCTCCAAGGTGAGAACTTCTCACTTTAAATTTTCTTTTCTAGTTAAAAATATATACTAGGATGCAGACGGTGCTTAGCAGCACTCGACACCCGTCGTCCACAGACCATGGACGACTTGTTTGTTTGGTTTTGTAGTTGATTGGATTATTGGTTTGAATTTGGTTGTTTGGGTGAAATGGAATTGATTAGATTGGTATGTGTATGGCGTAGGCCATTATTAGACCGGGGGTAAGCCTAGGCCTTGTCCCGTTTCTAGTATCGTGTCGTTATGCCGCCGAAATTTTCCAAAATAAGTTAGAAAAATAAAAATATCATTTTATTGAATAAATGAACGGAATAGAATATTCATAGGTTGGATAACATATTTTGGTCCTTAAAAATATAATTTTTAACGCGTACATGAATAAAATAAATATTCATTTACAAATCAGACGATTTTTTTATGTACACTGATTTGACTGATATTGATTGGGATGATAAATTTTACACATCGCCCAACTGCACAAATAAAAATCTGTGTTTATTGATTCGAAACGCCACACGGGTATTGGGATGATATTTAACGTACACTAGTCCCAATTGTATAGTTGTATGTCGATTGATAGGTTGACAGATAGTTGTGTAGTGCACTTTGGATGATGGTTGATTATTTATCATTGCTATTATATACATGTATTGTATGGAATCCATATAAATAACATTATATGGTAATTGATTGGGTCTCATTCCAATTTAGAAAATAAAGAATATTTTTAAAATGATATTCAGAACAGGAAACTAAATATTCATGTGTTGGATAAACAATATAGTCATGTGTTGACTATACTCATGTGTTGAGAATATTCGTGTGTTGAAACTATTCATGTGTTGAACGAAATATTTTATACAATAAAATTCAAATTTTTATTATATGTAAGAATTAATATATATTCATGTGTTGAATAAAATATATATTCATGTGTTGAAGAAAATATTCATTTGTTGAATAGAATAACGAAGCTATTGAAATATATAAAGTCGTGTTGATAAGATTTGCGCCATTTTGACGTGAACGATATTTATATCGATTTTGTTCGAATATCGAAAAAGAAGTGATTTCAAAATATAACGTTTTGAAAATATTATCATTTATATATTAATGATATAGGATATTCAATTTTGATTTAAAATTGAATATGAAGTTGAAATTGTTTTGAAAATGAATTTAAAATGATTTATAAAATACGATTAGAATTGAAATCGACGAAATATATATAATATATATATATTAAATGGCCTGAATAGAACGCGACGCGCCGCGGCTTCGCAAATTTCGACCATTGACTTCGAATAGACATTACGGGAGATCCGACCGTCGGATTCTCCTGAAACCGGAACCGTTGGGTTCGTATCGAAAAGAGCTTTCCAATGAATATTGGAAATTTGAAATCTAATGGTTGGATTTGGAATTATGTTCAAATCAAATTTGGAAAAGGTCGTTGTAAGTGCAGTTCGATGGCCGTTTATGGAAATCGACTGTTCGGGCCTTGATAAAATTATTAAAAATATCTATAATTTGTGTAAAATCATAATATTTGAATTGGAAAGAACTGGGATGAAAAATTCCACATTTATAAGGATAAAAATATATTTTTATTGAAATGAACTAGTTTATAACTAGAATTAAAATCCAATTATTTAGAAATAAATTGGATTTGAAGTGGTTTTAAATATAACCAGAATTTCCAATATACGAATTGGAATGGATTTGAATCGAAATTATCTTTGGAATATTTCGTTGTTGGATTTCGTGATTATACACATATGGTTAAGGGAATGTGAATGATATATATATATCATTATTCCAATACGATATCTGTTGATTTTAGAATTTGATATTGAATATAAGCCGATATATTTTCTATTCAGAGCCTTGTATTTAGTATCAAATGGGATTTGTTGGCTTGTCATGAATGGTGTTTTAAATAACACTTGTTCTTTAACCCGATTAACAGTGGAAGGTGATTTTGGGTTTATCGTGAACCGTGTTTTAAAGGACATTGGTTCTTTAACCCAGTTAAAGATAAGATTAATTTCTTAGCTTAGAATAATCGTTGAGAAATGATTTTCGAGATTAAAAATAAATTAAGTTTTAATGAATGTTTAATTAGATTAAAGTGATCGAGAATGGAGTATCACCAGTGTTGCTCCAAAGCGATAGCTAAATCTTTAATTAGATTTGAATGTGAGATGGTAATTAATATTTACTGATAACACCGTGGTGTTAGATATGGAGTACCACCAGTTTTTCTCCATGGGATAAATAGGTAGGGATTGGGAAATAAAATAAATGATTACTTCGGTGTGGTTCGCTAATCCCGACTAGTTTGGAAAACCTTAACATGGTTTGAAATGATATCCAAAGGAAGATTAAAGAATAAATTTAAAAGAATTTATCTTTGATAAAATTAATGGGAACCTATTCCCTAATGATGTGAATATTTGAATAAAAGAATATTCTAAATTGGAATGAGGCATATGTTGTGTTTGTGTAACATTTGTTTATTATAAAAGGCTGGGTTTATACCCATTCTGAATAAGCGATTCGACGATAAGTCGAAGATGAAGACGGTGGTTGAAGACTGGAGGTCTTCCCATCATTTGGATGATTATTGATGATCTTGATTGTGCTGTACACCCAAGAGGAGGGAATCAGTTGGTGATCGTCCAGACGTACTGGGAAATCGATGGATATGCGAGGAATAAGGTTCCTCCGGTTTCGTTCAGACCCAGAACGAACTTGTAAATGGACTGTGTGTCTGACATTGGATTTTATTCTGTGTGATTGATTTCTATTAAATATATATCTGTTTGGCGGCGGATAATTTATTCTCTTGCTTAACGCCCTTCTCTGAGACGTACGAGCTCAGAGGTTATATATTGAGAGATATCAATCGCATGGAATGAATTGCCTGTGTGGCATGCCCAAGTGGCAAATGATCAAGGCTTCTGTTGAAAAGCAAAGTCTTCTGGTTGATGATCAAAGCACGGCCTATGTGCCACAGCTTTGTGTATAGCGTTAATTCGCGAGCCTCGCATGTCGGTATGAGGCAAAAACGGGATAGTGACTGCAGGGAGAGCACGACGTTTCTTTCTAGCTATAGGTGATGTCATTGACCCACCAGCCCTAACATTTATATACTTTTTACCTGTGTGGTTGTTGGTATGCGAGGCGCCTCGGATATAGGTCTGATAGGACCGGGAAACGTGTGTTCAGGAATAATTAATCCTCAAAAATAGGAGAGGACCGGCCCTGAAGATCTAAGGATTCGCCAGCGTCCGAATCCTGAGGCATTTGCTAGAGTGTCTCGAAAGGAGAGGAGCTTGCCCCTTGCCTCGACTCATGACGGGAATCCAATTTCCAATACATGACATTTAGGTTTTATTTGTAGAGCCTAATATGGCGACATAGTGGTATGGGGCACTTATGCTGTCTATGATTTATACATTATGATTGAAGTTGTTTTCTTCACTTATATAATAATAAAAGATTAAATTTCGCGCATTAAGCATTATTTGGCTGTTATAAGGTAAAACCCTATCCTCCGGCTTGCGTTGCGTTGTGTAATGGTACCTGGGTCTTATAATAGCTTCATTGTTCTTTATTCAGCATTGCGCTGTTTGTTTACGCACCTGGTATTCTTGGGGTAAAAACCCGTTCCGTGTTATACGGCGTGGTCCCTTGATTTACCTAACTTTAAAATAAAATTAATAACCGTTTTATTTCTCACACCAGTCACATGACTGACCTGGAGTTTATTATTTTAACCTAAACTCTGGGTGCCCTTATTTTCCGCATGGGCAACAAGTAGTTGGGTTTTGCGGATTTATATTCACAGGATCCTGGTTTACAGCTGGAACGATACTCGGAAAGCTCTGTATCCGTGTATTTCTTTCAGTTGTGCTTTGTATTATTTTTCCACTGCTATGTATTTAAATGTAATCTAAATCTCTGATATTTATCAAATGTGTAATATTTATTCATACTCTGTATATTCTTGTATTATGATGGAATTGTTGTAATAAACAATGAAATGTTCTTCTGTTTGTGTTCCGATGTGTGTTGTTCTCAAAGCAATCCGTTCTTTCCTTACAGGGGAAGTTACGGGTCCTTACACGTAAGTTTCAACATAAACAAAACAAAACAAAGAAAATCTAAATAGAACAAGAAAAGAACTAAACTAAGTGCATGTAAATTAATCTAAACTATGAACATATAGTAGAGAGCATGTAAATAAATCAAAGATATGAAAATCAAGTAGAGAGCATAGAAATTAAAGAGACATATAAGATAGACATAAAAGAAAGAGGCTTGGAAGCCATTTTTATTCATTTGATCACTTACAATTTCATCTAATAAAAAGGGGATCTAAAAAAATGAAACAAAGGGGTATATACACATGATCTAAAACCCTAATCACTCTTCTTGGGGATTCCCCAAAATGCCCATTCATGAAGCTTCTAATTGTCATGGGCCACTAATAACTCATGTAGAATGCATGAGGCCTTTTTTTCATCCAATTACTCTTTAATATGAAGCTTAAGGGAAAGTGGGTTAGTTGAAAGGTGGGGGCCTCCACTATCCATAGAAGGAATTATTTCTTTGCCTCAACTTGTGTACATGTATGTTTTCCTTCAGATCTTCATGTTTGTATACCATTTTTGCTCCTAAATTCCAATAAGAGATAATTACAAGGAATAACTAAATGCAATCTCAAACTAAAACATGCACATTTTACAGTTAAACCCCTCAAACGAGCGATGATTTTAAAAACATATAAACATTGTTTGATCATATTAGATACCCAAAAATGTTCATTTATTCAACTAAACAAGAATAAATATGTGGATATAAATGTGCATTTTTTAGTGCATATCAAATACCCCCACACTTATCTTTTTATTCGTCCTTGAATAAAGTAAAGAAACGAAGATAAATCCACTTTCGTAGGGAGCACGATTGCATTGAGCGTATGCAACAAGCCGTTAAACCTCCGGGTGTCCCCAGTAGGACGAGTGTTGTCTCATAAGGGTTTTTAGTGGATACAACCAACAAAATCCGAAAGTTAAATGCAAAAATACTTACAAAATGCAAGATTTGAAAATATTTACAAGATGAATTCAAGTTTTTAAAGGAATATTTACAAATGAATAATTTAATTTTAAATTTTATACGAATGAGTTAACACAAGTTTGGGTCGTCACTATTAAATTTAAGTTCGTTACTAATCAAAACTTTAAACAAAAGTCATGTTATCGTTACAAACTCCTCTAGCTTGGCCTGCTGTTTTAATAGAAACATAGTGCAAATATGAAATGATATCTATAATCAATATCAGCAATCATAAAATGGCATCTTTATTTCCTTTTGGTTAACTAGTTAGGTCGAACAAGTGAAGATAATGCTTGGAATTCAAGTGCGTACTTTCTCTTTATTTTGAAAAGTATTTACATTATTATTGTTTGCAAAGACCTAACTGAAAAGACAAAAATATACCACCCCTACACTGCATTATGTCTTACGTGAGGGTTCGGACAGAGCTTAGAAGATTATGTAGACCGACGCTGACTTTGTCAACAATATGTCGGTAACCCTTAGGTGTCCAACTCATAAAATAAGACCAAGATATACCACCAATGCACTGCATTACAGCTTACGTGCAAGTTGGGATAGAGCTTGGCGGGTTTCCACACCAACGATATATTTACAAGCTATGCTGGATACCCTTGGATTATTATATATATTATACAAAAATTTTGCTTCTTTTTATTTTTTTGAAAGAGAGAGTTAAGCGAGAAAATCTTAGCATAACTTCACTTAAAAGATCCAAAATGTTATCGCAAGTACTCTTCTAAAGACCAATTCATTTGTCTCTTCAAGTATGAGAGACACGGCTTAAACTTGAAAAACCAAATCATAAAAAATTTCTAAGTTAAACGTTTGTTTGGAAAAACGGATGTCGTTTTATTAAATACGAATGATTTGGTTTGTTTTCGATGGTTATTGCGGTAGATAGAATAAATGGTTGACAATCATGTCTAAATTCACCAATTTGAATTTCAAATTTATCATTGAAAATTTGTTCAAAAAATAATGATATCAAAATCCAAATGGTGATTCAAATCTACCTCATTAAAATTCAACACATTTTCGGAAAGTCCAAAAATTTCGTGTTCATCAAATTTGTCTTCCTTTAATAAATTATCAACAACTTCAATGCATGTATCATTTTCAAAATCCAAAGTCGTTGTTTGAAATTCGTTATTTTCCGAAAAACGAATATTGAATTTGAGATTTGATTCCACCCTCTCAAAAGAATTGAAATCCAATTCAGTTACTGTATTATTAACAACTTCGTTAAGATCGTCATTTTCAATTTCAAAAGTTGTTATTTCAAAATCATCGATTGGGGTAAAAGGGTGATTAATGTTTGAATCGTCACACGTTTGGATTTGATTTTGTTTCTCATGAAACTTCAAGCTGTTTTCATACAACAAATCCATGTAATTATCGTCAGTTTCGTTCTTTTGCACAACAAAATCAAATTTATAATTATTTACTAGAGAATTATTAATTTGAAATTGTTGAGAACAAAAGTTTTCATTTGCACCATAATTGAAATTATTCTCATTGCCAAAATCATTTAAAATGTCATTCACATTGTCATTTTGAATTTGATTCGGAGTTAGAAATTGAATTGGTAAGGGTTATAATCAAAATCATTTGAATTTGAATTGAATTTGAATTATAATTAATTTGAAAACTTTGACTAGAATTGTTGCACAAGTTTGAAATATACAATTCATTCATTCTTTGAATTTCGAGTAAAGATACAATACTTGTTTCCAAAGTTGTGGGTTAATCGTTGTTTTTTATGGTGCAAAATCCGAATTATTTTAAAATTTTTGAAAAGTTGATGGTGTAAAAGCCAAATTGTTTTTACAATAGTTGTTATTAGAATATCCATATGAATTTGGTGTAAAATTATATATTTTATATTGACTTTCACAACTATCGTAAAATTCAAGAGAATAAGGAAATTGGGACATTTTTAAGAAAATGGTTTTTTTTGTTGAATTTTTTGTTTAAGAGAAAAGGGAATATTCACAGAAGAAAATTGTTTTTTTTTAAGATTTTTTATTTTGAAATTTTTCCTTTTTTTCTCAAAGTGAAAAACGTGAAAAACAAAATTTACTGTAACATCCCATAATTTTCAATATATTTAAATTTCAATTTAAAATAAATAAATTGGAATATATTAGGGAAAATCAAATTTTGTTAATTTTGATGATGATGATTGTTTGAATTTAGTATAAATCGGTTTTTAAATGCAGTTTTATTTAGAGAGACTATTTTGAAATTTCTTATTTAAATAATTTAATTCAATGTGAGTGAGTTAATTAAAAAGTGGGATTCAAATTTAAATTGGAAATGGTGAATTTTAAGTCATTAAATTATAACTGAAATTCAAATCAAAATTTCAGTTAATCAAATTAAAATTTTTAAATGTGTGAAATTTATTTATAGAATTTATTTAAGTTATAATTCGATTTAAATTTGAATTTAATGAATATTTAATTAGAATTAAACAGTTAATCGAATAATTGGATATTTTATTTATTTAATTAACTGTTTTGGCGACTGTCTCAGAATTCGATGAAACTTGTAACAACCCGAAAATCTGGGCCAGTTTAAAATTTTTATTTTGGCAATTTTAGCAAATTTTGAACATTTAAATGAATTATTTTAAATAAAAACGATGAAAAATTTAATTTGAATAGAATTCGAACGTATATATTATATACGTCGTCATTATAATATATATAATTATATATAATTATAAATAGAATTGAAAATGGTGCGGTAGTTCGATAATTCGATTTCAAACTTCAATTGAATGTACCGGGTGCAAAACAATCCGAATTTTAGTGAAACCAAAAATAATGGAATCTAATTGGGAATATCTTTCCAACGAATCCAAAAAATTGAGATTTCATAGCGGGAATCAAAAGATATGTCCAGTTGAAAATTCTGAATAGTCGCTATGGAATTCAGGCCCTTAAAAATAGAAATTTTGCAAACGACCTCGGATTTCGACGAAACCACTTTTGTTGGGTCCGTGATGTCAAATTATTTCCAGGTTTTAAATTTCATAATTTTTGAATCAATATGTGAGCGTGGCAAAGGAAAACGCGTTTGACCAGTTTCAGTTGATTTTAATCGATTGGAAAATGGTCATTTTTCAAACGGTCTCAAAATTCGACAAAACTAGTTTTGTTAGGACCGTATCGTCAATACTAAGCTAGAAAATATTTTTCTGGAATTTTTCGAGCTAGTATGTGACCCCAGTAAATTAAAATGCGCGTTCAAAATCAATGTATAGAGTTATATGTTGATTTTGACGAAAACTGATTGAAACAATCGAATCACCTTACGATACATATCCCATTGTGTTCGGAATGGGGGTAATTAGCTATGGACGACAGGCGGTGGGCCTCGTTTAGAGGTCGAAAATAAAAGTTGCTTTTTGGGTGGAAAAATAAATAATTAAATAATAAAACTTCCCTTTCCTCTCTCATCTCCTTACCCTTCCACTTCAGGACCCCCCCCCCCCCCCCGATTCATTTTTCAAAATAGAAAAGAAAACAAAAAAAAAGTAAAAGGGGGCACGATGGAGCCGTCGACGATCTGCGGGCCCCTCCTCCTAACAGCCGCCTCGACGCCCCACACACCCCCTCCGACCACTGCATACCACCAGCACCCCCCCACTCCGCTTCCATCTCGAGTTTGAAGCCCCACCGCAGCCAAAGACCACCCCATTCCACCGCTACAGTCCACGTTGGCCTACCACCGACCATCTCGGACTCCGGCGCGACCATTCCCACCCCCATTTCAGCCCGGTGAGTTTTTATTTTATTTTTATTTATTTATTTGAATAAAAATTGGATTTTTATATGAAATAAAAATAGGATTTTTGTATAGTTAGCGAATTAAAATATGGTTTTTATCATATGAAGAACAATATAAAGATTCGATTTTTATTTAAATAAAAATAGGATTTTTGGAAGATAAAGATTTGATTTTTTTAATGTAAAGAAAGGTTCGATTTTTAATGGTGAAAGGTGAGATTTTTATATGAAGAAAGGCGATATTTTTAAAGTATGAAAGGAGATATTTTTAATTATATAAAAATATAATTTTTATAATATAGAAAGGTTAAAAATATAATTTTTATTTGAGTAGAAGATTAAAAATATGATTTTTACATTATAGAAGTATTAAAGATTTAATCTTTATTATATAAATACCGTTGTAAATAGAAATAGCAATATTTTTGTGAACAAAAATATCATTGTTTTGTGAATAAAAATGAGATTTTTATGATATCACAACGATGAAAAATCGATTTTTATAATGAAGTATATAACATAGATATTAAAAATGTGATTTTTATATATATAGTGAAGTAAAAATGTGATTTTTATAGCTATGATAATAAAAATTCAATCTTTATATAAGGAGTAGAAATATAAAAATATGACTTTTATGTTATCGTGAAGTAGAGAGAATATAAAAATATGATTTTTATATATGTAGTGAATACGGGCAACGAAACTGACAAAAGACGAAAAGGTGAAGATTTCCTACATATGAAGTGGCATGGAGTGGATAGCTTTGGTGAGAACTTCTCACTCTAAATCTCTTTCCAAGTTATATATATATACTATGATGCAGACGGTGCTTAGCAGCACCCGACACCCGACATCCACAGACCATGGATGGCTTGTTTGTTTGATTGATGTGTTGTGAAAATTGATTGTGTTGTGGAATGATTGAATAATAAAATATTCTTGTGTTGAAATGAAATAAAATATTTATATAGTTAAAAATATTTTATCGTTAAAAATATAATTTTTTTTAACGTGAATGTGAATAAATAAATATTTATAAAAAAATCGGCCGATTTGTTTATATGCACTGATTTGACTGATATTGATTGGGATGATAAATTTTACACATCGAATAACTGCACAAATAAAAATCTGTGTTTATTGATTTGAAACCCCACACGGGTGTTGGGATGATATTTGGGTACACTAATCCCAATTATTTGATTGTATGTCGATCGATTGGTCGACAGGCTGTGTAAGCGTTAATTATTTATAATTGATGCTTATGCAGTTGTGTGGTGCACCTTGGATGATGGTTGATTGTTTATCATTGCTATTATATACATGTGTTGTATGGAATCCATATAATTAACAGTATATGGTGATTGATTGGGCCTCATTCCAATCGGGAAAATAATGAATATTATAAAAGAAAACTCATGTGTTGAATATAAAAATAGTCATGTGTTGACGATATTCATGTGTTGAAACTATTTATGTGTTGAATAAAATATTTTAAATAATAGAATTTACATCTTTATCATATTTAAAATTAGAACTACTTCACGGTGGAGTCTGATTGAAAATCAAACGATAGATACCATAATTTTATAAATATTTTACATAACAAAAATAGTCGTGTGTTGAAAGAAATATAGATTCATGTGTTGAATAGAATATATATTCATTTGTTGAATAGAATAAAGAAGTTTTTGAAAAATATAAAGCCGTGTTGATTAGAGATGCGTTATTTTGACGCGAGTGATATTTATATCGATTTTATTCGTTTTATAATGAATATTGAAAAGTGATTTCAAAAATTAATATTTTGAAATGAAATTCAAATTAAATTAGATTAAAATTCAAATTTAAATTTTATTGAATTAATTTGAAATGAATTCGAATCGAATAGAGAATGAATTCAATTCGAATTGGATAGAAAGTGAATTTGAATTCAAATTGAATAGAAATGAATTCAAATTGAATTAAATTGAAATTGAATTAAAACGAATTGAAATCGTTTTGAATGAAATTTAAAACGAACTGAAATTGAAATCAATTTGAAATGAATTCGAATTGAATTAAATAGAAGGTAAATTCAAATTGAATTGAATTGAAACGAATTAGAATTCGAATTGAATTGAAACAAATTTGAATTCGAATTAAATAAAATTGAAATGAATTCTAATTGAATTGAAATCGAATCGATTTGAAATTGAATATAGTGTTGAAATGGTTTTGAAAACAAATTTAAAATGATTTATAAAATACGTTTTAAAAAGGAAATCGACGAAATATATAATATATAATATATTATATATATATATATATATATATATATATATATATAATGGCCTGAATAGAAAGCGCCGCGCCGCGGCAGTTCGTAAATTTCGACCATTGACTTTGAATTGACGTTGCGGGAGATTCGACTATCGGATTCTCCTAAAACCGAAACCGTTTGGTTCGTATCGAAAAGAGCTTTCCAATGAATATTAGAAATTTGAAATCTAACGGTTGGATTTGGAATTATGTCCAAATCAAATTTGGAAAAGGTCGCTGTAAGTGCAATTCGATGGCCATTGATGGAAATCAACTGTACGGGCCTTGATAAAATTATTAAAAATATCTATAATTTGTGTAAAATCATAAGAAATGATTTGGGAAAAATTGGGCTGAAAAATTCCGTATTTGAAAAGATAAAAATAGATTTTTATCGAAATGAACTAGTTTTGAACTAGAATTAAAATCAATTTATTTTTGAAATAAATAAATTGAATTTGAAAGTGATTTTAAAAATAATCAATATTCCCAATACGTGAATTGGGCTGGAGTTGAATCGAAATTATCTTCGGAATATTTCGATGTTGGATTTCGTGACTATACAGATATTGTCATGGGAATTTGAAAGATATATTTTATATCGTTATTTCTAGTACGATATTTGTTGGTTTCAGAATTTGATATTGAATATAAGCCGGTATATTTTCTATTCAGAGCCTTGTATTTAATATCGAATGTGATTTGGGTTTAGCGCGAATCGTGTTTTATATGACATTGGTTCTTTAACCCAGTTAAAGGCACGATGTTGATTTTTGTAAAGATTAAAACTAAGTGGAGTTTTAATGAATCTGTAATTAGATTGAAATGTGAATTGATACTTTAAATTATCAAATCTGAAAGGTGATAGAGAATGGAGTATCACCAGATTTGCTCCAAAGCGGTAGTTAAATCTGTAATTAGATTTGAACGTGAAATGGTAATTAATTTTACCGATAACACCGTGGTGTTAGATATGGAGTATTACCAGTTTTTCTCCATGCAATGAATAGGTTGGAATTGGGAAATAAAATAAATAATTACTTCGGTGTGGTTCGGTAATCCCGACTAGTTTGATATGATATCCAAAGGAAGATTAAGGAATAAATTCAGAAGAATTTATCGTGGATAAAATTAATGGGAACCTTTCCCAAAGAATGTGATTTTGTAAATAAAAGAATATTCTGAATTGGAGTGAGGCATTTGTTGTGTTTGTGTAACATTCATTTATCATATACGTGGGTTATTCAGAAAGGCCGGGTTCTACCCATTCTGAATAACCGATTCGACGAGATGTCGAAGAGGAAGACGGTGGTTGAAGACCGGAAGTCTTCACATCATTTGGGTGATTACTGATGATCTCGATTGGGCTGTACACCCAAGATGAGGGAAACAGTTGGTGATCGTCCAGACGTACTTGGAAATGGATGGATATGCGAGGAAAGTGCCTCCGGTTTCGTTCAGACCCAGAACGAACTTGTAAATGGATTGTGTGTGTGACATTGGATTTTATTCTGTGTTGATTGATCTCTTTTAAACATACATCTGTTTGGCGGTGGAGAATTTATTCTCTTACTTAACGCCCTTCTCTGAGACGTACGAGCTCAGAGGTTGTATATCGATGGACATCAGTCGCATGGAGTGAATTGCCAGTGTGGCACGTGTAAGTGGCAACTGATCAAGGCTTCTGTTGAAAAGCGAAGTCTTGTGGTTGATGATCAAAGCACGGCATGTGTGGCGTAGCTTTGTCTATAACGTGGATTCGCGAGCCTCACACCTCGGTATGAGTCAAAAACGGGATACGAGCCCAAGGAGTGCACGACGTTTCTTTCTAGCCATGGTGGTGTCAGTGACCTACCAGCCTTGACATTTATATACTTTTCACCTGTGCGGTCGTTGGATACGAGGCGCCTCAGATATAGGTCTGTAAGGACCAGGAAACGTGTGTTCAGGAATTGCCTATCCTCAAAAGTAAGAGAGTACCGGCCTTGGAGGTTCCAATGGATCATAGTGGGGTCCTGAGGCATTGCTAGAGTGTCTCGAATGCGGAGAGGAGCTTGCCCCTTGCCTTGACTCATGATGGAATCCAATTTCCAATACGTGTGTTTCGGTTTTATTTGTAGAGCCTAGTATGGCGACATAGTAGATGGTAGCTATGCCGCCTATGATTGATACTTATGATTGAAACTGTTTTGACACTATGCACCTATAATAGTATCAAATAATGTGTTTTAATCGTATCAAGCTTGCTTTGGCTGTTATAAGGTAAAAACCCTATCCTCCGGCTTACGTTGCATTGTGTGATGGGAGCTGGGTCTTATAACAGCTTCATTTTTCTTCATTTAGCATTGCGTTGTTTGTTCTATGCACTGGTATTCTTGGGAGGAAACCCGTTCCGTGTTATACGGCGTGGTCCCTTGATTTACCTAACTTTAAAACCAATATTAAAAACTATTTTAGTTCTCACACCAGTCACATTACTAACCTAGAGTTTATTGTTTTAACCTAAACTCTAGGTGCCCCTATTTTCGACACGGGCAGCTAGTAGTTTTGGTTTTGCAGATTTATAATCACAGGATGCTGATTTACAGCCGGAACGATGCTCGGAAAGATCTGTATCCGTGCAACACTTCGAGTTGGGATTTTGTATTATTTTCCACTGCGATGTATTTAAATGTAATTTAAATATCTGTTATATTTTTTTGAATGTAATTTATTCATTTATACTATGTATATTCTTGTATCTGATGGAATTGTTTTAATAACAATGAAATGTTCTTCCGTCTGCGTTCTCTTTTTTCTTGTCCTCAACGCAATCCTTGCTTTCCTTACCGGGGGAGTTCGGGTCGTGTCAGTTTGGTATCAGAGCTTTGGTTTACAGAGCTCGAGAACAAGACACATTAGAACCATACGAAAGAATTCATCAGATATTGGGTTAGTAATATCCAATTGGAATGACTCGTTAGAGATATGATCAGTAGTATCCTAGAACGAGTATGAAGAGTATATTTTTCAAATGAAAACAATTTTTGTTTTGAAATTTAAATCGCTTTATACGTATTTGAATATTTATTTATTTTTAATGTGGACAATCGGGTATATAAAGATTTCGCGTATACGCGTCATGGACGTATATTCGAAGTTTTAATATACTAGATAGATATAAGATCACACTTTAGTTGCCCGGAGATGGTTCTGATGATTGATATATCATCATCAGAATTTGTGTTCGTGTTTCAAAGGTGTGATTTCTATATATTTCCATTAGACTGGTGTGAGGACCAAAACTAATATAGATAGATTTATTTGTTGTGAATTGGCATCAAAAACATGATTTTATGTATATGTATCAAAATTATGAATTTGAGAATCTAATTCACTAATTGATTGATGTTTGTGTTGTTTGTTTATTTGTTGATAATTTTGAACCATTTAGCCTAGTAGAACCAAATATTGAATTGTATTGAAAATCGGACACATTTGCTTGCATATACATGTACTTACATTGAACAGGTCATAGCAAGGAGGCTAGAGCCGAAGAATAAAATTTGTTTGCCTGACAAATAGGTACATATTTACTATAATTTACTGTTTTGTTTGGGTGATGATGATTTTATGAGCCTATTGGCTAGCCACTTGGCGTTTTCTTTTTCTTTTTGAGATCAGAAGGCCTGTATGGCAATTTCGGGATTTCCCGTGGCTCCCGGTGTAGGGGAGGTTATGGAGAAATTTTTCGAAAATTTAGGGTGTTAGCCAAATTTTTGAAGAATTTGAAAATTCTCAGAAACTGAAAAGTTGGAGAATGGAGGCCAGATCGAACGTAGAGTTGATTAATCAAACCACTTTCGACTTTGTTCCTTTTCGGGGACGAAAGGTTTTAAGTGGGGGAGATTGTAACAACCCGAAAATCGGGGCCAGTTTAAAAAATTTATTTTGGTAATTTTAGCGAATTTTGAACATTTAAAATGAATTATTTTAAATAAAAACAACGAAAAATTTAATTTGAATAGAATTCGAACGTATATATTATATACGTCATCGTTAGAATATATATAATTATATATAATTATAAATAGAATTGAAAATGGCGCGGTAGTTCGATAATTCGATTTCAAACTTCAATTGAATGTACCGGGTGCAAAACAATCCGGATTTTAGTGAAACCAAAAATAATGGAATCCAATTGGGAATATATTTCCAACGAATTGGAAAAATTGACATTTCATAGCGGGAATCAAAAGATATGTCCAATTGAAAATTCTGAATAGTCGTTATGGATTTCAGACCCTTAAAAATGGAAATTTTGCAAACGACCTCGGATTTTGACGACACCACTTTTGTTGGGTCCGTGATGTCAAATTATTGCCAGGTTTTAAATTTCATAATTTTTCGAATCAATATGTGAGCGTGGCAAAGGAAAACGCATTTGACCAGTTTCAGTTGATTTTAATCGACTTGAAAATGACCATTTTTCAAACGGTCTCAGAATTCGACGAAACTAGTTTTGTTAGGACCGTATCATCAATACGAAGCTAGGAAATATTTTTTTGGAATTTTTTGAGCTAGTATGTGACCCCAGTAAATTGAAATGCGCATTCAAAATCAATGTACAGAGTTATATGTTGATTTTGACGAAAACTGATCGAAACAATCGAATCAGCTTACGATACATGAAACACCCCACCTCCGTTAGGGTCACTCTCAAAGGGAATGCCCTAATTTTGGTGGAGGTTTATAAGTACAAGTCACAGATATACAAGACAGATATAAGAACACATATTTTGCAAACAGCGGAAGAACAACAAATTTTTATTTCATAAAGTCAAATATGTGTTACAACAACATCCTTTCCAAAAACATAACATAACACTTTCATAATCTGTCTTGAGTACATTATTTAAAGAAGCATAAATAAAACGTAGATAAACTGCAAAAGCCCCATAGAGTGTGTCCAAAGCCATAGTTCAAAACAGGAAAGTCCAAGCAATACATTTCTCTTCTTCAAGCTGGATGTCAAAGCTGATCAAGCTGCTGTGTTCCCTCCCTGAGGACCTGGGGGGGGGGGGGGAACGGAAGAAAGAAGACGAAAGAAAAGTAGTGTCAGACATAAGCCTGAGTAAGTCTAGTACTACTTTGTCTATGAATAAAGAACTGGGTATGATAAGTAATAACAAGAAGTGGGCAAACACTATAACTTGGTTAAGTTGCCTAGGGTCGAATATACTATCGTACCCCATGTTAATCTCTGAACCCATATAAACTAGTTTCCAACTGGCACCCCATAGTCAGGGTGATGTGATCCATTCTATGATGATCGGCTCCTACTCGCGTAGTTACATGTGTCTTACGGCCCCCGATGTCTGTAGTTACCTATGCTGGTCCCACCATGGGGTGTATCAAGTCCCATAGTGGCAACCCGACACAACCTTAGAGTGCACAGGTATGCTACTGGTGCCCAGTGCTTTATTTTTCTGCGCCGGAGTGCGTGCACGCCCGCACACCGTTAGAACCTACACTGCTACACCACCGCCGTCGCTTTGACCGCTTACAATCAGCCCAGTAATCGTGCCCCACCCTGCCTAGTTTCAGGGTATCCTGATACACCTTTTAGGGTTACTGCTGAAAAGGGTCCCCCGTTACTAGGTTTTCTATCTCTAGCCAACATGCTAAGTTGGTTAAGTGTTTCTAACCTAACCCCCACCAGTCCGTTTAGTTTAGCATGTTTCATTTTGATTAAGTCTTAGTCCACTTAATCCTAACAATCCTGACTCAGCCTTAATTGTCTTATTAAGGCCCTGACCTCTCACATTAGACAGGTATTGTTGTGGCTGTCTGTTGCCGGTTGGTTCCGGGCAGTCTTACGCCACAACTCAGTCTAACCTCGGGTCCTTATTGGGCTCCATGTTTAACCTCCCACATTGGATAGGTATTGTTGTGACTACTGGACAGCCGGGCGGTTCCGGGCAGGTTTACATCACAACTCAATCCAACCTCGGGTTAAACACATCGTATGTTCTACATTTACATATCTTGTCATTCTTCTTTATTTCTTATATGTAAATATTTGCGGCCCATTATTAAGTTAATGGTGTAAAGGTTACACCAATCATGGGCCCAACCCATACTTGAACTTGGGCCCTTCTATTTTATATTTTCATTCATTAATTAATTTTTAACCCAACGTTATCTTCCCCCGCTTTACAAGTCCGTTCATATATATTGGGCTTAGCCTTTTAAAGCCCAATTTAGCCATGCGAAAAGGGGAGGCTTATGGCGTATACACGAAGAGGGGAAAGTGAGCGCATGAACTTGCATATGACGTTGGAAAATACATAATAGAAATTGGTGTACTTGCATAGTGGTGACATGTATTTTGGTCATAAAACATAGGTGACATAAATCAAGGCATGTAAACTTGCATAGGTTTAACTACAACATGAACCTATATTCTTATTTAGGCATAATGTCAAACATAGGCATGGCACAAATACTTCTAGCATAAGCATGGCATAATGTCAAACATAAGCATGGCATAAATACTTCTAGCATAAACATGGCATAATGTCAAACATAAGCATGGCATAAAATACTTCTAGCATAGGCATGACATATTGTCAAACATAAGCATGGCATAAATACTTCTAGCATAAACATGGCATAATGTCAAACATAAGCATGGCATAAATACTTCTAGCATAAACATGGCATAATGTCAAACATAAGCATGACATAAAATACTTCTAGCATAGGCATGACATATTGTCAAACATAAGCATGGCATAAATACTTCTAGCATAAACATGGCATAATGTCAAACATAAGCATGGCATAAATACTTCTAGCATAAACATGGCATAGGTATAGTTAAATTTGTTCATGGCATAAATATAAACAAGTCATGTTCATAAGGTTTCTACATGTTTACAAAGAGGATACTTTGTTACTAACACAAAAGCATAGTTCAACTTAATTAAATTTAATCACATAACGATGGTATACTTATGCATAAATATTCCTAATCATGGTGTTTGCTTTTAACTTGCAAAAAAAGGATTTTTGTGTCTAACTTAGCCATGTCTCACATATGTCATCATATAATTCTTTTAAACAAGATAGACTTAATCATGAATTTCAATTATGCCCAATATCATTCATAGCCTAGCCATATTCATAAGTTTTGCAAAAGCATGACTTAATACATGGATTATGGTGTCAAAATTCCAACATAGTTTCATATGAACTATAACAACCAAACTTGTCTCAATTACTTGCAAAATGATTTATGCACAAAATAGATATCATGATGGCATAATAACAAAGCCCCAAACTTGCATGAATTTCAATCAACTACATACATGTAGCTTCAACATAGACTACATAATTTGCGCAATATTCCAAACGTATATTTGCATAGAACTACCGCATGTAGTTCTTTATAATTGAATGACATAATTCAGAATATCCAAAAGTATATAAATCGCACAAATACGAATTTCATTGCCACAATTCAAGCATACATATCTACACAATCATTTGTTCATACCAAAGTAATACTCTACTTACAATGGTTGCGGCAAATTATCTAATTAAGAGATATGATTCCTTTGTTGAATTGATTAGCTTTAGGTTGCTTGAATTGCTTTAGGCTTTAGAACTTTCTCCCTAATCCTCTCTCTAGATGGCGGCTATTCTTTGTCGTTCCTCAGCAACATGGCGGCTATAATCTTATTTTGAATGAATAGATTAGGGTTTAGTCTAGGGTTGTTTATATAGAGGTTAGGAATTGATTAGGACCCTTGATGTTGCTAGGTTAGATCGTAGCCATTCATTAGATAGAGAGACCAATTAAAACTTGCCACCTAGCCCTAATGACAAAGCAACCCACAGAAATTCGACCAAACACAGACCAGGCCAGCCAGGAGGGACTGGGTTCGATTTTCAAAAATTAAACTTTAAATTGAGCTGTTTTAGTCTATTTGAATTTTATCTATTGTATACATATATTTTTGCATATATATATATATATATTCTCATATATATACATATATTTTCTTTATTTACTTATATGTACGTTCTTATCCTTTCAAAATTTGAATTTGTATACGTACATGTATTTGCATGCTCAGTTGGCCCTCTCTAAAACAGAGATAAAAATTATGTCGCCGCCGGGGTTCGAACCCCCGACCTCCATGCTACAAATCCAATGCCTTAACCAACTGAGCTACAGAGGCTTTTGTTAATAAGTCTTAGAATAATAATAATTATTGTCCTCTCCTTACTTCTCTTTTTTCATGTTTTGCTGTAATATTTAAATTAAAGATATCTTCTTCATACGTTATCCGTTTTGCGCAAACTCGGACTCTATCTCAAGCAGAATTCCGAGACGAACGCAATGGTGATGTCCGTTTCCCTTAATTTTTCTGTTACAATTTAATTATACTTTAATTTGTTAATTTACTATTAACGGAAAAATCCGGGGTGTTACATTCTCCCCCACTTAAAAGGATTTCGTCCCCGAAATCTTCAAGTTTAGGAAGAATGTAAATCCTAACATTCAATCATCCATCTACTCATCCATCAAACACGAGCATCCATTGTCCTTAAAAGACTTCTAATGCTTCATGATCATATGCGAAGTGTGTGTGTTCATGAACTTATCTAATGCAAAATCAGGCGGTCTACTGATTCAGTTGACCTCCTTAATGCGAATCATGTAAGTTCCATGTATCCATTATGTATGCAGATTTTTCCTATTCATGATTCTACATGGGTGCACAATCTTTCATACAAATGCAACATCCATATGACAACACATTACAATTCAACAATATACGAGTGCAAACATATATGCATATGCAATATGAAGTGACTGAGCCGATCTAAAACCTAGATTGTGTGTGTATATGCAGCCACGAGCAACTACTAGCAATCACTTGCAACCACTTGCAACCATCATACATAACATGTTTCAATTACATGTTTTCATCCAAAAGGTTTCTATCTAAAAGATAAGGCCGAGGAGATATTCCTAAAAAGATAGATAAAAGCGCAACTTAAGGAAAAAGAAAGATCAAGGACGTACCCTCGAAAAGAAAAGGGTAAGCAGTGCGTATTCTAGCTTCAGTTTCCCAAGTCGCGTCTCCCTCGGCGTCGCTCCACTGAACTTTGACGAGTTTGACTTCGCGGTTGCGTAGCTTCTTCACTTCCGTTCCTAGTATGCAGGTTGGAACTTTTCTTATGGTTGCTTCGCATTCCACTTCGGCCTCTTCGAGGATATTTGGCTCTACCACTTCAGCAGACTCATGTAGACATTTTCGGAGATGTGAAACGTGAAAAACGTTGTGGACTCCGGCCAATTTCTCGGGTAGCTCTAATCTATAGGTCATTTTCCAAATTTTCTCAATGATAGGAAATGGTCCTACCTAAAGGTATAGTCGAATGATAGAAGCAAGTAAAAATTTTGTGCCCATTAGGCAATGTCAAAACTGGAAATCTATGCCACATATATATTGATTAGGAGAAGAACTCTCTAAGCATCAGCCCCGAAGACCGAAATCAACATCAGACTGACACCCAAAGAATTAATCAACCCAACCACCACATATGATTCTAGGAAACTAAGCATGATGGACTCCTTTTAGGTCACAAGGGAGTCCCTTCCTAAGTCCAACTATGTTGCCAAATGTACTTACTAAGGTGATTCTTTACAACTCATGCATAAGTGAAATGAACCTTCAGCCTTAGTGGTGAACACTCCTGGAGTGCCCTATTCTGAAATGCTCCACCTAATGAACCCCTTCTCTAGAAGCTCTTTAATCTGTTTACTGAACTCTTTTCTTTCTCGTGGAGCCATGTGTCTAACGGGCAACGCAACGGGCTTTGCATTATCTACCAGATATATGCGGAAGTCTATTTCCCGCTTCGGAGGCAAGCCCTTCACCTCTTCGAAGACATCCGGATATTCCCGGACCACTCTAACTGATTGCAAATTTTCAACAGAGGCATCTAGCGACTCAAGATAACTAAGCATAACCGCATACGAGGGATTACAAGAAATTTCCAAAGTATTACTGAGCTGGGTTAGGAGCCTAACAACCCTTTTCTCACAATCAAGGATGGCCCCATTACTGGATAGCCAATCCATACCCAAAATCAAACCATACCCCGCAAAGCCCAAAACAAAGGCACTACATTCAAATTCTACACTTAGAATAGAAATTTTCAAATCCAAACAGATCATAGACAAATGAGCTGGGCCCCCAATTGGGTTTGAAACAATTAAGGGGTCCTCTACCATACTAGTTTTTAGGTGCAGAGATTCTACTAAAGCAGACGAGATAAAGGAGTGTGATGCGCCAGAATCAAATAAAGTGCGAACGGGGTGATCATAAAGATAAACTACACTTTCTACAGAAGTATTTATACCTCGCTGTTGCAGAGGTGGCGCTTCTAGCACATGGACCTGTGCCCCTGGGGTGGATCCAGCCCTCTGCCCCTGTCCTCGTTTCTTTGGACAGTCCTTAGCCCTATGGCCCGTCTCACCGCAAGAAAAGCACCCACCATTCTCCTTGGCCTTCTTTTTCCGGCAGTCCTTTACTAAGTGCCCCACTTTGCCACAGAAATTACACGTCCTCTTCTCTTTGTTGCCTTTTCCGCCCTTCTTAAAGTCTGTCTTCTTGGGCTGCAAACCCTCTTTCTTCCCTTGAGAGCTTTCTGCCTTCGTCTCCTTCTTGCCCTTATCCTCTTCATTCAGCAATGCCATTTGCACCAATCTTTCATACGTGGCCCCCATGGGTATATGTGTCATGGCCAAACTGTGTAATGGCTCATTTAACCCTTTGACGAAACGGAGAGCCTTCTTGTGCGGGGTGTTGACTAGGTCAAGCCCAAACCTAGCCAGCTCATCAAACTGATTCACATACTCTCTAACAGTCTTGTCTCCTTGCTTAAGAAATAAGAATTTCTCCAACTGCAAACTTCTTTCCGCATCTGAGAGAAATTTGGTCTCAAACCTTGCCCTAAAGTCCTCCCATGTCTCCACTGGTCTTTCAGCATTAGTGACTTCCCACCAGTAGGAAGCCTCACCCTTCAATAGCCACACCGCCAATTGTACTTTTTGTCTGTCCTCTACCTCAAAGATGATGAATAGATCCTCAGTTTCCTTCAGCCAATTTCTAGCTGCTACGAAGGACTCAGTTCCATGGAAATCCCTTCCTCCCATAGCTCTAAAATCCTTACATATCTTAGCAAACGCGTTTCCTCGAGGAGGAGGTGGAGGAAAAGGTGCTGCTGCAGCTGGATGATTTCCTTCAGCCGGGGGAGGAGGAATGGTAGGACCTGGCTGAGTGGCCCTTGCTTCTAAGAATCGCCTAAACCAACCAGGTATTGGCACCCCTTCAGGCAAGTTAAGTTCTTGGGACATGCTGAAACAAAAAGGATAGATTCAAAACGAAGGATAAGAGATAGTACCTACGGCTTTGGGGAGTAAACTTTGCCTTTTAAAAATAAAATAATATTTTTCTCTTTTAAAAATGCTTCTTTAAATTTCCTTTTTGAAAATAATTTTTTTTCAAAACTTTTTATCTTATCTGGTAAACCTATGCTCTGATACCAAGTGAAACACCCCACCTCCGTTAGGGTCACTCTCAAAGGGAATGCCCTAATTTTGGTGGAGGTTTATAAGTACAAGTCACAGATATACAAGACAGATATAAGAACACATATTTTGCAAACAGCGGAAGAACAACAAATTTTTATTTCATAAAGTCAAATATGTGTTACAACAACATCCTTTCCAAAAACATAACATAACACTTTCATAATCTGTCTTGAGTACATTATTTAAAGAAGCATAAATAAAACGTAGATAAACTGCAAAAGCCCCATAGAGTGTGTCCAAAGCCATAGTTCAAAACAGGAAAGTCCAAGCAATACATTTCTCTTCTTCAAGCTGGATGTCAAAGCTGATCAAGCTGCTGTGTTCCCTCCCTGAGGACCTGGGGGGGGGGGAAACGGAAGAAAGAAGACGAAAGAAAAGTAGTGTCAGACATAAGCCTGAGTAAGTCTAGTACTACTTTGTCTATGAATAAAGAACTGGGTATGATAAGTAATAACAAGAAGTGGGCAAACACTATAACTTGGTTAAGTTGCCTAGGGTCGAATATACTATCGTACCCCATGTTAATCTCTGAACCCATATAAACTAGTTTCCAACTGGCACCCCATAGTCAGGGTGATGTGATCCATTCTATGATGATCGGCTCCTACTCGCGTAGTTACATGTGTCTTACGGCCCCCGATGTCTGTAGTTACCTATGCTGGTCCCACCATGGGGTGTATCAAGTCCCATAGTGGCAACCCGACACAACCTTAGAGTGCACAGGTATGCTACTGGTGCCCAGTGCTTTATTTTTCTGCGCCGGAGTGCGTGCACGCCCGCACACCGTTAGAACCTACACTGCTACACCACCGCCGTCGCTTTGACCTCTTACAATCAGCCCAGTAATCGTGCCCCACCCTGCCTAGTTTCAGGGTATCCTGATACACCTTTTAGGGTTACTGCTGAAAAGGGTCCCCCGTTACTAGGTTTTCTATCTCTAGCCAACATGCTAAGTTGGTTAAGTGTTTCTAACCTAACCCCCACCAGTCCGTTTAGTTTAGCATTTTTCATTTTGATTAAGTCTTAGTCCACTTAATCCTAACAATCCTGACTCAGCCTTAATTGTCTTATTAAGGCCCTGACCTCTCACATTAGACAGGTATTGTTGTGGCTGCCTGTTGCCGGTTGGTTCCGGGCAGTCTTACGCCACAACTCAGTCTAACATCGGGTCCTTATTGGGCTCCATGTTTAACCTCCCACATTGGATAGGTATTTTTGTGACTACTGGACAGCCGGGCGGTTCCGGGCAGGTTTACATCACAACTCAATCCAACCTCGGGTTAAACACATCGTATGTTCTACATTTACATATCTTGTCATTCTTCTTTATTTCTTATATGTAAATATTTGCGGCCCATTATTAAGTTAATGGTGTAAAGGTTACACCAATCATGGGCCCAACCCATACTTGAACTTGGGCCCTTTTATTTTATATTTTCATTCATTAATTAATTTTTAACCCAACGTTATCTTCCCCCGCTTTACAAGTCCGTTCATATATATTGGGCTTAGCCTTTTAAAGCCCAATTTAGCCATGCGAAAAGGGGAGGCTTATGGCGTATACACGAAGAGGGGAAGTGAGCGCATGAACTTGCATATGACGTTGGAAAATACATAATAGAAATTGGTGTACTTGCATAGTGGTGACATGTATTTTGGTCATAAAACATAGGTGACATAAATCAAGGCATGTAAACTTGCATAGGTTTAACTACAACATGAACCTATATTCTTATTTAGGCATAATGTCAAACATAGGCATGGCACAAATACTTCTAGCATAAGCATGGCATAATGTCAAACATAAGCATGGCATAAATACTTCTAGCATAAACATGGCATAATGTCAAACATAAGCATGGCATAAAATACTTCTAGCATAGGCATGACATATTGTCAAACATAAGCATGGCATAAATACTTCTAGCATAAACATGGCATAATGTCAAACATAAGCGTGGCATAAATACTTCTAGCATAAACATGGCATAATGTCAAACATAAGCATGACATAAAATACTTCTAGCATAGGCATGACATATTGTCAAACATAAGCATGGCATAAATACTTCTAGCATAAACATGGCATAATGTCAAACATAAGCATGGCATAAATACTTCTAGCATAAACATGGCATAGGTATAGTTAAATTTGTTCATGGCATAAATATAAACAAGTCATGTTCATAAGGTTTCTACATGTTTACAAAGAGGATACTTTGTTACTAACACAAAAGCATAGTTCAACTTAATTAAATTTAATCACATAACGATGGTATACTTATGCATAAATATTCCTAATCATGGTGTTTGCTTTTAACTTGCAAAAAAAGGATTTTTGTGTCTAACTTAGCCATGTCTCACATATGTCATCATATAATTCTTTTAAACAAGATAGACTTAATCATGAATTTCAATTATGCCCAATATCATTCATAGCCTAGCCATATTCATAAGTTTTGCAAAAGCATGACTTAATACATGGATTATGGTGTCAAAATTCCAACATAGTTTCATATGAACTATAACAACCAAACTTGTCTCAATTACTTGCAAAATGATTTATGCACAAAATAGATATCATGATGGCATAATAACAAAGCCCCAAACTTGCATGAATTTCAATCAACTACATACATGTAGCTTCAACATAGACTACATAATTTGCGCAATATTCCAAACGTATATTTGCATAGAACTACCGCATGTAGTTCTTTATAATTGAATGACATAATTCAGAATATCCAAAAGTATATAAATCGCACAAATACGAATTTCATTGCCACAATTCAAGCATACATATCTACACAATCATTTGTTCATACCAAAGTAATACTCTACTTACAATGGTTGCGGCAAATTATCTAATTAAGAGATATGATTCCTTTGTTGAATTGATTAGCTTTAGGTTGCTTGAATTGCTTTAGGCTTTAGAACTTTCTCCCTAATCCTCTCTCTCTAGATGGCGGCTATTCTTTGTCGTTCCTCAGCAACATGGCGGCTATAATCTTATTTTGAATGAATAGATTAGGGTTTAGTCTAGGGTTGTTTATATAGAGGTTAGGAATTGATTAGGACCCTTGATGTTGCTAGGTTAGATCGTAGCCATTCATTAGATAGAGAGACCAATTAAAACTTGCCACCTAGCCCTAATGACAAAGCAACCCACAGAAATTCGACCAAACACAGACCAGGCCAGCCAGGAGGGACTGGGTTCGATTTTCAAAAATTAAACTTTAAATTGAGCTGTTTTAGTCTATTTGAATTTTATCTATTGTATACATATATTTTTGCATATATATATATTCTCATATATATACATATATTTTCTTTATTTCCTTATATGTACGTTCTTATCCTTTCAAAATTTGAATTTGTATACGTACATGTATTTGCATGCTCAGTTGGCCCTCTCTAAAACAGAGATAAAAATTATGTCGCCGCCGGGGTTCGAACCCCCGACCTCCATGCTACAAATCCAATGCCTTAACCAACTGAGCTACAGAGGCTTTTGTTAATAAGTCTTAGAATAATAATAATTATTGTCCTCTCCTTACTTCTCTTTTTTCATGTTTTGCTGTAATATTTAAATTAAAGATATCTTCTTCATACGTTATCCGTTTTGCGCAAACTCGGACTCTATCTCAAGCAGAATTCCGAGACGAACGCAATGGTGATGTCCGTTTCCCTTAATTTTTCTGTTACAATTTAATTATACTTTAATTTGTTAATTTAATATTAACGGAAAAATCCGGGGTGTTACAATACATATCCCATTGTGTTCGGAATGGGGGTAATTAGCTATGGACGACAGGCGGTGGGCCTCGTTTAGAGGTCGAAAATAAAAGTTGCTTTTTGGGTGGAAAAATAAAATAATAAAATTCCCTTTCCTCTCTCCTCTCCTTATCCTTCCACGTCAGCGCCCCCCCCCCCCCCCCCGATTCATTTTTCAAAATTGAAAAGAAAACAAAAAAAAGAGTAAAAGGGGGCGCGATGGAGCCGCTGCCGATCTACGGGCCCCCTCCTCCTAACAGCCGCCTCGACGCCTCCACACACCCCCTCCGACCACTACATACCACCAGCACCCCCCTACTTCGCTTCCATCTCGAGTTTGAAGCCCCACCGCAGCCAAAGACCACCCCCATTCCACCGCTACAGTCCACGCTGGCCTACCACCGACCATCTCGGACTCCGGCGCGACCATTCCCACCCCCATTTCAGCCCGGTGTATTTTATTTTTATTTATTTATTTGAATAAAAATTGGATTTTTATATGAAATAAAAATAGGATTTTTATATAGTTAGCGAATTAAAATATGGTTTTTATCATATGAAGAACAATATAAAGATTCGATTTTTATTTAAATAAGAATACGATTTTTAGAAGATAAAGATTTGATTTTTTAATGTAAAGAAAGGTTCGATTTTTAATGGTGAAAGATAAGATTTTTATATGAAGAAAGGCGATATTTTTAAACTGTGAAAGGAGATATTTTTAATAATATAAAAATATAATTTTTATAATATAGAAAGGTTAAAAATATAATTTTTATTTGAGTAGAAGATTAAAAATATGATTTTTACATTATAGAAGTATTAAAGATTAAATCTTTATTATATAAATACCGTTGTAAAAATAGAAATAGCAATATTCTTGTGAACAAAAATATCATTGTTTTGTGAATAAAAATGGGATTTTTATGATATCACAACGAAGAAAATTCGATTTTTATAATGAAGTATATAACATAGATATTAAAAATGTGATTTTTATATATATAGTGAAGTAAAAATGTGATTTTTATAGCTATGATAATAAAAATTCAATCTTTATATAAGGAGTAGAAATATAAAAATATGATTTTTATGTTATCGTGAAGTAGAGAGAATATAAAAATGTGATTTTTATATATGTAGTGAATACGGGCAACGAAAGTGACAAAAGACGAAAAGGTGAAGATTTCCTACATATGAAGTGGCGTGGAGTTGGGATAGCTTTGGTGAGAACTTCTCACTCTAAATCTCTTTTCTAGTTATATATATATATATATATATATATATATATATATATATATACTAGGATGCAAACGGTGCTTAGCAGCACCCGACACCAGTCATCCACAGACCCTGGATGGCTTGTTTGTTTGATTGATGTGTTGTGAAAATTGATTGTGTTGTGGAATGATTAAATAATAAAATATTCTTGTGTTGAAAGGAAATAAAATATTTATATAGTTAAAAATATTTCATCGTTAAAAATATAATATTTTTTAACGTGAATGTGAATAAATAAATATTTATAAACAAATCGGCCGATTTGTTTATATGCACTAATTTGACTGATATTGATTGGGATGATAAATTTTACGCATCGCCCAACTGCACGAATAAAAATATGTGTTTGTTGATTTGAAACCCCACACGGGTGTTGGGATGATATTTGGGTACACTAATCCCAATTATTTGATTGTATGTCGATCAATTGGTCGACAGGCTGTGTAAGCGTTAATTGTTTATATTTGATGCTTATGCAGTTGTGTGGTGCACTTTGGATGATGGTTGATTGTTTATCGTTGCTATTATATACATGTGTTGTATGGAATCCATATAATTAACAGTATATGGTGATTGATTGGGCCTCATTCCAATCGGGAAAATAATGAATATTATAAAAGAAAATTCATGTGTTGAATATAAAAATAGTCATGTGTTGACGATATTCATGTGTTGAAACTATTTATGTGTTGAGTAAAATATTTTAAATAATAGAATTTACATCTTTATCATATTTAAAATTAGAAATACTTCACGGTGGAGTCTGATTGAAAATCAAACGATAGATACCATAATTTTATAAAATATTTTACATAACAAAAATAGTCGTGTGTTGAAAGAAATATAGATTCATGTGTTGAATAGAATATATATTCATTTGTTGAATAGAACAAAGAAGTTTTTGAAAAATATAAAGCTGTGTTGATTAGAGAGACGTTATTTTGACGCGAGCGATATTTATATCGATTTTATTCGTTTTATAATGAATATTGAAAAGTGATTTCAAAATTTAATATTTTGAAATGAAATTCAAATTAAATTAGATTAAAATTCAAATTGAAATTTTATTGAATCAATTTGAAATGAATTCGAATCGAATAGAAAATGAATTAGACTCGAGTTGAATAGAAAGTGAATTTGAATTCAAATTGAATAGAAATGAATTTAAATTGAATTAAATTGAAATTGAATTAAAACGAATTGAAATCGTTTTGAATGAAATTTAAAGCGAACTAAAATTGAAATCAATTTGAAATGAATTCGAATTGAATTAAATAGAAGGTAAATTCAAATTGAATTGAATTGAAAGGAATTAGAATTTGAATTGAATTGAAACGAATTTGAATTCGAATTAAATAAAATTGAAATGAATTCGAATTGAATTTAAATCAAATCGATTTGAAATTGAATATAGTGTTGATATGGTTTTGAAAGCGAATTTAAAACGATTTATAAAATACGTTTTAAAAAGGAGATTGACAAAATATATATAATATATATATGTTATATATATAATGGCCTGAATAGAATGCGCCGCGCCACGGCAGTTCGTGAATTTCGACCATTAACTTCGAATTGACGTTGCGGTAGATCCGACCGTCGGATTCTCCTAAAACCGGAACCGTTGGGTTCGTATCGAAAAGAGATTTCCAATGAATTTTAGAAATTTGAAATCTAACGGTTGGATTTGGAATTATGTCCAAATCAAATTTGGAAAAGGTCGCTGTAAGTGCAGTTCGATGGCCATTGATGGAAATCGACTGTACGGGCCTTGATAAAATTATTAAAAATATCTATAATTTATGTAAAATCATAAGAAATGATTTGGGAAAAATTGGGCTGAAAAATTCCGTATTTGAAAAGATAAAAATAGATTTTTATCGAAATGAACTACTTTTGAACTAGAATTAAAATCATTTTATTTTTGAAATAAATAAACTGAATTTGAAAGTGACTTTAAAAATAATCAATATTCCCAATATGTGAATTGGGCTGGAGTTGAATCGAAATTATCTTCCGAATATTTCGATGTTGGATTTCGTGACTATACAGATATTGTCATGGGAATTTGAAATATATATTTTATATCGTTATTTCTAGTACGATATTTGTTGGTTTCAGAATTTGATATTGAATATAAGCCGATATATTTTCTATTCAGAACCTTGTATTTAATATCGAATGTGATTTGGGTTTAGCACGAATCGTGTTTTATATGACATTGGTTCTTTAACCCAGTTAAAGGCAAGATGTTGATTTTTGAAAAGATTAGAACTAAGTGGAGTTTTAATGAATCTTTAATTAGATTGAAATGTGAATTGATAATTTAAATTATCAAATATGAAAGGTGATAGAGAATGGAGTATCACCAGTTTTGCTCTAAAGCGGTAGTTAAATCTGTAATTAGATTTGAACGTGAAATGGTAATTAATTTTACCGATAACACCGTGGTGTTAGATATGGAGTATTACCTGTTTTGCTCCATGGGATGAACAGGTTGGGATTGGGAAATAAAATAAATAATTACTTCGGTGCGGTTCGTTAATCCCGATTAGTTTGATATGATATCCAAAGGAAGATTAAAGAATAAACTCAGAAGAATTTTTCATGGATAAAATTAATGGGAACCTTTCCCAAAGAATGGGATTTTGTGAATAAAAGAATATTCTAAATTGGAATGAGGCGTCTGTTGTGTTTGTGTAACATTCGTTTATCATATATGTGGGTTATTCAGAAAGGCCGGGTTATACCCATTCTGAATAACCTATTCGACGAGATGTCGAAGAGGAAGACGGTGGTTGAAGACCGGAAGTCTTCACATCATTTGGGTGATTACTGATGATCTCGATTGGGCTGTACACCCAAGATGAGAGAAACAGTTGGTGATCATCCAGACGTACTTGGAGATCGATGGATATGCGAGGAAAGTGCCTCCAGTTTCGTTCAGACCCAGAACGAACTTGTAAATGGATTGTGTGTCTAACATTGGATTTTATTCTGTGTTGATTGATCTCTATTAAATATACATCTGTTTGGCGGCGGAGAATTTATTCTCTTGCTTAACGCCCTTCTCTGAGACGTACGAGCTCAGAGGTTGTATATCGATGGACATCAGTCACACGGAGTGAATTGCCAGTGTGGTACGCGTAAGTGGCAATTGATCAAGGCTTCTGTTGAAAAGCAAAGTCTTGTGGTTGATGATCAAAGCACGACATGTGTGGCGTAGCTTTGTGTATAACGTGGATTCGCGAGGCTCACACCTCGGTATGAGTCAAAAAGGGGATACGGACCCAAGGAGTGCACGACGTTTCTTTCTAGCTATGGTGGTGTCTGTGACCTACCAGGCCTGACATTTATATACTTTTCACATATGTGGTTGTTGGATACGAGGCTCCTTGGATATAGGTCTGTAAGGACCGGGAAACGTGTGTTTAGGAATTGCCAATCCTCAAAAGTAAGAGAGGACCGACCTTGGAGGTTCCAAAGGACCATAGTGGGGTCCTGAGGCATTGCTAGAGTGTCTCGAACGCGGAGAGGAGCTTGCCCCTTGCCTCGACTCATGATGGAGTCCAATTTCCAATACGTGTGTTTCAGTTTTATTTGTAGAGCCTAGTATGGCGACATAGTAGATGGTAGTTATGCCGCCTATGATTGAAACTGTTTTGACACTAGGCACCTATAATAGTATCAAATAATGTGTTTTAAACGTATCAAACATGCTTTGGCTGTTATAAGGTAAAAACCCTATCCTCCGGCTTGCGTTGCATTGTGTGATGGGACCTGGGTCTTATAACAGCTTCATTTTTCTTTATTTAGCATTGCGTTGTTTGTTCTATGCACTGGTATTCTTGGGAGGAAACCCATTCCGTGTTATATGGCGTGGTCCCTTGATTTACCTAACTTTAAAACCAATATTAATAACTGTTTTAGTTCTCACACCAGTCACATGACTGACCTGGAGTTTATTGTTTTAACCAAAACTCTGGGTGCCCCTATTTTCGACACGGGCAGCTAGTAGTTTTGGTTTTGCAGATTTATATTCACAGGATCCTGATTTACAGCTGGAACGATGCTCGGAAAGCTCTTATCCGTGCATCACTTCGAGTTGGGTTTTTGTATTATTTTCCGCTGCGATGTATTTAAATGTAATTTAAATCTCTGATAATTTTTTTGAATGTAATTTATTCATTTATACTCTGTATATTCTTGTATCTGATGGAATTGTTGTAATAACAATGAAATGTCCTTCCGTCTGCGTTCTCTTTTGTCTTGTCCTCAACGCAATCCGTGCTTTCCTTACCGGGGGAGTTCGGGTCATGTCAAAACTGGAGCCATTGTATTCAGAACGATGAATTTATTTAGGATTCCAATTTGCATTACAATCCGACTTACCGTTTGATCGTACGAGAGAAAATGTGAACGAGATCAATGTAACATGATAATTATGTGTTTCTCATATGGGACCTTCTATATTTATAAATAAAATTTGATTCCATCTCAACAGCTCATTCTCATTCACATACATTTTTCTATCTCTTCCTTATCTCTAATGGCAGAACAAATTTCAAACCCTGGAAACAAAATTTCAAGCTTCAAAATAAAAACTTCTCCGAACCCTAGCGTATTATATATTTGGTCATGCAGTGGATAGTTTCACCAGAAATCGCGGTCAAAGCTATCAATTTTGAAAACCCTAGGAGCTAAATTGCGGTTTTTCGATTTATGGATAAATCGCGAAATCCATGATATGGGTATTGAAGAGATCGTTCATACGAATCCAACGGCGATGTTCGTTCGATTTATTGTTGACTGGGTAGTCAGAATTTGGTCATAGAAGGGTTAAAACCCATTCCGTTCATCATGGTCACGTCACCAGAGGAGGCCATCGGAGTGGATGGCTCCGGCACTAGTGGACGCACAGGTCGATGGGCTTTTGATTAAGGGTGGTCGGAGGTCCTCAGGCGGACGAAGCGGGGAGGAAACAACCGTCAAAATCAGTGCATGATGGGTCCTCTCGCGTGTATTACTGTAGCAGGTAAATTTGGTGAGCGGGAAGAAGGAAATCCCCTTTCTGACGTGGCAAGTGTTAACGTGGTAAGGGAATATTTTAATTTATTTAAATATTTAAAATTCAAATAGTAAATCGCTGATAACTTTCTCGTTTTAACTCGGTTTTACGCACGGTTTGTTGCGTTGGGATCATCGCGAGATTGCAGACATTTTGGCACTGGGTTGGCTGCGTTTAGAGACTGTCAAGTTTTGGCCTTTAGTTGAACGTTCGATCAACTAAGGACCCAAAGGTAAGTGATTTTATCACTTACGAAATACTGGATTATTCCCATATTTACTGAATTAAATTGTGAAATAAGTTTGGTTGGATGGTTGTGTTTGATTGATGATTTGTTGCTTAGAAACTGACATGCAAGTATGTTAATATGAAAATTTAGGCCAATAATAAGTCATTTAATTTAATTAAATTACTGGTTGGGATTTCTGATCCTTGTGAACCCGTAGAACAGATTAATATTGATTAATTGGATAAATGGTGTGATCGATGCTTTGGGTGATTCTGAATGGGTATTAATTGAAATGTTATTTATTTCAGTATATGGTCGTTGTGCGCTCATCATTGACGATGAATCCCAAATTTGTCATCTTTGATGTTACGGGCATCGAATAAACCTGGGATTTATCAATTAAGAACACATATTGAAATGATAAATATCTGCGACCCTAATTTGGATTGAAATGGTAGATCCATCCCTGAATATCGAGAAATTAAATTTAAAAATCACTTGGCCATTGGATAGAAAATTAAATACAGACATCAGTTGGTTAAATGTTTTTTTTTTATTTGGAAATTTTATTTGACAGGATTTCCATTTGGAAGAATGTGTCGATACTCGATAAATCCATTTCTTTAAAGAACCTGGGATGTTTATTAAAAAGGGTTAAGGAAATTTTCCCAAAACAAAGTGGAAATTCTTAAATTGGGATGGGAATATGATTGGGATTTTTTTTTCAAATTTATGGGGTGAATTTAAATGAAATAATTCTTATTGAATTTAATTTTTGAATAACGGAATCGAGGTATTCTGAGTTGTTTAACTCAGTTGTGAATATTGATTTGAATTCTTGAAATTGAAAGATTGGTTTGAATCGCGTTTGAAACAAGATATTGAACTATGTAACTCCATTGAGACTAGAGTATGGGTTCAAGTATTCGAAGTTCAGAAGAAAGGAGGAATTTTGATCAAAGAATTATATTTTATATATATATATTTACAATGTTTGATTTCAAGTAAGTTATTCTTTCCTTAAATTTATTATTTAACTTTTACCTATAAACTATTTATTTTAGCTTAAAATTTTCTTATATTTTATTTTTAAACTAATTAGTAAATTTTTTAATTATATATATATTCATAATGATCTAAATTATCTTATATTGTTTTAACCATCATTTCTATATATATATGTTATATACAGATTTTATTTAAAAGTATCTATTTTCAAGTTATATCAAATGATCGTATATTTCTTCTGAATGGAAAATGCTGGATTTAAACCCTAGTTCGAGATGGAGTCAAGATGAAGTATCCAAATATAAATTAAACTTAACCAATTTTGTATGGAAATGTAATTGGTATTTATTCGAATATAATGGATTCCATAAATGATATGAATGAGTGTTATGGAGATTTATACTCCTATTGAATATGAATGGATTTCGAATTCAAATCGATTTGAGATAATTAAAATCTTTGATATGAAGTATATTCTACTTGAATATAAATCGATTTGGTGAAATATTATATGATTACAATATAATGAAATGAATATATTCTAGTTTTGAATATAAATCGGTTTGGAATGATTATGATACATTGATATGAAATTATATTCTTTTGAATATAAATATGGTTCAAAACAAAATATGATATTTGATATGAAAACGAACCTTTGACAAATGTAAAGAACCAACCGATGTAGAAAACATAAGCGCTGGTTGTTAATGAGACCGGAGTCGACATAAGGCATACTCTCTGTCAGTGTCGATACCACTTTGACAACTGTGAATGGTATGACATATCCAGAATGAGAATGATGACTTGGAAGCGATTATTGAATCGTAGGAGATGAACGATTACGAAATAGCCCTGACCTTCGGGTCAGAATTAAAATGACTAAAACAGGAGCTATACCGTGACTAATTGAGGTAGCACCTTTGATCGGACACACTCCTTCGATACTATTTCTATGACTATGATCATGATGATTTGGCCCATTTATGATTTTGGGAGTGTGTTCCAAGGTGAGCGATAGTGGCTGCTATGCATTACCACCGGTCCGGGAGTGCAATTGGTAGAATCCTACACTAGGCATTGCCTCGAGTGCCTTGTCATATTTATCCTTACTGAGCCCCTTCGATTTTGATTTGTATCACACCTATGGAGTGCCCTCTGATGCCATTGGTTACTGTGGGTTTACGGTAATGTATAGACTACGGTATTATAAACAGTGTAAGGGTAAAAATGTAGTCCCGCTTACGCTATTTTCCTTATTTATATTTTACTGAGTAGACACTATCAAAATAGCGATCCTTGAGAGATGGAAAATCCTGTAACATCTCTTGAGTTACTGCACCCATGACACTGATGTTATTTCGTATTTTAATTTGACTAATATGAGAATGATTTAGTGCTGATCCAAGTGTTTATTGTGTTTTCTTTTTATGCAATATGCTTGGGACAGCAGACGTTTGCAGTTACTGAAGATGACTGTACCTTGGAGACTAAAGACGAAGATTGGTATATATCAATCACATATATGTATTTCCGCTGCCATGTGATGAAACCTATATATGTATCACTCTGATAGTCAATGTATATATATTTCAACTGTTTTAAACTGCTATTGTGTATTTTATGTTGTCCTTCCGCTGTGAGATTCTGTTATTATTTTTCTCTTCTTTCTTCTTTTCTTCTTTTCCCAATAACAACCTGTATTTATGATTGTTCGGGTCAACATGTGTGGTTAATTGTCGATTTGAACGGTCAAAAAAATCTGGGTCGTTACATTTTGGTATTAGAGCCAGGTTAGCAATAACCTTGGCTCTGTTTGGGAATTGTTGGCTAGTTTTTTGACCAAGCCACCAAGGATTCAATCACAAGAAGAAAGTATGAAATTACGTTCCTTAAGTCCATGAAGGATCAGATCGCAATATAGGATCGCCCCTCACGGGTCACCTCTCATCGAATCGCCCCCCATCGGATCGCCCCCATTACCTCAGCGATCCGACTACTTCTACACGACTCGATCCGTACATATGCTACTACCCAGCAAAGACCGATCCGATCCCCTGATGCACAGCGAAGCCTCTGACCTGTTCAAGCACGAGCTAGTCTTCGGTGATCCGAGATGTACGGATCCAGCGACACGTGTCCTTAACTGTCACTTTGACTAATTCCTCCCCTTTGCTCAATCCGATATTTAAGGGGATCGCGACACCTGTCCACAACGGCTAATTTGTCCAATTCTTCATCAAGTTGCGATGCGATCCGATATTCTCGGGATTTGTGCCACGTGTGACCGTGATCCGCCTGACAAAATCAGCTATAAATAGCCCAGAGCTTGGCATTTTTCAGGATCTTTTGGCAATATTGAGTACTGATTCCGCCATTATTGTCATACCACCATTTCTTATCAGTTTTATTACTATATTACTGAGAGAAATCACAATTGTAAAAGTGAGCTTGAGAGAAATCATTGATTGTATTAGCATTTAAAGTATAATCGATAACATATAAAGTGGACGTAGGCTTGTTAACGCCGAACCACTATAAATTCTGTGTGTTTTCTGCTTTTTCCCCATTCTCCAGTTAAAATTATTTAAGAGTCAGAACAATTTGGGTGTTAGGTCCAAATTTTGATCTAACATTTTTGTGCTTTCACTGAGAAACATTCCCAAAACTTCACTGTTCAGCTTTTCGAAGATTCCAACGACGTCTGATATCATGGCTGGAAAGAAGTCTAAGGAAGTACGAGCTTCACGAACAAATGAAATCGCGAATGAAGCGGTTGAAGAAAGTGTGCACGAGCTGGGCAATGAGGGATCTCTGGATCGCGGAGCGCCAGGGGCGAACCGATCCGATGAAGGTGCCACGCTCCGAGTCGACGAGGACGAGACGATCCAGACTGCTGAAGGGGTTGTTACTCGATCCCGTGATAACGCCTCGAATCCTCCGCGTACCGTGACCACGAACCGATCTCAGGGGGGCGCTGTGAACCACCGTCCTCGATCCACAGCGATCTGAATTGATGATCGGACTACAACTCGACCTATAAAGGAACCTATGACTCGTTCCTACCGTCCTGGCCCCTCCGCTCGACCTGGCTCAAGCTCTTTGCGCATAAGAGAAAGTGATGATGATCAATATGACCCTTCTGCTACCGTTACTGAGGGAGATCTCTCTCGCTTTTCCGAAATGTGGAAAGATGGTTTGATGAATTGGCTGCTCAAAGGCAGGAAAGCTCCGTTCTGCGACAAAATTTTACTGCTATGGATAGAAGGCTTAATGATCTCGCAAGGCAAAGGACGCCGCCAGTTCGTCCGCTCACCCCAGAATACTCTTCTTCGTCAGAAGAATCGCCAAGGCCTCCGCGGCGACCGTATGAGAGGCCCGAAAACATAGAGCAATTTCAATTTGGAACCCTGCCATCACGGGAAGAAGAGGCACTGGATGCAGGGCCCTCAAACCGTAATGTGAACGATCACGCCGCAATCCCAGAGCTCGAGGTGTGGACAGCCCTGTACAGAACAGACTACCTCAGCCCCATCACCGTGCAAATGCTTATGGTAACAGGGGGCAACAAAGCCCAATCCGAGCCACGGATTCTGTGACTGCTCCCGGAAGAGAGGTTAGAGAACCCCACCGAGCAAGAAGCGCTAACCCCGAACCTCCGCTGACTAGTGTAAATGTTGCAGCTATGATCCATCAAATTCTGGCAGATAGCCGTGGACAATGGAATGAAGATTGGGGAATTGACCGTAGTCATACCCCTTTCACTGATGATATTTTAGATGCGACTTTCCCGAGGCGTTTCAACATGCCACAGATGAACCGTTACGCGGGTAGATCTGATCCCGTCTAGCATCTGATGAGATATTCTTGGTCAATGACCGCTGCCGCAGCTTCTGACGCTGTCAAGTGCAAAGCATTTCCCATATTCTTGGAGGATGTAGCATTATTATGTTTTACTCGCTTACCAGCAAGATCAATTTCCAGCTTCAGGGAGTTGAGTGAAAGGTTCGTGGAACAGTTCCACATCTATGCACAAAAGACGAAGAGTGTGATTGACTTGTTCCTTGTCAAGCAACGACCAAGCGAGAGTTTGAGGGTGTATCTAGACCGTTTCAACCTGGCCGCTACTGAAGTTAAAGATCCTCACGAGCCAACTGTTGTGGCAGCCCTGATTGATGGGGTAGATAAAGACACTGAATTTGGGAGATACCTGGCTGGCAAGCCACCACATACTAGAGAATTATTCTACGAAAAAGCTAATGTACACTTACGCCGGGAGGAAGTATATGCTAGCCGAAAGGCAAAAACGGCCGATAAAGAGGAAATCCAGAGCAATGTTGCCATCAAGCAGACAGGAGACAGCTCGGGGAAGGTCGAGGTTAATGTCGGAAATCGAAATCAGGGTGGTCGTTAGTCAGGAAACAATGATAATATCAGTAATGGCAACAACCGGAAGAGGAATCGAGGGAACGACCCCCAGAGAAGGACTCGTCCCAGGTCTTTTGAGAGTTATACACCAATAAATGATACTTTGGAAAATATCTTCATGGATTCGTACAACATCCTCCAAAATAAAAGGCCTCCTCCCAGAGAGTCGACGGAAAAAGAGCATGAAACAGGGAAGTTTTGTCTCTTTCATCAGATTCATGGCCATTCGACAAATGAATGTCGTCACCTAAGAGATGTAGTCGAGAGGCTCCTCCGAGAAGGAAAATTGGATGAATACAGAGTAACGCCCAGAGACAGTGGGCAAGTCGTACCAGCCCCAAATCAGAACCAGAATCAACCCGCTG
This sequence comes from Allium sativum, assembly GCA_030737875.1. NCBI lineage: Eukaryota > Viridiplantae > Streptophyta > Magnoliopsida > Asparagales > Amaryllidaceae > Allium > Allium sativum. The sequence goes on along the minus strand of CM060918.1, from coordinate 434,093,492 downwards.
TCAGGCCAACCGCCCAGCAAAAGGGAAAGGATCTTGTTATCAATACCGTAATCGGAGGGCTTTATCTCACCGGATATGATTCCAAGGCATTGGATCAGTATATCAATGCAGCCAAGCAACACCTCGAGGTAGGGGAGTGTAGCAACCCCGAGGACAACGTCCCGGTAAAGCAACAAAAGACGATGTCCGACGATGTCGTTTTTCGCGAACGAGAAAGCATTGGAGTCCATGCTCCGACTGAAGATCCATTCGTAATCACAGTACCTATTGGCCCGGCTACTGTTCATAAAGTTTTAGTGGGTAATGGGAGTTCCATCAATATTCTTTTCAAAAGGACATTCGACCAGATGAACATCGAGATAAAAGACTTGAAGCCCTGTCAGGGATGGATCCGTGGATTTAACGGAGTATCCACCGCTCCAATGGGTTATGTAGAGTTACCGGTTACGCTTGGGGAAGGAGAACGCCAGAGAGTGAGAATCCTTCCCATCATGGTTTTGGATATTGAATCACCCTACAATGCCTTCTTGGGCCGACCGGCCCTCGCAAAGTTTAGAGCCTGTATAGCCCCCAGTTGCTTATTATTGAAATTTCCTACGGAAGTCGGTGTTGGTATTGTCAGAGGAGATCAGGTTGCCGCACGAGCATGTTATGTTGCAGAGCTAAAGCTACTCCGCAATGGAGGGGACATAGAAACCAAGGGCGCTTCTCCCCCTACAAGGGCGGAGACCTTATAACAACTAAAGAGGATGACCGTAGGAGAGTCACCCAGAGAGTTGCCCGAGGATATAGATCCTAGAGAGGACAAAGAACTTGGGGGCAGAATGGCGACTCCCAACGAGACAACTGTGGATGTACCGATCGATGATAGTGACCCAGAGAAGATCCTTAATATTGGTTCCCAGTTAAATCCGAATGTAGCTAAAGAACCGACGAAATACTTAAAAAATAATTTGGATGTATTTGCTTGGACCCACGCGGACATGTGCGGGATATCTCCATCAATCATGAGACATTCATTAAGCATTAACCCTAAACATCCTCCGGTGAACAAAAAAGGCGAATGCTGGGTCCAGAGAGGTCCGCTGCCTTGAAAGAAGAAGTTGGAAAGCTAAAGAGTAATGGATTTATCAGAGACTCAATCTACCCAGACTGGATTTCAAATCCAGTTCTGGTAAAGAAGGCTAACGGGAAGTGGCGAACGTGTATCGATTTCTCGGACTTGAATAAAGCCTACCCGAAAGACATCTTTCCGTTACCCAGGATCGATCAGTTGGAAGACTCAACAGCGGGTCATGAACTCCTCTCCTTTATGGATACTTATTCAGGATATAACCAGATCCCAATGCATGTTCCAGATCAAGAACACACTAGCTTTATTACGGATCTAGGATTATATTGCTATGTAGTAATGCAGTTTGGCTTGAAGATCGCAGGAGCTACATATCAACGTTTAGTGAACAGAAAGTTCTATAACCAGATCGGAGAAACAATGGAAGTATACGTTGACGACATGTTGGTTAAGTCCAAGCAATCCTCTAATCACACTACGGACTTGGCAGCGATGTTTGGCATTCTTCGAAAGTACGAGATGAAACTCAACCCAACAAAATGTTCATTCGGGGTCGCCTCCGGAAAATTCTTGGGATTCATCGTCAGTTCTCGTGGGATTGAGATTAATCCCGACCAGATCGCAGCAATTAGAGACATTCAGGAACCTAGGCAAATTAAAGATGTGCAAAGCCTTGCAGGAAAAGTAGCCGCATCAAGCAGATTTATCTCCAGGGCTACGGACAAATGCATCCCATTCTTCGAATTGATAAAGCGAGGAAAACGCCACTTCAAATGGACGCCCGACTGTGTAGAAGCGTTTCAGAAATTGCTGAGACACCTGGAGAAACCTCCAATATTATCTAAGCCGGTGGATCACGAGGACTTATTCGTGTACTTGGCAGTGTCGTCCCACGCGATCAGCTCAGCATTGGTAAGAGAAGAAGATAAGGTCCAAAGACCTGTGTATTACGTGAGCAAAAAATTGACGGCAGCAGAGCGTAATTATCCAAGGATAGAAAAGTTGGCGTATAGTTTGCTGATCGCCTCTAGAAAGCTTCGACATTATTTTAAGGCCCATCCCATTACCGTATACACTGATCATCCACTCAAGCAAGTTCTGCAGAGACCAGAAGCATCTGGAAGGCTACTCAAGTGGAACATTGAGTTGAGTCAATTTGATCTGAACTTTCAGCCTCGGCGGTCAATTCGGGGGCAAGTGATAGCCGACTTCATAGCAGAGTTTACCGTCCCGGAGGAAGATATAGCAAACGAAGAAGTTGACCCCTCGAAATTACTTCTCGACCCCAGTGCCTGGAGATTGTATACTGATGCGCTAGGAATGACAAGAGAGTCAGCGCTAGAGTAGTGCTTGAAACTCCTGAGAAACGGCTGATATCCTATGCTATCCGAATGGAGTTTCATGCTACTAACAACGACTCTGAATATGAAGCCCTAATAGCCGGGCTAAGGATCGCAAAGGAGTTGGAAATCACAAAGCTGGACATCTTTTGCGACTCCAAGTTAGTTGTGAACCAGGTTACTGGAAAATTCCAAGCCAAAAGTGCAAGATTGATCCTATACATGGAGAAAGTGCAGGATTTGCTGAACGGCTTCGATCACTACAGCATATCTCATATCCCACGTTCGGAGAATCAACAGGCAGATAAGTTGGCGAAGATGGCTAGCTCCGACGATCCTGATGAGATCGGGCTAGCCCCAGTTGAAGTACTTCGGTCTCCTAGTATAGATCAGATGGAAATTGATCCAGTACTAGAGACGGAACCAAAAAGGGAGTCATGGATGACACCTCTAAAGAATTTCTTGATGAATGGAGCGCTTCTGACCAAGAAAAGCAAGAGGCGTAAAGTAATTCGTAAAGCTGCCCGATACGTTCTGCAAGGCGGAGTTCTTTACAGACAAGGATTTTCGATGCCCCTTCTTCGGTGTATAGCTCATGATGACATCAAGCGTGTGCTGCAGGAGGTACACGAAGGTGAATGCGGCGATCACACTGGAGGGCAAACATTGGCGAAAAAGGTGTTACGGCATGGTTATTTCTGGCCTACCATAAACCAGGACGCGGCGAAATACACACGACGGTGTGATGCGTGCCAGAGATTTTCAAAGATACCTAGAGCACCTCCTAATCAGTTAAAAACAATGACGAGCCCATGGCCTTTCGCTATGTGGGAAATTGATATCATCGGAAGTCTCCCCATAGCTAGAGGTGGAGCGAAGTTCGCTATTGTAGCCGTAGATTATTTCACTAAGTGGGTCGAGGCTGAACCACTGACTACAATCACAACCAAACAAGTGATCAATTTTGTCGTTAGAAACATCATCTGTCGATTTGGGATTCCAAAGATTGTGATAACTGATAACGAAACTCAGTTCGATAGCACTGAATTCAGAAACATCTGCCAGAAATACCACATTGAGAAACCGTACACCTCTGTGGCGCACCCGCAATCGAATGGACAAGTCGAAGCGGCGAATAAAGTGATTAAGACCATTCTGAAAAGAAGACTGAAGCGGGCCAGAGCCATGTGGGCTGATGAATTACCCTTAGCGCTATGGGCCTACAGGACAACATATAAATCGGCAACAGGACATACCCCCTTCTCCCTTGCTTTTGGAGCAGAAGCAGTCATCCCGGTTGAGATAAAAGTACCTTCTCACCGAGTGACTTATTATGATCCGATGACTAATAACGAATTGCTCCTTGAATCCCTGGATATGATCGAAGAAAAGATGGACGAAGCAGACCTGCGTGCCTTGAGATGCAAACAACAGGTCTCCCGATACTACAACAAAAAGGTTCGAGCTCGAACCTTGGAACCCAGAGACTTGGTTCTGAAGCGTGTCTTTCCAGCCCCAACTCATATGGGTGCGAAGTGGGAAGGACCGTACTCCATACTGTGCAAGCTTGATAATGGAACCTTCAAGCTAGCAATGGTAGATGGAAAGGAAATCTCCGGAGTGTGGAATGCCCAACATTTACGCCCGTACCTAACGTAAAGATGTCAGATCTGTCCTTTTGCTTTGTTAAGAACCATGTACAAGGCACGACTTGCCTAGAATAGTTCGATTTCCTAAAGCAAAAAAAATTATAAAGTGGACGTAGGTCATGATTCGACCGAACCACTATAAAAATATTGTGTGTTGTTTACCTTTATTACACTATTATTTATCTGCCTTTCTACTTTAGTTGAAATTGTTGTGAATCATGCAATGATCCTAGAAGCTTATAATTATAGGTGCCTTCCATCAGAATGGAATGCAATCACCAGTCAAAACTCTAATGGTGCGATAAAGTAAATCATATTATTGATAGAACTCTAACTCTCCAGAGAGAGAGAGAGAGAGTATAAAAGCGTCTCTGATTGAGCGTTGAGAAAGAGCTCCCACCCTGCTGAAGGATCAGGGAGCTATTGAATTGCTGAGCTCGAACTCTAACTCTCCAGAGAGAGAGTATAAAAAACCGTCTCCGATTGAGCACTGAGAAAGAGCTCCCTCCCCGCTGAAGGATCGGGGAGCGATTGAATTGTTGAGCTCGAACTCTAACTCTCCAGAGAGAGAGAGAGTATAAAAGCATCTCCAATTGAGCGCTGAGAAAGAGCTCCCTCCCCGCTGAAGGATCGTGGAGCGATTGAACTGCTGAGCTCGAACTCTAACTCTCCATAGCAGAGAGAGAGTATAAAAGCGTCTCCGGCTGAGCGCTGAGAAAGAACTCTTGCCCCGCTGAAGGATCGAGGAGCGACTGAGCTGCTAAATTATCTTGCTAAACTCCGACCTCGGCGACCGCCAGGAGAGTATAAGAGAGTCTATGGTTAAGCACTGAGAAAGGTGTCGGAAACTCAGCACCATAAGGACAATTATCTTGCTAAATTTTCTAAGTCCCCCATATTCAGAAATAGGGGGCAACGTGCAGACAATGCTAATCGATCCTTAATAAGCCCTTGTCAGGCGCTACGTTAACGACTGATTGGGGACATATACATATATACATATACACACGAACACGGAAATTTTTAAACTTTTTCTTTATGTTGCTTGACTGATTTGTAGTTATAATCAGATGGTCTATGACTAAGCATGAAAAGTTTATTAAATGCAGGTACACGGTGATGCAAAAAGAGATAAACTTTCATTTACAAACTGTAAGCCAAGAAAGTGAAAAACAACCAAAAACAAAATATAGACAAGCAACAATATCCTATTTACGCTTGGACTTCTTCTCCTACTTCTGTTTCTCCAGCTTCGCCTTGTCAGCGTCGGATTGATCACCTTTCTTTCTCTTCCTTTTGTCTATGAGAGGAACGTCCGACTCTTCAGAAGATTCCTCCTCCACCTCCTTTCTCTTCATTTTATCGGTAAGGGAAGCTGGGAAATCATCAAGGTTCGCAAAATGAAGCTATTTGCTGATGGATTTGGGTTGGAGTTTCAAAACCATCCCAGTTTTGGGATTAAACTATGAGATAGGGACTATGTTCAAAGGCTCTTGTACCACCTTCTTTAAAGCCATCTCCTTCTCCTGCCAAGCTTTTCTGGTAGCCAAAGTTTCGTCGTCATCGTCTTCGGCTTCTTTGGTGCTAATGATATCGTCTTCATCCTCTACATGGCGCCCATCCATATCTTTCAAGGCCTCGATGGTTCCATCGTCCTTGGGAGCATTAGCACTGGGTGCCAGGATGCCCTTCTCTGCTGTTGTACCCTCGGCCTGCTTCGGTATATCAACACCGGCACCTGGCGAGACAACAACCTTCTCCGCCTCTTTCCTTTTCTCAACATCCTTGTCGACGGGCTCGCCACCTGTATTATGGGGAACACATGTTACTAATTCAATTGGTTGCTCTACTAGACGACGACAATTCACAATTTCTTTGACAAATTGTGGGGAAAAAAGGGAGATACCTTCCGCTGATCCTCCATCTAGGCTGGCTGCAGGGGCTCCAACAACCACAGGAGTTAGGCCCAAAGGGATTAATGGATCATCAGGATGGTATTCCTCAACTCCGGAGGTCTTAGGCTCTACAGCTGAGCTCGAACCTTCGTCAGCCTTGCTTTTGCCCTTAGCCAGGGCCCTCTCCTTTTCTATTTCCGCTTGAATTAGACGACGACCTTCTGCCAGATCCTTGGGATCGTTATCCCTGAGGATGGTCTTCATCAGCTCATCTTCGTCAATTTATTCAACTCCCAATCTCTGCTTCTCACCCTCAACGATGGCATCCCATAAATTGGCTAAAGTAACGTGGTAATCCGGAATCCACGAGATGTTACGGGTTTTGAGGACATGACCGAGGAAGTCAAAGATCATCTCTTCGAACCCTTCGATATCCTTTTCTCTCTCGAGGAGCTTGTTGTTAGAAGCAGTAGCCATTTCAATGGCACTCTAAACATTCTTTTCGGAGAGAGCCGCGCGCCTCTTCGCATCCGCGACTTGATCAATTAAAATTACCTTTTCCGCTTCAGCCAAAGCTAGACTTTCTTTCAAACTTGCTTTTTCTGCCTCCCAAGCTGCTCTCTCAGCTTCAAAATGGCCTTATGCTGTCCTCAACTCAATGTTGGCCATTTTAAGATCTTTTACCTCCTTCTTTAAGGCCATTTTCTCTTAACTATTTGAGTCAAGTTCCGAATGAAACCGTTTCTTAGCATTCTCTAATTCGATCTTATAGTTTTCAGCATCTCTCCGGCCTCAGGCAAGTTGGGATTGAGCGTCTTCCAAGTCCTTCTCCATCTTTGTCCTGGCCCTTTCGTTGTTATCAATACTCACCTTGGATCTATGTGCTTCATTTCAAGCGCTCGAATGACTTCTGAAAGATTAACCACATGTTTCTTCATCATTTCATACTGCCTGGCAACATGGCGAATGTGCCTGACAACTTCATTATCCCAGTTCCTAGGGACTGGTTCCAAGGCTGGAACAAACGTCATCCTTTCGAAGAAGATGTTGGGGAATTGTTCCCGCAAATTTTCCAGCCTACCTTGAGTCTCGGGACCATGAATGTAATCTCGTGAACCGGGGCAGCCAACTCTGGCTGGCTGGAGGGGACAATGTCACTTCTCTCCTTTTCAGAATCTTTGATTGGATCCTTGCTTTTATCCTTAGGCTCGTAGTGTCTTTTTGACGACCTGCTGTCAGAGGGTGCACTCTTCGGAGGAGTTAACTCTTTAGGAAGTTGTTTTCCCCCTGCAGGAGCTACCAGATAATTGGAAAGCTTGCCAGAAGTCGATTTTGATGGAGACCGGGGTTGTGAAGAAGTAGGCTTGTGAGAAAGGCCGCGAGAGCGCTCGGTACTCGGATGGAGACTGGGTGTGCTTTCACGAAGAGAGCGATAAGAATAAGACCGCCTGCGAGACATCTTTCCTGTATAGGAGAAAAGAGCATATTAAAACATTGGATACTATTGATATAAAAGTGTGGGGTCAGACAGTGCGTGTGATTTGTGCATCCCATATAATTCCCCCTAACAGACCCGGGCCTGAAGTTAGGCTCATCTGAGTAGTTTCTTGTCCTCTAATTGGAACGGTGGTCTCCTCAGAAGCAGGGAAAAATGACTCCCCTTCAAAGTCCCCCTCTGTGTATACATCATCGGGTAAAGGAATTTTGCTCAGCTCTTTGAATAGCTGTTCTTCTGTCAAATCATCGGGAGCAGCAGGTTCGATCGGAAGAGAAGCCCTTGAGGGGAAACCCCCCGGAGAAACTGGGATTTTCTTGGACTTGTCACCACGGGCATCATCTCCTCTATATATGTTCAGGTCCTCGTCGTCCTGGATGATTATCGGGGAAGGACTCTTACGGAATTTAGTTGTTTCTGTTGCCCGTGATGTTCCCTCTCCCTCCATTGGGGGCACGTATTTGTAGGGTCTGCCGCCAGCACCAAGTCCAAATCTTATATCCAGAAGACGATGCTTATGAAGATTCTCGTCAGTGATGCACTTCTCGACCCTTAGAAAATCGGATCTGCTTTGTAGAAGAATAGACAATCGATTATTGTATAACAAGCCTTCCGTCTTGGGAAAAACGTGATCTGCTTAAAACAAAAAAGAAGGGGGGATGTTAATGCTTCGATTTCTTAAGCAAGATATTCGGTCAAAAGATTAAAGTTTACTTCATTTAAGCCATCTTCTTGAGCACCCAGCCTGTCTCTTTATATAGAACCAATCAGACTTGGGATCCCCTATATTGCTGTATCCGTCATACAGAACCTTCCTATTCGCCACCGATTCGAAGAAAGAGAAATTTGGAGTTGCCGAGGAGCGATGCTTAAAAAGATAAAAGAATGTTAAATCTTTAAATGTGAGCTCGGTATGCAAGATCTCCGCGTATGCGATATATAGAGTATATAGGGCCGCGTAGGCATTAGGATGAATCTACGTTGGAGCGATACCCAATCGTTTTAAGGTCTCAATCACGATTGGAGGAAACGGAGGAATAGCTCCTACCGAGCACATGATTCGGCTGACGGCCATATACCTTTCCGGAGCTAAGTGGGGTCTATCTTCGCTAACGGGTGTCCTCACATCATCCCAAGGGATCCCATGTCTCAGGAAAATTCTTTTAAGCTTGATGTCATCGAGTTTAGATGCTAAAGAATCAATAAATTTCTCTATCCCAAGTGCACCAGGAATCTCGTCAGGAGCTCGACCGTCTACTTCAGACTCCTCATCAAGTGAAGTACTTTCAGTTGGATCTGATTCCGTTGCTTCATATTCGGAACCAGAATCCTCGCCCCTTGGGTTAGTTGGATGGACCTCAGGGTTGTGGTGCTCAGACACCTCGGGATCCATCTCGGTGTTAGATCTCGAAGAAGAGTGATTATCCGACATTACTGTTTAGGCGAACAAACATGAGAAATAAGATTAAAACTACCTGTCCCCCCTGTGTGTGCAAGTGCCCGTGTGAGTGCTTGTGCGTGCATTAAAGAAAAGTACAAAGGTCAACAAAGTCATCTAGACATTGGTCGTTGTTCGATCGATAGATTATGCATTTGTTCAGTCCAGAATGTTCGTCCCAAAGGCTCTAACCTAACTGTTCATCGATTTGTTAGAGTTGCGTTATTTAGTCAGCGTGTGCATCAGATCGTTCATCATTCGGATCGCAAGACAGGTCCGGATCGCAACATATGAATGGATCGTGCTGAAGGACTCGGTACGCGAAAAGGTGCAAGCTCGTAGAAAGGCTTCGAATTGTGAAGCGCCCCAATCCATTCAAACGGATCGCTATGGTATCTTGACGATCCGCATCACCTCCTGTTCACCACGATCCGAAGCTCCTCCCTTCCAGCGACTCGATCCTTTAGCCGAATCTATGCTTCGTCCTGATCTCTCCGAACCCTCGCCTCATCAACGAAACGCACCGAACTGCTTCCTCTCCCTCTTCACGGAACCTCGCATCACCACGAACCAATGCTCCCCTCCGATCTGGTTCCTCCTTCTTCTCCCTCGCCTCTTCCTCATCACTTCTCCTCGATTCGTCACACGAGCACCTGAACCCATCAACCATCGCGGGTGCGGTCTCAAACATCACCAATTTTCTCATTTTTTCTTCTTAAATTCCAGAAAAACAAGTGAAAATCGTGTGAGAATGATTTTGGCAAATTTACCTTTCTTAAATTAGGAAGAACAATCATATTTTTGGAAGGAAGAATTAGAGTTTTATCTCGAGAAAAATAGGAGGAATGTTGCTGAAAGAAGAAGAAGGAGAAAAGTGAAGTGAGGATCGATTTATAGAGGCGAAAGGGCGACCGTTAGTCTCCCCCTTTTTGTCTTATCGATCCATGAAAGTCGATGGGCCGCGACCCAAAGGCCACCGCGTCACGAACCAAATTCCTACCTCGTTCCATAAAGTGGCCCAAGTGCTCACCAAAGGACGAAACGAATAACTTGCTAATGGACCGTGACTCTCCCATGCGATACGAACCGATAAATGACCAACAGGAATGAAAATTCAAAAATGCACCTGATAGATTCGATGATGAAGACTCTGAAAGATCCCAGAAAAGAATTGTCCAATAAATAGGGAAACTATTAAAGATTTATCTGATGTTTATTGCAAGCAAAGAAACAACTTTCCGTAAATGATATGGCCTTTCGAATAGACGCTACCACTGATTTGCATCTCTTTATGAAAAGACGTTTCTATAGTTTCGAAGCATGTTCCATCATCGATAAAACATACTTCGAGGGGGCAAAGTGTTGGCTAGCTTTTTGACTAAGCCACCAAGGATTCACTCACAAGAACAAAGTATGAAACTACGTTCCTTAAGTCTATGAAGGATCGGATCGCAATATAGGATCGCCCCTCACGGATTGCCTCTCATCGAATCGCCCCGTATCGGATCGCCCCCATTACCTCAGCGATCCGGCTACTTCTACACGACTCGATCCGTACATATGTTTCTACCCAGCAAAGACCGATCCGATCCCCTGATGCACAACGAAGCCTCTGACTTGTTCAAGCATGAGATAGTCTTCGGCGATCCGAGATGTACGGATCCAGCGACACGTGTCCTTAACTGTCAGTTTGACTAATTACTCCCCTTTGCTCGATCCGATATTTAAGGGGATCGCGACACCTGTCCACAACGGCTAATTTGACCAATTCTTCATCAAGCTGCGATGCGGTCCGATATTCTCGGGATTTGTGCCACATGTGACCGCGATCCGCCTGACAAAATCAGCTATAAATAGCCCAGAGCTTAGCATTTTTCAGGATCTTTTGGCAATATTGAGTACTGATTCCGCCATTATTGTCATACCACCATTTCTTATCAGTTTTATTACTAGATTACAGAGAGAAATCACAATTGTAAAAGTGATCTTGAGAGAAATCATTGATTGTATTAGCATTCAAAGTATAATCGATAACATATAAAGTGGACGTAGGCTTGTTAACGCCGAACCACTATAAATTCTGTGTGTTTTCTGCTTTTTCCCCCTTCCCCAGTTAAAACTATTTAAGAATCAGAACGATTTGGGTGTTAGGTCCAAATTTTGATCTAACAGGAATAAACTCATTAGAGATAGGGTTAGTAATACCCTAGAATGAGTTTGAGTGTATGTACGAGAGAGCGTACTTGTATTTAGATATAAAATGTTTTATATTGTGTTGACTCGTTCTGTCGAATATTTATGGATTCTGGTCGATATATGGGACGCCATAGAATCGATAGGAATTCCTAAATAATCGAATAGAATGAATTGACATAATATGATATCCGATTTTATTTTATATATATTATATATACTATTGGTGGTTTTGAGTTTATAAGCATTGGCCGTTGGTAGGTAATAATATTAAGATAATACCTATTACGGTTAATTCGATAATAAATTTAATAAGAAAATTAGCTGGTTTTATAAAATATTCGAGAATGAAATCTCTTAAGTATAATTTGCTACAGATAAATTTGTGATTTAAAATAGAAATGAACTTGAAACTTGATCCTGGGTGCTTTTGAGATAGTTTTGCCAAAGTATTAAAGTAATATAATATTATAGGAATGATCAAAAAGGAAATGGTTTTAAAGATTTACCAGTAAGGTGTAGTCCCTTCTTAGACCTTAGAAACGACTTCGATAATGAGTGCGCACATTATCGATGTTTATTATGAAGAGTTTATGTGGGGAAGAGACCACTCAATGATCATTTTAATTGGTTTTGACAACGGATTTTGGGTTTAATGCCATGTGGTATAAGTTTTATATAAAGGTACTAATATATGTTATTCAAGGGTTGAATTCAAATTTAAGCTAGAATTTAAATTTTTGGTTCTTTGCTAACTAAAGATTTGGATTTGAAATTTTTAAATGGTATTTTTTTCTATAAATTTTTTATAAACATATTTTATGTTAGACTTGATTTATAAACCCGGAATCAAGCATCGAGTTTACTTTAACTAATAATAAATATAAATTTATTCAAACGGAACTTGAGTTCAAAATTTATAAAATTTATATTATGAGCCTAAAATGGCGCGGTAGTTTGAAAATTCAATTTTAAACTTTAATTAAATATATAAAATTCAATATAAGTCAGAATTGGATAAAACAAGCAACTCTAGGATCAAATTGAACAGATCTCTCTAGCGAATGTAAGAAATTTAGTTTTCACTTTATAAATGGTAAGTCATGACTAAATTAAAATTTAGAAATAGCACTACGGAATTTATATATATTTATGTATATTTTATTAATATATAAGCTTAAAATGGAAATCTTACAAACGGCTACCAATTACGATGGAATCACTTTCTATGGATTAGTGTAAATGCGAAATGAAGACATAGAAATCTAAATAGGTTAAATCTCCTTGGGACAATACATCAAATGTAAATCTGAGTATGAAAAAAAATAGAATATAAATCGATTGTCGAATGAAATGTAACTTAATTGAATAGAGGAATTGAGTTAGCTAAAGTTTAACTTAGGAAAATTGAAAATAGTGGGTTGAGAACTAATTAGGAAGTTGATCTATATAACCACCCTTAATTCAAGATATGATTTGAGAGCTGAATAAATAGATTTCATAAAGGGAATAAGATATAAAAATATAACTTGAGTGGGGCGATGGATTAAATTTAAGGAAATCAACTTAAGAATTTAATAAGTCGTTTTGGAATTCATGTGGACGGTTATATTGAGTAAGAACAAATTGATTCGTACTAGCGATTAATGTTATGTAAGTTAAGGAAAGCTGAATAAATGAGATAAAATAAAATGGTTTATATAAAATTATGACTGACCTTAATCCGTGGTTATAGATTTGAGTTAACTAAATGGAATTTAACTTGGAATCAATATGAAATAAGGTGTTAGAAATATGAAATTGAAGTTTAATTTATAAAATTAGAATACTGAAGGAACGTGAACCATGTGAACTCAAGTAAGTCGAAGGAACTTGAATAAAGTGAAATAAACTCGAGAAATTCTAAATTGATCGATCTAAACCAAAATTAAGTGAATAATACAAACTAAGAATGAACTTGAATGATTAGAATAAATAAAATCAGAATGGAAGTTGTTGGCTTTACGTATCTTGTTGTCCTAGTTATGTCCAAAGAATAAACCAACAATAAGAAGTTGGAAGATCGAGAAAAAAAAATTTGAGAAGTAAGAACTTAGCTAAGAAACGAGTTAAAATTCTTTGGTACGTTGATTTAGGTAAATGAGTTAAGAATTTAATATGATTAAATTTGTAGTAAAAGTTAGAATGAATTCGAGTTTTAATCGGAAATTAATGCTTGAAACGAAATAGATAAGTTTGGGAATGAACCTAAATAATATTTGGCGATAATGGAACATAAATACATGCAATGAAATTTTACTTAATGTAAATGAAACAAATGTTAGCAATAAAAAGGGAAAACCTTATATCGAGGGTAATGAAACGATAACCCGTTCTAGCTGGTTAAATTTGCTTAAACCCTTGGAAGTCGAAGTTAAGATTCTAAATAAATAAATCGACGATTATGTGAAAACCTGAAATTGTCGATAAGCTTAAAGCAAAATGAGCATAACTTTTGAATGGATGATCGAAATTCGACGATTCCGGACTTTTCAGAAACCTTAGAAACTAAACTAAAACTCTGGTTAATAAGGCCTTGTCTAATTTTCATGTTTATTAGGTTGAAATGCAAGTTTTAGTCGTGGTACTATGTGGAGGAAATTTAAATCTAAAGCGTGTAGCTCTTTTGTCTTGACCATAACTTCCTAACGGAGCGTCAGATTTCGACGTATGAGTACAATTCGGAAAGACCAGGATCTGAACTAAAAATTTCCTTAATATGCTTTTAAAATTTCGAGATTTAAAGGGATAAAAATTGGGTTGATCAACTTAGACCTGCATTTCTTAGTGTATGGGCTGAGCTTCACTAAGATGGTCATAACTTTTGAACGAATTGTCGGAGTTCGACGAATCCGGACATTTCAGGAATCTTGAAAGAAATGCTACAACTTTTTCCTAGTATGTCTTAGTCAAATTCCATCATCTAAGGGTAGATAATACCCCATTAGTTCGCTGACCTGTTGTTAACATGGTGGTTTTTGCAGTTGAAATGATTGAAATATGTTGTGTAAGTTATATTTTTTGCTATGTATTCTATATATGTTGATTCTTATGTGTATGTGAGTATGAAGCAGGTGTTATGAAGTCGCGCTACGCGTTGGAGCTCGCTTGCGCTAAATTCTAAAATGCTAAGGCAAATAAATTGCTTATAAACGCTAAAAGAGGTACATATTTGGGGATTACAATGGTTTTGGGGTTTTATTTTGTATTTTTCCCCATTTCTGGGATGCCTCATCTTGTGATGAGATGATATTTGAGTTATATGTATGTAGGGATTTTTCTCGGACCTCTCCGTACAAAGGAGATGCTGCCGAAATTTCGCTTGATTTCGGGAGTTAGAAAAATTTATGAGTTTTACAAATATAACTTATTTTATAAAGGCTATTTTTAAGTATGAATTTAAAATAGATATGTGCTTAATATCGTTTCGTTATCTTTTCGAGGATGAAAAGATTTTAAGTGGAGGAGAATATAACATCCCATAATTTTCAGTATATTTAAATTTCAATTTAAATAAATAAATTGGAAAATATTAGGGAAAATCAAATTTTGTTAATTTTGATGATGGTGATTGTTTGAATTTAGTATAAATAGATTTTTAAATGCATTTTTATTTAGAAAGGCTATTTTAAAATTTAATATTTAAATAATTTAATTTAATTTAATGTGAGTGAGTTTTATAGAATTTAGATTGGAAATGGTGAATTTTAAGTCGTTAAATTATAACTGAAATTCAAATCAAAATTTCAGTTAATCAAATTAAGATTTTTAAATGTGTGAATTTTATTTATAGAATTTATTTAAGTTATAATTCGACTTAAATTTGAATTTAATGAATATTTAATTTGAATTAAACTGTTAATCGAATAATTGGATATTTTATTTATTTAATTAACTGCGAAATTTGACTGTTTTGGCGATTGTCTTTGAATTCGATGAAACTGTCGCCATTAGATTCAGAACGATGAATTTTGGTAGGACTCCAATTTTCGTTACAATCCGACTTACCGTTTGATCGTACGAGAGAAAATGTTAACGAGATCAATGTAATATGATAATTGTGTGTTTCTCATTAGGGACCTTCTATATTTATAAACAAAATTTGGTTCCACCTCAACAGCTCATTACTCATTCACGTACATTTTTCCATCTCTTCCTTATCTCTAATGGAAGAACAAATTTCAAACCCTAGAAACAAAATTTCAAGCTTCAAAATAAAAAATTCTCCGAACCCTAGCGTATTATATATCATATTGAAGCTCTCAATGGTACGAAGATTCTGGTCCTATTCGTTTCGACATGCAGTGGATGGTTTCACCAGAAATCGCGGTCAAAGCTCTCAGTTTTGAAAAGCCTAGGAGCTAAATTGCGGTTTTTCGATTTAGGGATAAGTCACGAAATCCATGATATGGGTATTGAAGAGATCGTTCATACGAATCCAACGACGATGTTCGTTTGATTTTTTATTGAGTGGATAGTCGGAATATGGTCATAGAAGGGTTAAAACCTATAATGACCCGCACTTTAGCTGTCAGATAATTAATTTATTTAAATATTAATCATCGGGTTGGCAAGATCGATAACCAAAATTTAATAATATTTATATTTAATTAATATAAATAACTGGATAAAATATTTTCGGAATAATCGGAAATAACAGAATTCAAAATGTTGTGAAAACCGGACAGTTGAAAATATATATATAATTCAGTACATATTGAAATATGTTGATGAATATATTAAATAACGATAGTTGAACGTAAAATATATATAAGAATTAAAATCAAGCCCGAAATGGCACTGCAGTTCGTAAATTGGCGATTCGAACTTCAAACGAATATACAGAAGACGTTTTAAATCGGATTTCTGTGAAACAAGAAACTTACGGAGCTGGTGGAGTATAACTTTCTAGTGGAAGAGAAAAATTAGGATTTCATCATGTAGATTTTGATTTACGTCCAAATCAAATTTTAGAAAAGTCGTTGTGGAGTTCCTTTATAATTTGTAATGGAATTATTTATATTTCGAAAAGGAATTTCAATATAAATCGAATATCGGGTTGACCCAGATTTTAAATATCAAGTTAGAAATTAATACAGGAATATTCTAGAGATGTATGGTATTCCACTAAGAATATATATGATAATATAAATTTATTTATTTTTAATTTAATTACATTTAAATATATTTATATATTTAAATGGGACATCTAGAGCTTTAAAAATAGCCACTTTTGCAAACGAAGTCGGAATTCGACGAAACTAATTTTGTTGGATCCGCAATGTCAAATAGTTGTTAGATTTCCAGGTTCATGATTTTTAGAGTCACTTTGTGGTCGTACGGATTTTTAGAGTGAGAAACAGTCAGTATTTTGACAGTTAAAGGTACGATGTGTGAGCAAACGAAGTTGGAATTCGACGAAGCCAGTTTCATTGGGACCGTAATGTCGAGCTGTAGCTGCATGCCAATTTTTATGATTTTTGGGTATCATATGTGGTCACAGGAATTTTTAGAAGACATAAAAAAGAGCGTTTGGCTCAAATAAATATCTGAATAAATATCTAGATATTTGTGGACCTTATAAATACACCACACTTTACCCTTAAAACCTAATTTCCAATTCTTCATTAGTCAAAACTAAGCCGTCTGTATCTCCTTCAACCTAAAAACCCAAATTGGCGATCAAAGAAAAAACAAAAATAAAACCAATTAAAATCCTATAAATCAAAATATAGGTGTATTTGTGTTTTTGGCACCCTTCTCTTCTATTATGTATCAAATTTGAGATGTTCGGTTCTTGTTCGATGTACTCGAACTTGTACATTGTCCGACCTTTTGATTAGGGTTTAGATTTTTGGGCTCTTGTGGATATCGATTCATGAGTTCGAGTGCGTACGTGTGTTTGGGGTGTCGAGTGGGTGGGGTTGTGCGAAGATTCGGAGGTGAGATAGTTCGGTGTCTTGCTGAAGTTACAGTCGAAGTCGGAGAACCTCGGTGAGATTATGTTGCTCGAGTTCTATAAAATGGAGATGAAGGGGAAGTGCTTTGGACGAGAGGTTTAGTGTTGGTTTCGGTTTGAAATTTCATCAAGGAAGTAAGGAATGGTGGGAGCCTGAACAAATCGAAATGGCTTTGAGGAAAGTGATGAAGTTCGACAGTAATTTGGTAGAGGAAGAAGATTAACGTAGTGGGATGGGTATCATGAAGAGGAAATGGGCCAGGAAATCAGGTTAAGGCCCATGTTTAAATTCAAAATCCAAGTTAATTATTTATTTAAATGCGGGTTAACTTGGAAATGTTATAACTTGGTCTTACGATATCAGATTGACGAACCGTAAGTTGCGTTGGGATCGTATGGACGGACACTACCCAATGGAACTCACTGGGGGTGGATTGGAGTTCGTTTAAATTTATGGAAAAATAAATTGTTTGATTCAAATCAAACAAATAGTTTATCATTCTTTAACGATGAACTGCCAAAGTGAGTAAATCCCACGAACTCTGATCAATTTATAATTTCATATTGTATTTTTAGAACTGTTAAATATTGGCTGATTGACTTTGTGTTGACTGTTTGATTGAACTGCTAGTCAGTTAGTTGAATTTCTATATTGATTCTGTTTAACAGAATATATCATATGGAACTGAAAGTGATGTTAATTTTATTGTGTAACATCTGTGGATGCAGGGAAACAGGTTGGAGGAATCCGACTGGATTCCTCAACAGCTATTTTATTATTTTCATATATTGTGAAATATGACGTGGTTTATAATCTGTTGTTAATTATATGTGCATGGACGATATTTGACATCATGTCTTGATATGTTAAACACCATAACATACCGAAATGCGAAAAAGGGAAATTTTCAAATGGTATTTGAAAATAAAATATTTATAAAATCAAAAGGGTTTTATAAATTAAATGTTTTTAAATGAAATATTTATAAATGAAATATTTATAAATAGAAATCTTTATAGGTGAAATTATATAGAAAGGGGAAATCTTTATAAATGAAATATCTATAAAGAAAAGGGAATATTTATAAAATCATAAGATTTTATAAATGAGATATTTATTGGTTAGATAAATAGGGAATTTTATATGAAGGGAAATCTTTATAAATGGGATATTTATAAAGTGAATTGTTTATTTGGAATAAATAAATTAGATATTTAAAAAGATATTTATTTGTTAAATAAACAGGATAAGATAAAGAGATATTGACTTAGAAAATAAATTAGTGACATTCAGTAGGAAATAAATAAGTTATAAAAAGGGATTGTTTATTTAGAGAATGAATAAGGAAATATTTGTAAACCATTTACAAATAAAATAGAAAGAGAAATATGCGTAAAACATTTACAAATAGGTTATAAAGGATATTAGTTTGTTAAGTAAATGCGATAAGAAAAGGATATTTATTTGTTAAATGAATAGAATAAGATAAAAGGGATATTTGTTTAGAAAACAAATAAGATATTATATATAAGAAATATTTGCTACACATTTGCAAATAGAGTTAAAAAGAAAATATTCGCAAATCATTTGCAAATAGAATAGAGTAGGGAATATTTGCAAACCATTTGAAAATAGAATTTAAGAGGGTAATATTTGTAAACCATTTACAAATAAAGATTTAAAAAGGAAATATGGGTAAAGGCATTTAGAAAACAAATAGATTACAAAGTAAATATTTATCTTTGGATAAAGAGATATATAAGTCTGAACTTATATGAAGAAGTGAACAAGAAAATGGGACATATTAACTTATAAATAATATTTATAAATTAAGTTAAATATTTATCATTTGGATAAATAGAACGTATAAGTCAGGACTTATATAAAGAAGTAAGAGTCGATTTCAACATCGATGTTTGAACTGAATAAGGACAAAGAGTTAATCAGTTAGAGTTAAACCGGTTAAACCAGTTAGAGTTAAACCGATAGAGTTAAATCGAAATAGAGTTATTGAATAGAGTTAAATCGAAGTAGAGTTATTCAAATGGAGTTAATCGAATTTAGTTTAATCGAATCAGAGATATTCGAAGTGAGATAATGGAATAGTAGATACTCGAAGTGAGATAATTGAATCAGAGATATTCGAAGTGAGATAATCGAATCAGAAATATTTGAAGTGAGTTGATCGAATCTATTTATTCGACAGGCGTTAAATCGAATAAGATTTACTCGAAGAAAGAGATTATCGAATATAAGTATTCGAAAGTAAGCAAATCGAATATAAGTTATTCGAATAAGTTATTCGAATAAGAGTTATTCAAATAAGAGTTACAGATTAGAGTTAACCGGATAGGAGTAAATAAATTAGTTGTCGTTATATTATTCAAGTTAGGAAATAAAAGTCATATTAAAGATAATATATTTTGGGTATAGGAGATTATAACACCATTGTTATAATCACGTAAATTAGTAAAAGAAGGGGTTTCGTAAATAGAATCTGAGGGTTCGTAAGGAAGTGTTAAAGAGTTAAAAAGGTGAATCTTATCTATTTCGAGATTTGAAAGGTGGTTCAGTTAAGGTCTGGGAGGTAGCTATACCACAAATTGATCGACTGCGTTTTTAATTAAGAAATGGTTACGGTTCGAGTGTAAAGTGGTTAAGTGGATTTAGTAATTTAGTATTGTGGTTTGAGTCGTCATCGCAATATAATTTTAATCATCTGTTTAAATCCTAATTAAGAAGTTTTGGAAATGTTTTCTAAACGAGAATCAGAAATGTTTTCTGATAATAGAAAATAAGAATTTAGAATATATGGAAACAGGAGATAATTAAATTAATGAAATAAAGAGATAAATGTTGAATGATGATTGATCGATATAATTTCCTCCTAGAAATAATATCGTTGTTTGCACACCTGTTTTTCTTTGATGGTTAAATCACAGACTATCGAAGTTTTGACCATTTTAACGTTGTTAATATGGAGAGACCGGTTGGATTATTATCCAAAGAACCACTCTGTATTGCATAAGCGTTGCGAATCATATAAGCCAAAGAAATTGAAGAAGGAGTAAAGTGCAAGGGCTATTGTATAAGTCTTAGATAATAGTGCCTAAGATGGATGTACTAAATAGTGCCTTCGGTTCATCCTGTTCCTGGATGACTTGTATGGATGAATGTCTGACAGAGTATTTCCAGAAAGTCATGTACATTGATCTCTTCATCCGTACCGAGAGTGGAAGCGGAGAAGGAAACTTCTTTAGCTAACAAGTAATGTACTGTTTTAGACGTCAATTAGTGATTTTCGATGGATTTGACAATGTGGCAATTGATGTGAATCTGATGTGATGATAAACCGTAACCTCAAGCATCATCAACCGGTAAATGAATGAAATCGGGCAGGTAGCATGGCTATGTAGATCGCACCTATTAGGGTGTATAATCACCTGATCTAGAGTTTCATTTACTTCTAAAAATCTATTGTTGATGTTGTCCCATTCGGGAAATGGTTGCTGATCCCAAATGTTGGTGATATACATTCGATACACTCAAGCAAAATGAGTAGTCGGTCATGTGTGGCCGGGTTGCAAGATGTCCTTGTTGAACCCAGTGTATTCCTCTCTAGAGGTACACTAGCGAAAGGTGGTTCCATACCTTGTCATAGTTGGAAATCCATTACCCAATACGTGCTTGCGGTTTTGATTGTACACTATATATGTAGAACGTGAGATGAAAGTGTTTCTGCTAGATGATTATTATATTGTGGTTGATAGACATTATTATAATATCAAAAGGTTTTTGATATAAAGATATTTTGCATTCTAATAAGGGAAAAAACCCGTTTCGTTATACGGCGTGGTCTTATGAGAGATCGTTTACTGTTCGAACTGTTTTAAACTATTTTACTCACACCAGTCCCTTGACTAACCCGGAGTTTATTTTGTTTTGTTTTCCCTAAACTCTTTGGTTCCCAATATTGTAAGGGCAGTCAAGTAGTCAGGATTTTACAGATACTCGATGAGCTGGAGCAGGAGGCTTCAGGATCATATAGCTATAGTTTATTTCCACTGTGTTGAAAGTGTCGTACTTTGATAATGATGTATATTCAAGTACAGATGTATATTTCAAGTTATGTTATATATATTATATGTTATTCATTCCGCTGTGAGGTTCATGTTACTCTGATGTTGTGTTCTTCTTGTTCTTCTATTCTGTGTTTCTATCTTATCTTTCCTCACCCTCTACTTTCTTTCCTTAACTACCAGTATTTTCGGTCCTTGGATGTTCGATATGTGTTGTATATCGGATAACCAAGATCGCATTTTTTTCGGGTCATTACAGTTGGTATCATAGCTTAAGGTTAAGTGAATTACCTTGGTTCGGTGGCATAACTCAGTAGAGATAGGGTTAGTAATACCCTAGATTGATTTGAGTGTATATATATATACGAGTGCGTATTTGTAATTTGATATAAAGTGGTTTTATATTGTGGAGACTCATTGGTTGAGTTGTTTATGGGTTCTGGTCGATCAGTTTGATCCACTGTATTGGTAGGAGTTTATAAACACTCGAATACGATGGGTCGACACGATATGTTTTGAAAAGAGGGTAAATTATAAAAAGTTTACCCAACGTATATCTTGATATAGAGAAGATATATATATATATATATCAAAATTATAATATAGTGGATATATTGGTTGTTATTATAATCAAGTAAGATTATAAATCAAATGGTTATATAAATAACCAATCAGAATTCATATAAGTGAAATACGTGAAATCAGATGACTTAAATCTGAAATTTAAACCAGAAGTTTAATTAAAATTCAGGAAAAATTGGATAAGTGTTTGTAAATGGATTTGGATTAAAAATAAGGAAAATTTAAGATCTTGGTAGATTTTAAATTGTTTTACAAGCAGTGTGAATTATATTTTGAAATAAATTTCAAATTGGAAATGTTTAGAAATGGTTTTATAGTATTGAACTCACTTCGATCGCTGGAAAATAGATTATGATGATGACAGCTGCATCATCAGTATTCATTTTCGAGTTGTAAGTGACGAATTACTACCAGAGATACTATTTTGAATTTGTTTTGGGAAATACAAGTTGTGTTGAAATTCAAAAAGGAAAAATTGTTTTCTGAAAAGAGTAAATTGTTTAAAAAAACTCCCAGGGAAAGACCGTTTGAATTAAAAACAAATTTAACAGAAATTTGTGAAAGCAAATTTGAATTAAAGTAAAGCCAGTAAAGTGGTAACTGAGATTGAATTAGAATGATATCAAGACAAATTGGATTGTGAGATTCAAATTTGAATTGTAATGTGATAATCAAGTTAAGAGTTGGGAATTGAGAAGAAACTCGTGTCGAAATGATATTTGGCTCGGATATAAGCGAATGGTTGTGTTGTGGATAAAAGCAGATTGGAATTTGATTGGGATGACCCTTGTATCTACTGAATTGATAACAGGTGGAAAGGACATAATGATATGCCGACAAAAGGTACAAGTTTACTTTTCTATTGGATATAAGATTTGTGAGCCTAATTGGCATGCCGCTTGGCTATTTGATTTTCTTTTGGGTTGGAGATGGCCTAGAGAGGCGAGTTGGAGTTTGACCTATTAACAAGTACAAAGGAGGTGCTGACGGAAATTTTCGAAAAGTTAAGGCGTTAGAAAATGTGACGACCCCATTTCCCGTACAGACGGAGACAAGGGTAATCTTTGGAATATAACACATAAACAGATAATAGCAGAACAGAAATAAATAAATACACCAGATAATGAACAAGAGAATATACTGGATAAACGAATTTATCAGAGTTACACAGTATACAGGATCATACTTAGTACAAATACAGTTCAACTATACATAAATGTCTACAGCGGAAACAAACAAAATATGTACAATAGGAGCTGAACAGCATAAAAAGAGATAAATAATAGAATCCATCTTCAGCTCTAGTTATCCAGAAAGAACCAGCTAAACCTGAATACAAGGCTGCCCATGTAGAAAAAGGGGCACCCGAGTTTGAAAGTGAAACAAACTACGAGTCAGTCATGGGACTGGTATGAGTAATCTACTCAACACATTTATAATATGGCTAATCACAGGACCACGCCACTTTCGTGGAACGAGTTTACTCCATTGGATTGCCAGTGCTTTAAAAACAAATCTTTCTTTTAAACATCGCAATGCTTTTTATAAAAATGAAGCAATTATAAGACTCAATTCCCATCACACAATGCAACGCAAACCGGAGGATAGAGTTTTACCTTATAATGGCCAGAATATGATTGATACGAATAAAACAGAAGCATTTGATATTATTACTAGTGTTTACATGTTCCAGAAACACTTTCGAATCATAACTATCAATCATAGACGACATGGGTACCATATATCATGTCGCAATATATATATGTATATATACAACCAAAACCGCACGATGTCGTATTTGGAAATTGGATTTCCGCCATGAACCAAGGCAAAAGATAGTCCTTACCGACTTCGAGACTCTCTAGCCCAAGCCTCCAGAACAGCCGCAACTGCCCCTTGGAGCGACAGGGCCGGTCCACACGTAGTGGATTATAGTGCTTGAACAATACGTTTCCCCGCCCTTTGGGGCGTAAATATGCCAACGAATGACTTCATCGGACCCGGATCGTCCGATCAAACCGAGGTGCCTTGCAACAGCAACAACCACATAAATCAAACTCGTTAGGGCGTGTAAAACCACTGACGCCACTTCTAACTAGAAAGAAACGCATGTCCTCCCTGAGGTCCTCTCCCATTTCTGGTTCATACCGGGGTGTGAGGCTTGCGATTACACGTTATACACAAAGCTACGCCATACAGGCGGTGCTTTGATCATCATCACAAGATTTTGCTTTTCAACAGAAGCCCTGATCATTGCATCTTAGCATGCCACACGGGCAATTCACACCGTGCAACCGACAACTATCAATCACACAGAATAAATTCCAATTTCAGACACACTGTCCATTTGCAAGTCCGTTCTGGGTCTGAACGAAACTGGAGGCACTAAATAGCTCGCAAACCCATCGATCACCACATACGTCTGGACGATCACCACTCATTATCCATATTTTGGGATGCCTCCCAATCAGGACCTCGGTTACCATCCAAACAAGGTGAAGATCTCCGGTCTTCGACCACCGTCTTCATCTTCGATTTCTTATCGTCGATTCAGTTATTCAGAATGGGATAAACCCGGTCTTTCTGAGCAACTCACGTATATAATAAACAAGTGCAACACTAACATACACACGCATCATTTCAATTCATTAGTCACTAACCGTCAATCAGTAAGAGAACGATTTCCCAATTATTAACCCCAAAAGCCGAAACCAACATCAGATCAAAATCCAGGAAACCATTCGACTTAGCTAACCTTCAGTTAATTTCTAAATCACATCCATATCGTTTGTAATATTTTATAACGATTTATCGCTATTTTTATTTATTTTAAAATAGCCAATTTATTCAAAACAACGCTTCGTGCCATAACGCGGCCGTGGCGCTGTTTTTCTTCAGATTTTATTTATACATATCTGAAAATCTAACCGTTGGATCTTCACAAAATTTACATCATTAGAAAGATCTTTTCAAAACGAATCCAACGGTTCCAGTTTTGGGAAATTCCGACGGTCGGATCTCCCGGTATTATCGTTTGAAGTTTCGATTTCAAAATACGAACTGCAGCGTCGTTATTCGATTATATATAATTATATATATATATATATATATAATCGATTATGGCGCTGTTTTTCTTCATATTTGAATTAAACATTCTAGACAATCCAACCGTTTGATTTTTACAAAGTTGGTGCCTTTGGAAAGATATTTCCAAAGCGAACCCAACGGTTGCGATTTCAGGAAAATCCGAGGGTCGGATCTCCCGTACTAATCGTTTGAAATCACGGTTTCAAAATACGAACTGCAGCTTCGTTATTCGATATATTTCGATTCTATTTATATATATATATATCGATTCTTCGATTTCAAAGCTATATTCTTTACATACATTTGATAAAAATAAAATTTTTATCTAACTGTCTTCTATTTCAACACTTCACTATATTTAACAATTCTTGTATATAATTAAAATGTGATTTTTATTGTAAAACAATTCATTTCAAAACACGATTATTTTATATAGTTCATATCGATGATAAAATGTGATTCTTATTATAAAACAATTTATTTCAAAATATGAATACCATTCAACACATGAATTTCAATTCAACAAATGAATATCGATTCAACACATGAAGGTTTTCTATAGTTTATATATATAGATAAAAATGAGATTTTTATTATAAAACAATTTATTTCAAAATATGAATATCATTCAACACATGAATTTCAATTCAACGAATGAATATCGATTCAACACATGAAGGTTTTCTATAGTTTATAAATATAGATAAAAATGTGATTTTTATTATAAAACAATTTATTTCAAAATATGAATACGATTCAACACATGAATTTCAATTCAATGGATGAATATCGATTCAACACATGAAGGTTTTCTATAGTTTATACATATAGGTAAAAATGTGATTTTTATATTTAAAACACGAATACCATTCAACACATGAATTTCTATCCAACGAATGAATATCGATTCAACACATTAATGTTTTCTATAGTTTATATATATAGATAAAAATGTGATTTTTATATTTAAAACACAAATACCATTCAACACATGAATTTCTATCCAACGAACGAATATCGACTCAACACATGAAGGCTTTCTATTCAACAAATAAATATAGTTTCAACAAATGAAAATAATTCAAACACATGAATATTATTCAAAATTTCGGTAGCATAACGGAAGGGTAGTTAAAACCGGGAACGTCCCTAGTACGGCTCCTCGCTCTACCTTAAAACCTTGTGGTTTTTGACAATGGGGAATCATGCATCTAGCTCGCACGCAGGCGGCATTTATATATTTATTTCATTTCCACAAACTAATCCTATGTGGTTTCAACCAAATATTTCTCAACCACAAACGGGTATTTTTCAACCACAATCAATAAATATCAACCACAAACAATTCCAGTCAACCGTTCGCTATCAATCAATTTTCACACCAATCACAACCAATAAATATCGTCCATGGTTTGTGGACGAGCGGCGTATATATATATATATATATATATATATATATATATATATATATATTTATTTATTTATTTATATATAGCAATTCACTTCTATTTCAACACATATATGTTGGCTAGCTTTTTGGCCAAGCCACCAAGGTTCACACACAAGAAGAAAATATGAAGTCTCATCCCTCTAGTTCACAAAAAGTCAGATCACAGACGTTCAACCATCCACAGTTCGGATCGCCCCCCTTCGGTTCGCCCTATCGGTTCGCTACGAGCCCATACGAACCGATCCATCCCTGTAAGCTCGTTCCGATCCGATTCCTAAAGATGCAGTGAAGACTTTGACCCATTCTATCATGATCCGAGATGCATGGATCTCGCGACACCTGTCCACAACTGTCATATTGACCAATTCTTCCTCAAGCTATGATCCGATCCGATATTCTCGGGATTTGCGCCACGTGTGACCGCGATCCGCCTGACAGAATCAGCTATAAATAGCCCAGAGATTGGCATTTTTCAGGA
This sequence comes from Allium sativum, assembly GCA_030737875.1. Lineage (NCBI taxonomy): Eukaryota > Viridiplantae > Streptophyta > Magnoliopsida > Asparagales > Amaryllidaceae > Allium > Allium sativum. The sequence goes on along the minus strand of CM060918.1, from coordinate 434,066,735 downwards.
TCTTTTGGCGGTATTGAGTATTGATTCTACCATTACTGTCATACCACTATTTCTTATCAGTTTTATATCGAGATTACTGAGAGAAATCATAATTGTAAGAGTGATTTTGACAGAAGTCATTGGTTGTACTAGCATTCAAATTATAATCAATAGCATATAAAGTGGACGTAGGCTCGTTAACGCCGAACCACTATAAAACTTGTGTGTTCTCTGCTTTTTCCTCATTTTTCAGTTATAATTTTCTATGAATCAGAACAATTTGGGTGTTAGAGCCAAATTTTGATCTAACATTTTGGTGCTTTCACTGAGAATTGAACCTAGGATATTGGATTGTTTCTTTGTTGTTTGGATATTCAAGTTCGAAGAAAACAGTCCTGAAACCTCACTGTTCAGACCTTTGAAGATTTCAATAATACCTGATATCATGGCTGGAAAGAAGTCTAAGGAAGTGCGAGCTTCACAGGCGAGTGAAGCTGCGAATGAAGCGATTGAAGAAAGCGTGCATGAACAGGTCAACGAAAGACCCTCGGATCGCGGAACGAAGATGGCGAACCGAACCGTGGAGGGCGATCTGAACCGAACAGTTAAAGGGGTCGTCACCCAGTCCCACGATAACACCACGAACCCCCCTCCCAATGTTACCACGATCCGATCCCAAGGGGGTGTTGCGAGCCACCGACACCGATCCACCACGATCCGAGGTGATGACCGGATTACAACTCGACCTGGAAAGGAGCCTATGCCTCGCTCTTACCGTCCTGGTCCCTCTGTTCGACCTGGCTAAAGCTCTATGCGCATAAGGGAAAATGTTGACGATCAGTATGACCCCTCTGCTCCAGTTACTGAAGGAGATCTCTCTCGCTTCGTTGAAATGTGGGATAGGCTGTTTGATGATATAGCTGCTCAAAGGCAGGAAAACTCCATTCTGCGACAGAATTTGACTGCTATGGATAGACGTCTGGATGATCTTGTAAGGAAAAGAACGCCTCCTCCAGTCCGTCCGCTCACCCTAGAGTACTCTTCTTCATCGGAGGAATCGCCAAGACCTCCGCAGCGACCGTATGAGCGGGCTGAAAACATAGAGTAGCTCCGATTTGGAACCTTTACATCACGGGAGGAAGAGACACTTGGTGAGGGCCCCTCAAACTGCAACTTGAATAATCATGCCGCAACTCCTAGAGCTCGAGTTGTGAATAATTCTGTTGAGAATAGACCACCTCAGCTCCTCCGCCATGCAAATACTCATAGTAACAGGGGGCAGCAAAGCCCAATCCGAGCTCCGGACTTCGTGGATGTTCCTAGAAGAGAGATCGGAGAATTCCACCGAGCTAGAAGCACTGACCCCGAGCCTCCGATGACCAATGCAAATGTTGCAGCTATGGTCCATCAAATCCTGGCGGATAGCCGTGGACAAAGGAATAAAGACTGGGGAATTGATCGCAGCCACACCCCTTTTTACCGACGACATTCTAGATGTAACATTCCCGATGCGCTTCAACATGCCTCAAATGAACCGTTACGCGGGTAGATCTGATCCAATCCAACATCTAATGAGATATTCTTGGTCAATGACCGCTACCGTAGCTTCCGACGCTATAAAGTGCAAAGCATTTCCTATATTCCTGGAGGATGTAGCGTTATTATGGTTTACTCGCTTACCAGCAAGATCAATTTCCAGTTTCAGGGAATTGAGTGAAAAGTTCGTAGAACAGTTCCGCATTTACGCATAAAGGTCGAAAAGTGTGATTGACCTGTTCCTTGTCAAACAATGACCAGGTGAGAGTTTGATGGGGTATCTGGATCGTTTCAACCTAGCCGCCATCGAAGTGAAGGATCCACATGAGCCGACCGTTGTGGCAGCCCTAATAGATGGGGTAGATAAAGATACTGAATTTGGGAGATATCTGGCCGGTAAAACACCTCATACTAGAGAATTGTTTTACGAGAAAGAAAACGTACGCTTACGTCAGGAGGTGGTATATGCTAACCGGGAGATGAAAAAGGCAAATAAGGAGGAAATCCAAAGTAATGTCGCCATCAAGCAAACCGGAGATAGCTCGGGAAAGGTTGAAGTTAACTTTGGAAACCGAAACCAGGGTGGCGGCCGCCAATCAGGAAACAATGGTAACAACAGTAATGGCAATAATCGGAAGAGAAATCGGGGGAACGATTCCCAGAGAAGGACCCGTCCCAGGTCTTTCGAAAGTTATACGTCAATAAATGATACTTTGGAGAATATATTCATCGACTCGTACAACGTTCTCCAACATAAAAGGCCTCCTCCAAGAGATTCGACGGAGACAGAACGTGAGACGGGGAAGTTTTGTCTCTTCTATCAGACTCATGGCCACTCTACAAATGAATGCCGTCATCTGAGAGACGTAGTTGAGAGGTTGCTCCAAGACGGGAAGTTGGATGAGTACCGGGTGACTCCTAGAGACAGGGGGCAAGCTACTCAGACCCCGAACCAAAACCAGAATCAACCTACTGCCAGGCCAACTATCTAGCAAAAAGGAAAGGATCTTGTTATCAATACCATAATCGGAGGGCTTCACCTAGCCGGGCATAGTTTCAGGGCGATGGACCAGTACGAAAACGCAGCAAAGCATCATCTCGAGGCAGAAGATTGCAGCAAACCTGAAGACAATGTCTCGGTAAAACAACAAAAGATGATGTCGGACGATGTCACTTTCCGCAACCGAGAGAGTATTGGAGTCCACGTACCGACCGAAGATCCATTTGTAATAACAGTTCCTATTGGCCCGGCCACTGTCCATAAAGTTTTAGTGGATAACGGGAGTTAAGTCAACACTCTATTCAAAAAGACGTTTGATTTAATGAACCTTGAATTGAAAGATTTAAAGCCATGTGAAGGATGGATCCGTGGATTTAACGGGGCTTCAACTACTCCAATGGGATATGTAGAACTACCGATGACACCTGGGGAAGGAGAACGCCCGAGAGTGAGAATTCTTCCCTTCGTAGTTTTGGATATTGAATCGCCTTATAATGCCTTCTTGGGCCGACCGGCCCTAGCAAAGTTTAGAGCTTGTATAACCCCCTGGTGCTTGTTACTGAAGTTTCCTACGGAACTGGTGTTGGCATAGTCCGAGGAGATCAGGTTACTGCATGTGCATGTTACATTGCAGAGCTAAAGCTACTCCGTAAAGGAAAAGATATTGAGATTAAAGACACTTCTTCCCCTACGAGGGAGGAGACGTCATAGCAATTCAAGAAAATCACTATAGGTGAGTCGCCCAGAGAACTGCCCGAGGATATAGATCCCAGAGAGGACGAAGAGACTTGGGGCAGAATGGCGGCTCCCAACGAAATGACTGTGGATGTACCAATCGATGATACTGACCCAGAGTAGGTCCTGAAGATTGGATCCCAGTTGGATCCAGTTCGAGCTAAAGAACTAACGGATTTCCCGAAAGATAACTTGGATGTATTTGCTTGGACCCACGCGGACATGTGTGGGATATCTCCATCAATCATGAACCATTCATTGAACATTAACTCAAAGCACCCCCTTGTAAAACAAAAAAGCGAATGTTGGGCCCAGAGAGGTCCGCAGCCTTGAAAGAAGAAGTTGAAAAGTTAAGGAGTAACGGGATCATCAGAGACTCAACCTACCTAGATTGGATTTCAAATCCAGTTTTGGTAAAGAAGGCCAATGGAAAGTGGAGTACATGTATTGATTTTTCGGATTTGAATAAAGCCTGCCCAAAAGATAGCTTTCTGTTACCCAGAATTGATCAGTTGGTAGATTCAACGGCAGGTCATGAGCTTCTCTCTTTCGTGGATGCTTATTCAGGATATAACCAGATTCCTATGCATGTTCCAGATCAAGAACACACTAGCTTCATTACTGATCTGGGATTATACTGCTACATGGTAATGCCTTTTGGTTTGAAGAACGCAAGCGCTACATATCAACGGTTAGTGAACAGAATGTTCTATAACCAGATTAGGAAAACGATGGAGGTGTATGTTGACGACATGTTGATTAAGTCCAGACAATCGTCCGATCACACTACAAACTTGGCAGAGATGTTTGGTATTCTTCAAAAGTATGGGATGAAACTCAACCCAACGAAATGCTCATTTGGAGTTGCATACGGGAAATTCTTGGGATTCATTGTCAGCTCGCGCGGGATTGAAATTAATCCAGACCAGATTGCAGCAATCAAAGACATTCAGGAGCCTAGACAAATCAAAGATGTGTAGAGCCTTGCGGGGAAAGTAGCGGCATTAAGCAGATTCATCTCTAGAGCGACAGACAAATGCATTCCATTCTTTGAATTGATAAAGTGACGAAAACGCAATTTTAATTGGACCCCTGATTGCATTGAAGAATTTCAGAACCTGCTGAATCATCTGGAGAGACCTCCGATACTGTCTAAGCCGGTGGATCACGAGGATTTATTCATGTACTTAGCAGTGTCGTCCCACGCGATCAGCTCAGCGTTAGTGAGGGAAGAAGACAAGGTTCAAAGGCCAGTGTACTACGTGAGTAAAAAATTGGCGGCAGCTGAACGCAATTATCCAAGGATCGAAAAACTGGCGTATAGTTTATTGATTGCATCTAGGAAACTTCGACATTATTTCCAAGCCCATCCTATCACCGTGTACACAGATCATTCTCTCAAGCAAGTTCTAAAGAGACCAGAAGCTTTTGGAAGGTTTCTCAAGTGGAACAACGAACTGAGTCAATTTGATTTAAATTTTCATCCCTGACGGTCAATACGGGGGCAAGTGCTGGCAGATTTCATAGCAGAATTTACTACCTCGGAGGACGACATGGTAAACGAAGAGACTGACCCACCAAAGTTACTTCTCGATCCTAGTGCATGGAAATTGTATATTGATGGTGTTAGGCATGATAAACGATCTGGTGCTGGAGTGGTGTTTGAAACTCCTGAGAAAAGATTTATATCCTATGCTATCCGGTTGGAATTTCACGCCACTAGCAACGACTCCGAATATGATGCCCTGATAGCCGGGTTGAGGATCGCAAAGGAATTAAAGACCGCGAAGCTGGACATATTCTGCGACTCCAAGTTGGTTGTAAATCAGGTTTCTGGGAAATTTCGAGCTAAGAGCCCAAGATTGATTTCGTATTTGGAGAAAGTAAAGGAGTTGCTGATAGGTTTTGATCACTACGGTATCTCTCATTTTCCGCAGTCAGAGAACCAACAGGCAGATAAATTAGCCAAGATGGCTAGTTCCGACGATCCTGAAAAGATCAGGCTAGCCCCAGTTGAAGTGCTTCGGTTCCTTAGTATAGATCAGATGGGAATTGATCTGGTACTAGAAACTGAGCCAGAAAGGGAATCATGGATGACCCCACTAAAGAATTTCCTAATGAAAGGAACGCTTCCGACCAAGAAGAGCGAGAGGCGTAAAGTAATTCGTAAAGCTTCCCGATATGTTCTGCAAGATGGAGTCCTGTATAGATAGGGATTTTCGATGCCTCTCCTTCGGTGTATAGCCCATGAAGACATCAAATGTGTACTGCTGGAAGTGAACGAAGGTGAATGTGGCGATCACACTGGAGGACAAACTCTGGCAAAAAAGGTGTTGCGGTATGGTTTTTTCTGGCCTACCATAGACAAAGACGCGACAAAGTACGCGCGACATTGTGATGCTTGCCAAAGATTTTCAAGGATTCCCAGGGCACCTCCCGGTCAGTTAAAAACAATGACAAGTCTGTGGCCTTTCTCTATGTGGGGAATTGATATCATTGGAACCCTCACTATAGCAAAAGGAGGAGCAAAGTTCGCCATTGTAGCTGTAGACTACTTCACCAAGTGGGTTGAGGCCGAACCGTTGACTGCAATTACAACCAAGCGACTGATCAATTTCATTGTTAGGAACATTATTTGCCGGTTCGGGATTCCGAAGATTGTTGTAACTGACAATGGAACCCAATTTGACAACAGCAAATTCAGGAACTTCTGCCAGAAATAACACATTGAGAAACGGTACACCTCTGTGGCACATCCGCGGTCGAACGGACAGATCGAAGCAGCAAATAAATTGATTAAGTCAATTATCAAAAGAAGATTGAATCGGGCCAAAGCTATGTGGGTCGATGAGTTACCCTTGGCATTATGGGCCTATAGGACGGCATATAAATCGGCAACAGACCATACCCCCTTCTCCCTTGTTTTTGGAGCGGAAGCGGTCATCCCGGTTGAGCTCAAAGTGCCATCTCACCGAGTTACTTATTACGATCCGATGACTAATAACAAGTTGCTCTTTGAATCCCTAGATTCAATAGAAGAGAAGAGGGATGAAGAAGACTTGCGTGCCTTGAGACAAAAGCAACATGTCGCTCGATACTACAACAAAAGGGTTCGAGCCCGAACCTTTGAACCCGGAGACTTGGTTCTGAAGCGTGTCTTTCCACCCCCAACTCATATGGGTGCGAAGTGGAAAGGACCGTACTCCATTCTAAGAAAGCTTGATAATGGAACCTTCAATCTGGCTACAGTGGATGGAGAAGAAATCCCCAGAGTGTGGAATGCCCAACATTTGCGGCCTTATCTGACATAAAGATGTCGGATTTATTCTTTTGTTTCATAGGACCATGTAAAAGGCACGACTTGCCTAGAATAGTCCAATTTTTTAAGCAAAATATTGTAAAGTGGACGTAGGTTACGATTTGACCGAACCACTATAAAAATACCGTATGTCGTTTACCTTTATTGCACTATTATTTATCCATTTTTCTATCTTTATGAAATTTGCTGTGAACTATGCGGCAATCACAGGAACATGTGACTCCAGGTGCCTTCCATCAAAATGGAGAGCAGTCCGCAGCTAGAACTTTAAAGGTACAATAGAGTGAATCACGTCATTGACAGAACTCTAACCTTGGCGACTGCCAGGAGAGTATAAAAGCGTCCATGATTGAGCGCTGAGAAAGAGCTCTTACCCCGCTGAAGGATCGAGGGGCGACTGAATAGCCGAGCTCGAACTCTAACCTTGACGACCGCCAGGAGAGTATAAAGGCGTCTACGATTAAGCGCTGAGAAAGAGCTCTTACCCCGCTGAAGGATCGGGGGGCGACTGAACAGCCGAGCTCGAATTCTAACCTTGGACACCGCCAGGAGAGTATAAAGGCGTCTACGATTAAGCGCTGAGAAAGAGCTCTTACCCCGCTGAAGGATCGGGGGGCGAATGAACAGCCGAGCTCGAGCTCTAACCTTGGCGACCGCCAGGAGAGTATAAAAACATCTGCGATTAAGCGCTGACAAGGATGCTAGAGACTCAGCATCCCCAGAATTCCTGCCATGTTAAAGGATCGATGAGCAGATCATGATATGAGTTCGAACTTTAACCCGCTGATGGATCGGGAAAGTATAGAGGCACCAGAGATTCGGCGCCTCAAGGACTATAATTCTACTAAAAAATTCCAAGTCCCCCGTATTCAAATATAGGGGGCAACAAGCATATAAATTGCTAAATTCTTTCTGTTGCTTGAATGATTTGTGATATAATTTTTGTTTGGTTGTAGCCAAATGACTTGTGACTAAATATGAAGAGTTTATTGACTGCAGGTACACGATGACGCAAAAGAAATAAATTTTCATTCATAAACTGTAAACCTACAAGATAAAGAGGAACCTAAAAAAAGTGAAGGCCATTCTCACAATTACATTTCATGGCCAGTGGAAAGCCTAAAAATCCTGAGGACAAAATATGAACTGATATTTGCATCCTACTTATGCTGGGGGAAGGGGGCTATGTAGGCTTCTTGCTCTTTTTCTGCTTCCCCGACTCCTCCTTGTCAACATCCGAACGACCACCTTTTCTCCTCTTCCTCTTATCAACAAGAGGATCCGGTGAAGAACTAGAAGATTGAGAGGCAAGATGTGAAGTTATTGATTGGGAGGAAAATCTTACGACCAACCCAGTTTTGGGGTCGATCTCGGAAATAGGGGCACATATACTGGATCCTGTCCCCCTCTCATAAGGAGCAACTGCTCCTCCTCTTCGGCCGGTTGTTCAGCCATGGTTTCCTCATCATCGCCACTGCTTTCTTTGGTAATGGCGACTTCCTCTTCATCGCCATCGTGGCGTCCGTCCATGTCTCTCAAAGCCTCGATGGGTTCAGCATCTGGGGGGACGTCAGCACCAGCACTTGGCAGGATGTCAATCTTCTCTGCCTCTTCCTTCTTTTCAGAATCCTTGTCAAATGGCCCGCCACCTGTATCAAGAGAAACAAATGTTATTTTGGGAGAGAATGCGGTTTGCTCAGTTGATTGCCCGATAAGACGACGACAAGTGACAATTGCTTTGGCAAGTTGCGGAGAAAATAAAGAGATACCTTCCGCCGATCCTCCATCCTAGCTAGCAGTAGAACCCCCGACAGCTGGAGGAGTTGGACCTAGAGGAATCAATGGATAATCTATATTATATTCCTCAATTTCGGAGGCCTCGGGCTCAACATCTGTGCTCGGGCCTTCTTCCATTTTTTCTTTGCCCTTCGCCTGAGTTTTCTCTTTTTCAATTTCTTCTTGGAGTAGGCGTCTGCCTTTCTCTAAATCCTCAGGTTCGTTATCCCTAAGAATGGTCCGCATCAACTCATTGTCATCAATCTCATCAACTCCTAATTGCTATTTCTTGCTCTCAACGATTGCATCCCATATGTTGGCTAGAGTGACATGGTAGTCTAGGATCCAGGAGATGTTACGGGTCTTGATGACCTGACCAAGGAAGTCGAACAACATTTCTTCAAATACTTCGATCTCCTTCCCTCTCTCGAGGAGCTTTTCATTAGAAACAGTAGCCATTTCAATGGCACTCTCCACATTATTTTCAGCAAGAATAGCGCGCTTCTCTGCACGCGCGAGTTGATCATTTAGGACCGCCTTCTCCTTTTCGGCCAGAGCTAAGCTATCTTTCAAACTTGCCTTTTCTTTCTCCCAAACAGATCTTTCGGACTCGAAATGATCCTGTGCTGTTTTCAGTTCGGTGTTGGCCACCCTGAGATCTTCCACCTCTTTCTTCAATAACGCTCGTTCTTTGCTGTTGGAATCGAGCTCATTATGAAAACGTTGCCTAGCCTCTTCCAGCTCTGTTTTGTAAGTTTTAGCATCTCGTTGAGCCAAGGCAAGAAAAGATTGTGCATCCTCTAAGTCCTTCTCCATTTTTGCCCTGGCCCTTTCATTGTTATCTATCTTCACTTTGGACCTATGCGCTTCCATCTCAAGCGTTCGGATGACGTCTGAAAGATTGACAGCATGTTTCTTCATCACCTCATACTGCTTGGCTACATGGCAAATATGCCCGATGACTTCAGTATCCCAGTTCCTAGGGACTGCTTCCAAGGCTGGAACAAACATCATCCTTTCGAAGAAGATATCGGGGAATTGTTCTCGCAACTTTTCCAGCTTGGCCTGAGTCTCAGGACCATGGATATAATCTTGTGACCCGGGGGCACTCAAACTTTGTTGGTTGGAAGGGACAATGTCAATTTTCTCCCTCTCAGAATCCTTGTTGGGATCCTTGATTTTATCCTTAGGCTCATGGCGCTTTTTGGATGATCTGCTGTGAGAGGGTGCACTCTTCGGAGGGGATAAATCTTTGGGAAGTTGTTTTCCCCCTGTAGGTGGCACCGGATGGCTGGGAGGCTTTCCAGAGGTTTTTTTAGACGGAGATCTGGACTGTGAAGAAGTAGGCTTATGAGAATCCTGGGGCCAATGACTATCTCCCCCTCGGTTGCTGCTATGAGCCCGCTCTGGATATGGATGAAGACTAGGTGTGCCTTCACGAAGAGAACGATAGGAATAAGATCGTTTGCGAGACATCTTTCCTGCAAAAGAAACAAGTACATATTAAAACCTTGAATATTGTTGATATAAAAGTGTGGGGTCAGACAGTGCATGTGATTTGTGCATCCCATATAATTCCCCCTAACAGACCACGGCCCGAAGTCAGGCCCATCTGAGTAGTCTCTCGTTCTCCAACTGGAAAAGTTGTTTCCTTAGAAACAGGGAAAAATGGATCCCCTTCGAAGTCTCCCTGTGTATATACATCATCAGGTAAAGGAATCTTGCCCAGTTCTTTAAATAACTGCTCCTCTGCTAAATCATCGGGAGCAGCAGGTTCAGCCGGTAGAGAGGCCCTTGAGGGGAAACCCCCCGGAGAGACTGGGATTTCCTTAGACTCGTCAGAACGGGCCTCGTCTCCTTTATATACATTTAGATCTTCGTCGTCCTGGATGATTATCGGCGAAGGACTCTTACGAAATTTAGTGGTTTCTGCTGCCCGTGACGTTCCTTCTCCCTCAGTCGGGGGCACGTAATTGTAGTGTTTTCCGCTCGCACCAAGTCCAAACCTTATATCTAGAAGGCGGTGCTTGTGAAGATTCTCGTCAGTAATACATTTCTTGATCTTTAGGAAGTCGGATTTGCTTTGCAGAAGAAGGGACAGTTGATTATTGTACACCGAGCCTTCCGTCTTTGGAAAGGCATGATCTGCTTAGAGAAAAGAAGCATGTTAGCGCTTCGATTTCTTAAACAAGTTATTCATTTAAAGGTTTAAAATTTACTTGATTTAAGCCATCTTCTTGAACACCCAGCCTGTCTCTTTATATAGAACCAATCGGCCTTGGGATCCCCTATGTTGTTGTACCCGTCAGACAAAACCTTCCTATTTGCTACCGATTCGAAGAAAGAAAAATTTGGGATTGTCGTGGAGCAATGCTTGAAAAGGTAAAAAAAATTCAAATCTTTAAACGTGAGCTCAGTTTGCAGGATTTCCGCATATGCTATGTACAGGGTGTATAGGACTGCGTAAGCATTGGGATGAAGCTGCATTGGAGCAATACCCAATCGTTTTAGGGTCTCAATGACGTTTGGAGGAAATGGAGGAATAGCGCCTACCCAGCACATAAGTCGGCTAACTGTCATATACCCCTCCGGAGTCAAATGAGGTCTATCTTCGCTGCCAGGTGTCCTCACATCATCCTAGGGGATCCCGTGTCTCATGAAAATTCTCTTAAGCTTTATGTCATCAAGTTTGGAAGCTAAAGAGTCAGTGAATTTCTCTATTTCTATTGCACCAGGAATTTCGTCGGGAGCTCGGTCGTCTACTTCGGACTCCTCATCAAGCGAGGTACTCTCGGACGGATCCGATTTTGTTTCTACCTCATATTCGGATCCAGAATCCGCACCCTCTTGATTAATTGGAAGAACCTCGGGGTTGTGGTGCTTATACACCTCGGGATCCGTCTTTGTATCAGATCTTGAAGGGGAACGATTATCCGACATTACTGTTTAGGCGAGTAAACATGAGAAATAAGAATATAATTACCCGTCCCCCGTGTGTGCAAGTGCAAGTGTGTGCCTGTGCACGTCTTAAAGAAAAAAACGTAAAGGTTATCAAGATCATCAAAGTATTAGTCGTCATATGCGGTCAAGTTATGCATTTGGTCATTCCAGAAAGTCCGCCTTGAAGGCTCTAACCTAACTGTGCATTGATGTACTGGAATTAAGTTGCGCGGCTAATTTTACAAGTTCGTTGGATCGTTCATTATTTGGTTCGTGATACCCTTTCGGATCGCGAGTTGGGGATTGGATCGTGGCGTGTTCCTGGATTCGCGAGGCAAGTATGGATCTGCAGCGGAAGCGCTAACTCATGGGAGTGTATCGGTTCGGATCGCCATGAGCTCATAGCGAACCGTGCTCCTGTCATCACCGCGATCCGCCACCTGCTCCTCATTTTTCCCTTTTGACTTTCACCACGATTCGCTCCCAGATCTCGGACACGATCCGATCCAATAGCTGAATCCATACTTCATCATTATCTCCTCTCCGGTGGCCTCGCACATGAACCGAACCAACCATCCCTTTCCCTTCCTTCACCTTCTTCTTCTTCTTCCCCTCAAGCGACTGAAACCTATCAGCCATGGCGTCTCCACGACCTCCAACACCTCAAAAACCATCAAATTCCGCCCTTTCCTTCCTCAAATCAGCAAAAAACTCAGAGAAAATGAGGGAGAGAGTTTTAATGAGATTACCTTTCTTAAAAATGGAGAAAACGAGTAAGTATTGGCTCGAAGAACGAAGATTGGGGTCTGAATCGGAAAGAGAGGCGGTAGCAAAGGAAAAAGAAGGGGAAGAATGGAGTGGGTTTGGGTTTATATAGCCAAATTCGTGACCGTTAGTCTCCCCGTTTTTGTCTTATACGAACCGTGGGCTTCGGTGGATCGCGGACATAAGCCCACCGGGCCCAGCAAAGAAGAAAAGGCCGATACCTGGGTCAGTTCGCTACGAAGGATGGCCCACCATGCATAAAGCCCACACGAATGTTGTAATGAAACGAGCACCTCGTATCGCTGGACCGTGACAAGGGGCGCTCCCATGAATCGCGAAAGGCTGGGGCGATCCGAACCATCGAGCAATGTACCGAAGTGAAAATTCAGAAATGTCTCCAAAAAATTCCAGAGATAAGAATTATCTAGAAAGCAGGGAAATGATTGAAGACTTAACCAATAATTATAATTGTCAAAGGATACGACTCTTTGAAGAAACATGACATTTCAGATGGACGTGACCATTGATTTGCATTTCCATATGAAGAGACGTCCCAGCAGCTTCGAAGCATGTTCCATTCTCGATAAAACATACTTCAAGGGGGCAAAATGTTGTCTAGCTTTTTGACCAAGCCACCAAGGTTCACACACAAGAAGAAAATATGAAGTCTCATCCCTCTAGTTCACGAAAAGTCAGATCACAGACGTTCAACCATCCACAGTTCGGATCGCCCACCTACGGTTCGCCCTATCGGTTCACTACGAGCCCATACGAACCGATCCATCCCTGTAAGCTCGTTCCGATCCGATTCCTAAAGATGCAGTGAAGACTTTGACCCATTCTATCACGATCCGAGATGCATGGATCTTGCGACACCTGTCCACAACTGTCATATTGACCAATTCTTCCTCAAGCTACGATCCGATCCGATATTCTCGGGATTTGCGACACGTGTGACAGCGATCTGCCTGACAGAATCAGCTATAATTAGCCCAGAGATTGGCATTTTTCAGGATCTTTTGGCAGTATTGAGTATTGATTCTACCATTACTGTCATACCATTATTTCTTATCAGTTTTATTTCAAGATTACTGGGAGAAATCATAATTGTAAGAGTGATTTTGAGAGAAATCGTTGGTTGTACTAGCATTCAAAGTATAATCAATAGCATATAAAGTGGACGTAGGCTCGTTAACGCCGAACCACTATAAACCTTGTGTGTTCTCTACTTTTTCCTCATTTTTCAGTTATAATTTTCTACGAATCAGAACAATTTGGGTGTTAGAGCCAAATTTTGATCTAACAATATATAATTTTTACAATGCATATATAACTTATACATCGAACGTACAACTTATACAACGCTTATACAAGAGCTGTACAACGCTTATATAACTCATACATCGACAATATAATTTATACACCGTCGTTTTCCATATCTTTTATAAATTAGAAATCTCATATTGGGTTCCACTCCACCAAAAATAGCAGAAGGCTCAGAAAAATATGCGGTCTCTTATAGAAGGTAGAAGATGTCCACACGAGTTCACTGTCTCTTGTTTCACTGAATTTCGTCAATACATGAAAAAGATATGATTTTTCAAAGTTTGCAACGGTTTAAAGGTGTTAAAACTATTGAAAATAAATATAGCCGTACCTCAGCTATTTCGTTCAAAACTAGGTTTGGATTTTCCTTCGAATCCGCGGAGCTATTCATCGATCAGCCCTCACAGCGTCGAAGGGGGAGGAGAGGCGCGCTGGCGCCTGGAGGGTGGAGGCGTCCGATCGCCTGTAGCAGGCGGGGCGGCGGCGAAAACACCCAAACTTCCTGAGCTCAATTCTCACTCCACAGGCCACGAAAAATTCCAAACATTATATGGATTTGAAGATCTCGAGGAGCTCTACAAAATCTTCAACTGGAGGAGGGGCTAATTTTGCGTCGATTGATCGGAAAGTGATGAACGTGTTTCCGTCATTCGTCGCGATAATTGGGGGAGAGAGAATATGTTTTCTGACCAACGATTTTTTTTTATATTTTAAAATCTCTAAAATACCCTCTTCAACCCATGAACACCAATCCAAACCCAACGACTGTCATCCCTAGCGTTTTACCCCCATTCCAAACACAATGGAATATGTTTCGTAGGCCTGTTCGACTGTTTCAGTCAGTTTTCCTTCAAATTAAAATATATAACATTCAATATTTAGTTTGAACGTACATTTCAATTTACCAGGGCCACAAACAAATTTGGAAAATTCCATAAAAATAAATCTAGCTATATTTTGACGATACAGTCCTAACAAAACTAGTTTCGTTGAATTCTGAGACCGTTGGCAAAAAGACCCATTTCTGGTCGATCCAATTTAACTGTAATTGACCAAAACACGTTTTCCTTTGCCACGCTCACATACTAGCATCAAAAATTATGAAATTTGAAACCTAGCAATAACTTCACATCCCGGATCCAACAAAAGTGGTTTCGTCTAATTCCGAGGTCGTTTGCAAAATGGCCAATTTCACGGGCTATATAAATTCCATAGCGACCTTTCTGAAAATTCATTTGGCCATAACTTTTGTTTTCCGCTATGAAACATTGATTTTTCAGATTCGCTAGAAAGGTATTCACTAACAGATTTAAATATTTTTGGTTTCACTCAAATCCGTTTTGTTTTGCACCCGGTACAGTCCGACAAAGTTTGAATTCAATTTTTGAAACTGCAGCACCTTTTCAGGCCTTGTTTATAATTAAAATTAATCATATTCGTTTTCAAACGTCGATTCAAATTCACTTTTCATTGCTATTATTTTAAATATTTATTTTAAATATTTAAAATTCATTATTTTAGCCAATTTAAAAAATTTAAATTGGTTCAGATTTTCTGGGTCGTTACAACTCCCCCACTTAAGACTTTTCGTCCCCGAAATGGAACAAAGTCGAAAGTGGTTTGATTAATCAACTTTACGTTCAAGCTGGCTTCCATTCTCCAACTTTTCAGTTTCTGAGAATTTACAAATTCTTCAAAAATTTGGCTAACACCCGAAATTTTCGAAAAATTTCGCCATAACCTCCTTTGTACGGGGAGAGGTTTGGAAATTTATTGGGCCGTATTAGGTACCCAATAAATCCTAATAAGCATACACATATTTATAGTGATATATTTTGGTGTTTACAGGGGAGCGTGTATTGATAATAACTCCAGAGAATAAATTCTCGTCACCCTGCAAAGCCTGAGGGAGTGTGTATTTTAAATGCTCCTGAGGATAAATCCTCATCACCTCGTCCCGTGTGGGAAATAAATAGTCCATGTGCCATATCTAATAACTAGAGAGACGTGATTATTGTCAACTCCAGACCCGTGTGGGGTTTTTATTAATCTGGCAATTTTATCGTTACAATTTAAATAGTCCATATCAGTCATTAGTTCAACCTATAAAATATAGTCATCGCCATACAAGCCTCTCGCTCATATGGTAAATCTTCCACCTCGTCACACAAGCTCCAAATGCTTATGTGGTATATGATGAAGTATGCCTATCTTCAGAAGTATGCCATGTAATGTAGATCAAAATTAATTGCTACTACCCTATGGCGATATTTATTTTTACACATAGAATTACCAGCACTCCGCATCCAATGGCATTCACAGGAGTTGATATAATAATATTTCGCATCCAACTCATTAAGGTTTACCTATTTGTCGGGCACACAAATAAAATCTTTACTCAACAGCTATCCATTTACCTGTTCAAACATATATAATGCACATGTATATATTCCTATCTATTTTCTAATCAGTTCAATGTGTGATTTAAATGAATAAATTCTACCATTATTCTAATTATTGATTAAATTAACTATCGTTTCAATAATTCAATTAATCAAATTTTCAATCACACAACACAAACAACCATCAAACTGTTTTTAACTTTTCAAAAATATACTAATCAATTTCTATACTCATTTAAAATCATTCAGACTATAGAATTAAAAGTACACATCCATTGAAAGAAAATAACAATAGAGTAGAGAACTAATTAGTAATGCAAAGTACGGTAAATGTACCTTGCACCGGAGTCAATCAGAGATATCCACTCGGCATCTAGGATAGGCTTTCTGAATGCTCTCCTCAGTTTCCCAAGTCAAATCCCGTGGATCTCCACTCCATTGCACTTTGACTAAGTGAACCTTCTTGTTCCTCAGCTCTTTGGTTTCTTTGTCGATAATCTTGAGCGGCTCTCTTCTCGCAGCTAATTCTGGAGTAATTTCAATATCCTGTTGAGCTGCTTCTTCCACGATCAAGTCTGGATCATGAACGTGCTTTCGAAGTTGAGATATGTGAAATACGTCATGAACTCCAGGCAATCAATCAGACAATTTAACCCTATAAGCGAGAGTTCCAATCCGTTCCAGAATAGGAAACGCACCAATGAATTTGGGCGCCAACTTCCCAGTTTTACCGAACAGGATAACTCCTCTCATCGGCGATACTTTCAAATATACATAGTCGCCAACAGCAAAGGATATATCTCTTCTTCTCCTATCGGCATAGCTCATTTGTCGGCTTTGTGCGGCGAGTAATCGCTTCTTAATAAAATCGACTTTGTCGGCAGCTTCTCGGATCATATCAGGGCCCAACACAAGTCTATTACCGGGTTCAACCCAACAAGCAGGAGATCGGCACGGTCTACCATATAGTGCTTCGAGTGGCGACATTGTCAGGCTTACCTGGTAGCTGTTATTATATCAGAATTCAGCCAAATGCAGATGGTCTTCCCATGATCCACCAAAATCTAGAACACAAGCCCGTAATAGATCTTCTAAAATACGATTCACC
This sequence comes from Allium sativum, assembly GCA_030737875.1. Classification (NCBI taxonomy): domain Eukaryota; kingdom Viridiplantae; phylum Streptophyta; class Magnoliopsida; order Asparagales; family Amaryllidaceae; genus Allium; species Allium sativum. Next base: position 434,049,849 of record CM060918.1, on the reverse strand, counting down.
CTCTCAGTTTGACCATCTGTCTGAGGATGATAAGCGGTGCTTAGATTCATCTTTGTTCCCAGTTGTACTTGAAACGCCTTCCAGAATTTGCTAGTAAATATTGTATCTCTATCACTGACTATACTGAGCGGCACTCCATGTAGCCTAACAATTTCCTTGAAGTAAATCTGCGCCATACGCTGAGCAGTTCTGTTTGATCTGACAGGTATGAAATGGGCGGTCTTCGTGAAGCGTTCTACGATCACCCAAATACTGTCATTCCCTTTTCTGGTTCTGGGCAAACCATCTATGAAGTCCGTGGAAATATGTTCCCACTTCCAGCCAGGAACGTCTAGCTATTGCAATAACCCAGCCAGCTTCTGTTGGTCGCTTTTGACTAGCTAGCAAGTAGGGCATCGGCTAACATATAAAGAAATGTCCCTCTTCATCGACTTCCACCAGAAAGTGCGTTTGATGTCATTATACATTTTGCTTACTCCCGGATGGATATTAAGTTTTGACTTGTGGCATTCATCCAGTACTTCCTTTCGAAGCTCAGGAATGTTAGGGACACAGATTCGACCTTTGAGCCTTAGAATCCCATAATTATCAACTTGAAAACTCGAGGGTTCGCCTTGTTGAATTTACTCTCTGATCTTCTGAATAAAGTGATCATCCTTCTGAAGAGCAGATATTTTATCTCTCAACGAAGTCGTGATAATAAAACTGGCGATCATTTCATTCTTTCGGCTTAACGCATCGGCCACGACATTGGCTTTCCCTGGAGTGTATATAATTTCAAAGTCATATGCTGCAAGAAACTCCAGCCAACGTTGCTGCCTCAGATTCAAGTCCTTCTGGGTGAATAGATACTTTAGCGACTGGTGATCTGTAAACAGTTCAAATCTCTCACCCAGAAGATAGTGTCTTCAGATTTTCAAGGCGAATACTATAGCCAATAAATCAAGATCATGAGTTACGTAGTTTTTCTCATGAGGGTTCAGCTGACGGATAGTATAAGCAATCACTTGACCTCTTTGCATTAACACTGCGCTAAGGCCTTCTCTAGAAGCGTCTGTCCAGACTTTTAAATCCTGATTGCCGTCGATGATGGTTAACACCGGAGCTTTCGTTAACCTTAACTTAAGATCTTCAAAAGCCTCTTCACTTTCTGGAGTCCATTTGAATTTTGAGTGCTTCTTTTTAAGCTTCGTTAAGTGACCAGATCTCTTCGAAAAGTTTTTAACGAACTTCCGGTAATAGCTAGCCAATCCGAGAAAACTGCGGACTTCTATAGGAGTACTGGGCTGTTTCCAGTTTTGAATAGTTGTGATTTTACTTGGATCCACAGCAATTCCTTCTTTAGATATGACGTGGCCAAGAAATTTGACTTCTTCTTGCCAGAATATACATTTGGAAAACTTCTCTTGCAACACATTCTTTCTGAGAATTTCTAACACTTGTTCCAAATGTTTTTCGTGCTCGCTTTTTGACTTAGAGAAGATAAGGATATCATCAATGAAAACCAGAACAAATTTATTCGATACTCCTCTAAATACTCTGTTCATTAGATCGACGAAATAGGCTGGAGCGTTACATAAGCTGAACAGCATTACTAACCACTCATAAAATAAGTCGGGACCTCTAAATGCTGTCATTGGAACACACTCTTCGGAAATTCGAAGCTGATGGACGCCTGTAGCTAGGTCCATCCATGAAATTACTTGTGCTCCATTCAGACGATCCAATAAATCATCGATACGCGACAATGGATATTTGTTCTTTATCGTCTGCTTGTTCAAATCGCGATAATCCACACATAGCCGCAGACTACTGTCTGATTTTGGGACAAACACCATTGCTGCTCCCCAATCAGAGAAACTAGGCCTGATCAGACCCTTCCATACTAGCTGTCGTGTTTGATTGTCTAATTCCTCTTTCTCTTCCAAGGACATTCTTTGAATAGCGTGAACTACCGGCCTTGCATTCGGAATCAAAGCAATCTTGAAATCTATTTCTCTCTGCGGAGGCAAGCGAATAACTTCTTCAAACACATCCGCATAATTCTTGACGACAGGAATATCTTTCACTAAGTCGGGAATGTTCTCTGTGACTTCAGGGATATTTTCTCTTTGGGCTGGAGAAACATCAAGAGCTGACCAGAAATCTTTTCTATTTGAATTCGGGCCTTCACATGGTATGGTTATATAATTCCCTGATTGGGCCTTTGCTTTAACCACTCTCTCGGCACATCTGACCTCTGCCTCATATTTAGTCAACCAATCCAATCCCAGAATTAGATCGAATTCAGTAAAATTCATGATGATAGAGATAGTAGGGAATTTATAGCAGGAAAAAGAGACAGGTACTGCACAAACCCAACTGAGATATATGGAACCCCCAAACGGATTTTGGGTAGTGATTGGTTCTTTAAGCTTCCTCAATTTCAAATCCAACTTCTTAACTGCATTCTTGGCAATAAAGCTTCGTGACGCGCCTGTGTCAAACAGTACTTTAACTGGAATATTTTTGACATTAAGTGTGCCTTCTAAAACATCAGACCTTCCCTGACTATCTGAGGGTGCTGAGGTTTCTGCTACTTCATTTACCTGAGCCTCCTTGGTTGCCTTTAACATCTGGAAATCCTGCTTTACATGGCCAAACCGGTGGTAAATGATGCATTCTCTGGTCTCTTGAAACTTCTTATTAGACTTAGATCCTTCCTTTCTTTGTTTCTTTAAAGATCGGCAACTTATCGAGAGATGTCCTTGCTTATTGCAGTTAGAGCATATAGTTGTCGTTACTGGTTTCTTCTCAGATTTGGCCCTTTTCCTCTTGGCACTAGGCTTCTTACTGACCTCAGACATTGTACCGGTCTCAGGACGATCAGTTTCAGACTCATTTTTATTACTAGAGCTGACTTCCTCTTCGTACTGTAACATACCTTTCTTGCCGAGATCCTCGTACTGGTAAGCCATGTATATCATTTCAGAAAAGGGAGCTTCACGTTCCTCATTACACTATTCTAATATTTTCTTTGAACTCCGTTGATAAATCTCAAATTCTTCCTCTTCGGATACTCAATTAGATGAGGGGCAAAGTGAGAAAGTTCATTGAATTTCTTATGATATTCGGGAATGGTCATATCCCCTTGTATAAATGAGAAAATTCATCACATAGTCGCTCAATCGCTTCAGGAGGAGTAAATCTTACCAGGAAAAGCACTTTAAATCTATCCCAAGTGATATCACCTTCTGGATTATCCTTAATAACCGAATCCCACCAGAACAGAGCTTCGTCTTTGAGTGCCCAGGAGGCCAGTAATCTTTTCTGGTCATCCCTCAGCTTTAATCCTTCAAAGATTTTCTCAGCCGAACGAATCCATGCTTGTGTTTTCATAATTGATTCTTCAACCGAGAAGGGTTTTCCACCCAGATTTTTATATTTAATAAATAGAGCTTCTAAATCTGGGTCAGTATTACTTCTTCTGTTTCTGGCACTCATTTTCTAGTTCTTCTGCAAATAGCAGATCAAGTGTCAGGTCAACAGAAAAGATATTTCAAAATATAGAGACAAATACTTGAATGTAAATGTGTCTATCTAGGTGTTATTTCATTCTACTATACTCATACTAGGATATTACTGATCCTATCTGTAATGAGATACTCATCCTAGAACACTACTGGTTCTACTTCTGATGAGTTCATTAATATGTTATATTCCAGAACTAAGCTTAACCAAAGCTCAGATACCATGTTGTGATGACCCTATTTCCGGTACAGACGGAGACAAGGGTAATCTTTGGAATATAACACATAAACTGATAGTATCAAAACAGAAATAAATAAATACACCAGATAATGAACAATAGAATATACTGGATAAACGAAATCATCAGAGTTACACAGTATACAGGATCATACTTAGTGCAAATACAGTTCAACTATACGTAAATGTCTACAGCAGAAACAAACAAAATATGTACAATAGGAGCTAAAGAGCATAAAAAGAGATAAATAATAGAATCCATCTTCAGCTCCAGCTATCCAGAAAGAACCAGCTAAAACTGAATACAAGGCTGCCCGTGTAGAAAAAGGGGCATCCGAGTTTGAAAGTGAAACAAACTACGAGTCAGTCATGGGACTGGTATGGGAAATCTACTCAACACATTTATAATATGGTTAATCACAGGACCACGCCACTTTCGTGGAATGGGTTTACTCCATTGGATTGCCAGTGCTTTAAAAACAAATCTTTCTTTTAAACATCGCAATGCTTTTTATAAAAATGAAGCCATTATAAGACTCAGTTCCCATCACACAATGCAACGCAAACCGAAGGATAGAGTTTTACCTTATAATGGCCAAAATATGATTGATACGAACAAAACAGAAACATTTGATATTATTACTAGTGTTTACATGTTTCAAAAACAATTTCGAATCATAACCATCAATCATAGACAGCATGAGTACCATATATCATGTCGCAATATATATATAATCAAAACTGCACGATGTCGTATTTGGAAATTGGATATCCGTCATGAACCAAGGCAAAAGATAGTCCTTACCGACTTCGAGACTCTCTAGCCCGAGCCTTCGTAACAGCCACAACTGCCCCTTGGAGAGACAGGGCCAGTCCACACGGAGTGGATTATAGTGCCTGAACAATACGTTTCCCCGCCCTTTGGGGCGTAAATGAGCCAACGAATGACTCCATCGGACCCGGATCGTCGGATCAAACCGAGGCGCCTCGCAACAGCAACAACCACATAAGTCAAACTCATCAGGGCGTGTAAAACCACTGATGCCACTTCTAACTAGAAAGAAATGCATGTCCTGCCTGAGGTCCTCTCCCGTTTCTGGTTCATACCGGGGTGTGAGGCTCGCGATTACACGTTACACACAAAGCCACGCCACACAGGCGGTGCCTTAATCATCACCACAAGACTTTGCTTTTCAACAGAAGCCCTGATCACTGCATCTTAGCATGCCACACGGGCAATTCACACCGTGCAATTGATAGCTATCAATCACACAGAATAAATTCAAATGTCAGACACACTGTCCGTTTGCTAGTCCGTTCTGGGTCTGAACGAAACTGGAGGCACTAAATACCTCGCAAACCCATCGATCACCACGTACGTCTGGACGATCACCACTCATTATCCATATTTCGGGATGCCTCCCAACTAGGACCTCGGTTACCATCCAAACGAGGTGAAGATCTCCGATCTTCGACCACCGTCTTCATCTTCGATTTCATATCGTCGATTCAGTTATTCAGAATGGGATAAACCCGATCTTTCTGAGCAACTCACGTATATAATAAACAAGTGCAACACTAACATACACACGCATCATTTCAATTCATTAGTCACTAACCGTCAATCAGTAAGAGAACGATTTCCCAAATATTAACCCCGAAGGCCGGAACCAACATCAGATCAAAATCCAGGAAACCATTCGACTTAGCTAACCTTCAGTTAATTTCTAAATCACATCCATATCGTTTGTAATATTTTATAAAGATTTATCACTATTTTTATTTATTTTAAAATAGCCAATTTATTCAAAACGACGCTTCTGGCCATAACGCGGCCGTGGCGCTGTTTTTCTTCAGATTTGATTTACACATATCTGAAAATCTAACCGTTGGATCTTCACAAAATTTACATCATTAGAAAGATCTTTTCAAAACGAATTCAACAGTTTCAGGAAATTGCGACGGTCGGATCTCCCAGTATAATCGTTTGAAGTTTTGATTTACAAAATACGAACTGCAACGTCGTTATTCGATTATATATAATTATATATATATAAATATAATCGATTCTGGCACTATTTTTCTTCAGATTTTAATTAAACATTCCAGACAATCCAACCGTTGGATTTTTACAAAGTTGGTGCCCTTGGAAAGATATTTCCAAAGCGAACCCAACGGTTGCGATTTCAGGAAAATCCGATGGTCGGATCTCCCGTACTAATCGTTTGAAATCACGGTTTCAAAATACGAACTACAGCTTCATTATTCGATATATTTCGATTCTATATATATATATATATATATGTATATATATATATATATATATATCGATTCTTCGAATTCAAAGCTATATTCTTTTCATACATTTGATAAAAATGATATTTTTATCTAACTGTCTTCTATTTCAACACTTCACTATATTTAACAATTCATGTATATAATTAAAATGTGATTTTTATTGTAAAACAATTCATTTCAAAACATGATTATTTTATATAGTTCATATCGATGATAAAATGTGATTCTTATTATAAAACAATTTATTTCAAAATATGAATACCATTCAACACATGAATTTCAATTCAACGAATGATTATCGATTCAACACATGAAGGTTTTCTATAGTTTATATATATAGATAAAAATGTGATTTTTATTATAAAACAATTTATTTCAAAATATGAATACCATTCAACACATGAATTTCAATTCAACGAATGAATATCGATTCAACACATGAAGGTTTTCTATAGTTTATATATATAGATAAAAATGTGAATTTTATTATAAAACAATTTATTTCAAAATATGAATACCATTCAACACATGAATTTCAATTCAACGAATGAATATCGATTCAACACATGAGGGTTTTCTATATTTTATATATATAGATAAAAGTGTGATTTTTATATTTAAAACACGAATACAATTCAATACATGAATTTCTATCCAACGAATGAATATCGATTCAACACATGAATGTTTTCTATAGTTTATATATATAGATAAAAATATGATTTTTATATTTAAAACACGAATACCATTCAACACATGAATTTCTATCCAACGAATGAATATCGACTCAACACATGAAGGCTTTCTATTCAACGAATAACTATAGTTTCAACAAATGAAAATAATTCAAACACATGAATATTATTCAAAATTTCGGCAGCATAATGGCAGGGTAGTTAAAACCAAGACCGTCCCTAGTACGGCTCCTCGCTTTACCTTAAAACCTCGCGGTTTTTGACAATGGGGAATCATGCATCTAGTTCGCACGCAGGCGGCATGTATATATTTATTTCGTTTCCACAAACTAATCCTATGTAGTTTCAACCAAATATTTCTCAACCACAAACGGGTATTTTTCAACCACAATCAATCAATATCAACTACAAACAATTCCAATCAACCATTTGCAATCAATCAATTTTCACACCAATCACAACCAATAAATATCGTCCATGGTTTGTGGACGAGGGGCGTATATATATATATATATATATATATATATATATATATATATATATATATATATATATATATATATATATAGCAATTCACTTCTATTTCAACACAAATATAATTTTTACAACGCATATATAACTTATACATCGAACGTACAACTTATACAACGCTTATACAAGGGGTGTACAATGCTTATATAACTCATACATCGACTATATAATTTATACATCGTCGTTTTCCATATCGTTTATAAATTAGAAATCTCACATTGGGTTCCACTCCACCAAAAATAGCATAAGGCTCAGAAAAATATTCGGTCTCTTCCAGAAGGTAGAAGACGTCCATACGAGTCCACTGTCTCTTGTTTCACTGAATTTCGTCAATACACGAAAAAGATATGGTTTTTCAAAGTTTGCAATGGTTTAAAGGTGTTAAAACTGTTGAAAATAAATATAGCCGTACCTCAGTTGTTTCGTTCAAAACTAGGTTTGGATTTTTCTTCGAATCCGCGTAGCTAATCATCGATCAGCCCTCGCAGCGTCGAAGGGGGAGGAGAGGCGCGCTGGCGCCTGGAAGGGGGAGGCGTTCGATCGCCTGTACTAGGCGAGGCGGCGGCGAAAACACCCAAACTTCCTGAGCTCGATTCTCACTCCACAGGCCAAGAAAAATTCCAAACTTTATATGGATTTTAAGACCTCGAGGAGCTCTGCAAAATCTTCAACTGGAGGAGGGGCTAATTTTGCATGGATTGATCGGAAAATGAACGGGAAGTGATGAACGTGTTTCCGTCGTTCGTCGCGATAATTGGGGGAGAGAGAATATGTTTTCTGACCAATGATTTTTTTATTTATTTATATATATTTTTTAAAATCTCTAAAATACCCTCTTCCACCCACGAACACCAATCCAAACCCAACGGCTGTCATCCCTAGCGTTTTACCCCCATTCCGAACACAGTGGGATATGTTTCGTAGGCCCATTCGACTGTTTCAGTCAGTTTTCCTTCAAATTAAAATGTATAACATTCAATATTTAATTTGAACGTACATTTCAATTTACCAGGGCCACAAATTGATTTGTAAAATTCCAGAAAAATAAATCTAGCGATGTTTTGACGATACGGTCCCAACAAAACTAGTTTCGTCGTATTCTGAGACTGTTTGCAAAAAGGCCCATTTCTGGTCGATCCAATTTAACTGTAATTGACCAAAACACGTTTTCCTTTGCAACACTCACATACTAGCTTCAAAAATTATGAAATTTGAAACCTAGCAATAACTTCACATCCTGGGTCCAACAAAAGTGGTTTCGTCGAATTCCGCGGTCGTTTATAAAATGGCCAATTTCACGGGCTATATAAATTCAATAACGACCTTTCTGAAAATTCATTTGGCCATAACTTTTGTTTTCCGCTATGAAACTTCGATTTTTCAGATTCGTTAGAAAGGTATTCACTACCAGATTTAAATATTTTTGGTTTCACTCAAATCCGTTTTGTTTTGCACCCGGTACAGTCCGACAAAGTTTGAATTCAATTTTTGAAACTACAACGCCTTTTCAGGCCTTGTTTATATTTAAAATTAATTATATTCATTTTCAAACGTCGATTCAAACTCACTTTTCATTGCTATTATTTAAAATATTTATTTTTAATATTTAAAATCCATTATTTTAGCCAATTTAAAATTTTTAAATTGGTTCAGATTTTCTGGGTCGTTACAGAAAATTTTCAGGATTTTTTTTTGTTGATAAGAATTAATTAATATTTTAATTGAAATTAAATTGGTTTAGTTGGAATCAAAGTTAAGAGGTAAACAGATAAATTTTTACCTATTAGGCAGGGTCATCCTCTACCTTAGCAATTTCGAGGACGAAATTATTTTAAGGGGGAAAGATTGTAATGACCCGCACCTTAGCTGTCAGATAATTAATTTATTTAAATATTAATTATCGAGTTGGCGAGATCGATAACCAAAATTAAATAATATTTATATTTAATTAATATAAATAATAGGATAATATATTTCCGGAATAATCGGAAATAACAGAATTCAAAATGTTGTGAAACTGGACAGCTAAAAATATAAATATATTTTAGTACATACTGAAATACATTGATGAATATATTAAATAACGACAGTTGAATGTAAAATATATATAAGAATTAAAATCAAGCTCGAAATGGCGCTGTAGTTCGTAAATTGGCGATTCGAACTTCAAACGAATATACAGAAGCCGTTTTAAATCGGATTTCTGTGAAACAAGAAACGTACGGAGCTGGTGAAGTATATCTTTCTAGTGGAAGAGAAAAATCAGGATTTCGTCGTGTAGATTTTGATTTACGTACATATCAAATTTTAGAAAAGTCGTTGTGGAATTCCTTTATAATTTATAAAGGAATTATTTATATTTTAAAAAGGAATTTCAATATAAATCGAATATCCGGTTGACCCAGATTTGAAATATCAAGTTAGAAATTCATACAGGAATATTCTAGAGTTGTATGGTATTCCACTATGAATATATGCGATAATATAAATTTATTTATATTTAATTTAATTATATTTAAATATATTTATATATTTAAATAGGTCATCCAGAGCTTTAAAAATAGCCACTTTTGCAAACAAAGTCGAAATTCGACGAAACTAATTTTGTCGGATCTGCAATGTCAAATAGTTGTTAGGTTTCCAGTTTCGTGATTTTTAGATCCACTGTGTGGTCGTACGGATTTTAGAGTGAGAAACAGTTAGTATTTTGATAGTAAAAATACGCTGTGTGAGCAAACGAAGTCGGAATTCGACAAAACTAGTTTCATTGGGACCGTAGTGTCGAGCTGTGGCTGCGTGCCAATTTTTATGATTTTTGGGTATCATATGTGGTCACAGGAATTTTTAGAAGATAGAAAAAAGAGCGTTTGATTCAAATAAATAGCTGAATAAATATCTAGATATTTGTGGACCTTATAAATACACCACACTTTACCCTTAAAACCTAATTTCCAATTCTTCATTAGTTAAAACTGAGCCGTCAGTATCTCCTTCAACCTAAAAACCAAAAATGGCGATCAAAGAAAAATCAAAAAGAAAACAATTAAAATCCTATAAATCAAAATATAGGTGTATTTGTGTTTCTGGCACCCTTCTCTTCTATTCTGTATCAATTTTGAGACGTTCGGTTCCTGTTTGATGAACTCGAACTTGTACAGTGTCCGACCTTTTGATTAGGGTTCGGATTTTTGGGTCTTGTGGGTATCAATTCACGAGTTCGAGTGCGTACATGTGTTTGGGGTGTTGAGTGGGTGGGGTTGTGCGAATTTGGGGTGATTCGGAGGTGAGATAGTTCGGTGTCTTGCTGAAGTTACTGTCGAAGTCGAAGAACATCGGTGAGGTAATGTTGCTCGAGTTCTGTAAAATGGCGATGAAGGGGAAGTGCTTTGGACGAGAGGTTTAGTGTTGGTTTCGGTTTGAAATTTCATCAAGGAAGTAAGGAACAGTGGGAGCGTGAACAAATCAAAATGGCATTGAGGAAAGTGATGAAGTTCGACAGTAATTTGGTGGAGGAAGAAGATTAACGTGGCGGGCTGGGTATCATGAAGGGGAAATGGGCCGGGAAATCAGGTTAAGGCCCAAGTTTAAATTCAAATTCCAAGTGAATTATTTATTTAAATGCATGTTAACTTTGAAATGTTATAACTTGGTCATACGATATATGATTGACGAACCGTAAGTTGCATTGGGATCGTACGGACGAACACTACCCAATGGAACTGACTAGGGGTGGATTAGAGCTCGTTTAAATTTATGGCAAAATAGCTTGTTTGATTCAAATCAAACAAACAGTTTATCGTTCTTTAACGATGAACTGCCAAAGTGAGTAAATCTCACTAACTCTGAACAGTTTATAATTTCATATTGTATTTTTATAACTGTTAAATATTGGCTGATTGACTTTGTGTTGACTGTTTGATTGACCTGCTAGTCAGTTAGTTGAATTTCTATATTGATTCTGTTTAGTAGAATATATCATATGGAACTGAAAGTGATGTTGATTTTATTGTGTAACATATGTGGATGCAGCGAAACAGGTTGGAGGAATCCGACTAGATTCCTCAACAGCTATTTTATTATTTTCATATATTGTGATATATGACTTAGTTTAAAATCTGTTGTTGATTATATGTGTATGGACGATATTTGACATCATGACTTGATATGTTAAACACCATAACATACCGGAATGTGAAAAAGGGAAATTTTCAAATGGTATTTGAAAATAAAATATTTATAAAATCAAAAGGGTTTTATAAACGAAATGTTTTTAAATGAAATATTTATAAATGAAATATTTATAAATAGAAATCTTTATAGGTGAAATTATATAGAAAGGGGAAATCTTTATAAATGAAATATCTACAAAGAAAAGGGAATATTTATAAAATCATAAGATTTTATAAATGAGATATTTATTGGTTATATAAATAGGAAATATGTTTAAGTGGAATTTTATATGAAGGTAAATCTTTATAAATGGGATATTTATAAAGTGAATTGTTTATTTAGAATAAATAAATTAGATATTTAAAAGGATATTTATTTGTTAAATAAATAGGATAAGATAAAGAGATATTGACTTAGAAAATAAATAAGTTATTAAAAGGACATTTAGTAGGAAATAAATAAGTTATAAAAAGGGATTGTTTATTTAGAGAATGAATAAGGAAATATTTGTAAACCATTTACAAATAAAATAGAAAGATAAATATGTGTAAAACATTTACAAATAGGTTATAAAGGATATTAGTTTGTTAAGTAAATAGGATAAGAAAAGGATATTTATTTGTTAAATGAATAGAATAAGATAAAAGGGATATTTGTTTAGAAAACAAATAAGATATTATATAGGAAATATTTGCAACACATTTGCAAATAGAGTTGAAAAGGAAATATTTGCAAACCATTTGCAAATAGAATAGAGAAGGGAATATTTGTAAACCATTTGCAAGTAGAATTTAAGAGGGTAATATTTGTAAACCATTTACAAGTAAAGATTTAAAAAGGAAATATGGGTAAAGACATTTAGAAAACAAATAGATTATACAGGAAATATATATCTTTGGATAAAGAGACATATAAGTCTGAACTTATATGAAGAAGTGAACAGGAAAATGGGGCATATTAATTTATAAATAATATTTATAAATTAAGTTAAATATTTATCATTAGGATAAATAGAATATATAAGTCAGGACTTATATAAAGAAGTAAGAATCGATTAAAACATCGATGTTTGAACTGAATAAGGACAAAGAGTTAGAGTTAAATCGAATAAGATTTATTTGAAGAAAGAGATTATCGAATATAAGTATTCGAAAGTAAGCAAATTGAATATAAGTTATTCGAATAAGTTATTCGAATAAGAGTTATTCAAATAAGAGTCATAGATTAGAGTTAACTGGATAGGAGTAAATAAATTAGTTGTCATTATATTATTCATGTTAGGAAATAAAAGTCATATTAAAGATAATATATTTCAGGTACAGGAGATTATAACACCATTGTTATAATCACGTAAACTTGTAAAAGAAGGGGGTTCGTAAATAGAATCTGAGGGTTCGTAAGGAAGTGTTAAAGAGTTAAAAAGGTGAATCTTATCTATTTCGAGATTTGAAAGGTGGTTCAGTTAAGGTCTGAGAGGTAGCTATACCCCAACTTGATTGACTGCGTTTTTAATTAAGAAATGGTTACGGTTCGAGTGTGAAGTGGTTAAGTGGATTTATTAATTTAGTATAGTGGTTTGGGTCGTCATCGCAATATAGTTTTAAACATCTGTTTAAATCCCAATTAAGAAGTTTTGGAAATGTTTTTCAAAGGAGAATCAGAAATGTTTTCTGATAATAGAAAATAAGAATTTAGAATATATGGAAACAGGAGATAAGTAAATTAATGAAATAAAGAGATAAATGTTGAATGATGTTTGATAGAATAATTTCCTCCTGGAAATATATTGTTGTTTGCACACCTGTTTTTCTTTGATGGTTAAATCATAAACTATCGAAGTTTTGACCATTTTAACGTTGTTAATATGGAGAGACCGGTTGGATTATTATCCAAAGAACCACTCTGTATAGGCATAAGCGTTGCGAATCATATATGCCAAAGATAATTGAAGACGGAGTAAAGTGCAAGGGCTATTGTGTAAGTCTTAGATAATAGTGCCTAAGATGGATGTACTGAATAGTGCCTTCGGTTCATCCTGTTCCTGGATGACTTGTATGGATGAATGTCTGACAGAGTATTTCCAGAAAGGTCATGTACATTGATCTCTTCAACCGTACCAAGAGTGGAAGCGGAGAAGGAAACTTTTTTAGCTAACACATAATGTACTGTTGTAGACGTCAATTAGTGATTTTCAATGGATCTGACAATGTGGCATTCGAAGTGAATCTGATGTGATGATAAAGCGTAATCTCAAGCCTCATCAACCGGTAAATGACAGAAATCGAGCAGGTAGCATGGCTATGTAGGTCGCACCTATTAAGGTGTATAATCGCCTGATCTAGAGTTTCATTTACTTCTAAAAATCTATTGTTGATGCTGTCCCATTCGGGAAACGGTTGCTGATCCCAACCATTGGTGACATACATTCGATACGCTCAAGTGAAATGATTTGTCGGTCATGTGTGGCCGGGTTGCAAGATGTTCTTGTTGAACCCAGTGTATTCCTCTTTAGAGGTACATTAGAGAAAGGTGGTTCCATACTTTGTCATAGTTGGAAATCCATTACCCAATACGTGCTTGCGGTTTTGATTGTATAATATATATGTAGAACGTGAGATGAAAGCATTTCTGCTAGATGATTATTATATTGTGGTTGATAGAAATTATTATAATATCAAAAGGTTTTTGATATAAAGATATTTTGGATTTTCATAAGGGAAAAAACCCGTTTCGTTATGCGGCGCGGTCTTATGAGAGATCATTTACTGTTCGAACTGTTTTAAACTCTTTTACTCACACCAGTCCCATGACTGACCCGGAGTTTATTTTGTTTTGTTTTCCCTAAACTCTTGGGTGCCCGATTTTGTACGGTAGTCAAAAAGTCAGGATTTTATAGATACTCGAAGAGCTAGAGCAGGAGGATTCAGGATCATATAGCTATAATTTATTTCCACTGTGTTGTAAGTGTTGTACTTTGATAATGATGTATATTCAAGTATAGATGTATATTTCAAGTTATGTCATACATATATATATTATATGTTATTCGTTCCGCTGTGAGGTTCGTGTTACTCTGATGTTGTGTTCTTCTTCTATTCTAAGTTTATATCTTATCTTTCCTCACCCTCTACTTTCTTTCATTAACTACCTGTATTCTCGATCATTGGATGTTCGATATGTGTTGTATATCAGATAACCAAGATCACATTTTTCCGGGTCATTACAAAACCCATTCCGTTCATCATGGTCGCCTCACCAGAGGAGGCCATCGAAGTGGATGGCTCTAGCACCAGTGGACGCGCAGGTCGATGGGCTTTCGATTATGGGTGGTCGGAGGTCCTCAAGCGGACGAAGCGGGGAGGAAACAGCGGTCAAAATCAGTGCGTGATGGGTTCTCTCGCATGTATTACTGTAGCGGGTAAATTTGGTGAGCGGGAAGAAGGAAATCCCCTTGCTAACATGGCAAGTGTTAATGTGGTAAGGGAATATTTTAAATTATTTATATATTTAAAATTCAAATAGAAAATCGATGATAGCTTTCTCGTTTTAACTCGGTTTTACGCACGGTTTGTTGCGTTGGGATCGTGGCGAGATTGCGGACGTTTTGGCACTAGGTTGGCTACATTTAGAGACTGTCAAATTTTGACATTTAGTTGGACGTTCGATCATGTAAGGACCCAAAGGTAAGTGATTTTCTCACTTACGAAATACTGAATTATTCCCATATTTATTGAATTAAATTGTGAAATAAGTTTGGTTGGATGGTTGTGTTTGATTGATGATTTTTTGCTTAGAAACTGACATGAAAGTATGTTAATCTGAAAATTTTGGGCCAATAATAAGTTATTTAATTTAATTAAATTACTGGTTGGGATTTCTGATCCTTGCGAACCCGTAGAACAGATTAATACTGATTAATTGGATGAATGGTGTGATGGATGCTTGGGGTGATTCTGAGTGGGTATTGCTTGAAATGTTATTTACTTTAGTATATGGCTGTTGTGTGCTCATCATTGACGATGAATCCCAAATTTGTCACCTTTGATGTTACGGGCATCGAATAAACCTGAGATTTATCAATTTAAAATCAATTAAGAACACAGATTGAAATGATAAATATCTGTGACCCTGATTTGGATTGAAATGATAGGTCCATCCCTGAATATCGAGAAATTAAATTTAAAAATCACTTGGCCATTTGATAGAAAATTAAATACAAGCATCGGTTGCTTAAATGTTTTTTTTTTATTTGGAAATTTTATTTGATAAGATTTTCATTTGGAAGAATGTGCCGATACCCGATAAATCCTTTTCTTTAAAGAACCTGGGATGTTTATTAAAAAGGTTAAGGAAATTTTCCCAAAATAAAGTGGAAATTCTTAAATTGGATGGGAATATGATTTGGATTTATTTTTCAAATTTATGGGGTGGATTTGAATGAAATAAATTCTTATTGAATTTAATTTTTGAATAAGGGAATCGAGGTATTCTGAGTTGTTTAACTCAATTGTGAATATTGATTTGAATTCTTGAAATTGAAAGATTGGTTTGAATGGCGTTTGAAACAAGTTATTGAACTATGTAACTCCATTGAGACTAGAGTATGGGTTCAAGTATTTGAAGTTCGGAAGAAAGGAGGAATTTTGATTAAAGAATTTTATATTTATATATATATATTTACAATGTTTGATTTTAAATAAGTTATTCTTTCCTTAAATTTATTATTTAACTTTTACCTATAAACTATTTATTTTAGCTTAAAATTTTCTTATATTTTATTTTTAAACTAATTAGTAAAAAATTTAATTATATATATATTCATAATGATCTAAATTATCTTATTTTGTTTTAACCATTATTTCTATACATATATGTTATATAAAGATTTTATTTAAAAGTATCTATTTTCAAGTTATATTAAATGATCGTATATTTCTTCTGAATGGAAAATGCTGGATTTAAAACCTAGTTCGAGATGGAGTCGAGATGAAGTATCCAAATATAAATTGAATTTAACCAATTTTGTATGGAATTGTAATTGGTTTTTATTCGAATATAATGTATTCCATAAATGATATGAAATAGTGTTATGGAGATTTATACTCCTATTTAATATGAATGGATTTCGAATTCAAATCGATTTGAGATAATTAAAATCTTTGATATGAAGTATATTCTACTTGAATATAAATCGATTTGGTGAAATATTATATGATTATAATATAATGAAGTGAATATATTCTAGTTTAGAATATAAATCGGTTTGGAATGATTATGATACGTTGACATGAAATTATATTCTTTTGAATATAAATATGGTTCGAAACAAAATATGATATTTGATATGAAAACGAACCTTTGAGAAATGTAAAGAACCAACCGATGTAGAAAACGTAAGCGTTGGTTGTTAAAGAGACCGGAGTCGACATAAGGCATACTCTCTGTCAGTGTTGATACCACTTTAACAACTATGAATGGTATGACGTATCCAGAATGAGTATTATGACTTAGAGGCCATTATTGAATCGAAGGGGATGAATGATGATGAAATAGCCTTGACCTTCGGGTCAGAATTGAAATGACTAAAACAGGAGCTATACCGTGACTAATTGAGGTAGCACCTTTGATCGGACACACTACTTCGATACTATTTCTGTGACTATGACTATGATGATGATTTGGGCCCATTTATGATTTTGGGAGTGTGTTCCGAGGTGGGCGGTAGTGGCTGCTATGCGTTACCACATGTCCGGGAGTGCAATTGGTTGAATCCTACCCTGGGCATTGCCTCGAGTGCCTTGTCATATTTATCCTTATCGAGCCCCTACAATTTTTATTTGTATTGTACCTATGGAGTGCCCTCTGATGCCATCGGTTATGGTGGGTTTACGGTACTGTATAGACTACGGTATTATAAACGGTGTAAGGGTAAAAATGTAATCCCGCTTACGCTATTGTCCTTATTTATACTTTACTGAGTATACACTATCATAATAGCGTATTATACTATCTATGTATTAGTTTAAAGGATCCTTGAGAGATGGAAAATCCCGTAACATCTCTTGAGTTACTGCAACCATGACAATGATGTTATTTCGTATTTTATTTTGACAAATATGAGAATGATTTCGTGCCAATCCGAGTGTTCGTTGTGTTTTCTGTTTATGCAATACGCTCGGGTCTGAGACGTTTGTAGTTACCGAACATGACTATACCTTGGAGACTAAAGACGAAGATTGGTATATATCTATCATATATATGTATTTCCACTGCAATTTATTTCCGCTGCCATGTGATGAAACCTGTATAAGTATCACTCTGATAGTCAATGTATATATATTTCAACTGTTTTAAACTGCTATTGTGTATTATATGTTGTCCTTCTGCTATGAGATACTGTTATTGTTTTTCTCTTCTTTCTTCTTTTCCCAATAACTGGCTGTATTTATGATTGTTCGGGTTGACATGTATGGTTTATTGTCGATTTGAACGGTCAGAAAAATCTGGGTCATCACATTTAAAAGTTGAAAAGATTTTCCTTTTAGATTTTGACTTTTTTTGTTGTATTTTTTTTTTGTATGCATGAAACTAATGCAACTATATGAATGCAAACTAAATATTTACAAATTTTCTAAAATTATATAATGACGGTCAAATGAATTTCAACAAAAGAATTCTCAGCCAGTTAACGGTCAGAAGTTATCAGTGCACCAGGAATCACCCAAGCAATGCAGCCGAAGGTTTAAGTACCTTCAAAGGAACAACCGATATAATATTTGCGAATCACCGCAATATTTATAAACGGTTATTACTCTTCTGTAGTCTAGACATCGAGAAATACTTCATTAGAAATAAACAAATATGTCAAAATATAATGATGTCCTTAGGAAAAAAAGAAAAAGAATGCAAAACAGAAATTAAACATGAACTAACGATGCAACTACAAATGAATTTTTATTTTGTTTTTGGAATTTTTTTAATGCAAGTGCAAGCAAGCAACAATGCAAGGAAATAAAAACAGAGTTGAGAGCACAATACCAGAGCATGCAGAATTTATTAACAATTTTTTTAGCGGCTAATTTTTATTTAAAGCAAGAAAAGTAGCGTGGGCTTTTTTGTAAAGCAAAGCAATTTTCCTCCAAGGGCAACCTGAAAAGTGGAGGCGGTATATATACAATGGAACGAAACAATCGCACTAAAAAATTTCAAAATAAAATAATGTTAACCAAACATAGTATGTACAACCAATATTGCAAACGAAACCAAAAAAACAAAAATTCGACAGCTCACTTTTTTTTTTTAAACAGGCTAGAAAAAGAAAATTAGCATTCTAGAAGATGAATGCAAACACAGTATGTACAACCAATATTGCCAGAGAATACAACACAATGCAACTAACCACACAATGGAAACCATTTTTTTATAAAAAGAAAATGACATAAAGTTAAACAAACAATGCACACAAAAAAGAGCAGTAAAGAAGAAGGGATGAAGTAACCTAAAACATGAACAAATGAAGAGATAACAAATGTATGCAATGAGCAACTTGGTTTTTTTAGTTAAACTAAGAAAACAAATAACACACAAACAACAAACATGCAAATGCAAACGAGTACAAGACAAAAGCACACAATCTCTCTTTTTTTTTATGAAAATAAAAAACATAAAAACAATCGCACACACAAGTGAACAAACACACAATCTAAGAGCAAGACCAACCTTTTTTTTAAGAAGTGTAACAAACTATAAAATTATTCGAAGAATAATAAATTCTTTCCCCGGCAACAACCCCAAAAACTAGTCTGCAAAACGATATTTCTATCGAATTAGAAAACTATCAACAAAATATTATAATAAAATCGCAAACGCATGACGTACAATTGTTAGTACCGGGGCAAGCATGGGTCGATCTGTAGGGAAAGAAATAATTTCAATCTTACTTAATAAAATTAAACCAAACTTTGGAATGTTTTAACTAACATAAACTAATGAAAACTAGAAACTAAATTGAGAACTAAATATGAGATTAGAGAGCAATTTAGAGGTAAATCCCCACTCATATTTATGTAAATTAACAAACATACGATCTATGATTTCATTTTTGAAGATTTAGTGAAAAAAATGTTGCATTTATCATAAGTGTAGTTTATTTTTGTTATTAGTTAACATAACGTAAAATATCAAACTATAAAACAACAATTAAAACACTCATTGTTCTCATAGAAATGAAAGGAAAGCAAAATCCATTTTAAGTATGATATATTCACTATCAGTGGCATAGATCATCAAATTTTGATCTCGCTTTTATTTTCTAATCAAAAACCACTTAGCAAATATTGATATAATTTGTGATTATATGGAATAAAAATAGCGCATTTGCATATGCAACATAAACTATCAAACCCACTTGTATAAACTTACATCAAAATTCACTACCATGAAGCACAAATTAGGGAGATCACAAAATCATACAAATGTTGAACTTACGTAAAATTAGAGAGCTTCATTACCACTAAATTGTAAGGGCTTAGCTACAAAATTGTGTTATCATATCAGCACATGTAAGTTTCAATATAAACAAAACAAAAGAAAGAAAATTTAGAAAGAACAGGAAAAGAACTAAACTAAGTGCATGTAAATAAATATAAACTATGAACATACAGTGGAGAGCATGTAAATAAATCTAAGCGATGAACATAAAGTAGAGAGGATTGAAATTAAAGAGACATAAGACAGATATAAAAGAAAGAGGCTTGGAAGTCATTTTTATTCATTTGATCACTTACAATTTCATTTGATAAAAAGGGGATCTAAAATACATGAAATAAAGGGGTATACATACAAGATCTAAAAGACTAAAACTCTAATAACTTTTCTTGGGAATTCCCCAAAATGCCCATTCATGAAGCTTCTAATTGTCATGGGCCACTAATAAGTAATGTAGAATGCATGAGGCCTTTTATCTCATCCAATTAGTCTTTAATATGAAGCTTAAGGGAAAGTGGATTAGTTGAAAGGTGAGGGCCTCCACTATCCATAGATTGAATCATTTTTTGCCTCCTCTTGTATATATGAATGCTTTCCTTCATATCTTTATGTAAATATACCTTTTTTGCAACTAAATTCCTACATAAGATAATTACAAGGAACAAGTAAATGGAATCTCAAACTAAAACATGCACATTTTACTGTTAAACCAGCCAAATGAGTGATGATTTTGAAAACATTTAAAAGATGGTTTGATCATATAAAATACTCAAAAATGTTCGTTTATTCAACTAAACAAGAAAAAATATGTGAATATAAATGTGCATTTTTACTTGCACGTCAACTTCTATCCAGATATTACTTACCATAGTTGTTATTCACGACTTGGAGTTGGAGCAACTTGATGTGAAAACTACCTTCTTGCATGATGACTTGGATGCAAAAATTTACATGGAGTAACCGGAAGGGTTTGTTGTAGATGATAAGTCGAAATTGGTTTACTAGTTGAAGAAATCACTATATGGTTTGAAGCAATCGACTAGGCTATGGTATAAGAGATTTGATAATCTTATGCTCAGAAATGGCTATGAAAGAAGCATCAAAGATGCTTGTGTTTATTTCAAGAAGTTGAAAAATGATTGTTGGGTGTATTTACTTTTGTATGTGGACGATATGCTCATTGCTTCTAAGGACAATGCTGAAATCAACAAGTTGAAATCGAAATTAAGGGCAAAATTCGAGATGAAAGACCCTGGAGAAGCAAAGAAGATTTTGGGCATGGAGATTGAAAAAGATCAAAATCATTTTTAGTTGAAATTAAATCAAAAGGAATATATTAGAAAAGTGATTTTCGGGTCTAACATGGAGGATGCAAGGGCTTCAAATACACCTTTACCTTTGCATGTAAAGCTTTCGAGTAAGGTATCACCTTTCGAGGAGAAAGACAAGGCTATATGGCAAAAGTGCCATATGCTAGCGTGGTTGGTAATTTGACGTATGCAATGGTGTGTACAAGGCCCGATATTGCAAATGCCGTCGGGGTGGTTAGTTACTTCATGGCTAATCCAGGGAAATCGCGTTGGGAAGTAATGTAGCTTATATTGAGATACTTGAAAGGTACAACATCTCAAGGTATTGTTTTTGGGGGTACTAAGTGTAGTGACCCGAAAATCCCCGCCCTTTGAATCAACCATAAACCACACAGGTCTGATCCAAAAGTTGGAAATCCTCGAATACACTAACTCTGGGCATATAACACATTAGAAAAAATAACAACAGACTTTTATAATCATCATAATATTGTTACATCAGAGTATAGAATAACAGAGTACATTGAATATAATACAGCAGAAGATAAATTTACAATGAATTTAATATAGTGCAGCGGAACTAATAAACTGATACATCAGAAGTCTATCAATGCTCTAGACACGGCTTTAAGCTTCGATCCAGAATCCTGCTCAATATATTTTCAAAAAAAGCTACTTGACTTCCCCTGTGGAAAAAGGGCATCTGAGTTTGCAAAGTGAAACAAACTACGAGTCAGTCATGGGACTAGTATGAGAAATCCTTCCAAGGTTATCTAACAATATGGCTAATCATAAGACCACGCCGCTAACGCAGAACGGGTTTACTCCATTAGATTGCCAGTGCATAAATTATATAAATTTTTATTCAAAACAACGTAATGCTTTTCAGAAAAATGAAATCATTATAAGACTCAAGTCTCATCGCACAATGCAATGAAAACCGGAGGATAGAGTTTTACCTTATAATGATCAAACATGCTTGATACGTAGAAAATAATATTTTAATATTATTATTAGTGTCTAATCAGTTTTAAAATACTTCAAAGTAAATGTATCAATCCTAGACGGCGTAGTACCCCATCCTATTATGTCGTCATATATAGGTTTACAATCAAAACAGTAATGTCATATTAGAAGTTGGGTTTCCATCATGAGTCAAGGCTAGGGACGATCTCCTTACCGATTCGAGAAACTCTAGCAAATGTCTCAGGATCACACGTACGGGTAACCCAAGGATCTTGCAGGGCTGTTCCACAATACTTTAGTAGATTAGTTTTGCCTGAACACACGCTTCCCGGTCCTATTGAACCTATAGTTTGGTCAATATCGACCAATAAATCCGAGGTACATTATAATCCATCATCCACATAAGTAAAAAGGACAGGGCTTGTAAATGCTGACACCACTTCTATCTAGAAAGAAACGTGTGCACTCCCTGCGTTCCCTTGTCCCGTTTCTGACTCTTACCGGGGTGTAAGGCTCGAAAAGTAATGCTATACACAAAGCTACGCCTAAATAGGCCGTGCTTTGATCATCAACCACAAGGCTCTGCTTTTCAACAAAATCCTCGATCATTTGCATCTTGGCGTGCCACATTGACAATTCACGTCATGCGATCAATAACTATCAATATATAACCTCTAAGCATGTACGTCTCAGAGAAGGGTGTTAAGCAAGAGAATAAATTCTCAGCCACCAACATATATATATTAAATAGAAATGAATTCACATAGAACGAAATCCAATGTCAAACACACATCCATTTACAAGTCCGTTCTGGGTCCGAACGAAACCGGAGACACCTTATTCCTCGTCCCTTATGCCCAATACAGAAGAGAGGTGCTCGCTTATCCGGGTAATCAACAAGTACGTTCGGACAACTACCACTTTAACCCTTTACTGGGAGCTAACCAATGCCAGACATCAGTAGTCATCCATTCGAAGTGAAGATCGCCGGTCTTCAATCACCGTATTGAATATCTTCGATTTAAATCGTCGTATAATTATTTGAAATGAGATTGAACTCGGTCTTTTCAAATAATTCTCGCATATATATAATTACATCATTTCTTATCATTAATATTATTTTATCGCGATTTATTGCTATTTTTATTTATAAAAATAGCTCAATTTAATTTAACGACGCTCCGGGTAAATACGCGGCCCTAGCGCTGTTTTTATCAAAATTTGATTTACACATATCTCGAAAGCTAACTGCTGGATTTTAACAAAATTTATATCGTTGGAAAGACCTTCCCAAATCGGTCCTAACGGTTCTAGTTTTGGGAAAATCCGACGGTCAGATCTTTCCGTATAATCGTTTAAAGTTACGATTCTGAAACTCGAACTACGGCGTGCGATTCGTTTAATTTTAATTTATATTTATATATATATAACTATATACAAATATAAACCATTTGACGATTCCAATAACGTATTTAACAGGCCAAATAAAAGAATGTTTTATTGGCATATCATATCTACATGTTCATAATGTCAAATAAAATGTATTTATTTACATGATATGTGCTAATGACAAATAAAAAGATAATTCTTATTTGTATTTCCATTTTTAACTTTAACAAATAAGTAGGAATATTTTATTTGTATATAGTTTCAATGCATGTTTTGACAATAAAAATAACTCATACAAATTCTAATGTATGTATTGTCAATAAATATGATATTTTTACTTAGCATACAAATTCTAATTTATGGATTGTCAATAAAATGATATTTTAACTTTGCATATAAATTCTAATACATGCATTGTCAATAAAATGTGATTTTAACTTTGCATACAAATTCTAATATATGCATTGTCAACAAAATGATATTTTAACTTTGCATATAAATTCTAATATATCCATTGTCAATAAAATGATAATTTAACTTTGCATATAATTCTAATTTATTCATTGTCAATAAAGTGATCATTTAACTTTGCATATAAACTATAATATATGCATTGTCAATAAAATGAAATTTTAACTTTGCCTATAAATTCTAATATATGCATTGCCAATAAAATGATATTTTAACTTTGCCTATAAATTCTAATATATGCATTGTCAATAAAATGATATTTGCATATAAATTCTAATATATGCGTTGTCAATAAAATGATATTTTAACTTTGCATATAAATTCTGATATATGCATTGTCAATAAAATGATATTTTAACTTTGCATATAAATTCTAATATATGCATTGTCAATAAAATGATATTTTAACTTTGCATATAAATTCTAATATATTTAACAAAAATGTAATTTTTGTTTACAACCATTATTTTTGACAAAATGTCAATTTTTATTTTAACAAATATATTTGACAAAAGTGTATATTTTGTTTCAACTAAGGTGCTTTGACGAAAGTGTACATTTTGTTCCAGCCATTTTAATTGACAAAAATGTATACTTTTGTTTCAACCTTTTTAATTGACAAAAATGTATATTTTCGTTTCAACCATTTTAATTGACAAAAATTTATATTTTTGTTTCAACTAAACAGTTAGACAAAATGATAAATTTTGTTTGACTCAACCCTAATTTAACAAAAAATTAAATTTTTGATTCAATAAATCTGATAAACAAAAATGATAATTTTTGTTTAACTATTTTCTAATTAACACTAATTTTAATTCAACAAATCTAATAAACAAAATGATAAGTTTGTTTGATCCAATTCTCTAATTAACAAAAATGTTAAATTTTTAATTCAACGAATCTAATGAACAAAATGATAATTTTGTTTGATCCAATTCTCTAATTAACACAAATGTTAAATATTTAATTCAACAAATCTAATGAACGAAATGATAATTTTGTTTGATCCAATTCCCTAATTAACAAATGTTAAATTTTTAATTCAACAAATATAATGAACGAAATGATAATTTTTTTGATCCAATTCTCTAATTAACACAAATGTTAAATTTTTAACTGAACAAATCTAATGAAAAAACGACCTGGAATTTCGCTCGATCCTGATCAGTCGCTAAACCGACCAAGACCGTTCGAAATGCCTGATTGTTTTGAGAACACGACAAAATAGAATGCAGACGGAAGAACATTTCATTGTATATTACAACAATTCATCAGAATACAAGAATATACAGAGTATAAATGAATATTACATTCGATAAATATCAGAGATTATAATACATTACTTAGCAGCGGAAAATAATACAATACACAACTAGAAGTAATACGCGGATACAAAGCTTTCCGAGTATCGTTCGAGCTGTAAATCAGGATCCTGTGAATATAAATCTGCAAAACCAAAACTACTAGCTGCCCGTGTCAAAATAAGGGCACCCAGAGTTTAAGTTAAAACAATAAACTCTAGGTCAGTCATGGGACTGGTGTGAGAACTAAGACAGTTATTAATCTTTATTTTTAAAGTTTTTAAATCAAGGGACCACGCCGTATAACACGGAACGGGTTTCCTCCCAAGAACACCGGTGCATAAAACCAAAAGCGCAATGCTAAATAAAGAAAAATGAAGCTATTATAAGACCCAGGTCCTATCACACAATGCAACGCAAGCCGGGGGATAGGGTTTTTACCTTATAATGAAAAGTCGGGTGTGTACGACTTGTGCAGGATCTATAATATGGCTATGCGGAATATGATAACAATATATATATATATATATATATCACAGATAACTTTAAATGCAGTAAAGTAAAGACACCAGGATTTTATACTGGTTCGGACTTCCCGTCCTACGTCCAGTCCCGAAGCTCCTCTTCGGCTTTTCACTAAACAACACCCTCACTTTACCCGGAGGAACAGGTTCACTACTTGATTTGCGGGCTACAAGTTTACCCACTTGATTTCACGGGCTACAAGCTTACCCACTTGATTTCACGGGCTACAAGCTTACCCACAAGACGATTACAAGAGTTTGACCTTGAATGTGTTCTTTCTTCAACACTGAATAGTCAATGATTGAGTACACCCTTCCTATAATCTTATCCTCAAATGTATTTTGATGTTTAGAAAGATTAGGAAGTAAATTATCGAGTTGAATCACAAGTGTATTAAATATGCTTGGAGATTCAAACGATAATTGAATGCTTTTGAGTGCTTTTTGAGAGAAAAGGATAATGCAAGATAGATCAGAAAATAGAGAGTAAATTCGATGATTTGAATGATTGCAAACTCATGTATTTATAGAAATCGAGAGGTTGCAATTGTTGATGAAAAGTTGCATCTAAAATAAGTGATTATTTATGAAGAGAAATGGATGCAACTCTTAAAGGAAGAAGATGACTTTTCATGTAAATTCAAAAAGCTGTTGACCTATAGAATTTTGTAGGTCGACATGTTTTTAGCCGTTGGAGTTCAAAAACCTGTTGACCTATAAATGTAGGTCGACCTATTTTTGACCGTTACATTTTAAAATCCTGTTGACCTATAAAAAATTGTAGGTCGACATGTTTTTGACCATATGCATAAAAAATGTTTTCATGAGTGATATTTTTAAGCAATTAGAAGTATGATCATTTGAGGATAGATTTTAACATTATATAACACTAAAATAATCAACTTCTAACCTATGAAGTCATCTCGTCTTCTTTTTGTCGATGTAGAAGCTTCTTCTTGTCATAAATCAAAATAACCATCGAAGCTTTGACTCAACATTCTCCCCCTTTTTGATTGATGACAACATGGCCTAATAAAGGTATTGTTCCTTGTATATTGCTCCCCTGTATATATGCTCCCCCTGAATTATATATAATCTGCATAGCATTCGTTAGTAATATTTTCTCCCCCTTTGTCATCGACAAAAAGGGTGTCTATAAGAGAAAGCAATAATTCATAGAGAAACCATACAACAAAATACATAGATTGTGTTATACATTCAAGGCAAACCAAAAATAAACACACAAGAAGTACCAGGAAGTAGCATAGTTAAATACATAAGCAAATTAAAAAACTTGAAAGATAAAAACGAGACGACTATTGTGATGGCCAATCCGAATCACTATCTTCTTCTTCATCTTTGTTTCCTTCCTCCTCTTGTTCCTCATTGTTGCTATCACCATTGTCCTTCTCAATATCGTCATGAGCTCCTTCTTCAATATGCGACAGTCCACAACCACGAGTATGTTGGGTACTTGCTCCAGAGCTAGTACCTTCTTCAGATGAGGACCATGTAAACGTAGGTGGCATTGGTCGTTTTCCTGGGTCTTGAGCAAGCGGTGCGGAGGTTGATGCATAAGAGATTGCATCCCAAATCGTTCCAAAGAAGGACTTTAATTTGTTGAACCGCTTATCAAGTTTTGAATCTAAGCGGTCAATTTTATTATCAGTTCTTTTGAGTCTAGCTTCGAGTAAGAATTGATTACGTGCAATTTGCTCAAGAGTGACCTTAGTTGAAGAAGTAGGAGGCGGAATTAAAACGTCTTCAGGCCTTTGCGTGGGAACTTGAGAAGAGGAAGTCTGTGGAGGTCCTTGTTCGACATATCGCTCAAAAGGAATAATATTCAAATAAGGAAACGGTAGCTTCATCCTCTTTTTAGATGCTTTATCAATACATTTTGGTATTGAGATTTTAGATTCGGGAGATCTTACGTGACATTCCATGAGACAACGCATAATATACTCGTTATAAAACAAGTGTGGCCTTGAACGTTTATTTACCATCACAATCTCGTCGAAAATCATCTCAATCCAATTTACCTTGATATTTGCATAAATGGCATACAGTGCCTTAAAGTTTTCTCTGTAAACTGCATCAAAGTTTCCAGTCCTTGGAAGAAGAGAGTGTGTGATACAAAGGTGTAGAAGTCTGGCAGATGGTCTTAGATGGATACCTTTAGTACTTGACTTATAGTCTTCTATGAAAAGGTGACTATTTTTGTCGCGAATATGTATAGGGCAGAAATCACTACCGAATTGAATACCTTCGTTATGAGTTCGAAGAATTTCTGCCATCCGGTCTTTGGAGAGAAAAATGTGTTGACCACAAACAACGGACCATAAGCAATCATCCGAGTTTTGGGGTTTAAATTTGTCTAAATTGAGATTAGCATAGAATAGTTTTATCAAAGTATGGCTTATCTCAACATGATTGTCTTCAAAATTTAGAAGAGACTCTATACCCGCTCTGTTTGATAGTCCACTAACATCGTAGAGGGCGAAATCATAGAATTTGAGAAAAGAACCGTGGTGAATTGTATAGTCTTTCATCTTGTTCCATCTCTTCACCGCAAGAGGATCCATTAGCCATTGTTTGATTTGAGTATCAATAGGTTGAACAGGGGCTTGAGAAGATGATGTTTTGGACTTCTTTTGCTTCGGAGCCATTGGAGAGGTTAGGAAATTTGAAAAATTCTAATAGATCAGGTTATAAAGAGTATAGAGAATGAAAAGAAATGACCTTTGATGAAGAGTTGTGAAGTTTGAAAAGGGAATGGACGTGTTGATTGGGTGAAAAGGAAGTTTCCAGCGAAATCGGTCGACAGATATCAATGAGCCGGTCGACCAGTAAAATCTCTAGAAAAATTGATGCACGTGTTTTCGAACTGACCGGTCGACAGGTTGGAGTTTGGGCGGTCGACAGGAAATAGTTCTGGAAGACAAACATACATATGTTTGGTCTGACCGGTCGACAGGAGGAATAAGGAGCGGTCGACAGGTAAAAGTTCTGTTTGATAAAGAACTTAAACTTGAACTATGGCGGTCGACATGATTTAAATGACCGGTCGACAGTTATTAGTTCTGGAAATGTTTGAAATCAATTCTTTAGGCATAACGGTTGACAGGGGAGTATGAAGCGGTCGACCGTTTTTAATTCTGGTTTCAATATAAAGGCTAAGAATCCTTAACCGGTCGACAGCGTGAACAAGATCGGTCGACAGGTGCAGAGAAAATTTGTTTTTCTGGCTTTTGAAAAGATATATATATATATTAAAACAAATTTTATTCAATAACAAGATTTCAAAACACCAAATACTTGAAGAACAAAATACAAATTTATTTTTTAAAGAAGAGTTTAAACGATATAAATTATTTCCTTGGCTCCCATGAATTCTTTGGTTCCCAATGGCTAAACCTTCCACTTGCTCCTTCATTGTTTTGATAATTTCTATCCCATGAATTTGGAGTTCGTGAAGACGATGGTATTGGCATTGGCTCATGTACATTATGTCTGTCAGAGCCACAAAAGAGAGTAGCTAATCGTTCGAGGTACGTCAAACGAGAAGTCGTCAGTTTTTGCTCATAAAACATTTGTTGTTGATAATAATGCATTTCATCTATCTTCTCCTTAGTTTGTGGAGAACAAAATAAAACTTTCTTTCTCTTCTTAGAAGTAGGAGTAGTTCCTGGCGTTCGAGAAGGCGGATGAAAGCCAGGTGGATGCTCTGGTGTTTTTGGGGAGTTATATTCAGTCGGTTCGGAACTTGTGATTGAAATGTGAGAATTTTCAGCACATTTCTCACAGATGTGTGCCATGAGATTATTTAAAAGTTATAGAAGTTTGAGAGAATGAATGAAAGCACTCAAAAATAGTCATATATATAGTAGGAGTTTTCTATTTTAAGATAATAAATAAATGGTTTGTATATGTTTTACCATAGAAAAATCCTCTGCTATATATAGTAAAAAGACATTGGTTTCTGATAAACAGAATACGAATTCTTATAAAAATTAATCTTCGAGTTCTTTTCGTGAAACCAATCCTAGCTCTCTACGTAACTTGATAAAGCTTGACTCTAGTAGAGGCTTTGTAAATATATCTGCTAGTTGATTTTCCGTGTTGACATATTCGAGGTTTATATTTCCCTTTTCAATGTTATCTCGTAGAAAATGATGACGAATGTCAATGTGTTTAGTCCGAGAGTGATTAACTGGGTTTTTGGATAAATTTATCGCACTAGTGTTATCGCAATATATAATGGAATTCGATAAATTCATACCAAAATCTTTAAGTGTTTGTTGCATATATATAACTTGTGTACATGCCAAAGCTGCTGAAATATACTCTGCCTCGCATGTTGATAGTGAAACACAATTTTGTTTCTTACTAAACCAAGAGACAAGTGATTTTCCAATGAAATGGCACGTACCACTTGTACTCTTTCTATCCGTTCGTGATCCTCCGAAATCAGCATCACTATATGATACTAATTCGAATACACAATCCTTAGGATAGAAAAGACCGAAATCTTTGGTGTTATTAAGATATTGAATAATTCGTTTCACTGCTCGCAAATGTGATTCCTTAGGATCAGCTTGAAAACGTGCACACAAACATACACTCATCATAATGTCAGGACGACTAGCTGTTAAATATAGGAGAGAACCTATCATACTACGATACGTCTTTTGGTCTATACTCTTTCCACTTTCATCCTTTTCAAGATGACTAGTGGTACTCATTGGATTCGGTTTTCCAGAAGTATTTTCAAGTCCGAATCTTTTAACAAGATTTTCACAATATTTTTCTTGATTTATGAAAATACCATTTGAAAGTTGTTTAATTTGAAGACCAAGAAAGTATGATATCTCTCCCATATGTGACATTTCAAATTCTTTGGTCATGATATCTGAAAATTCTTTACAAAGTCTCTCGTTTGTTGAACCAAAGATTATGTCATCCACATATATTTGAACAACAAGTATCTCTTTGTGCGAATGTTTAATAAATAATGTTTGATCAACCTTTCCTATTTGAAATCCAGAGTTGATAAGATGACTTCGTAGTCGTTCATACCAAGCACGTGGTGCTTGTTTTAAACCGTACAAAGCCTTCTTAAGCTTGAAAACATGATCTGGATATTTTTCATGTTTGAATAAAGGTGGTTGTTCAACATATACTTTTTCTTTGCACAAAAATGTTCAAATTCATTATTTTTGAACTCTCCGCCATGATCACTTCTTATATTTTTGACTTTAAGTCCCTTCGATTTCTGAATATGTTTGACGAAAGATTTGAATTTTTCGAAAGTGTCACTTTTATTTTTCAAAAACATAGTCCAAGTATAACGAGAATAATCATCAACAATTACAAACACATACCGACTATGATTTATGGATTGTATTTGAGTAGGTCCAAATAAATCCAAATGTAATAGTTCAAGTGGTTGTAATGTCGAGATTACCTTCTTAGATTTAAATGATGACTTGGTTAATTTTCCGATTTGGCAAGCGTCACAAAGATTGTCAACTTTGAAACTCAGTTTTGGTAAACCTTTGACTAGATCATTTTTAGCTAGCTTGTCAATAGTTTTAAAGTTTATACGACAGAACCGTTTGTGCCATATACATGGATCATTTTCCTTAGCAATACGGCACATATTTGAATTTTGATTAAAATTCATATTTAAAATATATATTTCTGTCTCTATATCCTTCAAAAACTAAATTTTTATCTTGGTCAAGAATGTTACATTTGTCATTTGAAAAGGAAATTGTAAACCCTTTATCACATAACTGACTAATACTAAGTAAGTTATGTTTTAGATTTCTAACTAGCATGATATTCGTAATAAGAGGTAAATTAGATGTACCGTAATTGCTCACATCGTCTTTGCCGATGATGAAGCCTTTTGAATTATCTCCAAAAGTGACTGAGCCCCCATCAAAGTATGTAATATTCGTCAATATGCTCTTGTCTCTAGTCATATGCTTCGAGCAACCACTGTCCAAAATCCATCTTCCTCTTTTCTTTAGTGGGACCTGCAAAAAATAAAGTTAAATCCATGGTACCCACTTTTTATAGGGTCCTAAGAGTTAGGTCTTAGGAGTCCAAACCCATACGGGTCCGGTATCCCCTTTATACAAATAATTTGGATTATGATGCACAGTACTCAAGAAATTTTGAATGTACTTGTTCCTAATCAAAATATTATTTGTTTTAGGAACCCATACTTTGACATTCTTCTTTTGAGATTTCACACTCGGTTTTGGTTTGAAATATAATAAACTCAGATTTTTCTTAGCTTCAGTTTCTTTTACTAACTTATTTTTCTTTCTTCTTTTACCAAGATGTTTCTTGATAACTTGTTTCTTATATCCCAATCCTTGCTTATTTGTAGCTGATTGTGAATTCTCAATGATTTTTGTCAGATTTTCTCGACCTTTGTTAAAGTTAGAAACATTTTTAGTAATGTCGTCTAACTTTGATTGTAAACTAGCTTTTTCAAGGTCTAGAATCTTGACTTTAGCTTTAAGCTCATGATTTTCAGTAGTGAGAATATCATTCTTTTCTTTTTGAACTTCAATTTCTTGAGTCAAAAGAGATAGTTGAGAATTAGAATTAGAAGATGATTCTTGAGCCTTTTCAAGTTCCTCTTCTAATATTTTCTTCTCATCTTTTAACATATCTCTTTCTAATTCTGATCTATTCAACATTGTCTTGACTTCTTTTAATTGATGTTTTGTATCTTTAAATTTAACCATTAATTTATCATAAAAATCAAGCATATCCTCAAGAGTAGGAATTTGTACCTCATCCTCTGTTGCCATAAAACATACATTTGCTTGTTCAGTGTCTGAGTCACTTTCGCTATCAGATGAAGATGAGTCTGAATCATCCCATGTTACTGAGAATGCTCTTTTCTTTGATTTGTCCTTCTTGAATTTTTCGGATTTCTTCTTTTTATCCGGACAATCTTTTTGCAAATGTCCCTTTTTGTGACAGTTGAAGCATTCCATAATTGAAGATGATGATTTATTTGATCCAAACTTCTTTTTGTCGTATCGACTAGCTTTTCTTTGCTTCAAGAACTTCTTAAAACCTTTTGCAATAAGTGCTAAGTCTTCATCTTCAGAATCTGAAATGTCTTCATCTTTTTCGGCATGAAAAGCAACATTTTTCTTTTCTTCTTTTTGTTCTCTTCTAGCCTGTAAATTTGCTTCGTAGGACATTAGATTTCCTATCAATTCATCTGGCTTCATGGTAGAAAGATCATTAGCTTCTTCTATGGCTAATACTTTTCCTTCCCATTCATTAGTCAGTGAATGTAGGATTGTTGAAACTTCATCAAAGTCAGAATATTTTTGTCCTAATCCAATAAGAGCATGATGAATGGTTTGAAACCTTGAATACATCTCATTGATTGTTTCATTTGGCTTCATTTTGAAATTTTGGAATTGGCTTTTCAACAAAGCTATTTTTGCTTGTTTAACCTTGTTAGTACCTTCATGAGTGGTTTTTAGCGTTTGCCAAATTTGATAAGCAGTGGTACAGATACTAGCACGGTTATACTCATTTTGATCTAATGCACAAAACAACATATTTATTGCTTTTGCATTTACTGTTGCTGCTGTTTTCTCAGCAGGAGTCCATTCTGCATACTCAGTAGTTGGATTAACTATTTCTTTCTGAGTAGCATTCCAAGCATCATAACTTGTTGATTGCATATAGAAAGCCATACGTGTTGCCCAATAACTATAGTTTAGGCCATTAAAGAAAGGAGGTCTTTGTGTAGATTGACCTTCAGTGTAAGTGTTAGTGCTGGTGCTTGCGTTATTTGCCATATTACTAGAATATATCAAATAACTGTGTTACGGTTATAAGATGACCGCGCTCTGATACCAAATGAAAAGTCGGGTGTGTACGACTTGTGCAGGATCTATAATATGGCTATGCGGAATATGATAACAATATATATATATATATCACAGATAACTTTAAATGCAGTAAAGTAAAGTAAAGTAAAGACACCAGGATTTTATACTGGTTCGGACTTCCCGTCCTACGTCCAGTCCCGAAGCTCCTCTTCGGCTTTTCACTAAACAACACCCTCACTTTACCCGGAGGAACAGGTTCACTACTTGATTTGCGGGCTACAAGTTTACCCACTTGATTTCACGGGCTACAAGCTTACCCACTTGATTTCACGGGCTACAAGCTTACCCACAAGACGATTACAAGAGTTTGACCTTGAATGTGTTCTTTCTTCAACACTGAATAGTCAATGATTGAGTACACCCTTCCTATAATCTTATCCTCAAATGTATTTTGATGTTTAGAAAGATTAGGAAGTAAATTATCGAGTTGAATCACAAGTGTATTAAATATGCTTGGAGATTCAAACGATAATTGAATGCTTTTGAGTGCTTTTTGAAAGAAAAGGATAATGCAAGATAGATCAGAAAATAGAGAGTAGATTCGATGATTTGAATGATTGCAAACTCATGTATTTATAGAAATCGAGAGGTTGCAATTGTTGATGAAAAGTTGCATCTAAAATAAGTGATTATTTATGAAGAGAAATGGATGCAACTCTTAAAGGAAGAAGATGACTTTTCATGAAAATTCAAAAAGCTGTTGACCTATAGAATTTTGTAGGTCGACATGTTTTTAGCCGTTGGAGTTCAAAAACCTGTTGACCTATAAATGTAGGTCGACCTATTTTTGACCGTTACATTTAAAAATCCTGTTGACCTATAAAAAATTGTAGGTCAACATGTTTTTGACCATATGCATAAAAAATGTTTTCATGAGTGATATTTTTAAGCAATTAGAAGTATGATCATTTGAGGATAGATTTTAACATTATATAACACTAAAATAATCAACTTCTAACCTATGAAGTCATCTCGTCTTCTTTTTGTCAATGTAGAAGCTTCTTCTTGTCATAAATCAAAATAACTATCGAAGCTTTGACTCAACATATAATAGCCAAAGAATGCTTGATACACTAAATTTCATGTTTTTAATTCTTAATCAGACTCCAACCGCAAATTAGTAAGAGAACGATTCCCTAAGTATTAACCCCGAAGGCCGAAACCAACATCAGACTAATACCCAGGATACTACTCATCTTAGCTCGTTTCCAGTTAGTTTCCGATTTTATATACAATCGTAAATATCAATCATAGGCGGCATGAATGTCCCATACCACTATGTCGCCATATATAGGTACACAATCAAAACCACAAAATGTCGTATTGGAAGTTGGGTTATCATTTATGGTATGAACCAAGCCAAAAGATAGTCCTCACTGATTCGAGACTATCTAGTCCATGTCTCAGGATCAGAGTTCGAGTGACCCTTGGATCGTCAGGGCCGGTCCACACGGAGTGGATTAAAATGCCTGAACATGCGTTTCCCCGCCCTATGGGTCGTAAATGAGCCAACGAATGACTCCATCGACTTCACATAGTCACCGATATATCTGAGGCGCCTCCAATTCCAACAACCACATAAGTCAAACTCGTCAGGGCGTGTAAAACCACTGACGCCACTTCTAACTAGAAGGAAACGCATGCCCTCCCTGATGTCCTCTCCCGTTTATGGTTTAAACTGGGTGTGAAACTCGCGAATCAAACGTTACACAAAGCTATGCCACAAAGGCCGTGCTTTGATCATCAACCACAAGACTTTGCTTTTCAACAGAAGCCTTGATCATTTGCCACTTAGGCATGCCACACAGGCAATTCACTCCATGCGATTGATATCCATCGATATATAACCCCTGAGCTCGTTTGTCTCAGAGAAGGGCATTAAGCAAGAGAATAAATTCTCCGCCGCCAAACAGATATATATTTAATGGAAATCAGTCACACAGACTGAAATCCAATGTCCGACACACAGTCCATTTACAAGTTCGTTCTAGGTCTGAATGAAACCGGAGGCACCTAGTACCCCGCATATCCATCGATCTCTAAGTACGTCTGGACGATCACCAACTGATTCCCTCCTCTTGGGTGTACGGCCCTATCAAGATCATCAGTAATTATCCAAACGACGTGAAGACCTCTGGTCTTTAACCACCGTCTTCATCTTCGACTTACCTTCGTATCAGTTATTCAGAATGGGATAAACTCGGTCTTTCCGAATAACTTGCGTATATAATAAACAAGTGTTACACAAACACAACATACGCCTCATTCCAATTCATCAGACATAACCATAAATTAACAAGAGAATAATTCCCCAAAAACTAACCCCGAAGGCCGAAACCAACATCAGATCAATACCCAGGAAACCGTTCTGCTTAGCTAGCCTACATTTAGTTTCTAAATTTCACATTCTTAGGGAAAGGTTCCCATTAATTTTATCAAAGATAAATTCCTTTAAATTTATTCTTTAATCTTCCTTTGAATATCACTTCAAACTAGTCGGGATTAGCAAACCACACCGAAGTAATTATTTATTTTATTTCCCAATCCCAACCTATTTATCCCATGAAGTAAAACTGATTATACTTCATATCTAACACCATGGTGTTATCGATAAATTCAATTACCATTTCACGTTCAAATCTAATTAAAGATTTAACTATCGTCTGAAGCAAAACTGGTGATACTCCATTCTCGATCTTTTCAATCTAATTAAAGATTCATTAAAACTCCACTTAGTTTTAATTTGTGACTGGGTTAAAGAATCAGTGTCATTTAAAACACGGTTCAGGATAAACCCCAAAATCACATCACATTTCAATCAATCGCTAACCGTAAATTAGCAAGTGAGCAATTCCCTAAGTATTAACCCTGAAGGCCGAAATCAACATCAGATCAATACCCTATAAACCATTATGCTTAACTAATCTCCAGTTAGTTTCTGATTTTCTTAACTCCTTTGGGTCTAAGAACAGTATTATTGAAGATACCGTTCACAACAACCCAAAATCACATTCCATTAATTATCGGGTTAAATAACAAGTGTTATTTAAAACGCTGTTCACGATAAACCCAAAAATCAATACTAATTCAATTCCAATTAAATATCATTTAATTGGTACACTTCATTAAATCTAAATAAAAAAATTTAATCTTTTTCTCAACTAGGCTAAAGAACAGTGTTAATGAAGACACTATTCACGACAAACCCAAATCATATTTGATATTAAATACAAGGCTCTGAATAGAAAATATATCGGCTTATTTTCAATATCAAATTCTACGACCAACAAATATCATATTGGAAATAACGATATAAATATATCTTTCAAATTCCCATAACAATACCTGTATCATCACGAAATCCAACATCGAAATATTCCAAAGACAATTTCGATTCAAATCCATTCCAATTCACTTATTGGAATTTCTGGTTATCTTCAATACCATTTCAAATCCAATTCATTTATTTTAAAAATAAATAGAGTTATAATTCTAGTTTAGAACTAGTTCATTTCGATAAAAATCTATTTTTATCTTTTCAAATATTGAGTTTTTCATCCCAATTCTTTACAAATCATTTCTTATGATTTTAAACAAATTGTTACTATTTTTAATAATTTTATCAAGGCCCGTACAGTCGATTTCCATCAACGGCCATCGAACTGCACTTACAGCGACTTTTTCCAAATTTGATTTGGACATAATTCCAAATCCGACCGTTAGATTTCAAATTTCTAATATTCGTTAGAAAACTCTTTTCGGTACAAACCCAACGGTTCTGGTTTTAGGAGAATCTGACGGTCGGATCTCCCTCAATATCCATTCGAAGTCAATGGTCGGAATTTGCGAACTACCGCGGCGCGGCACGTGCTATTCAGGCCATTCTATATATATAATTTATATATTATATATATTTCATCGATTTCCTTTTAAAAGGTGTTTTATAAATCATTTTAAATTCGTTTTCAAAACGATTTCAACTTCTTATTCGATTTCAAATCAAAATTGAATTTTCCTTTAAAAATTCCTTTTTACATTCATTTCTATTTGATTTCAATTCGATTTCAATTCGATTCAATTCTATTTCAATTCGATTTGAATTCTGTTCAATTCAATTTCAATTCGATTTGAATTCAATTCAATTCAATTTAAATTCGATTTGAATTCTATTCAATTCGATTTCAATTCGATTTGAATTCCTATTCAATTCAATTTTAATTCGAATTCATTTTTTATTCAATTCAATTCGAATTCATTTTCTATTCAATTCAATTTCAATTCATTTTCTATTCAATTCAATACCAATACATTTTCCATTCAATTCTATTTTATTCAATTTCAATTCGATTTTTAATTTCTAAAATATTCGATTATTGAAATCACTTTTCAATATTCATTTAAAAATGAATAAAATCGATATAAATATCGTTCACGTCAAAATGGCGTCAATCTAATCAACACGACTTCATATATTCTTATTTTCAAATATTCTATTTTAAATATTTCTTTTTCAAATATTTCTTTTCCAAATATATCTTTTCAAATATTTCTATTTCAAATATTTCTTTTCAAATATTTCTATTTCAAAACTGGAATGAGGCCCAATCAATTACCATATAATGTTAATTATATGGATTTTCCATAACACATGTATAAATTAACACCGATAAATAATCAACCATCATCCAGAGTGCGTTCTACACTGTATAAGCATCAAATATAAATATTTAATGCTTATAACAGCTTGTCAATCAATCGATCGACATACAACTAATTATTGGGATTAGTGTATGTCATATATCACGCCAATACCCATGTGGGGTTTCAAAAAATCAAACACAGACTTTATTTGTGCAGTTGGGCGATGTGTAAAATTTATCGTCCCAATTAATATTAGTCAAATGTGTGTATATAAACAAATCGTCTGATTTGTTTATAAATATTCATTTCATATACACGTTAAAAATTCTATTTTTAACTATAAAATATTTTCCACTATAAAATATTTTATTTCAACTATATAAATATTTTATTTCATTTCACATCACATCACACAATCAACTACACATCAAAATCAAACAAACAAGCATACAAGCCATCCATGGTCAGTGGACGACGGGTGTCAGGTGCCACTAAACACCGTCTGCATCCTAGTATCTTTTTTAACTAGAAAATTAAATTTAAAAGTGAAAAGTTCTCACCAATTTCTAAACCAAACGCCACGTCTCTTCATATGTAGGAAATCTTCATCGTTTTTCCAACGCAGTCTGTTTCACGAAGTATATGTTAAAAATTATATTTTTAACAATGCTACTTCTTATATAGAGATTATATTTTTATAACATCACTTTCTATATAAAGGTCGAATTTTTATTTCTACTTCATGTATGTAAAAATCGAATTTTTACTTCACTAAACATACGAAAATTATATTTTTAACCTTTCTATATTATAAAAATTATATTTTAACCTTTATATATTATAAAAATTATATTTTTAACCTTTCTATATTATAAAAATTATATTTTTAACCTTTCTATATTATAAAAATTATATTTTTAACCTTTCTATACTATAGACTATTAAAAAAAATATCAACCTTTATCATATTAAAAATCTAATTTTTATTCTACATTAAAAACCCAATTTTC
The DNA here is from genome assembly GCA_030737875.1 of Allium sativum. Taxonomy (NCBI): domain Eukaryota; kingdom Viridiplantae; phylum Streptophyta; class Magnoliopsida; order Asparagales; family Amaryllidaceae; genus Allium; species Allium sativum. Next base: position 434,010,369 of record CM060918.1, on the reverse strand, counting down.
ATCTATGATAAAAATCAAAACTTTTATGTATTATAAATCATCACTTCAATGTATAAAACTCTGACGTTCTCATCTCTAAAAATCCGACCTTTCCGTGTACAAAAATGCAATCTTTTCATGAACAAAAATCCTATCTTTTCTATGATAAAAATATAATCTTCATCATATTCCCTCATTCATAAAAACCGTATATTTTCATTCGTATAAATCAAAGAATTAAATTTACCAAGAATAAATACTCACAATTTTTTTTTGGAAAGGGGCATTCATTGGTGGACCCGCCGGAGTCTGGTGGAGGTGTTGGCGGCCTCCAGTCGACGGGGCAGAGCTTGGAGGGGCAGCGCGACGCTGTTAGGAGGTGGGGCTCGCGAATTGGAATTCGCGACAGGGGGATTCGGTTTCGGAGAGGAAGATAAAAAGAGGCGGGGGAGCAGGAGATGGAAGAGGGAGGAGGCGGGGTGGTCGGCGCCCTGGCGCACGACGGTGGGAGGCGGAGGCCGACGGTGGATCTGGGAGGGAGGATCGGGTGTCCGGTTTGTTTAATTTTTTTATCTCCAGAACGAAGTGAGAGGGAGTGAGAGAAAAAGGTGGAGTATATAACATAGAGTATTATTTATTTAATTAATTAATCCCATAAAGTACCTTTTTATTTCAAACTCAAAATCAAACCCACCGACTGTCGCCCATAGCTAATTACCCCCATTCTAAACACAATAGGATATGTATCGTAGGCTGATTCGATAGTTTCGATCGGTTTTCATCAAAATCAACATATAACTCTATATATTGAATTTGAACGCGTATTTCAATTTACTGGGGTCACATACTAACTCGAAAATTTTCCGAAAAATATTTTCTAGCTTCGTATTAACGATACGGTCCTAAAAAAACTAGTTTCATCAAATTCTGAGACCGTTTGAAAAATGGCCATTTTCCAGTCGATTAAAATTAACTCAGGTCAAACGCGTTGTTTTCCTTTGCCAAGCTCACATATTGATTTGAAAAATTATGAAATTTGAAACCTAGCAATAATTTGACATCGCGGATCCAACAAAAGTGGTTTCGTCGAAATCCGAGGTCGTTTGCAAAACTTCCATTTTTAAGCTCCAGAATTCCATAGCGACTATTCTGAAAATTCAACTGGCCATAACTTTTGATTCCCGCTATGAAATTTTGATTTTTCGGATTCGTTGGAAAGATATTCTTAAACAGATTTAAATATTTTTTGTTTCACTAAAATCCGGTTTATTTTGCGCCCGGTACATTCATTTGAATTTTGAAATCGAATTATCGAACTACCGCGCCATTTTCAATTCCTTTTATAATTTAAAATAAATATTTATATTCAAATGTTGATCTATATAAATATATGTGTTTGAATTCTATTCAAAATAAATTTCTCATTGTTATTATTTAAAATAATTCATTTTAAATAATCAAAATTCGCTAAAATTGCCAAATAAAAATTTTAAATTGGCTCGGATTTTCGGGTTATTACACTAATTAACACAAATGTAAATTTTTAACTGATCTATAGAACACACCAATCAAAGATCAAATCGCGTATGACAATCAACAGAATATTAAAGCGTAGGAGTAATACTACAATCATGATTAATAGTTTCAATTATATAATAAAAAGAATTGAATTTATCACCTTGATTGGTTATTGAAATTGCTTAAATAACGATTGTTTCCTTAAAATTAAACTGAACGTTTAATTTAATCAAATTTTTAACTAGCTCTGAATTTTGCCAAATTGATTCTATCATGTAGATCTCGTTAATGCGAATCCAACGCATCTGATTTGACGAAATTATGATATCGTTTGACAAAGTTACAAAGAATTATATATTTAATTACATAAATTACGAATTAAATAAAAACTTAATCACATTTTAACCGATTAAACCATCGTCTTCCATCCTCATCGTTCCGGTGAAGCTCGGCGGTCTCCTACCCTCGCAACCCCACAGCAAACGCCCACGTTTTGGAGCCCAAAATCGCCTCCCATGGTCACCAATATTCGATCATACCCGTTGGTCGAGGAGATCTAATTGAGTTGAATAATCTTTGCTTTTTTCTTTTTTCTTTTTTCCCCTGAAATTGTTTAATGAATTTGAAGAAATTAAGGGAATGGTATGGGAGCTTTTCAGTCATCCAAGAAGAAGGAGGCGGCGGCTATGTATTATAAATTAGGTTTTTGTAATACAAGGATATATATATATATATATATATATATATATATATATATATATATATATATTAATGCTTTTTAATTATTTAATTCCCCATTTAATTTTAGTAGAATTGTTATCATACGCTTACGTTTTGATATATTAAAGGATAAAGATCAATTATACATTGTGACATATGAAAAGGGAAAGTGCAATTATGCTCCTTGGATATTGTAAATCAATTAATTTCCCTACATGCAACGCTTAGACTCCGTTTGAATATGTAACGACCCGGGTTTTCCAGTTATTTGAATTCGAATATTTAAATTGGTTTAAATAATATATTTGGAAATATTAATGGATTTAATATTGAATTCGTTAATAAAACGATGATTAAACGTTTATATTTATATTTAATATAAACGGACTCATAACGCGGCGGTAGTTCATAATATTTAGTTTTGAATTTCAATAGAACATACAAAATCCGTTTTTAATCAAAGTTAATCTCATTGGATCCGTAATGCCAAGACGTAGCAGTGTGTCTGTTTTTCGTTGGAGTCAGTGTGTGACGAAGCGCATATTTAACGTGCAACATTAAATAGCAGAAAAAAAAAAAATTAGTTAATTGCAATAAACAAAGTAACATAATATTACAAACCTCGTGTTTAATAAAGTAATCATGTCAGTACAAGTTAAAGTTTAAGCACGTTATCATTTGAAATGGCATTGACAAATAAATTGCCAAGCATACGGTGAGCGCAGAATGCAATGTAACATTAGGACCGTTTGCTTTAATTGTTCTTCATCTCACCCTGGTCTTTGAAAGTCGGTTCCATTGGAGCCACCACAATCTTTACTTCGCTATATCATGTGTCTGTGGAATCTCTTTCACCTTATAGGTACCTGCCGGCTTTACATTAGTTAAAGTTCTGGAATGCATGACTGTTACCATAGACCGTGTGCCTCTCAATCCGTTTTCACATATGGTATTGCAAAGGAAGGATTGGTGAGAGTAAACAATGCGTAATTCTTCGTATAGCATGTAAATTTTCTTACTTCAGCCAAATGCATGGTTCGTTTCTGGCAGCGAGTAACTATTTAGCATGAACTAAAATAATACATAAAAGCATACCGAACAATAATCTTGTACTATATATTTATTTATATAAAAAAATATAAAAAAATAAACTTTCTTCAATGTTCTGTCAAATCCGTGGTTCCTTCAAAGCCAAACCAACACTTACTTGCGATCCAAGCTTTGGTTGCCCTTCAGCCCCACGTAACCGTGTCCCCTACGTTTCTCTCCTTATATAAACACTGCGACTTCCATTCTTTTTCTTTCCAACAAATGAAATCGCAACTTCTAAAATTTATTCCAGAATCATCGCTCCAATGAAAAATTCAAGGCCCATATATTGTAGAATCTTAAAACACTCTCTTCACGTACAATATTTGATACCAACATTTGTGGCATGAGTTGCTATAGCAGGGTATGCGGACTAGAAGTTCGGGCATCGAGGAGAGATCCGAGTGTTTTCAGACGAGGTGGCGGGGTCGGTCACCTGCAGTGAAAGGGGGCAGACTGAGAAGGTTTGGACCAGCGTCTGAAAAACGTAAATCTCCATTTAAAACAAAATATCGCCTGGGGTTTCCTTCATTTGCTGGGTGTGAGGCTTTGGCCAGTGGTGGTAGCAGGTCTTGGGTGACGTCAGCAAGGGAAGGTAAGGGTGGAAAGTGGCATGAAGAAGAGGGTGTGTATGGGTTCCGGCAACCATGTTTTGCTGACGGGGTATCGGAGTTGATACAGTCGGAGTCGCTGGGTGAGGATGGTGGCGAAGTTGGTAGAGTAGCGGCGTCAAAAATGGTGCCTGCGTTTTGGATGAAGTGAACACTGGCATGTGAAACAAAACGTTGGTTGTATGGTTTCGAAATATAAAGAAGGAGCAGAAAAATGGTACATAAGAATTGGAATCGGAGAGCGTGCATAACAGGTGAATATGTAGTAAGCAGAACAAGTGGTAGTGTGGAAGGATAATAGGAGAAAGGTGCGCTCAAAGAAGGGGGAGGACAGAACGAGGAAGGGAAGAGCACTACCAGGCGGTAGAAGAAAAGCAGAAATGGGGAAGGAGGTACTTTTTGAATGGGAGGGACGTGGCTATTTTCATATGGTTATGGGTCAAGTGTTGGGCCTTAGGCCCTGTCCAAAGAAAAAAAAAGAGAATGAATGAGAAGGGAACAAGGACGTTGGGTAAAACAATGAGTAGGTGGGAGGTCTGTTTCGGAAAAGAAGCATGAACGTGGGGCTTCCATATGTTAACGTGAAGGATTAAAATGGGGGATAGTAGCAGGTGAGATTTTATTTCATTTCTAATTAAATTATTGTGCCCTTATATTTCAAATCGGGTGTTAAGCAAACAATTAGGAAATTAGTTTAGTTTTAAAAATATAATAAAAGGATGTGTCGGTCCATTTCAAATTAAATGTCGGACCAGTTATTCTTAACAAAAAATGCCGAACTGATTAAATATTAAACCAAAGTAACCTAATTAAATAATTTTATAATTTGAAGACCCTATTTATTTAATATGCTAAAACGTATGTAACTTCTGTTATACTACCAGAATCCGATGACAAGTTGCAATGGAATCGCACGGAAGCAGGCTACGAGAGGAAGCTAGATTGGTCAGCACTGGAAGTAATAAGGATTTTTAATTAAATTAAACGTCATTTTAATTTAATTAAAACAAAGTGTTTTAATGACAGAATTAAATCAGGTGAGAACTCACTTAGTTATCCCATTTTATTCATTATAAGTCGGATTTATTATTTTTATGCTATGATTGCTTGTTATTGGTTGATCTGATGGTTGCGTACATGTTCGTTAAATATTTTATTTCTATTATTTAAATTAAACGGATGTTTAATTCAAATGAAATGACATCGTTATTTTTAACGATTATTTCCAAAAAAGGTAACATACCTCGTTGGTTACGTTTTTAACAATATAAACATATTTAAATTAAATTGGATGGCTTGCATTATTATTGATTGACTGCTATCAGTTGATTTGATTATTTATTTGTATATGATCGTTATATGGACCGTTTAACCGATATGATTCGATTATTGGATATGGATTCAACATTTGTTTGCTATTAACCAGTACGTGATATGGGTTGAGAAACAATAGCGGATGGCCAAGTAACACATTGTTTGTAAAGCTTATTCACCGTCAGGGGATTCAAATAGAAAGTGAAGTTATTAAATTTATTTTATAACTGAAGATCAACATTAAAAATCTGTTATTTTAAATGAAGTTATAAAAAGGAAATAAACCAACTACATATATCTTGATTGTTTTAAATCACCATTTTTATACCAAAATCTACCGTCCATGAAGCACGTGTTTATTAAGTGATTATTAAACGAGTTTATTAAGATAATTCAAGTGACCAGAATTAACGTAATAAGTAGCATGGATTTATATAGATATTGATTTAATAAAAAATCAAAGTGAAACGAATTATTTAGATTGATTAATTATTAATTAATTTAAATGGGAATATCAATAGCGATTGAATAACGAGTTAATCATGATTAGACTTGAATAAGTTAATGGCGTTAACTGAAATTATTTATTAAATTAGTTCATTAATTTAAAGAGAGTAGTTAATGGTTAAGTAACCTAGTTCTATTTTTATAAATATTGAAAATTGATTATCAGTTAATGATCTGGGAATGTAAAATCTAGTAATCAAAGTTTGTGAAGTTTAAAAGCACTGTTATGGTTTAGTGAGTATTTTTAAGCAATTTAAGATTTATAATAACATAAGTTATAATCTAAGTTTTAATTTAATTCTTATTGAATCATATTTAACTGGATTTTATTCAATCCAAGTTAGGCGGAGTTATATAAAAACCCAAGTTTGTTGAATATATTATTAAAACAAGTTATAAAAAATGGGTTTTGGAATGGAAATAAAAGTCCAAATTATGGAATTAACGAATTGGAATCTAACCGGCGATCTGTTGAGATAAATGATTTTATGGGTATTGATCTGATGTTGGTTTCGGCCTTCGGAGTTGGTATTTAGGGAATTATTTTCTTAACTGATTTACGGTTAGGAACTAATGAAGGTATTAAATGGAAATATAAATGGAAACCTGAATTCGAATGAGGTAGTTATACGAGTTAGGTATAAAGATAAGATCAGAACCTGCTATATTAATTATGAGATGGAGTTTGATCAAAGATAACTGAAATGTGTTTTGGGATAAACTTATCAGAAGTTTATAAAATGGTTCGGTTTAACAGATTGAAGGCTTGTGAAAGGTTGAGAGTATTAAAGTAAATAGAAAAGGGGTTTAAAGAGTAAATTACTTAATACTTGAATTAAGTAAATGTTGTTAAGTTTATCCAAATTTCCAAAGAGAGGTTACGATATTATAAACAAATTGGAAAAGGTTTCATAAGTTAAATAATAAGGGCTTAAGAGTGTGAAATTTCCATAATAAAAGAAAATTTTGTAACGATTATAGATGATAAGAAATGTGATAGCAAATGGTCTGAAACGGTAGTTAACAAGAATTGTATATGATTTAAGGTGTTTTTTTTTTCTAAGTATTAGAACGAAATAATTTGAAGTCAATATATTGAAACTAATATGTTATTTTTGGTATTAAAACCAACGTATTATTTTTAAAGGCCAAGGGATGTTATGTTCTAAACAAATGGATATGTTTTATTTTTATGATTGTTTATTTTGATAGTTAAATAACCGACTATCAAAATCTGGCCAACTTTATTGGTACGGAAAGACCGGGATCGAATTTATATTCGAAAACCATTCCGACCAATAAATACGAATACGTCGAAGATGCTGATCGAGATGGAGCAATTGAGGACTGTAAATCTTCATGAGCGAAAGACCTATTGTTAAATATCTCTGGCCGATCCCCAGAGTTAACAATGATTCTGTCGTGATTGGAATCTACGGATTGCAAGGACTACTCGCTACTGATTTATAGGTTGATTCCTAGGGTGCAGTAGGAGTGTAACTGTAACACCCCACATCCGTTAGTGTCACTCACAAAAGGGAATGCACTAAGTTTTGTGGAGCATTTAGGGTAAAAGATGCAAATAAATTGCAAGACAGACAGGAATTAAATAACGGAAAATAAAACTTTGCTTTATTGATAAAATAGTTTGTACAAAGATTTCTTTACAATATCAGAGTGTCATCTGTCTTACAAAATAAAGAAGCATAAAAATACATTTATATTCCCCAATTTAGCAAGAACCAGCCATAGCATCTGAAAAGAGAATCCATGCAAAACTTCGACAAATCTTCAAGCTGGGAAAGAGTGACAGTCCGACTTAACCTGAGCTATACTATTCCCTCTTTTACTACCTTGGGGGGGGGGGGGGGACAGAATAAAAGAAGACAAAAGAAAAACAGAGTCAGACATAAAGCCTGAGTAAGTTCAGTAACTTCTAGCATGTGAACATGGAAAAACAAAACGACATGAATTAACTGAATACAAGATTACACCATGACGATAGGGTCAACAAGATTAGACAAGATAATCACAAGATATGCTAAGATAAGATAAACTGGATATGCTCTAATACTTTCGCCGCTTCGCTATTACCTTTATACTGGTTTCTATATCTCTGCACCGCCTATCTAGTGTCCCAACTAGTAACGATAACGTAATCCCAATACCTGTATTTTCCATTGCCTTCCGGCATACATTCATTAATTATTACCTAGATCAAATCTAGGGTTTTCTATCAAGTGCTTTCTAGATTTAACTAGAGTTTACGCTATCTGCTGAACGCTTCTCGGATTCAGGATTTATGCCACCTAGTCCAACTAGGGATTATGCTACATGTCGAACGATGCCCCCAAGTTTAAGACACACTACCTAGAGTGGTACATGTCCCTATACTTCCCCACGCATGTATCGCGAATCGTTATCGCATGCCTAGATGCACATGTCCTGTAATGTGCGGTCCGAGTCCTGTGACAGGGCAAATCAAGGAATACAGAACTCGGTCGGGAGCATACAGATATCTGCCGATGCAAATGCTAAGGTCTGTTTTTATTCCAGTGGCTATGGTCCCACTTGACCCCTCCCTCAACTAATGAAAGGCACACCATGTAAAATGAGAACTATACGCCGGCCCCCGTTGCCCCTCTATCCTATGGCCATCCTCACCCATAACTATATAGCAAGTATATGGTCTTTTGGAGTTCTCCGCCTTTCCGCTTCACGTATCTCGATTGATTCAAGATGGATGGAAGACGACGAGTTGCTATCACAGGGCTACCATTTTCTCACCGAATCACGCCGGTCCATCCTGGTCTTTAGGTTGCCATGTATTGCAACCAAGGCATACCCCTGGTTCTTCTACACAGACCTTAACCTCTGTGAGCCCAAGAGGATCATCTACAGCCTCACAGAGGGATCCGAAGAGTACCCTCACGTCCCCTCGAAGCCTCGGGCTTCGTAACCCAATTCGTTGGAGCCTTCTTTCTACTCAGACGGATATTCGCTCCTTCCCGTGTTATACTAAGAATTACTACTTAGTCTTACTAACTAAGATTTACCACTTAGTTTCCAGAATCGTTGTTTTCTTAACTAAGGTTTACTACTTAGTTCCCTTTCCCTTCAATTTGGATTGGTTAAGTGTCATTAGTCAATTCAAGCCGACTTAACTCTCTTCATTTATCCTGTTAAACTGGTTAAGTGTTATCAGTAATTCATGTTGACTTAACCCCCACCACAAACCAAGTTATATTGGTTAAGTATTTCTTATTACTTAACCCTACCCATTCATCTTGTATTGGTTCAGTGTATCTTTTTAACTTAACCTTGCCTTTCTGATTTAACTAACATGTTATTAACGGTTAAGTATTATCCCTTCATGTTTTAGACTTAACCCTATTCCTTTATCAATATCTGATGGTTAAGTGTTCAAGTTTACTTAACCCTATGGTCTAGCCCAGCTAACATATCAAATTGGCTAAGTGTATTAAATCTTACTTAACCCCAACCTCTAGTCTAGTTAACATGTTAATTTGGCTAAGTGTATTAACTTTACTTAACCCAACTTTCTAGACTAGTTAACATGTTAATTTGGCTATGTGTTTTCTTAGTTACTTAACGTCTACAAATCTTGTCTTGTTACCATGAGTTTGGTTAAGTGTACCTATGGACTTAGCCCTCCTTTCTAGCTTAACTGTGCTAAGTTGGTTAAGTGTTCCTAAGGACTTAACCCTCCCATTCTAGCTTAACTGTATGAACCTAACCCCACCTACCAGTCTTGTTATCATGTTGAGTTGGTTAAGTGTCTTAGTTAACTTAACCCTAGCATTCTTGTTCTAGCTTTAACTAAATAAATTAAAGCCACTACCACTCACATTAGACAGATATTGTTGCGATTACTGGATGTGCCAGTTGGTTCCGGGCAGGTTTACATCGCAACTCAGTCTAACCTCGGGTTAGGCATATTCGTGTTTTCTGAGTTCAAAGGGTTTTGACTAAACTTCAAATCAGGTTTTTAAAGTAACCATCCTGTCCGTCGGATCAGTTAGGGATAGCCAGGGAGCGCAGAAAACTTGTATTTTCCAAACCCAAGCCTAGACACTATCCTCTCTGTCACCCTATAACTTTCCTGTGTGTTATTAAAAAAATGTCGTTAATAAACCTTTAATTTGTCTAAATTTACATTTCCTCATTTAGGCCAAATTCTATAAGTAAATTATTCCTAATTTACTTATTTCCTAATTACCATTTTAATGTAAACTGTCAACATTTATTCTTATGGCCCATTTTCCCCTTTTATATCATATTTATGCCTTTAGGTATGTAAACTATACAAATTAAGTGTCACTAACCATGATTTTGCTAAACCTGACGGTTTTTCCCAATTATGGCCAATTTCAAATTTATACCAATATAATTATTACGCCAAATTAGCTAATCCAATCCTGATTTAACATTCTAATTACAGTTCACGTCAAACTAGACTTATTATTCTAGTTTACAACTCATGTAAATGCTAGATTTACAAGTCAATACTAGATTCAAATTACACATCCTATAATTCATGTTAAATTTATCCAATTTGTATTTCTATGAACATGCCATAATTCATGTTCCCAATTTATGCCAAAATCCAAGTTTATAACTACGTTTTTAGTACATTTCACATTATGCCCAAATCGTGTTCCCACCGTTCGTATACTTGCGATTCAATCTAGATTATGGATAAATCTAGACTCGTAGAAAATAGGGAATGAACCAAAGATGCTATGAAAAAGGATGGACATAATAATTGGCATAAAAGGTTTGAATAACGACGTAGGTTCAAGAACATGGGTAGACCTAACTTAATAGGTAAATTCCCAAGGTCTAAAACCAAGGATAGATAGAATAGAGACGCAGGTTCAAGAACATGGGTAGACCTAACTTAATAGGTAAATTCCCATGGTCTAAAACCAAAGAAAACCAAGGACAGGCAGAATAAATAATCGGATTTAGACCCAATCTCATAATCACAGAACTTAAGCAACACTTTCCTAGTCATGAATCATAGGTGTTTAATCACAGATATCCTTGTTATGTCATAGGCAATAGTTTATGTTTTCTAATCAAAGACATAGGTTTAGTCAAGGAAATAATCCTCATAGTCACAGTCACAGTCATAGGCAATGTCCATAGTCATAGGCAATGTCCATAGTCATAGGCAATGTTCATAGTCATAGGCAATGTTCATAGTCATAGGCAATGCCTAGTTGGTCATCGAATCATAACAGTTCTTAATTAGGTCCAAAGATATAGGTACAGGTTCGAATAGAAAGATTTGGCATATTCTTTTTTTTCCTTTAATTTCATGTCACGAACAGAGAGAAACGTTCAAATCTAAAAATAAATGACTTAAAGAGATTAGAATAGAAAGAAAGATGGCGTTGCTATGATTCGTGCGACGTTAGCCTTTGATCCTTATCTTGAAGCTTTAATCTTGATTTGAATCTCTTCTGGACAATTTGAGCAGCATAACCTTGTCTTGGATTTTCGTAGTATTTTCTTATATTTATTTATATATATTTTCTCAGAGGTAGCATAAGGATAGAAAAGAATTGTGAATAGAGAAGGAGACTTGGGCTGTTTATATAGTGTAGAAGTCAATGAATCTGGTCCGAATGGCATCCGGATACAAAGAAACGATTCAGGTTCAGAAAGCTGGAAAAAGCGGGGGGGGGGGGGGGGGGGAGGGGGGTCGTCTTCCCAGTCGACTCCCCAGTCGACCTGGGGGGGGTCGACTACCCAGTCGACATGGGGGGAGGGGTCGACTACCCAGTCGACTCCCCAGTCGACCTGGGTCCTGGGCGGGAAATTTCCCGCCCAGCCCACTTTTGAGTCTGTTTTGAAATTTGAAATTTGCTGAAACTTCCGGAGGCCATATCTTCCTCATACGGACTCCGATTTACGTAAAATTGGACTCGTTTTCATGCAGAATTCCGAGACGAACGCAATGGCGCAACCCGTTTCCCTTGATTTTGAATTTAACTTTTAATTCTGCCTTAATTTGTGAATCTTAGCGTTACAAAATTACGAGGTGTTACATTCTCCCCCATTTAAAAGGATTTCGTCCCCGAAATCTTCAAGTTAGGAAGAATGTGTCCTACCATCCAATCACCCATCTAATCAACCATTCACTCACAGGCATCCATTGTCCTTAAAAGATTTCTAATGCTTTCATGTTCATATGCATAGTGTGTGTATATGTCTTTATCTACTGTAAAATCAGGCGGTCTACTGATTCAGTCGACCTCCTTAATGCGGGTCATGTCAGTGCCATGCGTCCAACCATGTATGCAAGCATCCCTAGTTATGTAAATACTATATGCGTGCACGGTCATTCATCCATATGCAACACCCATATGATAACATATCAAGTTCAATTTACAAACAAATACATATCTGTAAATGCAATATAAAAGCGTCTGAACTGATCTAGTGCCTAACACGTATGCATATGCTTTCACAAGCAACCACTTGCAACCATCAACCATAACATGTTTCAAATACATGTTTACATCCATTGGCTTCTACGTAAGGATCGAAGATACGACCTAGGTAATATACTTTGGAAAGAGCGAAACAATTATGCGTAAAGCTCCTAAAACAAAGAAATCAAGGATGCACCCTCAAGGAAAAGGGTATGATGCTAGTATCTAGCCTTCTTGAGCTTTACTCCACTATATATTAACTAATTTAACTTCACGATTGTGAAGTTCCGGATCTCCATTTCCAAAATAAACAGATGTCAATCACGGTACCAAGTATATGTACTAAGATGATTAGAGGTTTCCCTCTTATCCGCCATGCCATAACTATAAGAGTCAAAAGGTCACTACGTGCTCTTTGGAGTGCCTGCCACAACTATTCATCTCTCACGCAAACCATCCAAACCGAACTCGACATTCCTCAAGTACAAGCCCCAAAGGCCTAAACCAATATCAGACAAGCACCCAAGGAATATCACCTCCGAATTTAAATGATCTACGTGAGATGATATAAGCAAACTCGATAGCTATTCTCAAATCCCTACTAACAAAAAATAAACTGGTCGGACCACCAATTGGATTTGAGACTCTAGTGGGATCTTTCTACTATACAAGTACTATAGAGACCCAACTATGGAAGTGGATATGAACAAATGAGAAGCGCTAGAACCTAAGCAAATAGTACGAACAGAAAACTAGACTCTTCCAACCGGACTACCTTTCTCCTGGGTACGCTTGGTGGCGAAAGCATGTAGTTGTCTTTCTGAAAATCTCGTCCTCGTTCTTGCTCTTGTCCTTAAGTATATGCCCTATCATACCCTAGTAAAGATACTTCCTCTTGTCTTAGGTTTTATAATTTCTTCCCCCTTCGTGTGCTAAGTCTACGTCCATGAATTCCTCATCCTAGGGTTATGCTCCTTAGCCAAACTCCTCATCCCCTTCCGTGTGTAGTCATGTTGACAAATCTCTCGAAAATTGCCTCCACCATCCGGAAAACCCTATAAGCTCCGAAAGAAAACTGCCCGTCGATGAAACAGCTACGGCTATGGATGGAAGCCGGGCACTACTTTGCCCTTCGATGAGGTTACCTCCCAGAAAGCCAGGAGCCCCAAACACTCAAGAAAGAAGGAGACAAGAATTTAAATAGAGGAAGAGAAGATAGTGCGTATGGCTTTGGGGAATATGTCTTTAAAACAAATCTTTTCTCTTGAAAATGCTTCTTTAAAAACCGTTTTGAAAATAATTTTTCAAATCCTTTATCTGATCTGGTAACCTTCAGCTCTGATACCACGTGTAACACCCCACATCCGTTAGTGTCACTCACAAAAGGGAATGCACTAAGTTTTGTGGAGCATTTAGGGTAAAAGATGCAGATAAATTACCAGACAGACAGAAATTAAACAGCGGAAAATAAAACTTTTCTTTATTGATAAAATAGTTTGTACAAAGATTTCTTTACAATATCAGTGTGTCATCTGTCTTACAAAATAAAGAAGCATAAAAATACATTTATATTCCCCAATGTAGCAAGAACCAGCCATAGCATCTAAAAAGAGAATCCAAGCAAAACTTCGATAAATCTTCAAGCTGGGAAAGAGTGACAGTCCGACTTAACCTGAGCTATACTATTCCCTCCTTTACTACCTTGGGGGGGGGGGGGGTGGGTAACGGAAGAAAAGAAGACGAAAGAAAAACAGAGTCAGACATAAAGCCTGAGTAAGTTCAGTAACTTCTAGCATGTGAACATGGAGAAACAAAACGACATGAATTAACTGAATACAAGATTACACCATGACGATAGGGTCAACAAGATTAGACAAGTTAATCACAAGATATGCTAAGATATGATAAATTGGATATGCTCTAATACTTTCACCGCTTCGCTATTACCTTTATACTGGTTTCTATATCTCTACACTGCCTATCTTGTGTCCCAACTAGTAACGATAACATGATCCCAATCCCTGTATTTTCCATTGCCTTCCGGCATACATTCATTATTTATTACCTAGATCAAATCTAGGGTTTTCTATCATGTGCTTTCTAGATTTAACTAGAGTTTACGCTATCTGCTGAACGCTTCTCGGATTCAGGATTTATGCCACCTAGTCCAACTAGGGATTATGCTACATGTCGAACGATGCCCCCAAGTCTAGGACACACTACCTAGAGTGGTATATGTCCCTATACATCCCCACGCATGTATCGCGAATCGTTATCGCTTGTCTAGATGCATATGTCCTGTAATGTGCGGTCCGAGTCCTGTGACAGGGCAAATCAAGGAATACAGAACTCGGTCGGGAGCATTCAGATATCTACCGATGCAGATGCTAAGGTCTATTTTTATTCCAGTGGCTATGGTCCCACTTGACCCCTCCCTCAACTAATGAAAGGCACACCTTGTAAAATGAGAACTATACGCCGGCCCCCGGTGCCCCTCTATCCTATGGCCATCCTCACCCATAACTAGATAGCAAGTATATGGTCTTTTGGAGTTCTCTGCCTTTCCGCTTCACGTATCTCGATTGACTCAAGATGGATGGAGGACGACGAGTTGCTATCACAGGGCTACCGTTTTCTCGCCGAATCACGCTGGTCCATCCTGGTCTTTAGGTTGCCATGTATTGCAACCAAGGCATACCCCTGGTTCTTCTACACAGACCTTAACCTCTGTGAGCCCAGGAGAATCATCTGTAGCCTCACAGAGGGATACCAAGAGTACCCTCACGTCCCCTCGAAGCCTCGGGCTTCGTAACCCAATTTGTTGGAGCCTTCTTTCTACTCAGACGGACATTCGCTCCTTCCCGTGTTATACTAAGAATTACTACTTAGTCTTACTAACTAAGATTTACCACTTAGTTTCCAGAATCGTTGTTTTCTTAACTAAGGTTTACTACTTAGTTCCCTTTCCCGTCAATTTGGATTGGTAAAGTGTCATTAGGCAATTCAAGACGACTTAACCCTCTTCATTTATCCTGTCAAACTGGTAAGTGTTATCAGTAATTCATGTTGACTTAACCCCACCACAAACCAAGTTATATTGGTAAAGTATTTCTTATTACTTAACCCTACCCATTCATCCTGTATTGGTTCAGTGTTCCTTTTTAACTTAACCTTGCCCGTCTGTTTTAACTAACATGTTATTAACGGTTAAGTATTATCCCTTCATGTTTTAGACTTAACCCTATTCCTTTATCAATATCTGATGGTTAAGTGTTCAAGTTTACTTAATCCTACGGTCTAGCCCAGCTAACATATCAAATTGGCTAAGTGTATTAAATCTTACTTAACCCCAACCTCTAGTCTAGTTAGCATGTTAATTTGGCTAAGTGTATTAACTTTACTTAACCCCACTTTCTAGACTAGTTAACATGTTAATTTGGCTAAGTGTTTTCTTAGTTACTTAACCTCTACAAATCTTGTCTTGTTACCATGAGTTTGGTTAAGTGTCCCTATGGACTTAGCCCTCCGTTCTAGCTTAACTGTGCTAAGTTGGTTAAGTGTTCCTATGGACTTAATCCTCCCATTCTAGCTTAACTGTATGAACCTAACCCCACCTACCAGTCTTGTTATCATGTTGAGTTGGTTAAGTGTCTTAGTTAACTTAACCCTAGCATTCTTGTTCTAGCTTTGACTAAATAAATTAAAGCCGCTACCACTCACATTAGACAGATATTGTTGCGATTACTGGATGTGCCAGTTGGTTCCGGGCAGGTTTACATCGCAACTCAGTCTAACCTCGGGTTAGGCATATTCGTGTTTTCTGAGTTCAAAGAGTTTTGATTAAACTTCAAATCAGGTTTTGAAAGTAACCATCCTGTCCGTCGGATCAGTTAGGGAGAGTAGGAAACTTGTATTTTCCAAACCCAATCCTAGACACTATCCTCTCTGCACCCTAGAACTTTCTGGTGTGTTATTAAAAAATGTTGTTAATAAACCATTAATTTGTCTAAATTTACATTTCCTCATTTAGGCCAAATTCTATAAGTAAATTATTCCTAATTTACTTATTTCCTAATTATCCTTTTAATGTAAACTGTCAACATTTATTCTTATGGCCCATTTTCCCCCTTTTATATCATATTTATGCCTTTTTGTATGTAAACTATACCAATTAAGTGTCACTAACCATGATTTTGCTAAACCTGATGGTTATTCCCAATTATGGCCAATTTCAAATTTATACCAATATACTTATTATGCCAAATTAGCTAATCCAACCCTGATTTAACATTATAATTACAGTTCACGTCAAACTAGACTTATTATTCTAGTTCAAAACTCATGTAAATGCTAGATTTACAAGTCAATACTAGATTCAAATTACACATCCTATAATTCATGTTAAATTTATCCAATTTGTATTTCTATGAACATGCCATAATTCATGTTCCCAATTTATGCCAAAATCCAAGTTTATAACTACGTTTTTAGTACATTTCACATTATGCCCAAATCGTATTCCCATCGTTCGTATAATTACGATTCAATCTAGATTATGGATAAATCTAGACTCGTAGAAAATAGGGAATGAACCAAAGATGCTATGAAAAAGGATGGACATAATAACTAGCATAAAAGGTTTGAATAACGACGTAGGTTCAAGAACATGGGTAGACCTAACTTAATAGGTAAATTCCCAAGGTCTAAAACCAAGGATAGACAGAATAGAGACACAGGTTCAAGAACATGGGTAGACCTAACTTAATAGGTAAATTCCCATGGTCTAAAACCAAAGAAAACCAAGGACAGGCAAAATAAATAATCGGATTTAGACCCAATCGCATAATCACAGAACTTAAGCAACACTTTCCTAGTCATGAATTATAGGTGTTTAATCACATATGTCCTTGTTATGTCATAGGCAATAGTTTATGTTTTCTAATCAAAGGCATAGGTTTAGTCAAGGAAATAATCCTCATAGTCACAGTCACAGTCATAGGCAATGGTCGTAGTCATAGGCAATGTCCATAGTCATAGGCAATGTTCATAGTCATAGGCAATGTTCATAGTCATAGGAAATGCCTAATTGGTCATCGAATCATAACAGTTCTTAATTAGGTCCAAAGATATAGGCACAGGTTCGAATAGAAAGATTTGGCATATTATTTTATTCCTTTAATTTCACGTCACGAACAGAGAGAAACGTTCAAATCTAAAAATAACTGACTTACAAAGATTAGAATAGTAAGAAAGATGGCGTTGCTATGATTCGTGCGACATTAGCCTTTGATCCTTATCTTGAAGCTTTAATCTTGATTTGAATCTCTTTTGGACAATTTGAGCAGCATAACCTTGTCTTGGATTTTCGTAGTATTTTCTTATATTTATATATTTATATATATTTTCTCAGAGGCATCATAAGGATAGAAAAGAATTGTGAATAGAGAAGGAGACTAGGTCTGTTTATATAGTGTAGAAGTCAATGAATCTGGTCAGAATGGCGTCCGGATACAGAGAAACGAATCAGGTTCAGAAAGCTGGAAAAAGGGGGGTCGACTACCCAGTCGACCTAGGGGGGTCGACTCCCCAGTCGACCTGCGGGGGGGGGGGGGGGGGGGGTCGACTACCCAGTCGACCTGGGTCCTGGGCGGGAAATTTCCCGCCCAGCCCGCTTCTGAGTCTGTTTTGAAATTTGAACTTTGCAGAAACTTCTGGAGGCCATATCTTCCTTATACGGACTCCGATTTACGCAAACTCAGACTCGTTTTCATGCATAATTCTGAGACGAACGCAATGGCGTAGCCCCTTTTCCTTGATTTTGATTTTAACTTTTAATTCTGCCTTAATTTGTGAATCCTAGCGTCACAGAATTACGGGGTGTTACAGTAACACCCCGTATATTCTATAACAGTAAAATTCATAAATTAAAGTATAATTAATTTCAAATCATAGAATTAAGGGAAACGGGATACGCCATTTCGTTCGTCTTGGAATTCTTCTTGAGATAGAGTCCGAGTTTGCGTAAAACGGACTCCGTATGAGGGAGATATAACCTCCGGAAGTTTCATAATTCAGTTTAAAATTCAAACAGGCAGAAACCGTTCAGAAAAACGAATTCAAATTCAAAATCGGACCCAGGTTGGGCTGGGCGGGTATTTTCCCGCCCAAGACCCAGGTCGACTGGGTATTCGACCTGGGTACCCAGGTCGACTGGGCAGTTGACCTGGGTGTCGACTGGGTAGTCGACCTGGCCCATGAGCCAGGTCGAACCCAGCCCCTTCTGGCTGGCCTGGTCTGTGCTTGGCCGAATTTCTGGGCTTGGTCTTGTCACTAGGGCTTACGTGTCAACTCTTGATTGGTTTCTCTTTAAAACAAACGGCTTATATTAATCTTGGCTCCATCGACGGCTCTAATCAATTCACAAACTCTATAAAAAGGACCTAAGACTCCACCTAATTCACACAAATAAAATGAGTATGGAGCTGTCATGCTGCTGAAGAAAGACTAGGAGTAGCCGTCAAATCGAGAGACGATTAGGAGTTGATTCAAAAGCTTAAAGCCACGACAATTAAATCAAAACAACCCCTACAACAATGGATAGCATCACCAAATTCAGAATTCAGAGTCCTGAATACAAGATTCGTCATATGTTGTAAGTAGAGTGCTATTCTGATGAGAATGAATAATTGAGACTTGATCTGTGTAGAATAAGAAATGGGATTGTACTTGAATTATAATAATGTTAATTCATAATTGTATGTTGCTATGATTTGCTATGAATGGAGTTGGGATGTGGTAGTGTAATTAACATGATATTGGATCTATTGAATAGTTGCGATACAAGTATATAAATCATGTTGGAAATTTGATACGTTGTGGTTAATGAGAAGTTATATATATTTCGTTGCAACCAAGTTAAGACTTATGCAAGTATATGATTCACTATTATGCCAACATGATTTTTGATCCTTCTATGTATATTTTTATGATCATTTTTATTGTAGTTGGATCCAATTGGGTATTATGATTCATATGAATTTATGTTGGAATAGGCATCATGATTCAAGTGAAAACCATACTTTTGTATTAGTGACAAAAGTAAGCAACTTTGTGAACTTGTGTTGACTTTATGAACATGACTAGTTTATGTTTAACTTTATGCCCAAACAAAATATGTTTTAGGCTTAGGTTGTTGTTAAAAAACATATGATAATATATGTGGCACATAATTAGGTTAGATTCATACTTTAAATAAAAGTTTACATGATTAGATTTAAAACCATGGTTCATTTTTAGGTATGTTTTATGTCAAGATTATATGCTATTACAATGCAAGTTCACAAGTGCCTAATTTATATTAATTAGAACGCTATGTTGCAAGTTCATGCGTTTACACACCCTTTTTTGATGTTACTTAGAATATATATATATATATTTATATATATCATGTTCTAAGCCTCCCCTTTTTATGTCGCTAAGTTGGGCTAAAATGTTGAAGCCCAACATATGTTATATTATTACGTACAAATGGGGGAATACGTTGGGGTTAATTAAAGTATATGTGTTGGCATGTTTAGCACATGCCAACGATTCATGACATCTTAAATGGTATAAATTATTATACCCAAGAATAATGAATTTGAATAATGGGCCACAAATATTTACATATAAAAGAAAAAGAGACAAAATATGTAAACTTAGAAAATACGACATGCTTAACCCGAGGTTGGATTGCGTTGTGACATAAACCTGGCCGGATCCGCCCGGCTGTCCAGTAGTCACAACAAAACCTATCCAATGTGGGTGGTTAAGCATTGAGCCCAATAAAGACCCGACGTTAGACTGAGTTGTGATGTAAGACTGCCCGGACCCAACCGGCAACAGGCAGTCACAACATTACCTGTCTAATGTGAGTGGTTGGGGCTTTAATAAGACAATTAAGGCTAAGTCAGGATTGATAGGATTAAGTAAATTGAATTAATACTTAATTAAATACAACATGCTAAACTATACAGACTGATTGGGGGTTATGTTTATAAAGAACACTTAACCAACTTAGCATGTTGGCTAGAAATAGAAAACCTAGTAGCGGGGGACCTTTTTCAGCAGTAACTCTACAAGGTGTATCAGGATACACTGAACTAGGCAGGGTGGGGCACGATTACTGGGCAAACTGTAAGAGGTCAAATCGACGGCGGTGGTGCAGCAGTGTAGGTTCTAACGGGGTGCAGGCGTGCACACACT
This sequence comes from Allium sativum, assembly GCA_030737875.1. Lineage (NCBI taxonomy): Eukaryota > Viridiplantae > Streptophyta > Magnoliopsida > Asparagales > Amaryllidaceae > Allium > Allium sativum. The sequence continues at coordinate 433,989,923 of CM060918.1, read as the reverse complement.
CCGATGCAGAAAAATTAGGCACTGGGCACCAGTAGTATACCTGTGCATTCTAGAACTGTGTCGGGCCACCACCATGGGACTTGATACACCCCATGGTGGGACCAGCATATGTAGCGACAACATCGGGGGCCGTAAGACACATGTAACTATGCGAGTAGGAGCCGATCATTAAAAAGGATCACTTCACCCTGATTATGGGGTGCCAGTTGGGAACAAGTTTATAGGGGGTGCAGAGATTAATATGGGGTACGATAGTGTATTCGACTCTAGACAACTTATCTTTGTTTATGGTGCTTTCACATTTCCAGTTTATACTTATTATGCTCTTTTTCTTATTCATAGACTGATAGTCCTAGATTTACTCAGGCTTTATGTCTGACTCTACTTTTCTTTCGTCTTCTTTTCTTTCGTCCCCCCTCCCAGGTCCACAGGGAGGGAATATTACAGCTTGACCACTTTCACATCCAGCTTGAAGAGAGAGAATGTATTGCTTGGATCTCTTTCGTTTTGGACTATGGCTTTGGATAGCAATTATGGGGACTTATGCAGTTTACATATGTTTTTACGCTTCTTTAAGTTATGAAATCAAGACAGTATTATGGTCGTAATAATTAGAAGAGTGTTTTGAGACAATTATGGAAATGTTTGTGTAAACACGTATTTTATGAAATAAAAGTCTGTTGTTTTCCACTGCTTATACATATGTGTTTATATCTGTCTTGTGTTTTATCTTTGACTTTTACCTATAAACCTCCACCAAAATTAAGGCATTCCCTTTGTGAGCGACCTTAACGAAGGTGGGGTGTTTCACTTGGTATCAGAGCCAGGTTAACCAGATCTGATAAAAAGTTTTGAAAATTTATTTTCAAAAGAAAATTTAAAGAAGCATTTTTAAAGATAAAATGTTATTTTATTTTAAAAAGGCATAGTCCCCCAAAGCCATAGATACTATCTTTTATCCTTCGTTTTGAATCTGTCCTTTCGTTTCAGCATGTCCGAAGAACTTAACTTGCCAGAGGGAGTACCAATTCCTGGTTGGTTCAGACGATTCTTAGAAGCAAGGGCCAATCTGCCAGGTCCCGCTATTCCTCCTCCCCCAGCTGAAGAAAATCATCCTCCTCCCCCAGCTGCAGCAGCACCTCCTCCTCCACCTCCTCCGCGTGGTAATGCTTTTGCAAAGACATGTAAAGATTTCAAACCTATGGGAGGGAAGGACTTTCATGGATCCGAGTCCTTCGTGGCAGCCAGGTACTGGCTGAAGGAAACCGAGGACTTATTCGTCATCTTTGCGGTAGAAGATAGGCAGAAGGTACAACTGGCAGTATGGCTGCTTAAAGGCGAGGCTTCCTACTGGTGGGAACTTACTAATGCAGAAAGACCAGTGGAAACATGGGAGGACTTTAGGGCGAGGTTTGAGACTAAATTTCACTCAGAAGCTGAAAGGAGCCTTCAATTGGAAAAATTCTTATTTCTTAAGCAAGGGAATATGACAGTCAAAGAGTACGTTAATCAGTTCGATCAGCTGGCTAGGTTCGGACTGGACCTAGTCAACACTCCGTACAAGAAGGCTCTCCGCTTTGTCAAAGGATTGAATGAGCCATTACACAGCTTGGCCATGACCCATATACCTATGGGAGCTACGTATGAAAGGTTGGTGCAGATGGCATTGCTGAACGAAGAGGATAAGGAAAAGAAGGAGACAAAGGCAGAAAGGTCTCAAGGGAAGAAAGAAGGTTTACAGCCTAAGAAGACAGACTTTAAGAAGGGCAGGAAAGACCACAAGTCCCAAGAGAAGAGGAAGTGTAATTTCTGTGGCAAAGTGGGGCACTTACTGAAAGACTGCCGGAAGAAGAAGGCCAAGTTGAATGGTGGGTGCTTTTCTTGCGGTGAGATAGGCCACATCGCTAAGGATTGCCCAAAGAAGCGAGGGCAGGGGCAGAAGGCTGGATCCACCTCAGGGGCACAGGATCATGCACTAGAAGCACCGGCTCTGCAACAGCGAGTTATAAATACTTCTTTAGAAAGTGTAGTTTATCTTTATGATCACCTAGTTCGCACTTTATTTGATTCTGACGCATCACATTCGTTTATTTCATCTGCTTTAGTAGAATCTCTGCACCTAGAAACTAGTATGGTAGAGGACCCCTTAATTGTTTCAAATCCAATCGGGGGCCCAGCTCATTTGTTTATGATCTGTGTGGGATTGAAAATTTCTACTCTAAGCGTAGAATTTAGATGTAGTGCCTTTGTTTTGGGCTTCTCGGGATATGGTTTGATTTTGGGTATGGACTGGCTATCCAGTAATGGTGCCATCCTTGATTGTGAGAAAAGGGTGGTTAGGCTTCTGACCCAACTCGGTAGCACTCTGGAAATTACTTGTAATCCCTCGTATGTGGTTATGCTTAGTTATCTTGAATCGCTAGATGCTTCTGTTGAAAGTTTGCAATCGGTTAGAGTGGTCCGTGAATATCCGGACGTCTTCGAAGAGGTGAAGGGCTTACCTCCGAAGCGGGAGATAGACTTCCGCATATATCTTGTAGATAATGCAAAGCCCGTTGCGTTGCCCATTAGACACATGGCTCCACGGGAAAGGAAATAGCTCAGTAAACAGGTTAAAGAGCTTCTAGAGTAGGGGCTCATTAGAAGGAGCATTTCAGAATGGGGCGCTCAAGTGGTGTTCGCTACAAAGGCGGATGGTTCACTCCATCTATGTGTTGACTATAGGGAGCCCAACAAGCTAACAAAAAAGAATAGGCACCCTCTCCCCATAATTGACGATCTGTATGATCAGCTTGTAGGAGCGTCAGTTTTCTCCCAACTCGATCTGGCGACCGGATTTCATCAGCTAAGGGTGGCTGAAGATAGCATCGATAAGACAGCATTCAGAACTCCAGACGGCTTCTTTGATTGGCTCGTCATGCCTTTCGGCTTGACAAACGCACCCTCTTACTTCGTGGACTTGATGAGTAGGGTGTTCAGAGAATTCCTCAACAAGTTCGTGGTAGTCTTCATAGACGATATCTTGATCTTCTCAAAGAATGAAGAAGAACATGCTCAGCACCTAAGGGCAATTATGGAAACTCTGCGAGTCCATCAACTAAAAGCCAAATTCTCCAAGTGCCACTTTTGGAGAGAGGAAGTAAGGTTTCATGGGCATGTAGTATCCAAAGAAGGGCTAGCTGCGGACCCTACCAAGGTAGTAGCGGTACAGGATTGGAAGACACCAAGGAATGCAACTGAGGTCCGAAATTTTCTAGGACTAGCAGGTTTCTACCGAAAACTCATAAGGGCTTTTGCGAAAATCTCAGCTCCACTCACAAGGCTGACAAAGAAGAATCTAGTGTTCAATTGGGACTTGGATTGCGAGTTGGCTTTTCAACGCCTAAAAAGGGCTCTTACAACAGCCCCAGTCCTGACCCTGCCAGACGGAAGCAAGATGTTCACAGTTTATACAGATGCATGTGGGACAGGGCTAGGCGCTGACTTGATGCAAGAAGGGAGGGTAGTAGCTTATGGTGGAAGGCAATTGAAAGTTCATGAAAAGAACTACCCGACCCATGATCTTGAGTTAGTAGCCATCGTCTTTGCACTTAAGTCTTGGCGACATTATCTCCTAGGTGAGAAGTTCGAACTTTACACTGACCATAAATCGTTGAAATATCTTTTCTCGTAGAAGGACCTTAACTTGAGGCAACAAAGGTGGATGGAGTATCTTGCCTTGTACGATTTCGAGATCTCCTACACTCCGGGAAAAGGCAACGTAGTCGCAGATGCTTTGAGAAGAAAGAAGCTAACATTAAGCCCGCTGTTTGTTGAAAGGCAAAGCCTAGAGTATATAGCCAGTTTTAACTTTAGGCCCTCCTCTGATTTCGTACCGGGTTTGTTAGCATCTCTTGAGGTGCGCCCTACTCTTTTGGACACAATAGGGACGGCACAACATGAGGACACTCATCTAGTTGAAGTGGTTGATAAGCTAATTAGGGGTGAGACTTCAAGTCACCTCAACAGATACTCCATCGACGATAAGGGTTGGCTAAGACGAGACGAAGACTATGCGTCCCACGGACAAGGGATTTAGTAAAGACGGTTCTCGAGGAAGCACATCACTCCAAGATGACGATACATCCAGGCGGAGATAAAATGTACAAGGACGTAAAGAGAACTTTCTTTTGGAGCGGCATGAAGAAGGGCGTGGCGGATTTCGTTTCTAAGTGTATGATTTGCCAACAGGTTATGGCGGAACAGAAAAAACCTGACGGTCTGATCCATCCTCTAGAGGTTCCACAGTGGAAGTGGGATAGCATTTCAATGGACTTCATTGATGGGCTGCCTAGGTCTAGAGGAGGCAACACTAGCATTTGGGTAATAGTGGATAGGCTTACTAAAAGCGCCCACTTTTTACCTGTCAAGAGTAGAAGGACTGCCTCATCTCTAGCATCTCTTTATCTCAAGGAAATTGTTCGACTCCATGGAATACCCTCCACATTGTTAGTGACCGAGACACTATCTTCACAAGCGAGTTTTGGTGAAGTTTGCAAGAAGCTGTAGGCACACAGTTATGTTTGAGCACGGCCTATCACCCCTAGACCGATGGACAGACGGAAAGGGTGAATAGAGTTTTAGAAAATCTTTTAAGAATTTGCGTTCTAGACTTTGGAGGGACATGGGAGGATCACATTCCCTTAGTGGAGTTTGCTTACAACAATAGCTTCCAAGCTACCGTAGGCATGGCACCCTTCGAAGCATTGTATGGAAGACCGTGCAAGTCGCCAACTTGTTGGTGGGAGTCTACAGATAAGGTTATTCTTGGTCTAGACATGATCAGAGAATCTTCAGAAAAAGTGGACTTGATACGAAGAAGGATGAAGACGGACCAAGATAGACAGAAATCCTACGCCGACAAGAGAAGGACCGACCTTGAGTTTGAGGTTGGGGATAGAGTTTTTCTTAAGGTATCTCCTCTCTAAGGAACGTTGTTCGTTTTGGATCCACTGGAAAGCTAGCACCGAGATTTGTAGGACCATTTCCTATCATCGAGAAGGTTGGGAAGATGGCCTATAGATTAGAGCGACCCGAAAAACTGGCCGGAGTTCACGACGTCTTTCATGTTTCTCATCTTCGGAAGTGTTTACACGAGTCTGCTGAAATAATAGAGCCTAGCATTCTAGAAGAAGCCGAAGTGGAACGTGAAGCAACTGTGAGAAGAGTTCCAACACGCATCTTAGGAACTGAAGTGAAAAGGCTACGCAACCGCGAAGTCAAGCTCGTCAAAGTTCAGAGGAGCGACGCCGAGGAAGACGCGACTTGGGAAACTGAGGCTAGAATACGCGCAGCCTACCTTTTTCTTTTTGAGGGTACATCTTTTGATCTCTCTTTTTCATTAAGTTATGCTTTATCTATCTTCTAGGCATATTTCCTCGACCCTTTCTCCTTAACTCCTTAGGTAGAAAACAAATGGATGCAAACATGTATTTGAGAACATGTTATGGATTATGGCTGCAAGTGGTTGCAAGTGATTGCTAGTGGTTGCTCGTGGATGCATATACACACACACCCTTGTTTTAGATCGGCTCAGTCACTTCATAATGCATATGCATATATGTATTCTCGTTCATATGTGGTTGAAATTTTATATGTTATCATATGGTTATCGCATTTGTATGAATTGTTGTGCACTCATGTAGAATTATGAGTAGGAAAAAAATTTTGCATACATAATGGATTCATGACACTTACATGATTCGCATTTAGGAGGTCAACTGAATCAGTCGACCGCCTGATTTCTGCATTAGATAGGGACATTTACACACACAATGCATATGATCATAAAGCATTAGAAGTCTTTAAGGACAATGGACACCTGTGTTTGTTGGTTGAGTAGATGGACGATTGGATGGTAGGATATACATTCTTCCTAAACTTGAAGATTTCGGGGACGAAATCCTTTTAAGTGGGGGAGAATGTAACACCCCGTATATTCTATAACAGTGAAATTCACAAATTAAAGTATAATTAATTTCAAATCAAAGAACTAAGGGAAACGAGATATGCCATTTCGTTCGTCTCGGAATTCTGCTTGAGATAGAGTCCGAGTTTGTGTAAAACGGACTCCTTATGAGGGAGATATTACCTCCGAAAGTTTCAGAATTCAGTTTAAAATTCAAACAGGCAGAAACAGTTCAGAAAAATGAATTCAAATTCAAAATCGAACCCAGGTTGGGCTGGGCGGGAATTTTCCTGCCCAAGACCCATGTCGACTGGGCAGTCGACCTGGGTAGTCAGGTCGACTGGGCAGTCGACCTGGGTGTCGACTGGGTAGTAGACCTTGCCCCTGAGCCAGGTCGAACCCAGCCCCTCCTGGCTGGCCTGGTCTGTGCTTGGCCGAATTTATGGGCTTGGTCATCTCACTAGGGCTTATGTGTCAACTCTTGATTGGTTTCTCTTTAAAACGAACGGCTTATATTAATCTTGGCTCCATCGACGGCTCTAATCAATTCACAAACTCTATACAAAGGACCTAAGACTCCACCTAATTCACACAAATAAAATGAGTATGGAGCTGTCATGCTGCTGAAGAAAGACTAGGAGTAGCCGTCAAATCGAGAGACGATTAGGAGTTGATTCATAAGCTTAAAGCCACGACAATTAAATCAAAACAATGCCTACAACAAAGGATAGCATCACCAAATTCAGAATTCAGAGCCCTGAATACAAGATTCGGCATATGTTGTAAGTAGAGTGCTATTCCGATGTGAATGAATAATTGAGACTTGATCTGTGTAGAATAAGAAATGGGATTGTACTTTAATTATAATAATGTTAATTCATAATTGTATGTTGCTATGATTTGCTATGAATGGAGTTGGAATGTGGTTGTGTAATTAACATGATATTGGATCTATTGAATAGTTGCGATACAAGTATATTACTCATGTTGGAAATTTTATACGTTGTGGTTAATGAGAAGTTGTATATATTTCGTTGCAACCAAGTTAAGACTTATGCAAGTATATGATTCACTATTATGCCAACATGATTTTTGATCCTTCTATGTATATTTTTATGATCATTTTTAGTGTAGTTGGATCCAATTGGGTATTATGATTCATATGAATTTATGTTGGAATAGGCATCATGATTCAAGTGAAAACCATACTTTTGTATTAGTGACAAAAGTAAGCATCTTTGTGAACTTGTGTTGACTTTATGAACATGACTAGTTTATGTTTAACTTTATGCCCAAACAAAATATGTTTTAGGCTTAGGTTGTTGTTAAAAAACATATGATAATATATGTGGCACATAATTAGGTTAGATTCACACATTAAATAAAAGTTTACATGATTAAATTTAAAACCATGGTTCATGTTTAGGTATGTTTTATGTCAAGATTATATGCTATTACAATGCAAGTTCACAAGTGCCTAATTTATGTTAATTAGATCGCTATGTTGCAAGTTCATGCGTTTACACACCCCTTTTTGATGTTACTTAGAACACATATATATATATATATATATATACATACATACATACATACATACATACATACATACATACATACATACATACCATGTTCTAAGCCTCCCCTTTTTATGTGGCTAAGTTGGGCTAAAATGTTGAAGCCCAACATATGTTATATTATTACGCACAAACGGGGGAATACGTTAGGGTTAATTAAAGTATACGTGTTGGCATGTTTGGCACATGCCAACGATTCATGACATTTTGATCGACGCTAGTCTATGAATTAGAAAAGCGTGACATTTAAATTAAATTCTGCAAGCATACAGGTGTGTAGCATACAGGTCGAACACAGGGAGGTTTAATTAAAAATTATTATTTATTTTTCCTTGGGCGTGTTAGACGAAGCTGGAGGTTGATTTTGCAAATAAAACAAAACAAAATTAAAACTGTAATTTGATTCAGAACAGATCTAACTGAACCGACGATCAAATCACAATTTCAATGGAAAAGCAATGAACTATGAATCAGATTCAAATCTAATCAAATCCAATTAAACCTATGAACGCGATTAAAATACAGAAAATAAAAGTGCAGAATATAAATAACAACAGGAAATAAAATTAGGATTACCGCTGAATCTAATCAGACGGTCAATCACTAATGAAAAGAAATGCAAAACACAAATAGTGTTCTACCGAATCTAATCATGTAGACACACTAATTTCTAAGAAATAGAAAAAATGCAGAAAATAAAAAGAAGAAGAAGAACTAGAAACTTTATTAGAAATAGAAAATGGGATATAGGATAGGATGGTGGCTACAATGCCATTACAAGGGTATATATAGGGGATAACCAAACCCTAACCCTAACCCTAATGATAACTGGGCCTTGTCATTACATCACTAATTAGTTTACAATGAGAAACATAAATGGGCCTTAGATAAATAAAGCAAATTTGGGCCTTTTCTCTTTTCCTCTTGCTTCCTTGACACTTCTTCATTGATTTGTGATGTGCAAAGCCTTTTTATCAATCCTTTTCTTGTCCAACAGCAACTAGATGTGAGATCTTCATCTACAATTCTTCAAAATGCAAATACACAGCAAATTGAACTCTATTTCTCTACATTTCTGGTTGCATGCGGGCTGGGTTGGAATATCTGTAAAAGTAACAAAACAATACCCAAGTAATATTTATTTATATATAAAAGATAAGAAATAAGAGCATAAAATAAACATATTTCTATGTCAATCAAATACCCCCACACTTATCTTTTACTCGTCCTCGAGTAAAAAGAAAATGGAAAACTAACTAGATAGGTCACACTTTAGTAGGAAACACGATTGCATTGAGCATATGCAACAAGCCGTTAAACCTCTAGGTGTCCCTAGTAGGACGAGTGGTGTCTCGTGAGGGTTTTCAGCGAATACTACCCACAAAATCCAAATGCAGTATGCTATGATTCTAATGAAACTACATGAATGCAATGGACATATGCAAATAAAGCGAAAGATGAAAACACGACTTATTTCAGGAAGGTGGTACAACAAATTAAGTTAACAATTTCTAGTCAGTTGATTTTATTTTAGATACCTCAACTAGTCACAAATTTTCAATATAAATCAAGTTTTCAAATGTTAAATTCCAGTTTGGCCAGTTAGTTCGGTCGATAACATAGTGCAGCCATGAAATAAATTCTTAGTTTGCTTGGCACAGTTTGCAAAGTGGTGTTCTAATTTTCTCATGTATGGCTAGTCAAATCAATAAGTTCAAGAAGTGTTTGGGTATCATCGCTTATTCTTTATTCTATAAAATTTTAAGATTTATGATTAAGTACATACACCTAACTAAAAAGACCAAGGTTTACCACCCATGCACTGCCTCGCGGACTAACGGAGAGTAGGTAAAGAGCTTGGCGGATTGTGCAGGCCGACTTTGACTTTGTCAACAATGTGTCGGTAATCCTTAGGTGTCCAATCTCATAAAATGAGACCAAGATATTCCAACTTTGACTTTGTCAACAACGTGTCGGATAGAGCTTGGCGGGTTTACACACCAACGCTCGATATACAAGCAATGTTGGATACCCTTGGAATACTATTATTATTATTGAATTTATAAGCACAAAAAGAGAGTTACGCGAATTCAACTTGACACAACTTAGTTTTAAAGATTTGAAAAGCCAATATAAGTATTTTAAGTCCTCCACTTATTTAAACAAAGTCTACAATATAGAATAGATTTCATGGCCATCACCTAAGAATCTCCCTATGTACCGGTTACACTATTATCCCTCAAAATTAAACTTTTCATTGTATTTCCTATTCGATCTAAGTTGAGAGAGAAAAATACTATCAACTGGCTAAAAATTGTAAACTTATTTTGCTGTATCAATTGAAAATGAGTCGTATTTCAAAGAAAAAAAAATTTATGGTATGTCACTACAATCTAAAATGGCTGAAAGTAAAAAGAAATAAAAAACAAAGAAAAATGAAAATGGATGAAATGCAGACTCCCCCCCACACTTGAACTAAACAGTGTCCACACTGTGAACGTTTCCTAAATTTGAAAGATCGCACCCAAAGGTGAATGTGATGCAAAATTATTTGAAGAATGAAATGGAGTTTAGCCACTATATGCGAATGAAAATCATATGTACAATGATATATGTGTTTGCGATGCAAAGAGTGCCACCAACTTTTCCCCCCACACTTGGTTCTTGCCCTATGAGTCCCATTCTCACTGTGTCTAGACATGTTTTCTAACAAGCAAGAGTTTTTGAAAATCATCTCATCTTTATACCTCGACTTGTAGTCCAGGAGATAAATATCTAGGGTCGTCCTAACTTGAAGTTTTTCAACCAAGCCAGCATTCCAAAAGTAATTCATGTATTCAACAAATTTGTCAGTGTAATTTTTCAAAAATTTGTGATCGTATATAAATTCAGTGAAATTTGAAATCTGAGTGTTGTTCAAGACTATGTGATCACATTTCTCATTTGACAACGTTTTTTCGACACTGACAATTTCAAGTTCGTTTGAAATTTTCTCAACGTTAAAATTTTCGAACTCGTGACGTGAATCTATTTGGTCCTCATTTGGCAACTCATCCTCGTACAAATCAAGAAATTCATGTTCATTAAAATCCATTTCCAAATTTGAATTGAAAATTTCAACATTTTCATTCTGTTCAATTTCAAAGATTTCAGGTTTCTCACAGCCCAAAGGAGGAAGATCAAAATCCAAGCTTAAATCTTTTTGAAAAGAATCGAAATCCAAATCATTTATTGAATTTTGAACAACTTCATTTAGATCATCATTCTCAATTTCGAAAGTTGTTGTTTGAAAATTTTCACTATCATTAAAGAATCGGCTATTTTCTGATTCATCGCTTGTTTGAATTTGATTTTGTTGCTCTCGCTATTCTTTCAAAGTTGTCATTAAACAAAGAAGTTCATCCATCTTTCTATCTTTTTCATTAAGCTGTCTATCTAGCCTTTCTACCCTCTCTCTAAAAATGTTAAGACGATCGTTTATTTGAGAGCTCTCGTTTGGAATTTCCTGATTTTCAAAATTATAATCCACATCAATTTCACAATCAATATTATTTCCAATGTGGTAGTTGTTTGAATTTTCAGAAAACTGACAATGATATTGGAAATCATTTTGATCATAGAAATTTTGTTCATAACCAAAACTGTTAAAATTCGAGTGAAAATTGCAATTTTGGTCATTTTCAAGATGTTGATATGGGTTGTAATTTTGAAAATTTTGATCGATTTGAAAATTATTTTCAAAATTATTTTCGAATTGGTTTCCAACCCCATATTGATGTGGATCAAAGCTATTTTGCGATTCAAAACCGTTTTGATGTGGATGTGACCCATAATCGAAATTATTGAAATTTAAATTGAAATCATCATTTCGATTATATCTATGATTTTGAAATTGTTGGTCAGTTGGAAAATTTTGAAAATTGTTGACATTGGGCTCACGAAATTTTGGAAAATCTTGTTTCATGAGTTGCAATTCATACTCATACTCATACTCTTCAAGAGGACGTCTACTTCGATTATTATCCCACATTTCTCTCAATGATTTTTTTGAATTAGACATTTGAAATGAAATCACGGCAAGACAGAAATTATTCTCAATTCAAAATAATATAAAATAATGAGTTGTGCTCTATTAATTAACTGACTCAATTGGAAGGGGGAAGAGGGTCTTATGGCCGTTCACGTATAGTATAAAACTAAGGGATACGGCCAATGTTTTACGGGTAGTATGCAACCTCCTTTGCTAAAAGTTCAATAAATTGAACTAATATATATCCGCGATCCAATTGTATGAGACAGTCAACTTCACAAAGCACCACTTTTCAGTTATATTATTTTGAAAATCAAAATCATGTGTTAAAATTGTAAATCGATGAGAGTGATTAGTTATGGAAAACCGTTCCTCACCACAAATTCAGAAATATCAGTCACAGAACAGACACAGAAATATAAATTGCAGAAATAAAATTTACATTCAAGCCGCTGCCCCTGCAGAAATTTTTTACAACAATTGTCTATATTTTTTTTTCTTTTTCCTTTTGCAGCAGAGCACCTGTAGAGTTTTAAAAGTTTTCACCTTGATCAGCAGTCCTCCAGTGAACTTGGGAAGCGCTAGCGCGTTCACACCCCACTTGGTGTGCAACCACTCCAACCCATTCGAACACTTTCCCCTTATTTTTGGACTAAGAAACCAAGACTAAGAAGAAAGAAATTTGGCTCAATTAACAGGCTCGCACCGTACAAGTAACCATTCGAACACTTTCCCCTTATTTTTTTCTTCTCAGAAACACGCGGGCCCCCCTCTAATATTTCTCAAATAAAATTGCTAGAATCAAAACATGCCACAGATACTCAATATAACATGCGTACTTAGACCAAACGGGACACGCAAATAAATACCATGCTCTCAAGAGGAAATAAAAGCCACGCACCCAGTACTCAGAAAAGCCATTTTCTCCTTGATGAAACCACAAATAATTGTCCCTAAAAAATCAACTCCACAAAGAAATATTAGTCAATCTGAACAACAACCTCCAAATTCACGCCTTCTTTTTTTCTTTAGGAAATATATCTCGCAAAGATCAATTCTTTTATTTTCTCTTCTGGAATTCTGCACGAAAATACTGACTCGGAAAATCAAATTCTTACTTTTCCAGCGGCGATTAAACAAATCGATAGTTCTCAGAAATTGGGATTTGGGCGATCCAATTTTTTGCGGATTCGGGTAGTAGATTGGGGGGGGGGGTATTTGATGATTTGTTTTTACAGGAGGTTGACAAGGGTTTTGGTGATTGGAATTGCAGGAAAGGATGGTGAAGGGTACGTTTTGTGTAAGGCTGATTGTTTGGATTGCCAAACTTTGTTTGGAAGTGGGTTGGTTCTTTATTGAAATGGTGAGAGAGAGTGTTCGGGGTTGGAAAGCAGACAGACAGAAGAGGCGCTGGTGGTTTGTGTATTTGGCTTTTGGGGTGATTCTGTTGTTGAGATGGTAACGGTTTGGACGTGGAGTTTGTGATGGGAGTGAGATGCGTTTGAGAGGTGATTTTGGCACAGTAGGGTGTGGATGGCCCTATGCAGCGTTTGGGTAGTGAGAAGGAGGACTGTTCTGTGGATTGTTATGATGAAGAAGGGGGAATGTGAAGAGGACAGCTGCTATTCGGGTCTAAGGGGAAAATGATTTTTTTTTTTTTGAAAGACTGTACGAACAGTTGGATTCTGTGTGATGTCTGAGAGATAGTAAACTTTGTCTGAATGGGGGTGTGGTGTTAGTGGAAGTGCTGATGAATTATATGGTCGTAGATTGTGTAAACGAGGGTGGTGAGTTCTGTATGGTGTACCTTGTGATGATGTGGATTGATACAGGTGATGACAGAACGTGGTAATGGGGGAGTTTTTGAATTTGAAGTGGGGACTTAGGGAAATTGGTTTGTAGCAGAAGATGATTGTCGTCGGTGATGTATTTGGAAGAGGAGGAAAGATGAAAAAGAAATTAACCTCTTTTTTTTTTTTTTTTTTTTTGAAGCTTGTAGAAGAAGAACGGATTGGTTTTGTGGAAGGAAATGAAATGAAAGTTAGGAAGGAAATCAGAAAAATAATTGGCAAGATATTTTTTTTTTTTTTGTATTGTTTATTTTTTTACTTGCAAAAGAAGAAGTGTTGTAAGAGATAAGGAAGGACGTTTGTAAAAGGAAAGAGATGGAGGAAAAACTGCAAGTATTTTTTTTATTGAAAAGAAAGAGAGGCTTGTAAGAAAGAAAGGAAAGAAATGAAAGAAAAATTGGCAGTATTTTTTTTTCTTATTTGGAAGATCACGGTACCATTGAACAATACCAAATCTAGCCAATCAAGATTTTTCTTCTTTTATATATACAAAAAAAAAACTAACACGAATCAGAAATTAAATAAATAATAAAATTTAATCGTTACCTCCCCGGCAACGGCGCCAAAAACTTGATCGACGCTAGTCTATGAATTAGAAAAGCGCGACATTTAAATTAAATTCTGCAAGCATACAGGTGTGTAGCATACAGGTCGAACACAGGGAGGTTTAATTAAAAATTATTATTTATTTTTCCTTGGGCGTGTTTGACGAAGCTGGAGGTTGATTTTGCAAATAAAACAAACCAAAATTAAAGCTGTAATTTGATTCAGAACAGATCTAACTGAACCGACTATCAAATCACAATTTCAATGGAAAAGCAATGAACTATGAATAAGATTCAAATCTAATCAAATCCAATTAAACCTATGAACGCGATTAAAATACAGAAAATAAAAGTGCAGAATATAAATAACAACAGGAAATAAAATTAGGATTACCGCTGAATCTAATCAGACGGTCAATCACTAATGAAAAGAAATGCAAAACACAAATAGTGTTCTACCGAATCTAATCGTGTAGACACACTAATTGCTAAGAAATAGAAAAAATGCAGAAAATAAAAAGAAGAAGAAGAACTAGAAACTTTATTAGAAATAGAAAATGGGATATAGGATAGGATGGTGGCTACAATGCCATTACAAGGGTATATATAGGGGATAACCAAACCCTAACCCTAACCCTAATGATAACTGGGCCTTGTCATTACATCACTAATTAGTTTACAATGAGAAACATAAATGGGCCTTAGATAAATAAAGCAAATTTGGGCCTTTTCTCTTTTCCTCTTGCTTCCTTGACACTTCTTCATTGATTTGTGATGTGCAAAGCCTTTTTATCAATCCTTTTCTTGTCCAACAGCAACTAGATGTGAGATCTTCATCTACAATTCTTCAAAATGCAAATACACAGCAAATTGAACTCTATTTCTCTACATTTCTGGTTGCATGTGGGCTGGGTTGGAATATCTGTAAAAGTAACAAAACAATACCCAAGTAATATTTATTTATATATAAAAGATAAGAAATAAGAGCATAAAATAAACATATTTCTTTGTCAATCACATTTTAAATGGTATAAATTATTATACCCAAGAATAGTGAATCTGAATAATGGGCCACAAATATTTACATATAAAAGAAAAAGAGAAAAATATGTAAACTTAGAAAATACGACATGCTTAACCCAAGGTTGGATTGCGTTGTGAGATAAACCTGCCCGTACCCGCCCGGCTGTCCAGTAGTTACAACAATACCTATCCAATATGGGTGGTTAAGCATTGAGCCCAATAAAGACCCGAGGTTAGACAGAGTTGTGACGTAAGACTGCCCGGACCCAACCGGCAACAGGCAGTCACAACAATACCTGTCTAATGTGAGTAGTTGGGGATTTAATAAGACAATTAAGGCTAAATCAGGATTGATAGGATTAAGTAAATTGAATTAATACTTAATTAAATACAACATGCTAAACTATACAGACTGATTGGTGGTTAGGTTTATACAGAACACTTAACCAACTTAGCATGTTGGCTAGAAATAGAAAACCTAGTAGCGGGGACCCTTTTCAGCAGTAACCCTACAAGGTGTATCAGGATACCCTGAACTAGGCAGGGTCGGGCACGATTACTGGGCTGACTGTAAGAGGTCAAATCGACGGCGGTGGTGCAGGAGTGTAGGTTCTAACGGGGTGCGGGCGTGCACACACTCCGGCGTAGAAAAATTAGGCACTGGGCACCAGTAGTATACCTGTGCATTCTAGAACTGTGTCGGGCCACTGCCACGGGACTTGATACACCCCATGGTGGGACCAGCATATGTAGCTACAACATCGGGGGCCGTAAGACACATGTAACTATGCGAGTAGGAGCCGATCATTAAAAAGGATCACTTCACCCTGATTGTGAGGTGCCAGTTGAGAACTAGTTTATAAGGGGTGCAGAGATTAATATGGGGTACGATGGTGTATTCGACTTTAGACAACTTAACTTAGTTTATGGTGCTTTCCCATTTCCAGTTTATACTTATCATGCTCTTTTTCTTATTCATAGACTGAATAGTCCTAGACTTACTCAGGCTTTATGTCTGACTCTACTTTTCTTTCGTCTTCTTTTCTTTCATTCCCCCCCCAGGTCCACAGGGAGGGAATACCGCAGCTTGACCAGTTTCACATCCAGCTTGAAGAGAGAGAATGTATTGCTTGGATCTCTTTCGTTTTGGACTATGGCTTTGGATAGTAATTATGGGGACTTATGCAGTTTACTTATGTTTTTATGCTTCTTTAAGTTATGAAATCAAGACAGTATTATGGTTGTAATAATTGGAAGAGTGTTTTGAGACAATTATGGAAACATTTGTGTAAACACGTTTTTTATGAAATAAAAGTCTGTTGTTTTCCGCTGCTTATACATATGTGCTTATATCTGTCTTGATAAACCTCCACCAAAATTAAGGCAATCCCTTTGTGAGTGACCTTAACGGAGGTAGGGTGTTTCAAGGAGGGTGCCTTCGGTTCATCCTGTTCCTGGGTGACTTGTATGGATGATGTGAACAGTGGCCAGATGTTCCAAAAGTCGACTATAACCTCAAGCCTCATCAACTGGAAAATGACAAAAATCGGGCAGGTAGCATGGCTATTTGTGTCGCGCCCATTACGGTGTATAATCACCTATCCAGAGAAATTCCATTTGCTTCCTTAATCTATCTATCCCCCTTTCGGGAAACGGTGGGTAGCTCCCAACCCTTGGTGATATACATTTGATACACTCAAGCGAAATGAGTGGTCAGTCATGTGTGGGTCGGATTGCAAGACGTTCTTGTTGAACCGAGTATATTTGCCTCTAGAGATACACTATCGGCAGGTGGTCCCATACCTTGTCATAGTCAGTATCCAATCTCCAATAAGAGCCCGCGGTTTTGTTTACATACTATATATGTTGAGCGTGAGATGCAAGCGTTCTGCTAGATTCTATTTATTTATATTTAAACACTATTACAATATCAGAGGATATATATGATTTCAAAAATGATTTGGATTATAGTAAGGTAAAAAACCTTCCGTGTTTATGTGTGGACTAGTCTTACTATTATCTTTTTCTTTCAAAAGGATTTTGAACCTTCAAAATCAATATGGGTGTTACTTAAACTTAGCGAGTTATCCTCACTCTGGTTCACCAGACTGACCCGGTATTTGTAATGCTATGGTTAGACCGGGCTGTACAGGATTAGGTTATTGGATGCTGAGAAGTCCAAATACGAGCTGAAGAGTTCAGACAAATGATGTTATACTGTTATTATTCCGCTGTGTGTTATATATATATGAGGACAGGCTTTTATAACTGTCCAGATGTATTGATGTACTCTGATGTTGTAAGTATTATTACAAGCTCTCAATAAAGTTTATTTCTCTATTATATTTTGTTCCACTGCGATGTGAGACTCTGATGGTGTTGTGTTTTTATTCTTCTTCTTCTTCTATTCTGATATTCTTTCTTTCTTATCTCACCCTCTAATTTCTTTCTAATAACGTTCTGGTGTTTTTGATGCTTGAAGGATCGACATGGTATTTTGTGTCGATTTTCGGGGTCGAAAATCCCAGTTCGTTACAGTGGCATCAGAGCAATGTTTAAGGAATAACCTTGGCTCTGTCGTATAACTCGATAGAGATGAAGTTAGTAATACTCTAGATCGAGATTGAGTGTATATATGAGAGCGCATATTTATAGTTTTATATACAAAGGTTTTATATTGTGTCGTTTGATCGGTTCAAGTTCGACTGGCAATTGATACGATATTGTTTTGTAAAGAGGGTAATTGGAATAATTTTTCCCAAATTATATTTTTATATAGAAAGAAAATAATTTTATCAAATTATTTATATATTGGTGTGTTTGATTGATTTGAATGAATTCAAATGAGATTATAAATTTAGATGGGTTAATTAAACCAAAAGGGAATTCAAATTATTAAATTCATAAACAAGAAATTTAATATGTGATTAATTAAATCAAAATCTAACTAAAGATAAGTTAAATAAAATTAGAAGTAAAATGGAATGGTTTAGTTAAGTTGATTGTCCGTTGTTTTCTTGCTGAATGATAGATTAGTTGAATATGAAATTTAATCCATAATTGAATAAACTGAAAGCTGGGAAGAATAAACTCCAGTATAATGAATTCAAATTGAATCAAATATGAAATGAAGCTGAAATGATAACCCTGTTTCGGTTATTGGCATTGGACAATGGGTTGAGTGCAGGTTAGAAAGAGGAATAACTGTAAGTGCTTTTCTTGGTAATAGAGTTTGATTGCCCATGTAACGTCCCAGAGTTTTGGTCGGCTAATCTTAAATATTTAATATCATTTTTTAAATATTGAGTGGATAAAATAAATGAATTTTTATATTTAGTTATCGATTTAAAAATCGATTTCAATTTAATATCGAATATATTAAATTATCGTAATACGGAGTTAATTCAATTCGAAGTTAAAACTAAACTGAAACAGTTCGAATGATTAGTATAAAATTCAGTTTGATTTAGAATAATAATATTAAATTATTATCGAAGAATTTAAAGGTTTGAAATTTAATTTATATCAATTTGAATTAATATCTGATTCGGATGATCGAACTGGACTTCGATACTTGTCCCAATGTGTTCAGAATAGTGTTATAACCCTAGGAATGTCATTTGTTGGGTACAGAAAGGAATTTGGCATCATGGGTATTTTAATTAAAGGACACTGATTCATAATTTATTAAAATAAAAAAAATTATTTAATATAATACCCACCTTTAATTTCTTTGGTGCTGAAGTACCCACGGTTACAACTTACGCGTTCACTTCCCCTCCTCTTATTCTATCTGTGTTCTTCTTTAAATCGCTACTACCTTTCCCTCGATTCTCTTCATTTTTCTAAAAAAAAAATTGATCCAAGTTCAGAAGTAAAATGGCCGCTCCCCTTAAGATCGCATTCACCCTCTACTGTTCTCATTTCCCAACGCAAGGAATTCCCCTCCTCAAAAATTGCGAAATCTTCTAGAACTTAACTGGACAGCTAGAGGATTAGGTGGAAGAAAGACGTCGTTGTTCAAGGGGATATCGAATACGATGTTATCAGCTTTGGAAAGGCGATGTTGGTAAGGGTCTGTTATTTAGGGGTTCAACATCGCGATGGAGTATGGAGGTTTCGGCGTTCAAACTACGAGCTACTGTGAAATCATGATTTCGTGACGAACTGGATTCACGCAAGGATGAGGTAGTGCGACGTTATATGGGGAGACGCGATGTTCACAGAAGGGTCATTGTCGGTCGAAGTTTTGGGAAGATGAAGATCGACTGGTATGTTTTATTGGAAATGATAAAAGCAGATCGAACAGTGTAAACCCAGGTTTTTGGTTGAAAGGATATAAGGGCGACGAGGGTTTGGGACAGAGAGGATCATCGTTGATAGATTCTGGAAGGTCGTGTTTTCTAGTAGGTGTTTTGTGTATCGAAATTTGTTGGACCTGAAGACGCGTTCAGGCATTGTAGTTTGGATGGCGGAGCAGTGATCGATATCTGGCAGTTAGCGGTGCTCAAGTGTTCGAGTTTTTAATGCGATCAAGGTGGAGTTTTGGGTATCGATGATTACCGTGGCATTAAACTGAAGTACTGAAGCTTTGTCCATTTTTTCTACTGAGTCCAGTACATTGAATTAGTAATCGAGTGAAAATGGTTGCGTAGGAATGGTCACTAATGTTGTCAGTAAGTGATTGTGTGAAGGATGCTGGAGTTGGATAAGGGGAGAGAAAGAAATAACCAGGGATTAAGGTATGAATTTATTTCAAAATCAATCAAGTTAGGTAATTTTTTTAGTGCGAAATAGTTTTTATGTAAATGCATGAAAATTAGTTAAAATAGAAATGAGCCGCTAATATAGAATTTGGAAACAGAAAATAGATATTATATTTTAGTATACTTTGTTAAAGAAATTCAATAGCTTATTTTTAAAATCGAATTTTTCCTATGCTAGGGTAAATCGAATAGAATCATTTTTATGGGGCTCGGATTCTCGGAAATCGTTGAAAAGAAATTGAAATCAAAATGGACCGAAATAAAAATCCATGAGTAAATCTGACTCACCTTAATTAGAATTATTTTTATGTCGTTAAAAATAATTGTTGTTGCTTATTTGGATTTTTCTGGTTGGTTTAAATATATTAGTTATTTAGGTTGACTATTATATATATATATATATATATATATATATATATTGGATTGATGGTTGGATTGATTCCCGCAGTCTCATTAGCGGATGCCCACTGTTTCATAGCGGATGATTTCCCTATGCGCCCCACAAATATATATTAGTGGATGACCTTCATACCGCGATATCCTGCCTCGAAGCAGGATGGGTATTACTATGTTGACTAACGTCTGTGGATGCAGGAAAACAGGTTGGAGGAATCCGATTGGATTCCTCAAAAATATATTATCTGTTTCTTTGTTTGTTTGTTTGCATATATACTATCATATATGATGTGTTAGAAAACCTGTAATAAATAATTGGTTGTTTGTGTGTTTAAATATCACTGGGCCTAAATATTGATATTTAAAAATATCATGAAAAGGAAGTTTCCAGTTTTAAAAAGGAAATTCTATTTTTCTAAAATAGAATTAGAAATTTGAATAGAACAAAAATATTAATTTGTTTTGAATAATTAAAACAAGCAGTTCATTTATAAATGAAGTTTATAAAGGAAGTGAAATAAATTATCATTGGAAAATTCAGGAAATATAAATACAAGTGTGAATTTGAAAAGGGAAATTTGTTTTTCCAAAGTAGAAATATTTATTTCAAATGAAATCTGAAATCGAGACTTGTTTAAATATATAAACATGTAAAATAAATTGTGTTTGTAAATAAAATGGAAGAATTATAAATTGGATAACTTGAATACGAACTCAAGTAAAGTATATGGATTTATTTGTGAAACAAAATCAGATATTTACTATTTAATAGGATTAACCAAGTTAAAGGATAATTTGTTAATCGAGTTATGAATCAAGTTCGATCATAGATAAGTAAACTGGACTTGTAAATTTATATTCAAAATAGAATATGACACTTGAATTGAAAATGAAATTTCAACTAGTTTATAAACAAGTTAAACTCATATTCGAACATGTTATATTCAAATAAAAAGGTGAAATAGGAAAAACAGTTAATTAGCAAATCAATTAACAAATTAAGTTAAAACGATTGGATTAAGGTGAATTGAATTGGAAATGTGTGAATATACATGAGACAAGTTTGGAATAAAGTATCAGAAGAGATATAATTAGAGTGCTCGACAAAAAGGTATGTATTTAATTTGAATATGAGATTTTATGCGCCGTATCGGCAAGCCGCTTGGCTTTTTGATTTTCTTTTTGAACAGAGAGGCCTGTGTGGTGGTTTGGGGATTTTCCCGACGCTCACAGTACAACGGAGGTTATGGTGAATTTTTCCGGAAATTTAAGGAGTTAGAATATTTTTTAGAAATTTGATAACTAGAAATCGATATATCGATATATATAGAATTCGATAATGAAACGAACTTAAAATAGAATATTATAAACGAAAAGGAATTTTATATATAAAATCCAAGGAGATATACGTTTTAAAAGTGAACGATGATTTGAAAGCAAATGATTTGCAGATTTAAAATGATCGTGGTGATAAGAAGTTAATCAAATGGAGTTAAAGAAATAGAGTTAAGCAGAATTAGAAATTGACTGGAAATTAGTTGACTTGAACGACTTTTTGAGTATCGATCTGATGTTGGTTTCAGCCTTCGGGGTTTATACTTAGGAAGTTGTTCTCTTACTAGTTTACAGTTAGAGTCTGATAGATGTGGAAGAATAGTGATATGTGAATATGCGATGGGAATGTTTTCCAGAGTTAATAACATATATTTTCTTAATATTGAAAATAAGGAAATATGTATATATATATATATATATGTTTGATGATGTAATCGATAAATCCATTTGGAAATAAGATCGTTGTGTGTACACGGACATTTTTCTTTTGATAGTTAAATCACCGACTATCAAAGTTTTGACCATTTTAACGTTGTTAATATGGAGAGATCGATTGGATTATTATCCGAAGAACCACTCTGTATTGACATAAGCGTTGTGAATCAGGTATGCCAAAGATAATTGAAGACGGATTAAAGTGCAAGGGCTGTTGTATAAGTCCTAGGTAGAGATTGCCTAGGATGTATGTACTGAATAGTGCCTTCGGTTTCGTTCAGTCTCAGAACGAACGTATATGGACAATTGTCTGAAATTTTTTTTTCAATAATCACATTTTGGACTGTACAAATATATATGGTGGCAACGGATTTATTCCCTTGGCATAATATCCAAAATATTTGTGTAAACCCAATTAATGATTAACGGATCTGATAATGTGGCATTCAAAGTGATCGTGTTATCAATGAATGGAAAGTAATCGTAGCCTCTGGCCTCAACAATCGGGAAATAACAGAAATCGGGAAGGCAGCATGGCTACGTGGTTAGATCTCATTAGGGTGTATTATCACCTATATAGAATATTCATTTGCTTCTTTAATCTATATCAATGTTGTCCCTTATCGGGAAACGGTTGCTGATCCCAACCGTTGGTGATGTACATTCGATACACTCAAGAGAAATGAATGGTCGGTCATGTGTTGCCGGGATGCAAGATGTTCTTGTTGAACCCAGTGTATTCTCCTCTAGAGATACAATATCGGAAGGTGGTTCCATACCTTGTCATAGTTGGAAATTCATTACCCAATACGTGCTTGCGATTTTGATTGTATATTATATATGTGGAACGTGAGATGCAAGCGTTCCACTAAGATTTTATTTATTTGACTTAGACACTATTATAATATCAAAGAGTTTTGATATGAAGACCTTTTGGATTATCATAAGGGAAAAACCCGTTCTGTGTTATACGGCGTGGTCTTATGAGATAACGTCTATTTCATCAAGTTGTTTTAAACTGTTTACTCATACCAGTCCCATGACTGACCCGGAGTTTATTTTTTTTTGTTTTTCCTAAACTCTTGGGTGCCCAAATTTGTATGGACAGTCTAGTAGTTCAGGTGTTTACAGATATTTGGAGGAGCTTGGAGTAGGAGGCTTCAACGTTAGTTATCTAGTGTTATTTCCCCTGTATTGTAAGTGTTGTACTCTAATGATAATGTTATGTATATACAGTCAAATTTTGTATTTCAAAAGCTGTTATATATTATATTTTATTCCGCTGCGATGTGAGATTCTGTGTTGTGTTTCTGTTCTTCTATTCTAAGTTTCTATCTTATTTATTCTCACCCTCTAACTTTTTTCTATTAATGATTCGTATTTCTATGAAATTTGGGTTGGACGTATGTTGTATTTAGTCAACTCAGATAGTGCGGATTTGTGGGACGTTACAGTCCGACAAAAAGGTAAACCTTAATTATATGGATTGGGTGTTTGATTTTACCCCTGAGTTGGGTAGCCGCTTGATTTTGTTTTCTTTTGATCAATATGAGCCCCGAAGTTGCGAGTTGTAATTGTTTGGATCGAACAGTACAGAGAAGGTGCTGACGAATTTTCGTAAAATTTTAAACTTAGATATTTTGGATAATATTTTAATATAATTATTTTGAAAATAATTGGGTTTGGGATATTCTTCTTAACTTAGAAATTTTGGCGACCAAATTCTTTTAAGGGGAGAAGAATATAATAACCCGGGATTTCCAGTTATTTGAATTCGAATATTTAAATTAGTTTAAATATTATATTTGGAAATATTAATGGATTTAATATTGAATTTGTTAATTAAACAATGATTAAACGTTTATATTTATATTTAATATAAAACGAACTCATAACGCGACGGTAGTTCGTAATATTTATTTTTGAACTTCAATTGAACATACACAATCCGTTTTTAATCAAAGTTAATCTCATTGGATCCGTAATGCCAAGACGTAACAGTGTGTCTGTTTTTCATTGGAGTCAGTGTGTGACGAAGCGCATATTTAACGTGCAACATTAAATAGCAGAGAAAAAAATTTAATTAACTGTAATAAACAAAAAGTAACATAATATTACAAACCTCGCGTTTAACAAAGTAATCATGTCAATACAAGTTAAAGTTTAAGCACGTTATTATTTGAACTGGCATTGACAAATAAATTGCCAAGCATACGGTGAGCGCAAAATGCAGTGTACCATTAGGACCGTTTGCTTTAATAGTTCTTCATCTCGCCCTGACCTTTGAAAGTTAGTTCCATTGGAGCCATCACAATCTTTACTTCGCTATATCATGTGTCTATGGAATCTCTTCCACCTCATAGGTACATGCTGACTTTAATTTAGTTAAAGTTCTCGAGTGCGTGACTGTTACCATAGATCGTCTACCTCTCAATCCGCTTTCAAAAATGGTATTGCAAAGGAAGGATTGGTGATAGTAAACAATGCGTAATTCTTGGTATAGCATGTTTATTTGCTTACTTCAGCTAATGCATGGTTCGTTTCTGGCAGCGAGTAACTTTTTAGCATGAACTAAAATAATACATAAAAGCATACCGAACAATAATCTTGTAATATATATTTATCTTTATAAAAAATATAAAAAGAAATAAACTTTCTTCATTGTTCTATCAAATCCATGGTTCTTTGCAAGCCAAACCAACGCTTACTTGCGATCCAAACTTTGGTTGCCTTCAGCCCCACGTAATCGTGTCCCCCACGTTTCTCTCCTTATATAAACACTGCGACTTCCATTCTTTTTCTTTCCAACAAATGAAATCGCAACTTCTAAAATTCATTTCACAATCGTTGCTCCACTGAAAAATGCAAGGCCCATATATTGTAGAACCTTAAAGCACTATCTTCACGTACAATATTTGATACCAACTTCTGTCGCACGAGTTGCTATAGCAGGGTATGCGGACTAGAAGTCGCGGCATCGAGGAGAGTTCCAAGTGTTTTCAGACGAGGTGACGGGGTCGGTCACCTACAGTGAAAGGGGGCGGACTGAGAAGGTTGGACCTGCATCTGAAAAACGTAAATCTCTATTTAAAACAAAATATCGCCTGGGGTTTCCTTCATTTTCTGGGTGCGAGGCTTTATCAAGCGGTGGCAGCCGGTCTTGTGTGAGGTCAGCAATGGAAGGCAGGGATGGAAAGTGGCGTTAAGAGGAGGGTGTGTATGGGTTCCGACAACCATGTTTTGCTGATGGGGTATCGGATTTGAGACAGTCGGAGATGCTGGGTGAGGATGGTGGCGAAGTTGGTAGAGTAGCAGCGTCAAAAATGGTGCCTGCATTTTGGATGAAGTGAACATTGGCATGTGAAACAGAACATTGGTTGTATAGTTTCCAAATATAAAGGAGCAGAAAAATGGTACGTAAGAATTGGAATCGGAGAGCTTGCAAAAGAGGTGGATATGCAGTAAGCAGAACAAGTGGTAGTGTGGAAGGACAATAGTAGAAAGAAGCACTCAAAGAAGGGGGAGGACATAAAGAGGAAGGGAAGGGTGTTAAAGTTTTTATTAATCCCCTTATTATCACAAAACCAATTGACAATGTGATGAGGAACATCTTAGTTTATATCCAGGATCTTAGTTCAGTATTTTCCAATGTGGGACAACTTTGAAGCACCATTCAACACACCCCCTTGCTTCAAAGTTGTTGAGATCGAAGCACTTTCTCTTCGATTTGTGATGCACTTTCTCATCACCTTCAATTGTTGAAGCACTTTCTCTTCAACTCTACTGAAATAAAAGTGCTTCAACAATTGAAGGTGATGAGAAAGTGCATCACAAATCAAAGAGAAAGTGCTTCGATCTTGTGATGCAATTTCTCTTCGATTTGTGATCCACTCTCTCATCACCTTCAATTTTTTTTTTTTTAATATTGGAGCACTTTCTCTATATGGTGCACTTTCTCACCCATAACTCTAAAATAAAAATTCTTCCACGGCCACTTGTGCCATGTTCTCTTTCTCTTCATTTGGTGCATCAACATCTTCTACAATATCATCTTCGATCTTCTTCTCAGTCTTCTTCTTCATCTTTGATCTTCTTCCTCTTAATCTTCCTTCTGATTTTTTTAATCTTCTTCTCACTCTTCTTCTTCCTCTTAATGTTCCTTCTGAATTTTTTTTTTGGCTTCCTAGAGATCTCTCTATCCTCCCTCGTTAACCTAGCTCTAATACCATATTGGAAATTTGGATATAGGGAGGAGGAGAGAGATAGAACGTAGAAAAATCGAATGACTACATTTTTTTTTTGTTTCACTTTTTCTTCATACAACTTTATTACAAATGAGAGAATACAACTCTTTTATAAGATAGCCATGTATCTAGAGTTTCTTATTCTAGAGTTTTCTTTTATTTTCTAATTTCTACTTTCCTCAACAAAGCAACTGTATAATTCTCCATTTGACAAATCTAAAATTTCTTACCATATATTTTAACTTTCCCTTAATATAATAATTAACTTTATTCCATAGTGTTTCCTATTAAAACCAAATTTATTTGTTTTCTTAAAACCAAGTTTATTTCCAACAAAGGGCACTACCAGGCGGTAGAAGAAAAGCAGAAAAGGGGAAGAAGGCACTGTTTGAATGGGAGGGACATGGCTTTTCATGCGGTTACGGGTCAAGCGTTGGGCCTTAGGCCCTGTCCAAAGACAAAAAGAGAATGAATGAGAAGGGAACAAAGACGTTGGGTAAAACAACGAGTAGGTGGGAGGTCTGTTTCAGAAAAGAAGCATGAATGTGGGGCTTCCATATATTAACGTGAAGGATTAAAATGTGGGATAGTAGCAGGTGAGATTTTATTTCATTTCTAATTAAATTATTGTGGCCTTATGTTTCAAATCAGGTGTTAAGCAAACAATTAGGAAATTAGTTTAGTTTTGAAAATATTATTAAAGGATGTGTCGATCCAATTCAAATAAAATGTCAGACCAGTTATTCTTAACCAAAAATGTCGGATTGATTAAATATTAAAACAAAGTAACCTAATTAAATAATTTTATAATTTGAAAACCCTATTAATTTAATATTCTAAAACGTATGTAACTTCTGTTACACTACCAGACTTCGATGACAACAAGTTGCAATGGAACCGCACGGAAGCAGGCTACGAGAGGAAGCTGGACTGGTCAGCATTGGAAGCAACGACGATTTTTAATTAAATTAAACGCCAATTTAATTTAATTAAAACAAAGCGTTTTAATGACGAAATTAAATTAGGTGAGTTAAACTCGCTCAGTTATCGCACTTATATTCATTATATGTTGGGTTTATTATTTTTATGCTATGGTTTCTAGTTATTGGTTGATTTGATGGTTGCATACATGTTCGTTAAATATTTTATTTCTATTATTTAAATTAAACGGATGTTTAATTTAAATGAAATGACATTGTTATTTTTAAAAATGATTTCCAAACGAGGTAACTTACCTTGTTGGTTACGTTTATAATAATATAAACATATTTAAATTAAATTGGATGGCTTGCATTATTATTGATTGACCGCTATCAGTTGATTTGATTATTTATTTGCATATGATCGTTATATGGATTGTTTAACCGATATGATCGGATTATTGATTACCGATTATTGGATATGGATACAACATTTGTTTCCTATTAACCAATACGTGATATGGGTTGAGAAACAATAGAAAATGGCCAAGTAAGACATTGTTTGTAAAGCTTATTCACTATCAGGTGATTAAAACAGAAAGTGAAGTTATAAAATTTAATTTATAACTGAAGATCGATATTAAAAATCTGTTATTTTAAATGCAGTTATATGTAACAACCTGGAAATTCTGAGCCAATTTAAAATTTTTATTTTGGCGATTTTAATGAATTTTGAATATTTAAAATGGATTACTTTAAATAATAACGACGGAAAATTTATTTTCAACGAAGTTAAAACGAATAAATTTATTTTGATTATTTAACGAGACTGAAATGGCGCGGCAGTTCGAAAATTCGATTTTGAATTTCAAATGAATGTACATGATTGAAAATAAATCGGATTTCAGCGAAACTAGAAATATTCGAATTTGTTTAATCATATCTTTCAAACGGATGTAAGAAACTGAGATTTCACTTTAAAAGTTGTAAGATATGTCCAGTTTAAAATTCAGAAAAGTCGCTGTGGAATTTATATATATATATTAATATATATAAAGGCCCTTAAAAATAGAAATTTTGCAAATGACCTTCATTTTCGATGAAACCACTTTTGTTGGATCCGGGATGTCAAATTATTGCTAGGTTTCAAAATTCATAATTTTTTGAATCAATATGTGAGCGTAGCGAAGTTAAACATGTTTTAACAGTTTCAGTCAATTTGTATCGACCAGAAAATGGCCATTTTTCAAACGGTCTTCAAATTTGAAGAAATTAGTTTTGTTAGGACCGTATCGTCAATACGAAGCTAGAAATAATTTTTCGGGAATTTTTAGAGACTGTATGCGGCTCGGGTAAATTGAAATGTGCGTTTAAATTGAATATATAAAGATTTATATTTTAAATTCAATGGAAACTGATCGTAACGGTCGAATTGGCCTACGATACATATCCCATTGTGTTCGGAATGGGGTTAATACTCTAGGGACGACAGTCGGTGAGTTGGATTTCGAGTTCAAAATAGAAAGTTGGTTTTTGAAAGTTAAATATAATAAAATATTATAAAACCCCTTTTCCCTCTTCCCTCTCCCCTCAAAGTCAAAACCCGACTAGTTAAATAAAAATAATAATAAAAAAAAGAAATCGCGCTTCAATCCCTAGCCGCCATCGACGATCGTTGCTCCATCACCTGGTGCCGCGTGCCGCCTCTCTAGCTAGGCCGCGCCACCTCCGACCCCTCCCCCTTCTCTCTCCTCTTTCCCAAATAGAAGACTGCAGCACCTAAGCCCGCCCAAACCCCTTAGCCCGCTGCCTCTAGCCAACGCCACCGCCATCAGAGCCTCCCCCGACCACCCATGACCACCAGCGCCCTACCCCGCCCCATCAACACCTCAAGTAGGCCCCTCCTTCGACTGGAAACCCTCCACCCCATGAGAAAATAGCCGAAACCCCCTTTGCTTCACTGCTCCGGCCAATGTGGCACCGCCGACGGCCATTGAACCCCCTCCCCTCGACAGTGGAGCGAAGGCGAGCATGAGTAGAGAAGGATGGCGAGCGCCAGTTCGATTTCGTGCTAGAAGAAAATAGTGAACTTCTTACTTTTTCTATGTAAATAACATTGAATTCATTTTCAGCTTTTATATGAATGAAATGGGTGTAAAAATTTGATTTTTATACTTGTAGCATGTAAAAGAAGTGATTTTGATTTTTTAAAAGAAGTGATTTTTATTTTTTAAAAGAAGTGATTTTTAAAAATATAAAAGACATGATTTTCAAAATCTAAATAGTGAATAAGGATTGGATTTTTATTTATATGATAGCATAATAAAGATACAATTTTTATATAGAGTAAAAATATGATTTTTTTATTAAGGTAGAGTTATAGAAATATAATCTTTATTAGAAGAAGAGCGATATAAAAATATATTTTTTATAATGAAGTGAAGATAAAAATTCAATTTTTATATATATGAAGTGAAGATAAAAATTCGATTTTTATATAGGAAGTAGCGTTGTTAAAAATATAATTTTTAACAAACGGTGTTGAACAGATCTCATTGGAAGCACGGTGAAGATTTCCTACATATGAAGAGCCACGGTGAATTGGTTTAGCTAGTCGTTGAGAACTTCTCACTTTGAATCTTGTTTTCTAGTTAAAAATATATACTAGGATGCAGACGGTGCTTAGCAGCACCCGACACCTGTCGTCAACAGACCATGGACGACCTGTTTGACTTTGTTGTGTTGTGAAAATTGATTGTGATGCGGAAAAGGATGAAAATATATATTAATGTGTTGAAATAAATTATTTATCATTAAAGATATAAATTTAATGTGGATGTGAATAAATAAATATTCATTTACAAATCGAACAATTTGTTTATGTAAACCTATTTGACTGATATTGATTGGGACGATAAATTTTACACATCGCCTAACTGCACAAATAAAAATCTGTGTTTGTTGATTTGAAACCCCACACGGGTATTGGGATGATATTTGGCGTACACTGATCCCAATTATTTAGCTGTATGTCGATAGATAGGTTGACAGACATTTGTGTAGTGCACTTTGGATGATGGTTGATTATTTATCATTGCTATGATATACATGTGTTGTATCGAATCCATATAATTAACATTATGTGGTAATTGATTGGGCCTCATTCCGATTTGGAAAATAAAGAATAATATAAAATAAAGATTCATGTGTTGAATAGAGTAAAGATTCATGTGTTGAATAAAATATATATTCATGTGTTGAAACCATTCATGTGTTGAATAAAATAAATATTCATGTGTTGAGTAAAATCTTTAAACAATAAAATTTACATCTTTATCATTTATAAAATTAGGAACTAACTGGAAATGAGCTAAGATGAGTGGTTTCCTGGATATTGATCTGATGTTGGTTTCGGCCTTCAGGGTTAATACTTAGGGAATCGTTCTCTTACTAATTTACGGTTGGAGTTTGATTAAGAATTAAACGAAGGAAATCATAATTTTGTAAAATATATTAAATAACAAAATACTCATGTGTTCAGAATATTCACGTGTTAAAAGAAATATATATTCACGTGTTGAAGAAAATATTCATCTGTTGAATAGAATAACGAAGTTATTGAAATATATAAAGCCGTGTTGATTTGATATGCGCCATTTTGATGCGAACGATATTTATATCGATTATATTCGTTTTTATAATGAATATAGAAAACGAAGTGATTTAAAAATATAACGTTTTGAAAATATTATCATTTATATATTAATGAGATGGAATACTCAATTTTGATCTAAAATTGAATATGAAGTTGAAATCGTTTTTAAAATGAATTTAAACGATTTATAAAATACGTTTAGAATTGAAATCGACGAAATATATATAATATATATATTATATATTAAATGGCCTGAATAGAACGCGCCGCGCCGCGGCAGTTCGCGAATTTCGACCATTGACTTCGAATTGACGTAACGGGAGACCCGACCGTCAGATTCTCCTGAAACCGGGACCGTTGGGTTCGTATCGAAAAGAGCTTTCCAATGAATATTAGAAATTTGAAATATAACGTTGGATTTGGAGTTATTTCCAAATAAAATTTAGAAAAGGTCGTTGTAAGTGCAGTTCGACGACCGTTATTGGAAATCGACTGTACGAGCCTTGATAAAATTATTAAAAATATCTCTAATTTGTGTAAAATCATAATATATGAATTGGAAAGAATTGGGATGAAAAAATCCCTATTTGAAAAGATAAAAATATATTTTTATCAAAATGAATTAGTTATGAACTAGAATTAAAATCCAATATGTTTAAATAAAAAAATTGGATTTGAAGTGGTTTTTAAAAATAATCAGAATTTCCAATATACGTATTGGAATGGATTTGAATCAAAATTATCTTCGGAATATTTCGATGTTGGATTTAGTGATTATACAGATATGGTTGTGGAAATTTGAAAGATATATTTATATCGTTATTTCCAAAACGATATTTATTGGTTTTAGAATCTGATATTGAATATAAGCCGATATATTTTCTATTCAGAGCCTTGCATTTAATATCAAATGGGATTTTGGGTTCTTCGTGAATGGTGTCTTAAATAACACTATTCTTGAACCCAGTTCAGAAATGAATAAATCTTTTAATTTAGATTTAGTGAAATTGTCCAGATAATTAGTATTTAATTGGAATTGAATTTAAATTGGTTTTTGGGTTTATCGTAAACGGTGTTTTAAAAAACACTTGTTCTTTAACCCGATTAACAATGGAATGTGATTTTGGGTTTATCGTGAACTGTGTTTTAATGGACATTGGTTCTTTAACCCAGTTAATGATAAGATTAATTTCTTATTTTGGAATAGTCGTTGAGAAATGATTTTCGAGATTAAAACTGAAGTGGAGTTTTAATGAATATTTAATTATATTGAAATGATCGAGAATGGAGCATCACCGGTTCTTGTTGCAGTCATGATGTGGGATTCTCGCTTCATGGTTTGGTGGTGAACGGGAGACTCTTACCCCCACATGTCCCTTTTTAAGGTTGGTTAGCCAGTGGTCGGGAGGATCGAGAGGGTCGCCGTAAAACAAGCGTACTGGGGGACCACTTGTAAGCCACGGTGGGTTTTACCTACTGTACTGGAGGATGAAGTGATGGTTGCAAAGCCTACCGGATTTCGCAGTAAATAAACCAACCACATACATCTTGATTGTTTTAAATCACTATTTTTATACCAAAATCTACCGTGCATGAAGCACGTGTTTATTAAGTGATTATTGAATGAGTTTATTAAGCTAATTCAAGTGACTAGAATTAACTTAATAATTATAATGGATTTATATAGATATTGATTTAATAAAAATCCAAGTAAAACGAATTATTTAGATTGATTAATTATTAATTAATTTAAATGGGAAGATTATTAGCGATTGACTAACGAGTTAATCATGTTTAGAGTTGAATAAGTTAATGGCGTTATGTAACGACCCAGAAAATCTGAACCAATTAAATTTTTTTAAATTGGCTAAAATAACGGATTTTAAATATTTAAAATAAATATTTTAAATAATAGCAATGAAAACTGAGTTTGAATCAATAATTGAAAACGAATATAATTAATTCTAATTATAAATAAGGCCTGAAATGGCGCTGGAGTTTCAAAAATTGAATTCAAACTTTGTCGGACTGTACCGGGTGCAAAACAAAACGGATTTGAGTGAAACCAAAAATATTTAAATCAGTTAGTGAATACCTTTCTAACGAATCTGAAAAATCGAATTTTTATAGTGGAAAGCAAAAGTTATGGCCAAATAAATTTTCAGAAAGGTCGCTATGGAATTTATATAGCCCGTGAAATTGGCCATTTTGCAAACGACCTCGGAATTTGACGAAACCACTTTTGTTGGATCCGGGATGTGAAGTTATTGCTAGGTTTCAAATTTCATAATTTTTGAAGCTAGTATGTGAGCGTGGCAAAGGAAAACGTGTTTTGGTCAATTACAGTTAAATTGGATCAACCAGAAATGGGCCTTTTTGCAAACGGTCTCAGAATTCGACGAAACTAGTTTTGTTGGGATCGTATCATCAAAACATAGTGAGATTTATTTTTCTGGAATTTTTCGAATCAGTTTGTGGCCCTGGCAAATTGAAATGCACGTTCAAATCAAATATTGAATGTTTTATATTTTAATTTGAAGGAAAAACTGACTGAAACAGTCGAATGGGCCTACGAAACATATCCCATTGTGTTCGGAATGGGGGTAAAATGCTAGGGATGACAGTCGTTGGGTTTAGATTGGTGGTCGTGTCAGAAAACCCCTTTAAAACTCCCCCGACCAATCATAATTTTTTTTTAAAAAATAAAATAAAAGAAATTCTCTCTCCTCCCCCCTCCACCGATAAACGGCGGAAGCTGCTCAAAGCTTCCCAGCCCGATCGCCGCCGCCACAGGCGTTTTCGCCACCCCCTCCAGTTCAACTTTTTGAAGATCTCGATCCCCTCTCCACATCCATACCTGACACGACCCCTGTAGCTGCGCCATCGTCGAGATCCAACGCTTCAAAGTAAGCTACTTTCAGCCGCTGCCGTGTTCGCCAGAGGCCACCGAGTGGGACCCCTCTTACCTAGTTTTGCGCGCCTCTCCAAGAGCTGCGACATGGTGTTGGCTGATCTTCATATCGCTTCATGGATTCGTCGAAAATCAAAGACCTAGTTTCGAAGAAAAAACGAGGTATACGGCTGAACATAATTTAAACTATATTAAAGCAGTTCTAAGCACTACGGTTTTTGTTTTCACTATAAAAATCATATCTTTTTCGTTTCTTGACGAAATTCAGTGAAACAAGAGATAGTGGACTCGTGTGGACGTCTTCTACATTCTAGAAGAGACTGCATATTTTTCTGAGCCTTCTGCTATTTTTGGTGGAGTGGAACCCAATGTGAGATTTCTAATTATAAACGATATGGAAAACGATGATGTATAAATTATATAGTCGATGTATGAGTTATATAAGCGTTGTACACCTCATGTATAAGCATTGTATAAGTTGTACGTTCGATGTATAAGTTATATATGTGTTGTAAAAATTATATTTGTGTTGAAATAGAAGTGAATTGCTATATATATATATATATATATATATATATATATATATATATATATATATACGCCCCTCGTCCACAAACCCTGGACGATATTTATTGGTTGTGATTGGTTTGAAAATTGATTGATAGCGAATGGTTGATTGGGATTGTTTGTGGTTGATATTGATTGATTGTGGTTGAAAAATACCCATTTGTGGTTGAGAAATATTTGGTTGACACCACATAGGATTAGTTTGTGGAAATGAAATAAATATATACATGTCGCCTGCGTGCGAGCAAGATGCATGATCCCCATTGTAAAAATCCGCGAGGTTTTAAGGTAGAGCGAGGAGCCGTACTAGGGACGGTCCCGGTTTTAACTACCCTACCGTTATGCTGCCGAAATTTTGAATAATATTCATGTGTTTGAATTATTTTCATTTGTTGAAACTATATTTATTCGTTGAATAGAAAACCTTCATGTGTTGAATTGAAACTCATTCGTTGATTAGAAATTCATGTGTTGAATGGTGTTCGTGTTTTAAATATAAAAATCACATTTTTATCTATATGTATAAACTATAAAAAACCTTAATGTGTTGAATCGATATTGATTCGTTGAATTGAAATTCATGTGTTGAATGGTATTCGTGTTTTAAATATAAAAATCACGTTTGTATCTACATATACAAATTTTAGAAAACCTTCATGTGTTGAATCGATATTCATTCGTTGAATTGAAATTCATGTGTTGAATGGTATTCGTGTTTTAAATATAAAAATCACCTTTGTATCTACATATATAAACTATAGAAAACCTTCATGTGTTGAATCGATATTCATTCGTTGAATTGAAATTCATGTGTTGATTGGTATTCATATTTTGAAATAAATTGTTTTATAATAAAAATCACATTTTTATCATCTATATAAACTATATAAAATAATCTCGTTTTGAAATAAATTGTTTTATAATAAAATTCCCATTTTTATTACCTATATGAACTATATAAAATAATAGAGTTTTGAAATGAATTGTTTTACAATAAAAATCACATTTTTATTATATACATGAATTTTTAAAAATAGTGAAATGTTGAAATTGAAGACAGTTAGATAAAAATATCATTTTTATCAAATGTATGAAAAGAACATAGTTTTGAAATCGAAGAATCGATATATATATTTTTAAATAGAATTGAAATATATCGAATAACGACGCTGCAGTTCGTATTTTGAAACCGTGATTTCAAACGATTAGTACGGGAGATCCGACCATCGGATTTTCCTGAAATCACAATCTTTGGGTTCGCTTTGGAAATATCTTTCCAACGGCACCAACTTTGTAAAAATCCAATGGTTGGATTGTCTAGAATGTTTAATTAAAATCTGAAGGAAAATAGCACTAGAATTGATTATATTTATATATAAAAATATAATTATATTTAATCGAATAATGACGCTGCAGTTCGTATTTTGAAATCGAAACTTCAAACGATTGTACCGGGAGATCCGACCGTCGGAATTTCCCGAAACTGGAACCATTGGATTCGTTTTGAAAAGATATTTCTAATGATGTAAATTTTGTGATGATCCAACAGTTAGATTTTCAGATATGTGTAAATCAAATCTGAAGAAAAACAGTGCCATGGCCGCGCTATAGCCCAAAGCGTCGTTTTGAATAAATTGGCTATTTTAAAATAAATAAAAATAGTGATAGATCATTGTAAAATATTATAAACGACATGGATGTGAAATTTAGAAATTAACTGAAGGTTGTCTAAGTCGAACGGTTTCCTAGGTGTTGATCTGATGTTGGTTTCGGCCTTCGGGGTTAATATGTGGGAAATCGTTCTCTTACTGAATGACGGTTAGTGACTAATGAATTGAAATGATGCGTGTTTATGTTAGTGTTGCACTTGTTTATTATATACGCGAGTTGCTCAGAAAGACCGGGTTCATCCCATTTTGAATAACTGAATCGACGATAAGAAATCGAAGATGAAGACGGTGGTCGAAGACCGGAGATCTTCACCTCGTTTGGATGGTAACCGAGGTCCTGATTGGGAGGCATCCCAAAATATGGATAATGAGTGGTGATCGTCCAGACGTACATGGTGATCGATGGGTTTGCGAGGTATTTATTGCCTCCGGTTTCGTTCAGACCCAGGATGGACTTGTAAATGGACTGTGTGTCTGACATTGGATTTTATTCTGTGTTGATTGATCTCTATTAAATATGCATCTGTTTGGCGGCGGAGAATTTATTCGTTTGCTTAACGCCCTTCTCTTAAACGCACGAGCTCAGAGGTTGTATATCGATGGACATCAGTCGCATGGCATGAATTGCTAGTGTGGCATGCCTAAGTGGCAAATGATCAGGGCTTCTGTTGAAAAGAAAAGTCTTGTGGTGATGATCAAAGCACCGCCTGTGTGGCGTAGCTTTGTGTATAACGTGAAATCGCGAGCCTCACACCCCGGTATGAACCTGAAACGGGAGAGGACCTCAGGGAGGACATGCGTTTCTTTCTAGTTAGAAGTGGCGTCAGTGATTTTACATGCCCTGATGAGTTTGACTTATGTGGTTGTTGCTGTTGCGAGGCGCCTCGGTTTGATCGGACGATCCGGGTCTGATGGAGTCATTCGTTGGCTCGTTTACGCCCCAAAGGGCAGGGAAACGTATTGTTCAGGAATTTTAATCCACATCGGTGGACCGGCCCTGTCGCTCCTAGGGTCACTCGAGCTCTGATCCTGTGGCTCGGTCTAGAGAGTCACGAATTCGGTAAGGACTATCTTTTGCCTTGGTTCATGACGGAAATCCAATTTCCAAATACGACATCGTGCGGTTTTCATTGTATATATATGGCGACATGATATATTGTACCCATGCTGTCTATGATTGATAGTTATGATTGAAATTGTTTTTGAAACATATAAACACTAGCAATAATATCAAATGCTTTTGTTTTATTCGTATCAATCATATTTTGGCCATTATAAGGTAAAACTCTATCCTCTGGTTTGCGTTGCATTATGTGATGGGAACTGAGTCTTATAATGGCTTCATTTTTATAAAAAGCATTGTGATGTTTAAAAGAATGATTTGTTTTAAAGCAATGACAATCCAATGGAGTAAACCCGTTCCACGAAAGTGGCGTGGTCCTGTGATTAGCCATATATTAAATGTGTTGAGTAGATTTCTCATACCAGTCCCATGACTGACTCGTAGTTTGTTTCACTTTCAAACTCGGGTGCCCCTTTTTCTACACTGGCAGCCTTGTATTCAGGTTTAGCTGGTTCTTTCTCGATAGCTGGAGCTGAAGATGGATTCTACTATTTATCTCTTTTTATGCTGTTCAGCTCCTATTGTACATATTTTGTTTGTTTCCGCTGTAGATATTAATGTATAGCTGAACTGTATTTGTACTAAGTATGATCCTGTATAATTTGTAACTCTGATGATTTCGTTTATCCAGTATATTCTATTGTTCATTATCTGGTGTATTTATTTAATTCTGTTCTGCAATTATCTGTTTCTGTGTTATATTCCAAAGATAACCCTTGTCTCCGTCTGTACGGGATTTGGGTTCATCACACATTAACTGAAATTATTTATTAAATTAGTTTCATTAATTTAAAGAGAGTAGTTAATGGTTACGTTACCTAGTTCTATTTTTATAAATATTGAAAATTGATTATCAGTTAATGATCTGGGAATGTAAAATCTAGTAATAAAAGTTTGTGATGTTTAAAAGCACTGTTATGGTTTAATGAGTATTTAAGGAATTTAAGATTTATAATAATATAAGTTATAATCGGAATTTTAAGTTAATTCTTATTGAATCATATTTAATTGGATTTTATTTCATCCAAGTTAGGCGGAGTTATATAAAAACCCAAGTTTGTTGAATATATTATTAAAACGAGTTATAAAAAATGGATTTTGGAATGGAAATAAAAGTCCAAATTATGGAATTAACAAATTGGAATCTAATTGGCGATCGGTTGAAATAAATGATTTTCTGGGTATTGATCTGATGTTGGTTTCGGCCTTCGAGGTAGGTATTTAGGGAATTATTTTCTTAACTGATTTACGGCTAGGAACTAATGAAGGTATTAAATGGAAATATAAATGGAAACCCGAATTCGAATAAGGTAGTTAGGTGAGTTAGGTATAAAGATAAGATCAGAACTTGCTATATTAATTATGAGATGGGGTTTGATCAAAGATAACTAAAATGGGTTTTGGGATAAACTTATCAGAAGTTTATAAAATGGTTCTGTTTAACAGATTGAAGGCTTATGAAAGTTTGAGAGTATTAAAGTAAATAGAAAAGGGGTTTAAAGAGTAAATTACTTAATACTTGAATTAAGTAAATGTTGTTAAGTTTATCCAAATTTCCAAAGAGAGGTTATGATATTTTAAACAAACTGGAAAGGTTTCATAAGTTAAATAATAAGGGCTTGAGAGTGCGAAATTTCCATAATAAAAGAAGATTTTGTAACGATTATAGACGATAAGAAATGTGATAGCCACTACAACAAAAATCACTTTTCGCAACACGCCATATCTGTTGCAGTAGACCTATTGCAACAGGCCAGCGCCCGTCTATATAGCCGAAGTTGCAAAAGGTCGGCCCTTTTCGCAAGAGTTTTTGCCAGTTGCAATAAGATGTTGTGGTATACTTTTTTGCAACGGGCTTTTGTTGCTGCAACAGATACTTTTGCAACAACAAATGATCGTTGTAAGCCGATATTAGGCATCAACAAATAAGATACCACAACTATTTTTCACAGTTCAAGTAAGTCAAATTACAACACTTATTAATCGTTGCAATAGGTAATCTTGCAACAACAATTGCCTGTTGTAAATTTTTATACAACTGCTATATACTGTTGCTAATGACTCAACTGCAACTGACAGTTGCAGATACTACATACAATTCACCGGTATTTACATTCGATAATTTACTGTAATAACGATAAGACATATTACGAAGAAATACACATACATTCGAAAAGGCATTGACAAAACAATAGATTCACTAACTTTAGAACATTCCAAAAGATTAGTTGAAGTTACATTCAAAAATTAGTTTAGTAACAAACGTGATCCATACATAATATAAACGCATACCGTACCAACAATTCCAAAATATAGCATAACATAATATCTAAAAGTTAAACAACACAAATTACTCTAGTGAAACGAAGTCTTTGTGCCACGCCATGGTTGTTCCAACGGCCCCTTGAATGGTGTACATATCTGAATTAGGCCTTAATAGAAAAGCTGCAGAATCCATGGCTATGTTAACCCATACCTTCCAAAGCAATACAGTACACATTAAACTTTTAATTTTAACGCAAACAGTGAAAGCAAAGACCAACATACTATGAAAAAAATGTGGATTAGAAAGATAGTAGCTCTGAAAGTTGCTATGTGTCTCGCATCTTATTTATAATGAAAGTTGAGCAATACAAGATAGTTACGCTAATGGGCTCTGAATGAAATTACAAGTAACAACGGTACAAAATGATTTAAACTAAATAAAGCATGTATAGACGGGGCACAAGAATACATGTTCTGTCAAATAATAATAATATAATAATTAAACTGTAACCTATATTAACATGACAAGCTTTTAACTTGCAAGCATATAAAATCGGAACATTTATTTATTTGACGAGTTTATATCTTATGGTAAACCCGATTTTTACGAGTTTATATCATCCATATGTCACTGTAAACCATGTTTGAAGACAAGACGGCAGGAAATATAAATCGGGCTGCAATCGATTGTTAAGAGACAATTGGAGATATTAATACAATTCAGTGGTTGAACACAAAAACTGACTGAACAGTTAAATTAATGCAACTTGTACTTGAGGAATCAACTGTCCTAGTAAGAGGTAAATGCCAGAATGCACAGGGAAAAGCAATTGTTTTTTTCTTTAACATACCATAGTCAATATGTGGATGAATATACGGCGTGTGTAATTTATGCAATCTTAATATATGTTTCTAAGTTTAGTTGTTTCTAATTGTTTTTTCAACTATATATGTGCTTGAACAATTGCTTTCTCGGGTTGTTAACTTGCATAATTTTAATTTTTTTTTCTTGAACTTAAAGGAGGTTGGCACTGACTCTTTTCTCAGTCGTTACATGAATGCAATCTAGCCAACATTAAAGCGGCGTGCATAATTTATGCATTTGACCATCGATATAATCTTGAAACCTGCATTATTTTACTTCTTACTTTACTAAATTATAGTCATGCACTGTAAAGTTGTGGTCCATATCTGGTTTTTTCATTACAATAGGATACAAGTTACTTTCGCATTATGCTGATTTAGCAATATAGAACTATTCCTTCATAAAATTTACATCACTAATAAAAAGAGGGGAGAATCATTAAGCATTGTATCAAGCTTATAATATATTGTACTAACGTGAAATAATTCACCTCTATTTAGAAGCAAAAATAAGTGGATGTACATATGATTTAGATGCCTCTCTGATCAACACCCGACCTAGTAATCTGTCACTATTCAAACTGCAGATCAAATTTACCCCAAACGTTAACACCAGTTTCAGTTTTAAATACGGAAACAATAGAGTTACATTAGTCCGTATGGACTAAATTCCCTACTGCATATGCACAATTACTCACTGCTAGGGACCATGTAGCTTAATTTGTTTGTAGACAAGTCTCTAGAAAATCTAGTAAATCGTAGAAGAATATCAAACTTGCTGTTAGTTGCTCTTAGGAAATCACCAGCTTAGTTTGGTTCTTCATTTCGAACCAATTCATGTGCCTCACAAATTGTTTCAGGCTATTACTGCTCTTTCTTTTCAATTAGAAATTACCTGAAAACATTTGCATCTTATTAGCTCCACCTCTAAAAGACTAGTAAAAAAACAAGCCGTTTCTTTCATACTATATTGCATATACTACTGCACTCACCAATATTTAATACAATTTATATGGTAGTAAACAATATCTTTTAAGTATTTATCCAGGATCTTAGTTGCATATTTTATGTTGTGGGGCTTTATTTTCAACATATACATCAACCTTGCATCCACTGAAGCAGACATCTATTATGTTCAGTAGGATGGTTGTTTTTTATAACTAACTAACCTATTCACCTTTTTGCAATAATGAACTTTGCTACCATACCCAATCCTTTTTATTTTTACAACAATAAAATTTTGAAAACAACTTTGCATATTTTTGAAAAGAGTATAAATCTAGAAACAGAGATACATGTGCCACCATCTACCCTAGTTAAGTATCGACC
Source organism: Allium sativum (assembly GCA_030737875.1). Lineage (NCBI taxonomy): Eukaryota > Viridiplantae > Streptophyta > Magnoliopsida > Asparagales > Amaryllidaceae > Allium > Allium sativum. The sequence goes on along the minus strand of CM060918.1, from coordinate 433,948,474 downwards.
ATGCTAATGATAGAACTTTTGGACATATAACAACAGTTATTATGTGAGCACTAGGATCCCACACTCTTTGAAAATTAGAAAGGAAAAAAGAAAATTTCTATTTAGTAGTTATAGCATATATACTAATTTGACAGTGTTGCATATTGGCACACTAACTAGTTTTTTTTAGGTCTAGCATTATAGAAAAATACAATAATTAACTGCTTTATTTTCCTTTAAGTTAACGACCGAGAAAGCAATTGTTCTTTCAACTATATATACAACGACATAAGATATGTTTCTAAGTTTGCAAGTGCTAAGTGTATAAAATTATGCAATAATTATTAAGTGCTCATATTCAATATTTAGATAAGTTTCATGTTCAAACATTTTGTCCTTTTAGGGTTTTAGATAAGTGAAGGGACGTGTATAACTAAGTTTACAAAACAAGGTAAATGAAAATTTTCTCAGGCTTAGAATGGGGTGCTTCATGCATTTCAGATTCATGTACAGCCTCAATTTATAATTCAAGCAATATGTGGAGGAACTAAAACCAACCTGAGAGTGTCCCAAACAATTAAATAAAACCATAGTGATGTTTTTAAGTTTACCCCCCTTAGTATTTGAGCTGATCTGTAAGGACAGCAAGCTTTTAACCTATGGGTAGGCTAATAAAAGCAGGTCAAAGCTCAAATAATGGCCATACATGAACAAACATGCCAAACTACAGAATTTAGTCAAGTTGATTGGATACGAAATACATAATAAGTTGAGTCAGAAATTATGTCAACATACTTTGATATCAATTTATCAAAGAGCGTATAAGCATGCAGTAGCTTTTATTTTGCTCTAACATCATGTATTGTGAATACAGGAAACGTCCTACGGCAGTTCCTCTGCAATTGCTAATACGTTGAATAATTCAGTCAACTATATGATAGTTTTCAAAATTTGGCTTTCTTTGAAGACTGTACTAACATATTTACAAAATATTTTAACAAGCTGTAGCTAGAACTGAACCTTTGTGGCCTCTTTGACAAAGTAATCACTTTACTATATTCAGGACCAAAGTATAAATAAAGAAAAATTTCAAGACATAGAAAATAACAAGCGCGTCACTTATTAAATTTATTTGGCATTCTAGAACTCATAGTGAAGATTAAATGTTTACATATAAAACGTATAAATGCAGTTACTAGCAACACTGATATTGCTACTACTACTTCAACAACAGTATTATCGTTATTGTTGTCATAACAGCAAATCGATAACAAATTTGAATTAATTTAAATTGACAACAAATTTGAATTAATTTAAACTGACTGTAATAATGAGTTGCCGGGGATTTAGCTTGTTCCAGAAGTGGGAAAATAACTACATATGTAAAATTGGGTTTTAGAAGTATACATGACCAGATGATATGTAGACATGGGTTAAGCATATGTACATAAACAACTGATATACAGACTTGAACATGAATCGAATCTGAATAGATTATTAGTAGCTTTGCTGATCTAAGCATAACAACACATAATTCAACCAAAACGTTTACATGCGTCCATTTTTATATCTCAACATGAGCATATACTTAATTAGAAATCATTATGGTATCTCAAAGCAGTCTTTTTCCGTTATTTGATAAATTAGGAGTCAAATTACACGTAAAAGGTTGGGCTTAATTGATAACTTAACAAAATTAATAGTGCAAAAACTGATGCTATTTACTTTTGGGTATTAGAAAAAGTGCACATAAAAAAATTTGATAGGAATTCCTACATAAAATTTGATTACTTGCATGTTTCTAAATATCTTACCTCTGTTAAGTGTTGGTGCTTTTTTTCGCATTGATACTTCTTGTTCAGTTATCGTCAACCTAAAAAAAAAAACAGTGTACAAAGTGTTAGAGATAGCATATTACCAGCACGGAAGAGATGAAATACACAAACGGTCCGATGACTTTATGCAAATTAGTAAAAAAAAAAAGTATAATACTTTATGCAAAATTTGGGTTTGTAAACAAAAATATGGTATATGAATATAATCATCATAATTTTCTTGGAAGGTCCAATGACTTTCCTTTTCGTTTTCTGATTGAATTTACAAATTGGTGCAGATTTTTGCCATGCAAGTGTTTGATATGATTGAAACAGTTTTGGTTAAAAAAAAATGCATTTTTCACCGGGACTTACTCTTCGCCTCATTGCCCGAAGTACATATGTTTGTACTTCTTTTAACATTTGATTGCCTAAGTATTCAATATATATATTTTCTGGAAATGTCACGTTTAAATTTCTCTCCTGTTATCAATTCAATGAAGCTTTCACTATGCTTGTGGCCATTTGCATCCCACTTTTTGGTGGACTTCTTGGATTTTTTTGGAGGATTTGCATTCACACCTATTGCGTATTATGTAAGTTAAATTCTCTTTGCAATTTCATTTATTTTGGCAATACATTAACTGCATGCAATTACATACTATTTAAGTCAATATAAAATATAATACCACATTTTTTAGTTCAAGTTCTTCTGAAGTTTTTTTTTATTTAATTACATAATCAATGAATAATGACTGTACAGCTCCCTTGAATAATATGGCGGGCTATTAAGAAGCCCAAAAGATTCAGCCTACCGTGGCGCATAAACTGGGTAGATTTCATCGACTGCATAAGAGACGAAATCGAGCAAACAATTACGATCGTCACTAATCAATGAATCAGAAAAGCGCGACATTTAAATTAAATTCTGCAAGCATACAGATGTGTAGCATACAGGTCGAACACAAGGAGGTAAATTAAAATTAAATTATTTATCTAATCTCTTGGGCGAGTTAGACGAAGCCTGAAAATTTTGTTGAAATAAAAACAAATTGAAATTGCGAACTTAAAATTATCGTTGAATCTAATCAACGATTAATCACTAAAGAAAGTAAATTGCAAAACAAGAACAACAAGGCAGAAAATAAAAGTGAAGAATAAGAAGAACAACAAAAAGTAAATTAGGATTGTCGCTGAAACTAATCAAACGACTAATCACTAACAAAAAAATGTAAAATACAATTGGCGTTCTTCCAAAACTAATTGTGAAGACAACACCGATTGCTAAGAAAAAGAAGAATGCAGAAATAATAAAAAGAAGAAGAACTGTTATTAATGGAGAAGAGAATATAGAATAGGATAGGATATGATACTTTTTACAATGGGTATACATGTGCTTTTATAGGTGAAATTGGCCAAACGCTAATCAGATTTGTATGAATATATGAGCCTCTTTTCCAAGAATTATTGTCATATCACATGCCTTTCTTGACTAAGCTTGTTTGGAAATAATCTTTTAATAATATCTGAGCATATCATGGTGAATATCTTCCATATCATTCAAATCTTCCATGTGGCTAATTGATTGACAAAGATCTGCATGTGATTAATTCTTCCAAACATGGACTCTTCAAAAGTGCATACGATAAAATCTTCAAATCTTCCATATCATTCAAATCTTCCAATGACATCTTTTGAGATCTTTTCTACCAGTCTTCTTCTAATGTGACCAATGTGAACACATCTAGTCTCCAATGAAAGCTCTTATGCAATTCTTCAGGTAAATGGCATTTATTCTTCACTTTTAAGGATGAATGAGATCTGGTCAACATATCTATAAAAACAACAAGAAAATACCCAGCGTAACATTTATTTATATACAAAAAAGATAAAATATAGGTGCATAAATTAACATATTTCTATGCTGATCACATACCCCCACACTTATCTTTTACTCGTCCTCGAGTAAAACAAAAATTAAAAACTAACTAGATTGATCACACTTTCGTAGGAAACACGATTGCATTGAGCGTATGCAACAAGCGGTTAAACCTCTAGGTGTTCCTAGTAGGACGAGTGGTGTCTCGTGAGGGTTTTCAGCGGATACTACCCACAAAATCCAATTGCAGTATGATATGGTTCTGATGCAACTACATAAATGCAATGGACAGATGCAAATAAAAACAAAAAAATGAAAACACGACTTATTTCAAGAAAGTGGTACAACAAATTAAGTTAACAATTTCTAATCAGTTGATTGTACTTTAAATACCTCAACTTGTCACAAAATTTCAATATAAATCAAATTTTCAAATGTTAAATTCCAGTTTGGCCAGTTAGTTCGGTCGATAACATTGTGCAGTCATGAAATAAATTCTTAGCTTGCTTGGCACAGTTCGTAAAGTGGTATTATTATTCTCTCATGTATGGCTAATCAAATCAGTAAGGTCAAGAAGTGTTTGGGCATCATCGCTTATTCTTTATTCTATACAATTTTAAAATTTATGATTAAGTACATACACCTAACTTAGAAGACCAAGGTTTACCACCCATGCACTGCCTCGCGGACTGACGGAGAGTGGGTAAAGAGCTTGGCGGATTGTGCAGGCCGACTTTGACTTTGTCAACAACGTGTCGGTAATCCTTAGGTATCCAATCTCATAAAATGAGACCAAGATATTCCAACGTTGACTTTGTCAACAACATGTCGGATAGAGCTTAGCGGGTTTGCACACCAACGCTCGATATACGAGCAATGTTGGATACCCTTGGATTACTATTATTATTATTATTGGAAATATAAGCACAAAAGACAGTTACGCAAATTCAACTTAACACAACTTAGTTTTAAAGATTCGAAAAGCCAATATAAGTATTTTAAGTCCTCCACTTATTTAAACAAAGTCTACAATATAGAATAGATTTCATGGCCATCACCTAAGAATCTCCCTATGTATCGGTTACACTATTATCCCTCAAAATTAAACTTTTCATTATATTTCTTATTCGATCTAAGTTGAGAGAAAAAAAATACTATCAAATGGGTAAAAATTGTAAACTTATTTTGTTGTATCAATTGAAAATGAGTCGTATTTTAAAAAAAAAAATTATGGTATGTTACTACGATATAAAATGTATGATGGTCCTACATGAAAAGAAGGAAAAATTAAAGAAAAATCAAAAGAATGCAATGCAGACTCCCCCCGCACTTGATTGAGACAGTGTCCCAACTGTCTAAGGCAGAAAAACAAAAATAAAATAAAAAAAATGAAAAATAAAAATAAAAGAAAAAGAACGTGTACCACCTGATTTCATGGTGGATGATCAGGCTCATGCAGATCGATAGGTTCATCTTCGTCATTTTGCTTGAATTCCAAAAATGGTTTCAGTCGTTGACCGTTTACTTTGAAGACTTTTCCATCCCTAGGATTTTCAATTTCAACCGCTCCATGAGGATATACTGTTTTCACAACATAAGGTCCAGTCCATCGAGATCTGAGTTTTCCTGGAAACAAGTGAAGTCTAGAGTCGTATAAAAGAACTTTTTGACCTACGTTGAATTCCTTACGAAGTATGTTTTTGTCGTGTTGGGCTTTGGTTCTTTCTTTGTAGATTTTCGCATTTTCATACGCCTCATTTCTTAATTCCTCTAATTCCGAAATTTGTAACTTCCTATGTGAGCCGGCTTTTTCTAAGTCAAAATTCAAAAATTTTATGGCCCAAAGGGCATGATGCTCTAGTTCAAGAGGCAAGTGACAGGCCTTTCCGAAGACTAATCAATATGGTGACATCCCTAGATTGGTTTTATAAGCAGTGCGAAAGGCCCAAAGTGCATCAATCAGTTTTACGGACCAATCTTTTCTATTGGAATTCATGGTTTTCTCAAGAATTTGTTTGATTTGTCTATTGGAAATTTCTACTTGTCCACTTGTTTGTGGATGGTAAGGTGTTGACAGCTTGTGTGTGATTGAGTATTTCTTAAGCAAGGACTCAAAAGCACGATTACAGAAATGAGTGCCGTTATCGCTAATGATAGCTCGAGGTGTGCCAAAGCGTGAAAAGATGTTTTCTTTGATGAATTTGACAACAACCTTGTTGTCGTTGGTTTTGGTCGGAATGGCTTCAACCCATTTTGAGACATAATCTACCGCAAGCAAGATGTAAAGATTCCCAAATGAATTAGGGAATGGTCCCATGAAATCGATGCCCCAAACATCGAATAATTCAATCACTAAAATGGGGTTGAGAGGCATCATGTTTCGCTTAGTGATTCGACCCGTTCTTTGACATCGCTCACATTTAGAGCAAAATTCGAAAGCGTCACGGAAGAGTGTGGGCCAATAAAAACCGCTTTGCAAAACATTTGCAGCAGTTTTTCTTGCTTCAAGGTGACCACCACAAGCATGGTCATGTGAGAAAGAGAGAATACTTTGGTGTTCAAAGTGACCTTCGAATGATTTGGTCTGGACAGTATTTGAAAAGATATGGGTCGTCCCAATAGAAGTTTCGAACTTTCGAGAGAAATTTTTGTTTATCTTGTTTCGACCATTCAGCGGGCATTTGTTGTGTGACAAGATAATTCACAATGTCAGCGTACCAAGGGGTGTTAGAGATGGAAAGAATTTGTTCGTCAGGAAAATAGTCATCGATTTGGGTGTCGTTAACATTTTCGTGCACAATTCGAGAGAGATGATCAGCTACGACATTTTCAGAACCCTTTTTATCTCGTATTTCTATTTCGAATTCTTGAAGAAGAAGGATCCAACGAATCAAGCGGTCCTTAGAATCCTTCTTAGAAAGCAAATATCGTAGGGCAGCATGATCAGTGTAAACTATGACTTTGGATCCTATGAGATATGGTCTGAATTTCTCAAAAGCGAAGACAGCGGCCAAAAATTCCTTTTCAGTAGTTGAGTAATTCAATTGGGCCTCGTTTAAGGTTTTGCTAGCGTAATAAATGACTCGAGGGAGTTTATCGATACGCTGATCTAAGATGGCTCCAACTGCAAAGTCAGAAGCGTCGCACATAAGTTCGAAGGGCTGAGTCCAATCAGGATGTTGAATGATGGGAGCTGTGGTCAAGATTGACTTAAGAGTTTCAAAAAACGTTTTGCAGTCATTGGAGAATTCGAACTTAACGTCTTTGGCAAGTAAATTTGAGAGAGGCTTTGAAATTTTCGAGAAGTCCTTAATGAATCTTCTATAAAATCCCGCATGGCCAAGAAATGAACGAAAATCTTTAACAGACTTAGGAGGAGGAAGATTAGCAATCAAATCAATTTTAGATTTGTCAACTTCAAGGCCATCTTTGGAGATGACGTGGCCTAGAACTATCCCATTTTTAACCATGAAATGACACTTTTCCCAATTAAGCACGAGAGATTTTTCCTTACAACGTTTTAGGACGAGTTCTAAATGAGTGAGGCATTGGGAAAAAGAAGATCCATAGATTGAAAAATCAGCCGTGAATATTTCTAAGAATTCGTCCACCATATCAGAGAAAATACTCATCATACACCTTTGGAAAGTCGCGGGGGCATTACAAAGACCAAAAGGCATGCGAAGATAAGCAAAGGTTCCAAAGGGACATGTAAAGGTGGTCTTGTGTTGATCCTCTAAAGCAACAGGGATTTGGTTGTAGCCAGAGTATCCATCGAGAAAACAATAGTACTCATGACCCGCTAAGTGTTCGAGCATTTGGTCAATAAAAGGTAAGGGAAAATGGTCTTTTCGTGTCGCTGCGTTGAGCTTTCGATAGTCGATACACACACGCCATTTTGTTTTGATTTTTGTTGGGACAAGCTCATTACTTTCATTTTTGATCACCGTGACTCCCGATTTCTTTGGTACGACTTGTACCGGACTCACCCAGGTACTATCAGAGATGGGATAGATGATGTTATTGTCTAGACATTTGATTATCTCCTCCTTGACCACTTCTCTCATGTTTGGGTTTAATCGCCTTTGATCCTCACGGATGGGTTTAGCCTCATCAACTAAGTGTATGCGATGTTCCACAATTGATGGGCTAATTCCTTTTATATCGCTCAGTTTCCATCCCAAGGCGTCTTTATTTTCCCGCAAAACTTCTAAGAGATTTTCTTCTTGGTCTTTGGTAAGATCAGAGGCCAAGATTACGGGAAGAGTTTCTGAGGAGTCTAAGTATGCGTACTTAAGGTCTTGTGGCAAGGGTTTGAGATCTAACATACGATGTTCTTGAGTGTTAACGTTGGTTAACATTCCTTGGTTAGATTCAGAAGACGAAGGATTTAAGTCCAGAAATTCATTCAGTTCAGAAATGTATTCCAGTTCATCGAAATCGGAATCGAAATGTTCCGGACACATTTTCAAGGCTTCAGAAGTGTCATTAGAGGTTTCGTCAACTATGGTTTGAATCATGTCAATTTCATCGGTCTCAAAATCCCTAGGTTGTTTGTTGAGATTGAAGATGTTTAGCTCAATGGTTAGGTGCCCGAAGGAAAGTCGAAGTTGACCGTTCCTACAATTAATGACAGCATTTGAGGTTGCTAAGAAGGGCCGTCCTAAAATCAATGGTATTTGAACTTTGGAATTTGAGACAGGCTTTGTTTCTAAAACTATGAAATCGACAGGGAAGTAAAATTGTTCGATCTGTATCAAGACGTCTTCGATAATTCCCAATGGCTTTTTGACAGACTGATCTGCTAAATGAAAGGTGATGTTTGTTTGTTTAATTTCCCCTAATCCAAGTTAACAATAAACAGTTTAAGGAAGAAGATTGACACTGGCACCAAGGTCGAGTAGGGCACGAGAGATATGGGTGTTTCCTATTTTGCAATCAATCGTAGGGCAGCCAGGGTCTTTGGACTTGACTAGGGTAAGATTCGAAAGAGCAGAGCTTGTATTCGCAGTTAGAAAGGCGGTTTTTGGAACATTAGTTGCACGTTTATGTGTGCACAATTCCTTAAGACATTTGGCATATTGAGGAATTTGTTCGATTGTGTCTAAAAGGGGAATGTTTACACGGACTTGTTTGAAAATTTCCAAGATTTTATCGAAATTTGCCGCTTTCTTCTTGTTGTTGAGCCTATGGGGAAATAGAGCTATTGGTTTTTCAACTCTGTGATGAGTTTCATCATTCAAGGAAGAAGGTTTATTCAAGGAAATAGAAGGTGTTAAGGTCGTAGAAGATGGTATGTTGGTATTGCCAACATTAATTTTCGAAGGTGGGTCGGGTTAGCCGACACTGGGAGAAGAATTGTTGGGATTGCCAACATTTAAGGAAACTTGAGGTTTAGAGGAATTGGTATTCGAAGCCAATGGGTGATCATCAAGATTAGGGATTGGGGTCGAGTTAGAAGGTTCGTCAGGGTCGCCCACATTATTATCAACCCTCTTTCCAGATCGAAGGATTGTAACAGCATTGACTGGATTATGGTTTTCGTCCTCACAAGAATTAACAGCACGAGAGTTATATTTTGGATTCACCTCAGGTTGACTCGGCAACTTTCCTTTCTCATTGTTTTTCGCTAGTTCCTTTATCATATTCATCATTTGTTCCATGTGTTTTTCCAAACACACAATTTCTGGTGACGATTGAGAAGATTGAGAGGATTGGTTCGATGCTTGAAATTGGGGTGCCTATAAGGTTGCTTGGATTGTGATGCTATTTGAGAGGTTTGAGAAATTGGAGGTGGAGCTTGATAATTTGGTTTGGGAATAAAGGATTGCACGTGAGATGGGTTAGCCGAATTGTTGGGGTTTGACCAAGAAAAATTTGGGTGGTTCCTCCAACCAGGATTGTATGTGGATGAGTAAGGATTATTTTGAGCTATGGCATTAGCTTGGTCCTGAGAGTAATAGTGGGGTAACCCTTCTCTGGCTTGAGGAGTTTGATTTTCTAAGGGAATTTGACTTGGTTCCACGACATGCACTCCTCTAGTAGAAGTACGAATGGGAACACGAATTAATTCCCATTGCATGTCCTTTTCAGAATAATCTTCTATGAATTGCCAAGCTTCATCAGCTGTCTTAGACATAAAATCTCCTCCACACATTGATTTTAGTTGAGTTCTAGTCTGATAGTTTAGCCCTTCATATGCAATTTGACATTAGTGATCTTTTAGAATTCCATGATGAGGGCAACTATATAATAGCTGGTTGAATCTCTCAAAGTATTTTGAAAAAGTTTCCCCCTCATTTTGACAAAATTGATTTATCTCGGTTTGGATTTTTTAGAGTTTTATGAAAAGGGAAAAACTTTTTCAAGAATGCAGTGACAAATTCATCCCAACTTCTTATGGAATGTCTTGGAAGAGAATTTAGCCATCTTTTAGCGCTTTCAATTAGTGCAAATGGAATTAGCCTTAGCTTGATCGATTCGTTAGATAGTTGTTGCATTTTTGTTGTGGAAGCATACAATTCAAATTCACTCAGAAATTCATAAGCATTTTTAGATCCAGTAAACATTGGTACCCCTTGGATAAAAGAATGTTTTAGCTCAAAATTGTTTCCTTCAGCTGGTGGGAACACAATGACAGATGGTTGAACGGTCCTAGTCGGATAACATCGATCACGAAGAGATAAGGGTTTATCTATTTGGATATTGAGGTTTTGAAAATTTTGATTTGTTTGGTTTTGATCCCAAAAGTTTGGAAAGTTGTGATTCACTCGATTTTGATCCAATTCGGTTGGAAAATTTTGGTTGATTCGAGAACCCCTAGGAGAATTTTGTTGGCTAACACTTTTTTCACTCATTGTTGTTAAATGCAAGCACAGAATTCAGCTACAATGAAATTTTCTGTTCTTAATGGCTCCTAACCCAAAATTATATAGTGACACATTTGATTACTTAGATCTAAAGATTTCTTAGCCAGTTAACGGACAGGAGTTATCGGTGCACCAGGAATCACCCTAGCAATGCAGCCGAAGGTTTAAGTACCTTCAGAGTAACAACCGATATATTATTTACGAATCACCGTAATATTTATAAATGGTTATTTCTCTACTGTAGTCTAGACACCAAGAAATAATTCGTTCCAAATGAATCAACTATCACAATACAATTAAGCCCTAGATGAGCCCGTGACTCCCTTAAGTCCAACGTCTAACCGTTATTATTAGTTAGATTCTACGATGAAATGCAATTTGTGGGCTAAGGAAAGGGTGATGAAATCCCTCACCTTATGTGAATTGGGGTATTGCCCTTAACAGAATGAATAAAAAGTGCAGAAATAACAATAATCACACAATTTAATTGCACAAATTAAAAATTTACATTCACGCCGCTGCCCCTGCAGAATTTTTTTACAACAATTGTCTATATTTTTTTTTTCTTTTGCAGCAGAGCACCTGTAGAATTTTAAAAATTTCTCACCTTGATCGGCAATCCTCCAGTGAAATTGGGTAGCGCTAGCGTGTTCACACCCCACTTGGTGTGCAACCGCTCCAACAATTCGACTTCAACTCTTTGCAATTGTTTGACTTTTGAATTTCTCCACTTCGGTCTTGCTTGTTTTCCTTCCTTCGCTTGATCTTGATTTTGATTTCTTTCTTTCTTTCTTTTTTTTAAGAAATTGTTAAAACAAGGAAAGAGATTAAGGAAAAAAAGGAATAGAAGACAAAACTAGCAAGATATTTTTTTCTTGTTTTTGGAGATTGCAACGTCAATAAATAACATAAAATCTGCCAATCAAGAGTTTTTTCAGAAAAAATGGAAAGGAATAGTATTAGAAGAAAATAAATCTAAAGTAAAAGGAAACAAAATAAATGAAAAGAGAAAGAGGGAAGGAGATTCTATTGAAAACAGGGAATGAAAAAGCAAAAGGAAAGATTTTTTTTTTATTAATATGTTGAAAAGAAGAAAGAATTTGTAAAAGAAGAGAATGGGATTGAGAAATAAAAAGGAAAGAAATAGGTGAAAATTGGTAACTTTTTTCCTTTTAAAATTTTTAAAATGAAGAAAAGGGGTGTATAAAAAATAGGAAAGGAAATGAAGGAAAGAAACTGAAAAATTGGTAAGAAATTAAAAGAAAAAGTGGCAAATTTTTTTTTTATAAAAGGAAAGCAATGAGAGAAAATAGCAAGCAAATTAAAGATGTGAAAACTAAAAAGGTGATTGCAAAATGGAAAGAAATTTGGGTAATGGAATTATTCAGCAACAACGAGAAAATTTAGAAAGATTTTTTTTTAAAGGGTAAGAGATTTGCAACAGAAGGAGATTTGTGAGAAGAAATTATAAGAAAATGGCAAGAATTTGTACAATGGGAAGAATTTAATGACAATTTTTTTTTTCTGATTTGTAAAAGAAGAAAGAGAACGTAGAAGATTGGGAAAAGAAATGGAAAGATGGAAAGAAATAAAGCAAAAATTGAAAGGTTTTTTTCCTTTAGAATTGAAAAGAAGGAAGAATTTATAAAAGAAAAGAAGGAGATTGAGAAATAAAAAGGAAATAAATAAATGAAAGAAAAAAAGGAAATAAGGTCAAGAAAATTTGGCAAGTTCTTTTTTATTTTATTTTATTTTCCTAAAGTAGGAATAAATTCGCAAGAGGGAACAAACAAATGTAAAAATTGGGAAGGAAGGAATAGATGAGATTAAAGAAAAGAAACTAAGAGACAAAAGTGGCAAGAAATTTTTTTCTCTTCCTTTTTTAGATGATTCTAGCACCAATGTTTGATACAAAATCAACTAATAAAGAGATTTTTTTAGAGAAAAGAAAAGTAAAGATTGGAAAGCAGACCGAAAAGAGGAAAGAAATAAATGAAAATTAAAGAAATAAAATCAAGGAAACTTGGCAAGTATTTTTTCTCTTAGTTAGTTCATGAGAGTACCACTGTAATTGATACACCACATTACTAATCAAGATTTTTTTTATATATACACAATAAAACAAAAATAAAATAAAAACTAACACGAATCAGAAATTAAATAAATAATAACATTTAATCGTTACCTCCCCGGCAACGGCGCCAAAAACTAGATCGTCGCTAATCTATGAATCAGAAAAGCGCGACATTTAAATTAAATTCTGCAAGCATACAGGTGTGTAGCATACAGGTCGAACACAGGGAGGTAAATTAAAATTAAATTATTTATCTAATCTCTTGGGCGAGTTAGTCGAAGCCTGGAGATTTTGTTGAAATAAAAACAAATTGAAATTGCGAACTTAGGATTATCGTTGAATCTAATCAAGGATTAATCACTAAAGAAAGTAAATTGCAAAACAAGAACAACAAGGCAAAAAATAAAAGTGGAGAATAAGAAGAACAACAAAAAGTAAATTAGGATTGTCGTTGAAACTAATCAAACGACTAATCACTAACAAAAAAATGTAAAATACAATTTGTGTTCTTCCAAAACTAATTGTGAAGACAACACCGATTGCTAAGAAAAAGAAAAATGCAGAAATAATAAAAAGAAGAAGAACTATTATTAATGAAGAAGAGAATATAGAATAGGATAGGATATGATCCTTGTTACAATGGGTATACATGTGCTTTTATAGGTGAAATTGGCCAAACGCTAATCAGATTTGTATGAATATATGGGCCTCTTTTTCAAGAATTATTATCATATCACATGCCTTTCTTGACTAAGCTTGTTTGGAAATAATCTTTTAATAATATCTGAGCATATCATGGTGAATATTTTCCATATCATTCAAATCTTCCACGTGGCTAATTGATTGACAATGATCTGCATGTGATTAATTCGTCCAAACACGGACGCTTCAAAAGTGCATATGGTAAAATCTTCAAATCTTCCATATCATTCAAATCTTCCAATGACATCTTTTGAGATCTTTTCTACCAATCTTCTTCTAATGTGACCAATGTGAACATATTTAGTCTCCAATGAAAGATCTTATGCAATTCTTCAAGCAAATGGCATTTATTCTTCACTTTTAAGGATGAATGAGATCTGGTCAACATATCTATAAAAACAACAAGAAAATACCCAGCATAACATTTATTTATATACAAAAAAGATAAAATATAGGTGCATAAATTAACATATTTCTATGCTGATCAAATTACAACGAAGGAAAGGTAGGATTTGAATTTTACCTGATACCAGAATGCCGGAATGAAGCGGATCGATTTTGAGACGTTGGAGATAGAACGTTGGCATGAACTGAGGGCTCCTGGATGGACTGACTGAACAATGGCGGCGGATCGACTGAAGATGGAGAAAACGTGGGTTCGCAACCTAGGGTTAAGAAGAGGAAAGTGAGGATAGTGGAGGGAGAAATGTTTCACTGCAGAAGTGGAGAGAGCGATTCGATTTTGATCGACTTTTGAAATTAATCGATAGGCACATGGAATACATTCCGTATATGACTTTTAAAATTGGTCGCTACTATGCACGATATCCACTAGGTAATACCTTTTTTAAATTTAATAGTAGAGCACTCTAATTGCATATACGATTTTTTTATTAACTCATAATTATTTTGAAATCAAACAATAATAACTTTTAAAATTAAATGGAACTAAATTATGATTATCTAATATCATACGTAATTAAATATATTAATTAGTAACAATTAGCCCACATTATTATATAGTTATTATTATATATCAAATAATAATTATTTATTATATTATACTAATTACTTATTAAAATATAACTCATTATTTACTAACTTTTATTGATTGCTTGTAATTTCATTACTGTAACTGAATGTTAATCAAATATATAATTACGTGTATACACACACACTCATTTTTCATATATATATATATATATATATATATATATATATATATATATATATATATATACACACACACACACATACATACATACATATATATATGTACATACATATATAATATATCTATATATTAACTATTATGCTTATACTTCTTATATTATAATCGAATATTTGTTGGAGAAAAAATAGTTTTCAAAAGTACGTTTTTCGCAAATGGCTTTACTAGTTGCAAAAAAAGTATAGTTATCGCAAATGACCAAGACAGTTGCTAAATATATATTTTTGGCAACTAATTTGAAAGTGTAGTTGCAAATAATATTTAAATTGCAACTGGAATGACAGAGCCGTTGCTAAAAGTATGTTTTTGCAACAGGTATTAATGCAATGTTGCGAAAAATATGCTTTTTGCAACTGGAGGAAAAAGCTTGTTGCTAAATCTTATCTATTGCAACAACTACGGATGGTCTGTTGCTAAATATCATTTACTGCAACTATAATTTGACGCCTGTTTCAAATAGCTAGTTGCAATAGGGTATTTTTCTTATAGTGAGCAAATGGTCTGAAATGGTAGTTAACAAGATTTGAATATGATTTAAGGTGTTTTTTTTGATGTATTAGAACAAAATAATTTGAAGTCAACATATTGAAACTAATATGCTATTTTTGGTATTACAACCAACGTATTATTTTTAAAGGCCAAGGGATGCCATGTTCTAAACAAATGGATATGTTTTATTTTTATGATTGTTTATTTTGATGGTTAAATAACCGACTATCAAAATCTGGCCTACGTTAATGGTACGGAAAGACCTGGATCGAATTTATATTCGAAAACCATTCCGACCAATAAATATGAATACGTTGAAGTTGCTGATCGAGATGGAGCAATTGAAGACCGTAAATCTTCATGCGTGGAAGAACTATTGCTATATATCTCTGGCTGATCCCCAAAATTAACAATGATTCTGTCGTGATTGGAATCTACGGATTGCAAGGACTACTCGCTACTGATCTATAGGGTGATTCCTAGGATGCAGTAGGTGGGTGCCTTTGGTTCATCCTCTTCCTAGATGACTTGTATGGACGATGTGAACAATGGCCAGATGTTCCAAAAGTCAATTATAATCTCTAGCCTCATCAACCGGGAAATGACAAAAATCGGGCAGGCAGCATGGCTATGTGGGTCGCACCCATTAGGGTGTATAATCACTTATCTAGAGAAATTCCTTTTGCTTCCTTAATCTACCGATCCCCCTTTCGGGAAACGGTGGGTAGCTCCCAAATGTTGGTGATATAGATTCGATGCACTCAAGCAAAATGAGTGGTCGGTCATGTGTGGGCCTGGTTGCAAGATGTTCTTGTCGAACCCAGTGTATTCGCCTCTAAAGATACACTATCGGCAGGTGGTCCCATACCTTGTCATAGTCAGTATCCAATCTCCAATATGAGCCCGCGATTTTGTTTGTATACTATATATGTGGAGCGTGAGATGCAAGCATTCTGCCAGATTCTGTTTATTTGTATTTAGACACTATTATAATATCAAAGGTTATATATGATTTCAAAAATGTTTTGGATTATAGTAAGGTAAAAATCGTCTGTGTTTATGTGTGGACTTGTCTTACTATTATCTTTTTCTTTCAAAAGGATTTTGAACCTTAAAAATCAATATGGGTGTTATTTAAACGTAGCGAGTTGTCCTCACTCTAGTTCACCAGACCGACCCTGTATTTGTAATGCTCGGGTTAGACCGGGTTGTACAGGATCAGGTTATTGGATGCTTAGAAGTCCATAGATGAGCTGAAGGAGTTCAGACATATGATGTTATACCGTTATTATTCCGCTGTGTGTTATATATATATATGAGGATAGGCTATTATAACTGTCCAGATGTATTAATGTACTCTGATGTTGTAAGTATTATTTCAAGCTCTCAATAAAGTTTATTTCTCTACTATATTTTGTTCCACTGCGATGTGAGACTCTGATGGTGTTGTGTTGTTATTCTTCTTCTTCTTCTTCTTCTATTCTGGTATTCTTTCTTCCTTATCTCACCCTCTTATTTATTTCTAATAACGTTCCGGTGTTTTCGATGCTTGAATGATCGACGTGGTATTTTGTGTCGATTTTCGGGGTCGAAAATCCTAGTTCGTTAGAGAATAAATATTGTGAACCACTAATAAATGTCATTTATACAGTTTCTATTATTTTTCTAACCACCTTTTTTTTAACTTATATTGGAATGCAAATTCCAATTTACAATATAACATTTAATTAATTACTGTCAACAATTGTGTTTAGTCTAGTCTTGTGAAAATTAAACTTACCAATAATAGAATTTATCTAAAACATGTCATATGGTTGTATATTGCATAAGGATAATCGTTTAGCTACCCAACGTATGATATAGGACAGACATTCAATTTATACCAATATTGCATGCTAACTTTCAAACGAAATG
Source organism: Allium sativum (assembly GCA_030737875.1). NCBI lineage: Eukaryota > Viridiplantae > Streptophyta > Magnoliopsida > Asparagales > Amaryllidaceae > Allium > Allium sativum. Next base: position 433,931,523 of record CM060918.1, on the reverse strand, counting down.
AATTACTATATATATTAAATTCCAATTGAAATTGCCAACGATAAACTCTTCCTATATTACTCTCTTCAATTCAAAGTTTGAATTACATATAATTACATAAAATCTCTTTATTACATTAATTGTACTATGAATAATACGGTAATAAATTTAGACTTATTGGTCTACAAAAATTAATCACCATTAAAGCTTCAACATACATTTGAAATTAATTTGACGTTTATTGTGCCATTTATACTTATAATTTGAAAAATTAGTTTCGATGATATATCACTACACAAATAAAATCCTTGTTTAAGATTAAATTAAATTGCATGATTTATTTAAATATTTATTTAAAATGGACAAAATTCGAAATATAATATTAATTCGTGATAATCTTTTTAATCTTTCTTTTACTACATAAAAAGTGTAATCTTTTATGTTAAAACATTTATCAAGCTATGAACATTTTAATGAATCATTATTGCATACAAATGTAAATTTTATGTTACAACAAATTTCCTATAATGAATCCTTTGATATGATCCATACATACATTAAAATGTAAATTTTAATGTAAACACCACTTTATTAACTTTTCCTATTCAAACAAATGTTCATTTTTCATATTTTCTCCTTTACAATAAAAATGTAAACTTTTTATTGAACTCATCTTTACATTTAAATGTGAATTTTTAATGTAAGAACAAATTTCATTTCAAATAATGATCCTTTTTATTTAATCTACAATATAAATGTAGATTTTTATGTTAACATATTTTCATTCCAAATAATGAGTCTTATTTAATGATTCATTTACATTAAAGATATAATCATCAAGCAATAGATATATATATTTTAAATTGTGACGCATTTTCTATTTAAAATTTCTTAAAATAAAATTTTAAATTGGTTCTGATTTTCCGGGTTGTTACAATCTTCCCCACTTAAAATCTTTTCATCCTCGAAAGGGAACGAAGCTAAAAATTGTTTAACTAACCAATTCAATTTTATTTATTTTATTGGTTTCAATAATTTAATTAGTTAAACTAATAATCACACTACACAATCATCAATCAATTAGTTGACTAGTTTTTCAGATATATATAACTTTTATATATTCAAAAAATCATATTTTCTAAGATCGGATTATATATATAATCATAAATACGTTAATTACAAACTTGTCACTCTCAACTCATTCTAGGGCATTACTAACCCCATCTCTAACGAGTCTTCTCATTCTAGGATACTACCGATCCTCTCTCTAATGAGCATTCTTTTTATAGGATATTACTAATCCTACCTCTGATGAGTCTTTTGTTTCGTTCTAACGAGTTGTACCCCAAAGATTTGAGCTTATCAAAGCTCTGATACCAACTGTAGTGACCCAAAAATCCCCGCCCTTTGAATCGACCATAAACCACACCGGTCTGATCCAAAAGTTGGAAATCCTCGAATACACTAACTCTGGGCATAAAACACATCAAAACAAATAATAGCAGACTTTTATAAAAATCATAATAATGTTACATCAGAGTACAGAATATCAGAGTACATTGAATATAATATAGCGAAAGATAAATTTATAATGAATTTAATATAGTGCAGCGTAACCAACTCCAAAAAGGGACATGTGGGGGTAAGAGTCTCCCGTTCGCGACCAAACAGTAAAAAGAGAGAACCCCCCATCAAGCTGCATCCTATTACCAGGCATGCCAAACAACGACTAATATGAGAAATCCTCCCTAACTTATCTAACAATATGGCTAATCATAGGACCATGCCGCTAACGCGGAACTGGTTTACTCCATTAGATTGCCAATGCATAAATTATATAAATTTTTATTCAAAACAACGTAATGTTTTTTAGAAAAATGAAATCATTATAAGACTCATGGCCTATCACACAATCCAACGCAAACCGGAGGATACTGTTTTACCTTATAATGATCAAAAATGCTTAATACATAGAAAATAATATTTTAATATTATTATTAGTGTCTAATCAGTTTTAAAATACTTCAAATTAAATGTATCAATCCTAGAGGGCATAGTACCTCATCCTACTATGTCGCCATATATAGGTTTACAATCAAAATTGTAATGTCGTATTGGAAGATGGGTTTTAATCATGAGTCAAGGCTAGGGATGATCTCCTTACCGATTCGAGACACTCTAGCAAATGTATCAGGATCAGACATATGGGCAACCCTTGGATCCTTCAGCGCCGGTCCACAAATACTTTAGTGGATTAGTTATGCCTGAACACACGCTTCCCGGTCCTATTGAACCTATAATTTGGTCACTATCGACTAATAAATACGAGGTACTCCATAATCCATCATCCACATAAGTAAAAAGTGTCAAGGCTTGTAAACCCTGACACCACTTCTAGCTAGAAAGAAACGTGTGCACTAAATGCATTCCCTTGTCGCGTTTCTGACTCGTACGAGGGTGTGAGGCTCGCGAAGTAACGCTATACACAAAGCTACGCCTAAACAGGCCATGCTTTGATCATCAACCGCAAGGCTCTGCTTTTCAACAAAAGCCTCGATCATTTGCATCTTGGCATGCCACATTGAAAATTCACGCCATGCGATCAATAACTATCAATATATAACCTCTGAGCGCGTCCGTCTTAGAGAAGGGTCTTAAGTAAGAGAATAAATTCTCCACCACCAACAGATATATATTAAATAGAAATCAATTCGCATAGAACGAAATCCAATGTCAGACACACATCCATTCACAAGTCCATTCTGGGTCTAAACGAAACCGAAGACACCCTATTCCTCGTCCCGTATGTCCAATATGGAAGAGAGGTGCTCGCTTATCCGGACAATCAACAAGTATGTCCGGACAACTACAACTTTAACCCTTTAGTTAGAGCTAACCAATGCCGGGCATCAGTAGTCATCCATTCGAAGTGAAGATCACCGGTCTTCAATCAACGTCTTCAATATCTTCGGTTTAAATTGTCGTATAATTATTTGAAATGAGATTAAACTCGGTCTTTTCAAATAATTCTCATCATATCGTTAGTATTATTTTATCATGATTTATTGCTATTTTTATTTATAAAAATAGCTCAATTTAATATAACGACGCTCCGGGTCAGTAGGTGGCCCTAGCGCTGTTTTTATCAAAATTTGATTTACACATAACTCGAACTCTAACTATAGGATTTAAAAAAAATTATATTGTTGGAAAGATCTTCCCAAAGAGGTCCTAACGGTTTCAGTTTTGGGAAAATCCGACGGTCGAATCATTCGGTATAATCGTTTAAAGTTATGATTCTGAAACGCGAACTATCGCATGCGATTCGTTTAATTTTAATATATATATATATATATAACTATATATAAATATAAACCATTTGACGATTCCGCTAACGTATTTAACACGCCAAATAAAAGAATGTTTTATTGGCATATCATATCTACATGTTCATAATGTCAAATAAAATGTATTTATTTACATGATATTTGCTAATTACAAATAAAAAGATAATTTTTATTTGCATTTCTATTTTTAACTTTGACAAATAAAAAGGAATATTTTATTTTTATATAGTTTCAATGCATGTTTTGACAATAAAAATAATTCATACAAATTTCATACAAATTCTAATATATGCATTGTCAATAAAATGATATTTTAACTTTGCATATAAATTCTAATATATGTATTGTCAATAAAATGATATTTTAACTTTGCATATAAATTCTAATATATGCATTGTTAATAAAATGATAATTTAACTTTGCATATAAATTCTAATATATTCATTGTCAATAAAATGGTAATTTAACTTTGCATATAAATTCTAATATATGCATTTCAATAAAATGATATTTTAACTTTGCATGTAAATTCTAATGTATGCATTGTCAATAAAATGATATTTGCATATAAATTCTAATATATTCATTGTCAATAAAATGATATTTTAACTTTGCATATAAATTCTGATATTTGGATTGTCAATAAAATGATATTTTAACTTTGCATATAAATTCTAATATATGCATTGTCAATAAAATGATATTTTAACTTTGCATATAAATTCTAATATATGCATTGTGTAACAACACGGAAAATCTGAACCAATTAAATTTTTTATTTTGGCAATTTTAATGAATTTTGAATATTTAAAATGAATTATTTTAAATAATAACGATAGAAAATTTATTTTCGATGAAGTTTAAATGAATAAATTTATTTTAATTATATAACGAGCCTGAAATGGTGCGGTAGTTTGGAAGTTCGGTTTCAAATTTCAAATGAATATACAGAACTCAGTATAAGTCGAAATTGGACGGAACAAGAAATATTTGAATCTGTTTAACAATATCTTTCAAACGAAGTTAAGAAACTGAGATTTCACTTTATAGAGTGTAAGATACGTCCAGTTTAAAATTCAGAAAAGTCGCTGCGGAATTTATATATATTTTTAATATATATATATATAAAGCTCTTAAAAATGGAAATTTTGCAAACGACTTTCGTTTTAAACGAAACCACTTTTGTTGGATCCGGGATGTCAAATTATTGCTAGATGCCAATTTTCAGAATTTTTAGAATCAATATGTCAGTGTGGCAAAGGAAAACGCTTTTTATCAATTTCAGTCAATTTTAATCGACTGGAAATTGGTCATTTTTCAAACGGTATCAGAATTTGATGAAATTAGTTTTGTTAGGACCGTATCGGCAATACGAAGCTATAAATAATTTTTCTAGAATTCTAGACTTAGTAAGCGGCCCATGTAAATTAAAATGTACGCTAAAGTCAAATTTGACCATTCTATTTATTTATATTTTAATTTTTAATGGAAACTGAGTGAAACTGTCAAATTGGGTTACGAAACATATCCCATTGTGTTCGAAATGGGGGTAATGCGCTATAGACGACAATCGATGGGTTCGATTTAGAGTTCGAATAAAAAGGGTACATTTTGGAAATTGAATAACAATAAATAAATTAGTATATAAATTTAAAAAACCCCTCTCCCCTCCTCTTAACGGTCAACGCCCCCGCTAAGCTTCCAAACCCGATTCATTCCAAAGAAAGAAAAAAAAGGCTAAAACATAAATCGCTCGATGCTGCCCCTTCTCCAGGCGCTGCGCGCCACCTCGACCGCCGCCAAGGCCTCCAACTCCGATCGCACCTCCCCAGCTGCTCCCCCCCAAATAGCTCTTCCTCCCTTCGATGCGGAAGCCCCCAAAACCCCCATGAAGCATGTTGCCGTGGACCCTAATGCCCCAGCACCGACCATCAGAGGGACCCCGCCACCCCTCCGACCTTCAACGCCGCCCTGGCCACCCTATTCCGATCAGCGAGCCCCATCTCTGACAGTCAGTCTTTTCTTTTTTATGTACACTTTATTTCCAGTTTATGTTAAAAATGATTTTTGGTTCGTATTAAAAAAGATTTTCAGTTTATCATAAAAATGATTTTCTATGATTTTATTTATGTAGAGCATATATTTTTAGAAATGTAAAGCATATATTTTTAGTAATGAAAGGAAGATTTTTATTTATATAAAGGGGAGATTTTTTAATTTTTTTTATATATAAAGGCGAGGTTTTTATTTATATGAAATGTGAAGAAAGATCGGATTTTTATATATGTAGCGAAGAAAAATATGATTTTCATATAATAGTGAATATAAAAATATGATTTTTATATATGTATGATAATAAAAATTCGATTTATATATATATGAAGTGAAGATAAAAATTCGATTTATATATATATGAAGTGAAGATAAAAATTCGATCTTTTTATATATGTAGAGAACATAAATATATTATTTTTATGTATGGAAAGCATTGTTAAAAATGCTATTTTTAATATCAACTGTATGTAATAGTGGGCGATGGAACGGATTGGAATCAAAAAGGAATTCAAACGGTTCAGAAATTCATAAATGAAATGGCGGAGTGGAGCCCCAAGGTGAGAACTCCTCACTATAGTTTTTCTATACAGTTATTTATTTTATAACTGCATATATGAACTGTTCCCCGTCGTCCACAGACCATGGACGACTTGTGTGATTGTTTATTTCGGTTGATTGGATTGTTTGGTTGAATTTGGTTTGGGAAACGAGATGGAATTGATTAGATTGGTATGTGTATGGCGCAGGCCATTATTAGACTCGGGATAAGGCTAGGCCTTATCCCGTTTCTAGTATCATGCCGTTATGCCGCCGAAATTTTCTAAAATATGTTAGAACAATAAAAATATCATTTTTATTGTGTAAATGAACCGAATAAATATTTTATTGTTAAAAAAATAAATTTAACATGTATATGAAAAAAAAATCATTTACAAATCAGATGATTTGTTAATGTACACTGTTTTGACTGATATTGATTGGGACGATAAATTTTACACATCGCTCAACTACACAAATAAAAATCAGTGTTTGTTGTTGGAAACCCCACACGGGTATTGGGATGATATATGACATACACTGGTCCCAATAATTAGCTGTATGTCGATTCATTGGTTGACACACTGTTGTAAGCGTTAAATATTTAAATTTAACGCTTATGCAGTGTAGAATGCACTCTAGATGATGGTTGACCGTGTTTTATTATTGTTGTATACATGTGTTTATGAAATCCATATAATCAACATTATATCGTAATTGACTGGGTCTGATTCCAGTTCAGAAAGAAGGAATATTTTAAAATAACATATATTTTAAAATGATGAATATTTTAAAATAATATTCAGTAAAAGATAAAAATCTGATTTTGATGTCCGATTTGGGATGGACACGAATATATTTAAATATATACAGCTGTGTTGATTAGATATGCGCCATTTTGACGCGAACGATATTTATATCGATTTTATTCATTTTTATAATGAATATCAAAAAGGAAATGATTACGAAATATAATATTTTGAAAATATTATCATGTATATATTAATGATATGGACCATTCAATTTTGATTTGAAATTGAATATGAAGTTGAAATCGTTTTTAAAACGAAGTTAAAATGATTTATAAACGTTTTAAAAGGAAATCGACGAAATATATATAATATATATATTATATATATTTAATGGCCTGAATAGAACGCGCCGCGCCGCGGTAGTTCGCGAATTTCGACCATTGACTTCGAACTGACGTTACGGGAGATCTGACCGTCGGATTCTCCTGAGACTGGGACCGTTGGGTTCGTATCTAAAAGAGCTTTCCAAAGAATGTTAGAGATTTGAAATCCAACGGTTGGATTTGGAATTATGTCCAAATCAAATATGGAAAAGGTCGTTGTAAGTGCAGTTCGATGGCCATATATGGAAATCGACTGTACGGGCCTTGATAAAATTATTAAAAATATTAATAATTTATATAAAATCATAATAATTGATTTGGAAAGAATTGGGGTGAAAAAGTTCCATATTTGAAAAGATAAAAATACATTTTTATCGAAATGAACTAGTTATGAACTAGAATTATAATCCAATCTTTTTAATTAAATAATCTGGATTTGAAATGGTTTTAAAAATAACCAGAATTTCCAATATTTGAATTGCAATGGAATTGAATCGAAATTATCTTTGGGATATTTCGATGTTGGATTTCGTGATTATACAAATATGGTTATGGAAATTTGAAAGATATATTTATATCGTTATTTCCAATACGATATTTGTTGGTTTCAGAATTTGATACTGAATATAAGCCGATATATTTTCTATTCAGAGCCTTGTACTTAATATCAAATGGGATTTTGGGTTTGTCGTGAACGGTGTCTTCACTAACACTGTCCTTAAACCCAGACGAGAAAAGAATAAATCTTTTAATTAAGATTTAGAGGAAAATATACCAATTAATTAATATTTAATTGGGATTGAAATGGAATGTGAATTGGGTTTGTCGTGAACTGTGTTTTTGACGACATTTGTTCTTTAACCCGATTTGCAGTGAAATATGATTTGGAATATATAAATCTTTTATTAAGATTTAATGTGATTTTCCAAAGTAAGGTTTTCCAGTTTAACAAAATAAATTGGAATGGAGCGGAATTCGATTTGGTAATAATCGAAGTGAACTTCTGTGGAGGAAGGCTGTTACTATATATCGAATTTAAAAGGCCTGGCCGTTATTCCATTTATATTATCGGTTGGATATGGAAGTTTATATCGATTATATATATTGACCTGTTTTCCGTGAAGATTCCATGAATAATGGAATGTGATTTTGGGTTTATCGTGAGATGTGTTTTAAATGACATTAGTTCTTTAACCCAGGTAAGAGATAAAATTAATTTCTTGACTTTTAAAAATCATTAAGTATTGATTTTTGGAAGATTAAAACTAAATTAGTGTTTTAATGAATCTTTAAATCGATTGAAAAGTGAATGTGATAATTAAAATTATCAATTCAGGAAAATGATCGTGAATGGTGTATCACTAGTTTTGCTCCAAGCGATAGTTAAATCTTTAATTAGATTTGAACGTGAAATGGTAATTAATATTTACAGATAACATCGTGGTGTTAGATATGAAGTATTACCAGCTTTTTCTTCATGGGATTAATACGTTGGGATTGGGAAATAAAATAAATGATTACTTCGGCAAGGTTCGCTATCCCCGACTAGTTTGGGGAACCTTAACACGGTTTGAAACGATATCCAAAGGAAGATTAAAGAATAAATTTTAAAAATTTATCTTTGATAAAATTAATGGGAACCTTTCCCCAAATGATATGAATATTCGAATAAAAGAATATTCTGGATTGGAATGAGGCGTATGTTGTGTTTGTGTAGCACTCGTTTATTATATACGCGAGTTATTCGAAAAGGCCGGGTTTATACCCATTCTGAATAACAGTTACGATGATATATCGAAGATGAAGGCGGTGGTTGAAGACCGGAGGTCTTCACGTCGTTTAGATAATTACTGATGACCTTGATTAGGCCATACTTCCAAGAGGAGGGAGTCAATTGGTGATCGTCCAGGCGTACTTGGAGATCGATGGATATGCGAGGAATAAGGTTCTCCGATTTCGTTCAGACCCAGAATGAACTTGTAGATGGACTGTCTGTCTGACATTGGATTTCATTCTGTGTGACTGATATCGGTTGCATAGCATGCATTGCCTGTGTGGCATGCTGAGATGCAAATGATCAAAGCTTCTGTTGAAAAGTAGAGTCTTGTGGTTGATGATCAAAGCACGACCTTTGTGGCATCGCTTTGTGTAGCGTTAATTCGTGATCCTCACACCTCGGGTATGAACCAGAAACGGGAGAGGACTTTAGGGACGACATGTGTTTTCTTCTAGCTAGAAGTGGCGTCAGTGGTTTTACACGCCCTGACGAGTTTTACTTATGTGGTTCTTGGAATGCAAGGCGCCTCGGTTATATCGGTCAATCTGGGACCGATGGAGTCATTTAGCTCATTTGACGCCCCATAGGGCGGGGAAACGCATGTTCAGGCATATTAATCCACTCCGTGTGGACCGGCCCTGTCGCTCCAAGGGACGATGCGTTCTGTTCCTGAGATACGGGCTAGAGCCTCTCAAAGCGGTGAGGATTATCTTTTGCCTTAGTTCATAGATGGAAATCCAGCTTCCAAATACGACATTTTGCGGTTTTAGTTTTAGAACTAGTATGGCGACATGATATATGGTACCCATGCCGTCTACGCTTGATACATTTATTTTTGAAGTGTTTTCTTCACTTATAGTAATAATAAAAGATGAAATTTAGCGTATCAAGCGTTCTTTGTCTATTATAATGTAAAACCCTATTCTCTGGCTTGCGTTGCATTATGTGATGGGACCTGGGTCTTATAATAGCTTCATTGTTTTTTATTTGGCATTGCGCTGTTTGTTTATGCACCGGTATTCTAGGGAGGAAACCCGTTCCGTGTTATACGGTATGGTCCCTTGACTTACCTTACTTTAAAATAAAGATTAATAACTTTTTTAGTTCTCACACCAGTCACATGACTGACCTGGAGTTTATTGTTTTTACCTAAACTCTGGTAGCTCTTATTTTCCATGGGCAGCTAGTAGTTTCGGTTTTGCAGATTTATATTCACAGGAGCCTGGTTTACAGCTGGAATGATATTCAGAAAGCTCGGTATCCGTATATCTTCTTCATTTGTGTTTTTGTATTATTTTTCCACTGCAGTAATGTATTTAAATCTTTGATATTTTATAATGTGTAATATTTATTCATACTCTGTATATTCTTATATTCTAATGGAATTGTTGTAATAAGCAATGAAATGTTCTTCTGTTTGTGTTCTGGTTCGTCTTGTCCTCAAAGCAATCCGTGCTTTCCGGTACGAGGAAGTACAGATCATTTCATTTTGGTATCCGAGCTTTGGTTTACAGAGATCGAGAACAAGACACGTTAGAACCAAACAAAAGAATTCATCAGAAATTGGATTAGTAATATCCAATGGGAATGACTCGTTAGAGATGGGATCAGTAGCACCTAGAAAGAGTGTGAAGAGTATATTTTTGAAATAAAAAAATGAAAACAAATTTTGTTTTGAAGATTTAAACCATTTTATTCGTACTTGAATATTTATTTTATATTGAATTTGGACAATCTAGTATATGAAGATTTTGAATATATGCGTAATTAACGTGTATTCGAAGTCCCAAATATACTGGATAGATATAGAATCACACTCTAGTCGCCCGGAGATGATACTGATGATAGCTTGTGCATCATCTGTGTTTATGTTCCAGTTTCGAAAGTGAGATATCTATATATTTCCATTAGACTGGTGTGAGAACCAAAACTAGATAGGATATATTGTTGTGTATTGGCATCAAAACATGATTTTGAGAATATATATATTAAAGATACATGATTGAAACACTAATCAACTAATTGATTGATGGTTGTGTTGTGTGATATCCAATTAAACCATTATGAATGAACGGTAAATTTGGCCAAATTAATCAAATATTGAACAGTGTTGAAATTGCATACATGTACATGCATATACATTGAACAGGTCATAGCAGGGAAGCTAAGAAGAGGAATAAAATTGTATGCCCGACAAATAGGTACATATTTGTTGTTTTGTTTGGGTTTGGATTACTTTATGAGCCGATTAGCTAACCGCTTGGCTTTTTCTTTTTCGTTTTGAGATGAGAGGGCCTGTGTGGCAGTTTGGGGATTTTCCCGAAGCTCCCGGTACAAAGGAGGTTATGGCGAAATTTTTCGAAAATTTAGGGTGTTAGCCATATTTTTTGAAAAATTTGAAAAGTTCTTAGAATCTGAAAAGTTGAAGAACTTAAGCCGTAATGAAAATAACGAAAGTTGAGTTGGTTTGTTAAACAACTTTCAGCTTCGTTCCTTTTCGGGGACGAAAAGATTTTAAGTGGGGGAGATTGTAACAACCCGAAAAATCTGAACCAATTAAAATTTTTTATTTTGGCAATTTTAATGAATTTTGAATATTTAAAATGAATTATTTTAAATAATAACGATAGAAAATTTATTTTCGACGAAGTTTAAATGAATAAATTTATTTTAATTACATAACGAGCCTGAAATGGCGCGGTAGTTTGAAAATTCGGTTTCAAATTTCAAATGAATATACAAAATTCAATATAAGTCGAAATTGGACGAAACAAGAAATTTTTGAATCTGTTTAACAATATTTTCAAACGAAGTTAAGAAACTAAGATTTCACTTTATACAGAGAAAGATACGTCCAATTTAAAATTCAGAAAAGTTGCTGTGGAATTTATAGATATTTTTAATATATATAAAGCCCTTAAAAATGGAAATTTTGCAAACGACCTTCGTTTTCGACGAAACCACTTTTTTTTGATCCGGGATGTCAAATTATTGCTAGATGCCAATTTTTAGAATTTTTATATTCAATATGTGAGCGTGGCAAAGGAACACGCGTTTTGTCAATTCAGTCAATTTTAATCGATTGGAAATTGGCCATTTTTTCAAACGGTCTCAGAATTTGATGAAATTAGTTTTTTTAGGACCGTATCGGCAATAAGAAGCTAAAAATATTTTTTTTTTTGAATTTTTAGAGTTAGTGTGCTGCCTCGGTAAATTAAAATGTATGCTAAAGTCAAATTTGACCGTTCTATTTATTTATATTTTAATTTTAATGGAAACTGATCGAAACTGTCGAATTGTCTTACAAAAAATATCCCATTGTGTTTGGAATGGGGGTAATGCGCAATAGACGACAGTCGGTGGGTTCTATTTTGAGTTCAAATAAAAAGGGTACTTTTTGGAAATTGAATAATAATAAATATATAAATTAAAAAAATCTCTCCCCTCCTCTAAACGGTCAACACCCCCCAAGCTTCCAAACCCGATTCATTCCAAAGAAAGAAAGAAAAAACGCTAAAACCTAAATCGCTTGACGCTGCCCCTCCTCCAAGCGCTGCGCGCTGCCTCGACTGCCGCCAAGGCCTCCTACTCCGATCGCACCTCCCTAGCTTCTCCCCCCCCCCTCGCGTAGCTCCTCCTCCCTTCGATGCGGAAGCACCCTAAACCCTCTGAAGCATGTCGTCGTGGACCCTAATGCTCCAGCGCCGACCATTAGAGGGACCCCGCCACCTCTCCGACCTCCAACCCTGACCACCCTATTCCGATCAGCGAGCCCCATCTCTGACAGTGAGTCTTCTCTTTTTACGTTCACTTTATTTCCAGTTTACGTTAAAAATGAATTTTAGTTTGTATTAAAAATGATTTTCAGTTTATCATAAAAATGATTTTCTATGATTTCATTTATGTAGAGCATATATTTTTAGAAATGTAAAGCATATATTTGTAGTAATGAAAGGTAGATTTTTTTTATATGAAGGCGAGATTTTTATTTATATGAAGGTGAGATTTTTTTTAATTTTTTTTTTATATAAAGGAGAGGTTTTTATTTATATGAAATGTGAAGAAAGATCGGATTTTTATATATGATATTAGCAAAGAAAGATCGGATTTTTATATATGTAGCGAAGAAAAATAAGATTTTCATATAATAGAGAATATAAAAATATGATTTTTATATATGTATAATAATAAAAATTCGATTTTTATATATATGAAGTGAAGATAAAAATTCTGTTTTTATATATATGAAGTGAAGATAAAAATCCGATCTTTTTATATATGTAGAGAACATAAATATATGATTTTTATGTATGGAAAGCGTTGTTAAAAATGAGATTTTTAATATCAACTGCGTGAAACATAGTGCGATGGAACGGATTGAAATCAGAATGGAATTCAAATGGTTCAGAAATTAAGAAATGAAATGGCGGAGTGGAACCCTAAGGTGAGAACTCCTCACTATAATTTTTCTATACAATTATTTATTTTATAACTGCATATATGAATTGTTCCCCGTCGTCCACAGACCATGAACGACTTGTGTTATTATTTAGTTTTGTTGATCGGATTGTTTGGTTGAATTTGGTTTGGGAAATGGTATGTGTAAGGCGCAGGCCATTATTAGACAGGGGAAAAGGCTAGGCCTTATCCCCTTTCTAGTATCATGCCGTTATGCCACCAAAATTTTCTAAAATATGTTAGAACAATAAAAATATCATTTTTATTGTGTAAATGAACCAATAAATATTTTATCGTTAAAAATATAATTTTTAACGTGTATATGAATAAAATATATTCATTTACAAATCAGACGATTTGTTAATGTACACTGTTTTGACTGATATTGATTGGGATGATAAATTTTACACATCACCCAACTGCACAAATAAAAATCAATGTTAGTTGTTGGAAACCCCACACATGCATTGGGATAATATATGACATACACTAGTCCCAATAATTAGATGTATGTCGATCGATTGTTTGACAGGCTGTTGTAAGCGTTAAATATTTATATTTAACGCTTATGCAGTGTAGAATGCACTCTGGATGATGGTTGACAGTGTTCAATTATTGTTGTATACATGTGTGTATGAAATCCATATAATCAACATTATATGGTAATTGACTATGTCCGATTCCAGTTCAGAAAGAAGGAATATTTTAAAATAATGAATATTTTAAAATGATGAATATTTTAAAATAATATTAAGTAAAAGATTAAAATCTGCTTTTGATGTCCGATTTGGGATGGACACGAATATGTTTAAATATATATAGCCGTGTTGATTAGATATGCGCAATTTTGATGCGAACGATATTTATATCAATTTTATTCATTTTTATAATGAATATCGAAAAGGAAATGATTTCAAAATCTAACATTTTGAAAATATTATCATTTATATATTATGATGATATGGAATATTCAATTTTGATTTAAAATTGAATATGAAGTTGAAATCGTTTTTAAAACGAATTTAAAAAGATTTATAAAATACGTTTTGAATTGAAATTGACGAAATATATATAATATATATATTATACATATTAAATGACATGAATAGAACGCGCCGCGCAGCGACTGTTCGCGAATTTCGACCATTGACTTCGAATTGACATTACGGGAGATCCGACCGTCGGATTCTCCTAAAAGAGGAATCGTTGGGTTCGTATCGAAAAGAGATTTCCAACGAGTATAATAGATTTGAAATTTAACGGTTGGATTTGGAATTATGTCTAAATCAAATTCGGAAACGGTCATTGTTAGTGCAGTTCAATGGCAGTATATGGAAATCGATTGTAGGGCCTTGATAAAAATATTAAAAATATTAATAATTTTTGTAAAATCATAATAAATGATTTAGAAAGAATCGGGGCGAAAAAATTCCATATTTGAAAAGATAAAAATATATTTTTATCGAAATGAACTAGTTATGAACTAGAATTATAATCCTAACTTTTTAATTAACTAAATTGTATTTGAAATGGTTTTAAAAATAACCAGAATTTCCAACATATGAATTGGAATGGAACTGAATCGAAATTATCTTCGGGATATTTCGATGTTGGATTTCGTGATTATACAAATATGGTTATGGAAATTTGAAAGATATATTTATATCGTTCTTTCCAATACGATATTTGTTGGTTTCAGAATTTGATATTGAATATAAGCCGATATATTTTCTATTCAGAGCCTTGTACTTAATATCAAATGGGATTTTGGGTTTGTCGCGAACGGTGTCTTCACTAACACTGTCCTTAAACCCAGATGAGAAAAGAATAAATCTTTTAATTAATATTTAGAGGAAAATATACCAATTAATTAATATTTAATTGGGACTGAAATGGAATGTGAATTGGGTTTATCGTGAACTGTGTTTTTAACGACATTTGTTCTTTAGCCCGATTTGCAGTGAAACGTGATATGTAATATATATACCTTTTATTAAGATTTAATGTTATTTTCCAAAGTAAAATTTTCCAGTTAAACAAAGTAAATTGGAATGGAGCGGAATTCGATTTGGTAATAATCGAAGTGAACTTCTTTGGAGGAAGGCTGTTACTACATATGGAATTTAAAAGGCTTTCCCGTTATTCCATTTATATTATCGGTTGGATATGGAAGTTTATACCGATTATATATATTGACCTATTTTCCGTGAAGATTCCATGAATAATGGAATCTGATTTTGGGTTTATCGTGATCTGTGTTTTAAATGACATTAGTTCTTTAACCCAGGTAAAAGATAAGATTAATTTCTTGACTTTGAAAAATCATTAAGTAATGATTTTTGGGAGATTAAAACTGATTTAGAGTTTTAATGAATCTTTAATTATATTGAAAAGTGAATGTGATAATTAAAATTATCAATTCAGGAAAATGATCGAGAACGGAGTATCACCCGTTTTGCTCTAAGCGATAGTTAAATCCTTAATTAGATTTGAACGTGAAATGTTAATTAATATTTACAGATAACACCGTGGTGATAGATATGAAGTATTACCAGCTTTTGCTTCATGGGATGAATAGTTTGGGATTGGGAAATAAAATAAATGATTACTTCAGTAAGGTTCGCTAATCCCGACTAGTTTGGAGATCCTTAACACGGTTTGAAACGATATCCAAAGGAAGATTAAAGAATAAATTTAAAAGAATTTATCTTTGATAAAATTAATGGGAACCTTTCCCCAAATGATATGAATATTTGATTAAAAGAATAGTCTGGATTGGAATAAGGCATATGTTGTGTTTGTGTAGCACTTGTTTATTATATACGCGAGTTATTCGGAAAGGCCTGGTTTATACCCATTATGAATAACTATTGCGACGATATGTCGAAGATGAAGACGGTGGTTGAAGACCAGAGGTCTTCACGTCGTTTGGATAATTACTGATGACCTTGATTGGGCCGTACACCCAAGAAGAGGGAGTCAGTTGGTGATCGTCCAGACGTATTTGGAGATCGATGGATGTGCGAGGAATAAGGTTCCTCCGGTTTCATTTAGACCCAGAACGAACTTGTAAATGAACTGTGTGTCTGACAATGGATTTCATTCTGTGTGATTGATATCGGTTGCATAAAATGAATTGCCTGTGTGGCATGCTAAGATGCAAATGATAAAGGCTTCTGTTGAAAAGCAGAGTTTTGTGGTTGATGATCAAAGCACGGCCTCTGTGGCATTGCTTTGTGTAGTGTTAATTTGCGAGCCTCACACCCCGGGTATGAACTAGAAACGGGAGAGTACTTCAGGAAGGACATGCGTGTTCTTCTATCTAGAAGTGGCGTTAATGGTTTTACACGCCCTGACAAGTTTGACTTATGTGGTTGTTGGAATGCGAGGCGCCTCGGTTATATCAGTCGATCCGGGACCGATGGAGTCATTTGGCTCATTTGACGCCCCATGGGTACCATATATCGGTCGATCCACTCCGTGTGGACCGACCCTGTCACTCCAAGGGACGATGCATTCTGTTCTTGAGACACGGGCTGGAGCGTCTCGAAGCGGTGAGGACTATCTTTTTCCTCGGTTCATAGATGGAAATCCAGCTTCCAAATACGACATTTTGCAATTTTAGTTGTAGAACTAGTATGGAGACATGATATATGGTACCCATGCCGTCTATGATTGATATATTTATATTTGAAGTGTTTTCTTCACTTATAATAATAATGAAAGATGAAATTTAGCGTATCAAGCATTCTTTGGCTATTATAAGGTAAAACCCTATCCTCCAGCTTGCGTTGCATTATGCGATGGGACCTGGGTCTTATAATAGTTTCATTATTCTTTATTTAGCATTGCGCTGTTTGTTTATGCACCGGTATTCTTGGGAGGAAACCCGTTTCGTGTTATATGGCGTGGTCCCTTGACTTACCGTACTTTAAAATAAAGATTAATAACTGTTTCAGTTCTCATACCAGTCACATGACTGACTTGGAGTTAATTGTTTTAACCTAAACTCTGGGTGCCCTTATTTTCCACAGGCAGTTAGTAGTTTCGGTTTTGCAGATTTATATTCACAGGATCCTGGTTTACAGCTGGAACGATATTCGAAAAGCTCGGTATCCGTATATCTTCTTCATTTGTGTTTTTGTATTATTTTTCCGCTACAATAACATATTTAATTCTTTGATATTTTATAATGTGTAATGTTTATTAATACTCTATATATTCTTGTATTCTGATGGAATTGTTGTAATAAGAAATGAAATGTTCTTCTGTTCATGTTCTAATTCGTCTTTTCCTCAAAGCAATCTGTGCTTTCCTGTACGGGGAAGTACGGGTCGTTTCACATTGTCAACAAAATGATATTTTAACTTTGCATATAAACTCTAATATATGCACTGTCAATAAAATGATATTTTAACTTTGCATATAAATTCTAATATATGCATTGTCGATAAAATGATATTTTAACTTTGCATATAAATTCTAATATATGCATTGCCAATAAAATGATTTTTTAACTTTTCATATAAATTCTAGTATATTTAACAAAAATGTAATTTTTGTTTACAACCATTATATTTTGACAAAATGTCAATTTTTATTTCAACTAATATATTTGATAAAAGTGTATATTTTGTTTCAACTAAGGTACTTTGACGAAAGTGTACATTTTGTTCCAGCCTTTTTAATTGACAAAAATGTATATTTTTGTTTCAACCTTTTTAATTGACAAAAATGTATATTTTTGTTTCAACCTTTTTAATTGACAAAAATGTTTATTTTAGTTTCAACTAAACTATTAGACAAAATGATAAATTTTGTTTGACTCGACCCTAATTTAACAAAAATGTAATTTTTTGATTCAACAAATCTGATAAACAAAAATGATAATTTTCGTTTAACTATTTTCTGATTAACACTAATTTTAATTCAACAAATCTAATAAACAAAATGGTAATTTTGTTTGATCCAATTCACTAATTAACACAAGTGTTAAATTTTTAATTCAACAAATCTAAGGAAAAAAATGATAATTTTGTTTGATCCATTTCTTTATTAACACAAATGTTAAAATTTTAATTCAACAAATCTAATGAACAAAATGGCAATTTTGTTTGATCCAATTCCCTAATTAACACAAATGTTAACTTTTTAATTCAACAAATCTAATAAATAAAATGATAATTTTGTTTGATCCAATTCTCTAATTAACACAAATGTTAAAATTTTAATTCAACAAATCTAATGAACAAAATGATAAATTTGTTTGATCTAATTCTCTAATTAAAAAAAATGTAAATTTTGAACAGCATTACAGAACACACCAATCACAGATTAAATAACGTATGAAAATCAGCAGAATATTATAGCATAGGAGTAATACTACAATCATGATTAATAGATTTTAATTATATAATAAAAAGAATAGAATTTTTCACCCTGGTCGGTTACTGAAATCGCTTAAATAACGATTGTTTCCTTTAAATTAAACTGAACGTTTAATTTCACCAAATTTGTAACTAACTCTGAATTTGACCAAATTGATTCCATCATGTAGATCTCATTAATGTGAATCCAACACATCTGATTTGACGAAATTCTGATGTCGTTTGACAAAGTTACAATGATTTGTATATTTAATTACATAAATTAATAATTAAATAAAAACTTAATTACATTTTAATCGATTAAACCATCGTCTTCCATCCTCATCGTTCTAGTGAAGCTCGGCGGTCTCCTCACCTTGCAACCCCGCAGCAAACGCCCACGTTTTGGAGCCCAAAATCTCCTTAAATTGTCACCAATATTCGATCATAACCGTTGGTCGAGGAGATCTAATTGAGTTGAATAAGCTTTGCTTTTTTTCCCCTCTGAAATTGTTTAATGAATTTGAAGAAATTAAGGGAAAGTTATGGAAGCTTTTCAGCCATCCAAGAAGAAGGAGGCGGCGGCTATGTATTATGAATTAGGGTTTTGTAATATAAGGGTATATATATATATATATTAATACTTTTTAATTATTTAATTCCCCTTTTAATTTCAATAGAATTGTTATAAGAATTGTTATCATACGCTTACGTTTTGATATATTAAAGGAGAAAGATCAATTATACATTGTGACATATGTAAGGGAAAGTGCAATTATGCTCCTTGGATATTGTAAATCAATTAATTTCCCTACATGCAACGTTTAGACTCCGTTTGAATAAATATTGTGAACCACTAATAAATGTCATTTATACAATTTCTATTAATGTTCTAACCACGTTTTTTTAACTTATATTGGAACGCAAATACCAATATACAATATAACATTTAATTAATTAATGTCAAAAATTGTGTTATTCGACGAAATTAGTTTCAGTCAATTTTGATCGACCAGAAAAGAGCCATTTTTCAAACGGTCTCAGAATTCGACGAAATTAATTTTGTTAGGACCGTATCGTCAATACCAAGCTAGAAATAATTTTTCTGGAATTTTCAAAGTCCGTATGTGGGCCCGGTAAATTGAAATGCACCTTTAAATTAAATATAAACTAATTTATTTTTTAATTTAAAGGAAAATTGATCGTTAGGTCGAATTGGCTAGCGCGACGTATTCCATTGTGTTCGAAATGGGGGTAATTAGCTATGGACGACAGTCGGTTGGTTTGATTTCGAGTTCGAAATAAAAAGCTACTTTTTGAGATTTAAAATAATATAAAAATATATTAATATATTTGGTCAAACTCTTTACTCTCTCTCCCCTTTTCCTTTCTCTCCCCGATCGATATCAAAATGAAAAAAAGGCGACTAGGGGGAATTCCGCCGCCACGTCCACCGGGACTGGCGCGCCTCCTGCGCTGCCCCCAGGGGGGACGCCGGCCTCCTCCCCACAAGCTCTGCCCCTCCGTTCTCCCCACCGCCACCCAATCCAGCTCAAAAGCCCAAAACCCGAAAACCCTAACCCAAAGTGACTGCCACCGGCCACCAAAGGGACCCCGCCGCCTGCCCTCTGCCTAGCGACCCCCGCCTTGCCTCCTCAGCCTCTGGCGCGCGCCACCCTCGAGTACCAAGCCCTCCGACGAGCGAAATTAGGGAGTTTTAACTTGTTTTTCTTTATTTCTTTAATGTAATCATTTTTATGGGAATAAAAATATAATTTTTATTTAAAGTGATCATTATATATATATATTAACATGTAAAAATATGGTTTTTACATATGAACAAAGATATAAAGAAGTGATTCTTTTTGTATAAGAACGATATTAATTTAAAAATATTATCTTTCTTATGAATAACATAATAATTTATGTATATGATTTCATATGAAAAATGCTATCTTTTTTTTATATGTCGTAATATACAAGAAAGGTTTGATTTTAATCTACAAGAAAGGTTTGATTTTTATATACAAGAAAGGTTTGATTTTTTTATACAAGAAAGGTTTGATTTTTATATACTAGAGAACATAAAAATATGATTTTTATATAGTAGGGATGATAAAAATACGATTTTTATAAGATAGAGAATATAAAAATTCGATTTTTATATATATGAAGAATATAAAAATTTGATTTTTATATATAGAAAGTAGCGATACAAAAATTGAATTTTTATAATATGGCTTTGAAACAAAAATGTGACTTTTAACACATGCCGCGTGAAACAGATCTCGATAAAAAGCACGATGAAGATTTCCTACATATGAAGAGTCGCGGTGAATTAGTTTAGCTTCTCAATGAAAACTTCTCACTTTAATTTTGATTTCTAGTTAAAATATATAATAGGATGCAGACGGTGCTTAGCAGCACCTGACACCCGTTGTCCACAGACCATGGACGACTTGTTTGTTTGGTTGTGTAGTTGATAGGATTAAATATAAAATTCATGTGTTGAAAATAAAAAAATTCATGTGTTGAAAATACAATATTCATGTATTGAAAATATTCATGTGTTGAATAAAATATTTAAATAAAATATTCATATGTTGAACAAATATTAATTTACAAACTAGATGGTTTGTTTATGTACACTGATTTCACTGATATTGATTGGGACGATAAATTTTACACGTCGCCCAACTGCACAAATAAAAACTTTGTTTGTTGATTTGAAACCCCACAAGGGTATTGGGATGATATTTGACGTACACTAGTCACAATTGTATAGTAGTATGTCGATCGATAGGTTGACAGACAGTTGTGTAGTGCACTTTGGATGATGGTTGATTATTTATCGTTGCTATTATATACATGTGTTGTATGGAATCCATATAATTAACATTATATGGTAATTGATTGGGCCTCATTCTGTAACGACCCAGAAAATCTGAACCAATTTAAAATTTTTAAATTGTCTAAAATAATGGATTTTAAGTATTTAAAATAAATATTTTAAATAATGGCGATGAAAACGGAGTTTGAATCGGCATTTGAAAACGAATATAATTAATTATAATTGTATATAGAATTGAAAATGGCGCGGTAGTTCGATAATTCGATTTCAAACTTCAATTGAATATACCGGGTGCAAAACAATCCGGATTTAGTGAGACCAAAAATAATGGAATCTAATTGGTAATATCTTTCTAACGAATCTGACCAATCGAAGTTTGATAGCGGGAATCAAAAGATATGTCCAGTTGAAAATTCTGAATAGTCGCTATGGAATTCAGGCCCTTAAAAATGGACATTTTGCAAACGACCTCGGATTTCGACGAAACCACTTTTGTTAGATCCGCAGTGTCAGGTTATTGCTAGGTTTCAAATTTCATAATTTTTCGAATCAATATGTGAGCGTGGCAAAGGAAAACGCGTTTGACCAGTTTCTGTTGAATTTAATCAACTGGAAATTGGCCATTTTCCAAACGGTCTCAGAATTCGACGAAACTAGTTTTGTTAGGACCGTATCGTCCATACGAAACTAGAAAATATTTTTCTGGAATTTTTCTAGTTAGTATGTGACCCCGGTAATTTGAAATGTACGTTTAAAGTTCAATATAAGGATTTAAATTGTAAATTTCAACGGAAACTAATTGTAACGATCAAACCAGCTTACGATACATATCCCATTGTGTTCGGAATGGGGGTAAAACGCTATGGACGACAGGCGGTGGACCTCGTTCCGAGGTCGGATATAAAAGTCAACCCTTGTGCATAATTAAATAATTAAATAATAAAATAAATAAAAATTTACCTTCCCTCCTTTTCTTCTTCAACTGCCCCCCCCCCCCCCGATTCAGTTATTCACAAACGAAATAAAAAAAAGAAAAAAGAAAAACCCTAACCCTAAGTTCATCGAGCCGCCGCCTAATCCTTGCCGCCGACGATCGAGCTGACGCCCCACCACCCTCGCGACTTCCTCCCACCAGACGGCGCTACCCTCGACGCCATCGAAGCAGCCCCCAATCGGCACCTCCACCATCGAACTCCAGTCATCGCGACACCACCGAGCACCACTGGACCACCGCCGACTCCTCCTCCTCCCCTTCGAAACCTCGGTGAGCCATTTTACTTTATTTTTTTTATTTTTATTTTTAATTTAGTTTTGTTAAAACTAATTACTGTATTTTTATTTTAAGTTATAAAACTGTATTTTTATTTTAAGTTATAAAACTGCATTTTTAAGAAGAAAACAAAAACTGCATTTTTATAAAACTGTTTTGAAAAGTAAATTAAAAACTGATTGTTTTAGGGTTTTAAAACTGTTTTTTTAAAGGTTTTAAAAACTGTTTTTTTTAGAATATTATAAACTGTTTTTTTTAAAAGAAATTGAAAACTGAATTTTCTAAAAAGAAAGTAAAACAGATTTTTTTTATAAAAAGAATGCAAAAACTGCATTTTTAAAAAAGATTTTAAAAACTGCATTTAAAAAAAAAAAGATTAATAAAACTGTTTTTGGAATAAAGATAAAAACTGCATTTTTACAAAAGAAAAAAACATATTTTTATATGTTGAAAGCAAAAGTAAAAAACATATTTTTATATGTTGAAAGCAAAAGAAAAAAAACATATTTTTATATGTGGAAAGCAAAAGAAAAAAACATATTTTTATATGTTGAAAGCAAAAGTAAAAAATCATATTTATATATATTGAATAGCGAAGTCAAAATTCGATCTTTATATATTGAATAGCATAGTAAAAATTCTATTTTTACATGTGTAGAGAATACGGGCGAAAGCGACAAAAAGGCGAAGATTTCTATAAGGGAAGTATCGTGAAGTGGATAGCTATTGGTGAGATTTCTGATTTAAAATTTATATATATATATGTGAAGTAAAAGTGAATTGCTATATATAAATAAATAAATATATATATATATATATATATATATATATATGTATATACGCCCCTCGTCCACAAACCATGGACGATATTTATTGATTGAAATTGTTGTGAAAATTGAATGATTGTTTGGGATTGTTTGTGATTGATATTGGTTGATTGAGGTTGAAAAATACCCATTGGTGGTTGTGAAATATTTGGTTGAAACCACATAGGATTAGTTTGTGGAAATGAAATAAATATATACATGCCGCCTGCGTGCGAACTAGATGCATGAACCCCATTGTCAAAAACCGCGAGGTTTTAAGGTAGAGCGAGGAGCCGTACTAGGGACGGTCCCGGTGTAACTACCCTGCCGTTATGCTGCCGAAATTTTGAATAATATTTGTGTGTTTGAATTATTTTCATATGCTTAAACTATATTTATTTCTTATATAGAAAACATTCATGTGTTGAATTGATATTCATTCGTTGTTTAGAAATTCATGTGTTGAATGGTATTCATATTTTGAAATAAATAGTTCGATAATAAAAATCACATTTTTATCTATATATAGAAACTATAGAAAACATTCATGTGTTGAATTGATATTCATTCGTTGTTTAGAAATTCATGTGTTGAATGGTATTCATATTTTGAAATAAAGTGTTCGATAATAAAAATCACATTTTTATCTATATATAAAAACTATAGAAAACATTCATGTGTTGAATTGATATTCATTCGTTGTTTAGAAATTCATGTGTTGAATGGTATTCATATTTTGAAATAAAGTGTTCGATAATAAAAATCACATTTTTATCTATATATAAAAACTATAGAAAACATTCATGTGTTGAATTGATATTCATTCGTTGTTTAGAAATTCATGTGTTGAATGGTATTCATATTTTGAAATAAATTGTTTGATAATAAAAATCACCTTTTATCGACTATATGAACTATATAGAAAAATAGTGTTTTGAAATGAATCGTTTTACAATAAAAATCACATTTTTATTGTATGCATAAATCGTTAAAATGTGAAGTGTTAAAAATAACCACTTGTTCAAAATAAACATATATGAGTTGAAATATTCATTAATTAGCTAATGGAATGATTTGCACCTAATTATGTAACATTAGAATGAATGGTGTTTTTAAACCAAATAGAAATCGAATATGAAGTTGAATAGAAAATGAAAAATGATATGAACTGTATATATATGTACATGCATATTCATTGAACAGGTTATAGCAAAGGGGCTAGAGAAGAGGAATAAAATTTTGTGCCCGACAAATAGGTACACATTTACTGATTTGTTTGGGTGATGATTTTGAGCCTGTTGGCTAGCCGCTTGGCTTTTTCTTTTTCTTTTTGAGATTAGAAGGACCGGGACGCTATTTGCGATTTCCCGACGCTTCCGGTGCAGGGGAGGTTATGGCGAAATTTTTCCAAAATTTAAGGTGTTAGAAATTTTTTTGAAGTGAAAACGATATTGAAATTGTTGAATGAACTATATTTATATAAATATATAAATATAAATAAAATTAAAACGAAACGAAGCCGTGCAGTTCATATTTTGAAACCGTGATTTCAAACGACTAGTACGGGAAATCCGACCATTGGATTTTCCCGAAATCTCAACCGTCGGGTTCGCCTTGGAATAATCTTTCCGACGGCACCAACCTTGTAAAAATCCAACGGTTGGATTGTCTGGAATGTTTAATTCAAATCTGAAGAAAAACAGCGCCAGAAGCGATTATATTTATATATATATATAAATATAATTATATATTTAATCGAATAACGACGCTGTAGTTCGTATTTTGAAATCGAAAATTCAAACGATTGTACCGGGAGATCCGACCGTCGGATTTTCCCGAAACTGGAACCGTTGGATTCGTTTTGAAAAGACCTTTCTAATGATGTAAATTTTGTGAAGATCCAACGGTTAGATTTTCAGATATGTGTAAATCAAATCTGAAGAAAAACAGCGCCACGGCCGCCTTATGGCCCGAAGCGTCGTTTTGAATAAAATGGCTATTTTAAAATAAATAAAAATAGCGATAAATAGTTATAAAATATCGTAAGCGATATGGAATGGAAATAAACTGAATTTGCTTGATTTATGTGATGTTTGATGGTTGAATGTGTTTGGTGTGAAAACTATATAAAGAACACAATTGGTGTTGTCGAATAATTTAGCCATTGAAATAAATCGATTTGAAATTATAAATATACGTGAATTATTTGAAAAGGCCGAGTTAATTCTCATTTCGAATAATCGACCGACGATTGAAATTCGAAGATGAAGATGATGGTCGAAGACCGGAGATCTTCACCTCGTTTGGATGGTAACCGAGGTCCCGATTGGGAGGCATCCCGAAATATGGATAATGAGTGGTGATCGTTCAGACGTACATGTTGATCGAAGGGTTTGCGAGGTATTTAGTGCCTCCGGTTTCGTTCAGACCCAGAACGGACTTGTAAATGGACTGTGTGTCCGACATTGGAATTTGTTCTGTGTGATTGATAGCCATCAGTTGCACGGTATGAATTGCCTGTGTGGCATGCTAAGATGCAGTGATCAGGGCTTCTGTTGAAAAGCAAAGTCTTGTGGTGATGATCAAAGCACCGCCTGTGTGGCGTAGCTTTGTGTATAACGTATATTCGCGAGCCTCACACCCCGGTATGAACCTAAAACGGGAGGAAGGACCTCAGGGAGGACATGCGTTTCTTTCTAGCTAGGGTGGTGTCAGTGACCTACCAGCCCTGACATTTATACACTTTTCACCTATGTGGTTGTTGCTGTTGCGAGGCGCCTCGGTTTGATCGGACGATCCGGGTCCGATGGAGTCATTCGTTGGCTCGTTTGCGCCCCAAAGGGCGGGGAGACGTATTGTTCAGGTATAATAATCCACATCGGTGGACCGGCCCTGACGATCCAGGGGGCAGTTGCGGCTGTTCCTGAGACATGGTAGGCTAGATTGTCTCGAATTCGGTAAGGACTATCTTTTGCCTTGGTTCATGACGGAAATCCAATTTCCAAATACGTGACGATGCGGTTTCGATTATATATATACATTTGGCGACATAGTGGCATGGGACGCTCATGTCGCCTATGATTGATAGTTATGATTTGAAATTGTTTTCAAAACATATAAACACTAGTAATAATATCAAATGCCTTTGTTTTATTCGTATCAAGCATATCTTGGCCGTTATAAGGTAAAAACTCTATCCTCCGGTTTGCGTTGCATTGTGTGATGGGAACTGAGTCTTATAACGGCTTCATTTTTATAAAAAGCATAGCGATGTTTAAAAGAAAGAATTGTTTTAAAGCACTGGCAATCCAATGGAGTAAACCCGTTCCACGAAAGTGGCGTGGTCCTGTGATTAGCCAATTATATATGTGTTGAGTGGATTTCTCATACCAGTCCCATGACTGACTCGTAGTTTGTTTCACTCTCAAACTCGGGTGCCCCTTTTTCTACACGGGCAGCCTTGTATTCAGGTTTAGCTGGTTCTTTCTGGATAGCTGGAGCTGAAGATGGATTCTATCATTTATTTCTTTTTATGCTGTTCAGCTCCTATTGTACATATTTTGTTTATTTCCGCTGTAGACATTTATGTATAGCTGAACTGTATTTGTACTAAGTAAGATCCTGTATACTGTGTAACTCTGATGATTACTTTTATCCAGTATATTTTGTTGTTCATTCTGGTGTATTTATTTAATTTTGTTCTGCTATTATCTGTTTCTGTGTTATATTCCAAAAGATAACCTTATTTCCGTGAGAACGGGAAATCGGGTCGTCTCAACGTGGTATCAGAGCTTTGGTTAAGCTTAGTTCTGGAATATAACATTTGAACGAACTCGTCAGAAATAGAACCAGTAGTGTTCTAGGACGGGTAACTCAATACAGATAGGATCAGCAATATCCTAGTATGAGTAAAGCAGAATGAATACACCTCGATAGACACATTTACATACAAGTATTTGTCTCTATATTTTGAAATACCTTTTCTGTGACCTGACACTTGATCTTCTATTTGCAGAAGAACTAGAAAATGAGTGCCAGAAACAGAAGAAGTAATACTGACCCGGATATAGAAGCTCTATTCATGAAATATAGAAATCTGGGTGGAAAGCCGTTCTCGGGCGAAGAATCTATTATGAGAACACAAGCTTGGATTCGTTCGGCTGAGAAAATATTCGAAGCATTAAAGCTTAGGGAAGACCAGAAAAGATTACTGGCCTCCTGGGCACTCGAAGACGAAGCTTTGTTTTGGTGGGATTCAGTTATTAAAGATAATCCAGAAGGTGATATCACCTGGGATAGATTCAAAGTGATTTTCCTAGAAAGATTTACTCCTCCCGAGGCAACCGAGAGGCTATGTGATGAATTTTCTTATCTAATACAAGGTGATATGACCATTCCCGAATATCATAAGAAATTCAATGAACTTTCTCACTTTGCTCCTCATCTAATTCAAAATCCGAAGAGTAAAAATATGAGATTTATTCACGGGCTTCAAAGGAAATACCAGAATAAAGTATTGGGGCATGTGAAGCTTCCTTTCTCAGAAATGATTTATATGGGTTATCAATACGAAGATCTAGACAAGAAAGGAATGTTGCGCGACGAAGAAGAAGTTTGTTGTAGTGACATAGCAGAGTTGGAAACTGATATTCCTGAGGCCAGTACAATGTCTGAAGTCAGTAAGGAGCCCGAAGCAAACCGAAAAAGGGCCAGACCCGAAAAAGAACGAATAATGACCGCCACGTGCTCAAGCTGCAATAGAAAAGGGCATTTGGCGATAAGTTGCAAATCTTGGAACAAACGAAGGAAAAGTGGATTTAAGCCCACTAAGAAACAAAAGAACCCACATGGGGAAAGGAGATGCCATAAGTGCCGCCAGGCAGGACATATTGCACGGGAGTGCCAACTCTCAAAGAAATCTGAAGCCGTATGTATAAATGAAGTAGCAGAAACTTCCGAGCCCTCAGCTAGTCAAGAAAGGGCCGATGTTTTAGAAGGCACGCTTACTGTCAAAAACATTCCAGTCAAAGTACTGTTTGACACAGGCGCGTCACGAAGTTTCATTGCCAAAGGGGTAGTCAAGAAGTTGGATTTGAATTTGAAGAAGCTCAAAGAGCCAATGACTGTCCGAAATCCAGTTGGAGGTTCCATCAATCTCAGTTGGGTTTGTGCAGTACCCGTCTCTTTTTCTTGCTATAAATTCCCTATTATCTCTGTCGTCATGAATTTTGATGAATTCGATTTTATTTTGGGATTGGATTGGTTAACCAAATATGAAGCAGAGGTTAGATGCGCCGAGAGGGTTGTTAGAGCTAAGATTAAATCAGGGGGTTATATAACCATACCGTGTGAAGGTCAGAATGCTAATAGAAAAGACTTCTGGTCAGCTCTCGATGTTTCTCCAGCTCAATTAGAAAATATCCCCGAGGTCGCAGAGAATATTCCTGACCTCATCAAAGACATTCCTGTCGTCAAGAACTATGCGGATGTGTTCGAAGAAGTTGTTCGCTTACCTCCGCAGAGAGAAATAGATTTCAAGATTGCTTTAGTTCCCAATGCAAGGCCAGTAGTTCACGCTATTCGAAGAATGTCCTTGAAAGAGAAGGAGGAATTAGACAATCAAACACGACAGCTAGTATGGAAGGGTCTGATCAGGCCCAGTTTCTCTGATTGGGGTGCAACAGTGGTATTTGTCCCAAAATCCGACGGTACTCTACGTCTATGCGTGGATTATCGTGATCTGAACAAGCAGACAATAAAGAACAAGTATCCATTGCCACGGATTGATGATTTGTTAGATCGATTAAATGGAGCACAAGTATTCTCACGAATGGACCTAGCTACAGGATTCCATCAACTTCGAATTGCCGAAGAGTGTGTTCCAATGACAGCGTTCAGAGGCCCCGACTTATTCTACGAGTGGTTAGTAATGCCGTTCGGATTATGTAACGCTCCAGCTTATTTCGTCGATCTAATGAACAGAGTATTCAGAGGAGTATTGAATAAATTCGTTCTGGTTTTTATTGATGATATTCTAATCTTCTCTAAATCAAAGGCCGAGCATGAAAAACATCTGGAACAAGTGTTAGAAATTCTCAGAAGGAATGTGTTAAAAGCCAAATTTTCCAAATGTATATTCTGGCAAGATGAAGTAAAATTTCTGGGCCACGTTGTATCAAAAGAAGGAATTGCTGTGGATCCAAGCAAAATCACAGCTATTCAGAATTGGAAACAGCCCAGTACTCCCACTGAAGTCCGTAGTTTTCTCGGATTGGCTAGCTATTACCGAAAGTTCGTTAAAGACTTTTCGAAGATATCTGGCCACTTAACGAAGCTTACAAAGAAGCATTGTAAATTCAAATGGACTCAAGAGTGTGAGGAGGCTTTCGAAGAGCTGAAGTTGAGATTAACGACAGCTCCAGTGTTAACCATCATAGATGGCAACCAAGATTTGAAAGTCTGGACTGATGCTTCCAGAGAAGGCCTTGGCGCAGTGTTAATGCAAAGGGGCCAAGTAATTGCTTATGCTAGCCGTCAACTGAAGCCACATGAAAAGAACTACGTAACTCATGATCTTGAGATATTGGCTATCATATTCTCTTTGAAAATCTGGAGACACTATCTTCTGGGCGAGAGATTTGAACTGTTTACAGATCACCAGTCGTTAAAGTATCTGTTCACTCAGAAGGACTTGAATCTGAGGCAACAGCGTTGGCTGGAGTTTCTTGCAGCATATGACTTTGAAATTATATATACTCCAGGAAAAGCCAATGTCGTGGCCGATGCGTTAAGCCGAAAGAATGTAATGATCGCCAGTTTCATCATTGCGACTTCATTGATTGATAAGATATCGTCTCTCCAAAAGGACGACCAATTTATCAAAGGAATAAGTCAGCGAATTCGTGAAGGCAATGCTTCGGATTTCCAGTTAGACAGCGAAGGGATTCTGAGGTTAGAAGGACGAATTTGCGTTCCAGAAATTCCTGAACTCAGAAGAGAGGTGCTTGATGAATGTCATAAATCTAAGCTCAGTATCCATCCGGGTGTGAATAAAATGTATAACGATATCAAACGCACATTCTGGTGGAAGTCGTTAAAAAGAGACATCTCAATATATGTTAGCCGATGCCCTACTTGCCAGCTAGTCAAAAGCGACCAACAGAAATTGGCTGGATTATTACAACCGCTGGAAGTTCCTGGCTGGAAGTGGGAACATATTTCTATGGATTTCATTGATGGTCTGCCCAGGACCAGAAAGGAAATGACAGTATTTGGGTGATCGTAGATCGCTTCACGAAGACCGCCCATTTCATACCTGTCAGATCAAATAGAGCCGCTCAGAGTCTGGCGCAGATATACCTCAGGGAAATAGTTAGACTACATGGAGTGCCGCTCAGTATAGTAAGTGATAGAGATACAATATTCACTAGTAAATTCTGGGAAGCATTTCAAGTCGAGCTAGGGACAAAGTTAAACATGAGCACCGCTTATCATCCTCAGACAAACGGTCAGACTGAGAGGGTGAATCGCATTTTAGAAGATCTATTGCGGGCTTGTATTATAGATTTCGGTGGATCATGGGAAGACCATCTACATTTGGCTGAATTCTCTTATAACAACAGCTATCAGGCAAGTCTGACAATGTCGCCATTCGAAGCATTGTATGGTAGACCGTGCCGATCTCCTGCTTGTTGGGTCGAGCCTGGAAATAGACTTGTGTTGGGTCCCGATATGATTCGAGAAGCTGCCGACAAAGTCGATTTTATTAGGAAGAGATCACACGCCGCTCAAAGCCGACAAAAGAGCTACGCCGATAAAAGAAGAAGAGATATATCCTTTGAAGTTGGCGACTATGTATATTTGAAAGTATCGCCGATGAGAGGAGTTATCCGGTTCGGTAAAACTAGAAAGTTAGCACACAAATTCATTGGTCCGTTTCCTATTCTGGAACGGATTGGAACTCTCGCTTATAGGGTCAAACTGCCTGACTGGTTGCCTGGTGTGCATGATGTATTTCACATATCTCAACTTCGAAAGCACGTTCATGATCCAGACTTGATCGTGGAAGAAGCAGCTCAGCAGGACATTGAAATTACTCCAGAATTAGCTGTGAGGCGAGAGCCGCTAAAGATTATCGGCAAAGAAACCAAAGAGCTGAGGAACAAGAAGGTTCCCTTAGTCAAAGTGCAATGGAGTGGAGATCCGCGATATTGTACCTGGGAAACTGAGGAGAGAATTCAGAAAGCTTATCCTAGATGCCGAGTAGATATCTCTGATTGACTCCGGTGCAAGGTACATTTACCATACTTTGCATTACCATTCAATTCTCTATTCTGTTGCTATTTTCTTTTCATAGATGTGCGCTTTTGATTATATATTCTGAATGATTTTTAAAGAATATAGAATTTGATTAGTATATTTTCGAAAGGTTAGAAACAAATTGGATATTGTGTTGTATGATGATGGATTTATCAAACCACTTTCGACTTTGTTCCTTTTCGGGGACGAAAAGTTTTAAGTGGGAGAGATTGTAACGACCCAGAAAATCTGAACCAATTTAAATTTTTTAAATTGTCTAAAATAATGGATTTTAAGTATTTAAAATAAATATTTTAAATAATGGCGATGAAAACGGAGTTTGAATCGGCATTTGAAAACGAATATAATTAATTATAATTATATATAGAATTGAAAATGGCGCGGTAGTTCGATAATTCGATTTCAAACTTCAATTGAATATACCGGGTGCAAAACAATCCGGATTTTAGTGAGACCAAAAATAATGGAATCTAATTGGTAATATCTTTCTAACGAATCTGACCAATCGAAGTTTGATAGCGGGAATCAAAAGATATGTCCAGTTGAAAATTCTGAATAGTCGCTATGGAATTCAGGCCCTTAAAAATGGACATTTTGCAAACTACCTCGGATTTCGACGAAACCACTTTTGTTAGATCCGCAGTGTCAGGTTATTGCTAGGTTTCAAATTTCATAATTTTTCGAATCAATATGTGAGCGTGGCAAAGGAAAACGCGTTTGACCAGTTTCTGTTGAATTTAATCAACTGGAAATTGGCCATTTTCCAAACGGTCTCAGAATTCGACGAAACTAGTTTTGTTAGGACCGTATCGTCCATACGAAACTAGAAAATATTTTTCTGGAATTTTTCTAGTTAGTATGTGACCCCGGTAATTTGAAATGTACGTTTAAAGTTCAATATAAGGATTTAAATTGTAAATTTCAACGGAAACTAATTGTAACGATCAAACCAGCTTACGATACATATCCCATTGTGTTCGGAATGGGGGTAAAACGCTATGGATGACAGGCGGTGGACCTCGTTTCGAGGTCGGATATAAAAGTCAACCCTTGTGCATAATTAAATAATAAAATAAATAAAAAAATTTACCTTCCCTCCTTTTCTTCTTCAACTGGCCCCCCCACCCCCCGATTCAGTTATTCACAAACAAAATAAAAAAGAAAAAAAGAAAAAACCCTAACCCTAAGTTCATCGAGCCGCCGCCTAATCCTTGCCGCCGACGATCGAGCTGACGCCCCACCACCCTCGCGACTTCCTCCCTCCAGACGACGCTACCCTCGACGCCATCGAAGCAGCCCCCAATCGGCGCCTCCACCATCGAACTCCAGTCATCGCGACACCACCGAGCACCACTGGACCACCGCCGACTCCTCCTCCTCCCCTTCGAAACCTCGGTGAGCCATTTTACTTTATTTTTTTTATTTTTATTTTTAATTTAGTTTTGTTAAAACTAATTACTGTATTTTTATTTTAAGTTATAAAACTGTATTTTTATTTTAAGTTATAAAAACTGCATTTTTAAGAAGAAAACAAAAACTGCATTTTTATAAAATATAAAAACTGTTTTGAAAAGTAAATTAAAAACTGATTGTTTTAGGGTTTTAAAACTGTTTTTTTAAAGGTTTTAAAAACTGTTTTTTTTAGAATATTATGAACTGTTTTTTTTTAAAAGAAATTGAAAACAGAATTTTCTAAAAAGAAAGTAAAACAGATTTTTTTTATAAAAAGAATGCAAAAACTGCATTTTTAAAAAAGATTTTAAAAACTGCATTTTAAAAAAAAAAAAAGATTAATAAAACTGTTTTTGAAATAAAGATAAAAACTGCATTTTTACAAAAGAAAAAAACATATTTTTATATGTTGAAAGCAAAAGTAAAAAACATATTTTTATATGTTGAAAGCAAAAGAAAAAAAAACATATTTTTACATGTGGAAAGCAAAAGAAAAAAACATATTTTTATATGTTGAAAGCAAAAGTAAAAAAATCATATTTATATATATTGAATAGCAAAGTCAAAATTCGATCTTTATATATTGAATAGCATAGTAAAAATTCTATTTTTACATGTGTAGAGAATACGGGCGAAAGCGACAAAAAGGCGAAGATTTCTATAAGGGAAGTATCGTGAAGTGGATAGCTATTGGTGAGATTTCTGATTTAAAATATATATATATATATATATGTGTGAAGTAAAAGTGAATTGCTATATATAAATATATATATATATATATATATATATATATATATATATATATATATATATACGCCCCTCGTCCACAAACCATGGACGATATTTATTGATTGAAATTGTTGTGAAAATTGAATGATTGTTTGGGATTGTTTGTGATTGATATTGGTTGATTGAGGTTGAAAAATACCCATTGGTGGTTGTGAAATATTTGGTTGAAACCACATAGGATTAGTTTGTGGAAATGAAATAAATATATACATGCCGCCTGCGTGCGAACTAGATGCATGAACCCCATTGTCAAAAACCGCGAGGTTTTAAGGTAGAGCGAGGAGCCGTACTAGGGACGGTCCCGGTGTAACTACCCTGCCGTTATGCTGCCGAAATTTTGAATAAAATTTGTGTGTTTGAATTATTTTCATATGCTTAAACTATATTTATTTTTATATAGAAAACATTCATGTGTTGAATTGATATTCATTCGTTGTTTAGAAATTCATGTGTTGAATGGTATTCATATTTTGAAATAAATAGTTCGATAATAAAAATCACATTTTTATCTATATATAGAAACTATAGAAAACATTCATGTGTTGAATTGATAT
The DNA here is from genome assembly GCA_030737875.1 of Allium sativum. Lineage (NCBI taxonomy): Eukaryota > Viridiplantae > Streptophyta > Magnoliopsida > Asparagales > Amaryllidaceae > Allium > Allium sativum. The sequence goes on along the minus strand of CM060918.1, from coordinate 433,896,828 downwards.
TCATTCGTTGTTTAGAAATTCATGTGTTGAATGGTATTCATATTTTGAAATAAAGTGTTCGATAATAAAAATCACATTTTTATCTATATATAAAAACTATAGAAAACATTCATGTGTTGAATTGATATTCATTCGTTGTTTAGAAATTCATGTGTTGAATGGTATTCATATTTTGAAATAAAGTGTTCGATAATAAAAATCACATTTTTATCTATATATAAGAACTATAGAAAACATTCATGTGTTGAATTGATATTCATTCGTTGGTTAGAAATTCATGTGTTGAATGGTATTCATATTTTGAAATAAATTGTTTGATAATAAAAATCACCTTTTATCGACTATATGAACTATATAGAAAAATAGTGTTTTGAAATGAATCGTTTTACAATAAAAATCACATTTTTATTGTATGCATAAATCGTTAAAATGTGAAGTGTTAAAAATAACCACTTGTTCAAAATAAACATATATGAGTTGAAATATTCATTAATTAGCTAATGAAATGATTTGCACCTAATTATGTAACATTAGAATGAATGGTGTTTTTAAACCAAATAGAAATCGAATATGAAGTTGAATAGAAAATGAAAAATGATATGAACTGTATATATATGTACATGCATATTCATTGAACAGGTTATAGCAAAGGGGCTAGAGAAGTGGAATAAAATTTTGTGCCCGACAAATAGGTACTCATTTACTGATTTGTTTGGGTGATGATTTTGAGCCTATTGGCTAGCCGCTTGGCTTTTTCTTTTTCTTTTTGAGATTAGAAGGACCGGGACGCTATTTGCGATTTCCCGACGCTTCCGGTGCAGGGGAGGTTATGGCGAAATTTTTCCAAAATTTAAGGTGTTAGAAATTTTTTTGAAGTGAAAACGATATTGAAATTGTTGAATGAACTATATTTATATAAATATATAAATATAAATAAAATTAAAACGAAACGAAGCCGTGCAGTTCGTATTTTGAAACCATGATTTCAAACGACTAGTACGGGAAATCCGACCATTGGATTTTCCCGAAATCTCAACCGTCGGGTTCTCCTTGGAATAATCTTTCCAACGGCACCAACCTTGTAAAAATCCAACGGTTGGATTGTCTGGAATGTTTAATTCAAATCTGAAGAAAAATAGCGCCAGAAGCGATTATATATATATATATATATATATATATATAAATATAATTATATATTTAATCGAATAACGACGCTGCAGTTCGTATTTTGAAATCGAAAATTCAAACGATTGTACCGGGAGATCCGACCGTCGGATTTTCCCGAAACTGGAACCGTTGGATTCGTTTTGAAAAGACCTTTCTAATGATGTAAATTTTGTGAAGATCCAACGGTTAGATTTTCAGATATGTGTAAATCAAATCTGAAGAAAAACAGCGCCACGGCCGCCTTATGGCCCGAAGCGTCGTTTTGAATAAAATGGCTATTTTAAAATAAATAAAAATAGCGATAAATAGTTATAAAATATCGTAAGCGATATGGAATGGAAATAAACTGAATTTGCTTGATTTATGTGATGTTTGACGGTTGAATGTGTTTGGTGTGAAAACTATATAAAGAACACAATTGGTGTTGTCGAATAATTTAGCCATTGAAATAAATCGATTTGAAATTATAAATATACGTGAATTATTTGAAAAGGCCGAGTTAATTCTCATTTCGAATAATCGACCGACGATTGAAATTCGAAGATGAAGACGATGGTCGAAGACCGGAGATCTTCACCTCGTTTGGATGGTAACCGAGGTCCTGATTGGGAGGCATCCCGAAATATGGATAATGAGTGGTGATCGTTCAGACGTACGTGTTGATCGAAGGGTTTGCGAGGTATTTAGTGCCTCCGGTTTCGTTTAGACCCAGAACGGACTTGTAAATGGACTGTGTGTCCGACATTGGAATTTGTTCTGTGTGATTGATAGCCATCAGTTGCACGGTATGAATTGCCTGTGTGGCATGCTAAGATGCAGTGATCAGGGCTTCTGTTGAAAAGCAAAGTCTTGTGGTGATGATCAAAGCACCGCCTGTGTGGCGTAGCTTTGTGTATAACGTAAATTCGCGAGCCTCACACCCCGGTATGAACCTAAAACGGGAGGAAGGACCTCAGGGAGGACATGCGTTTCTTTCTAGCTAGGGTGGTGTCAGTGACCTACCAGCCCTGACATTTATATACTTTTCACCTATGTGGTTGTTGCTGTTGCGAGGCGCCTTGGTTTGATCGGACGATCCGGGTCCGATGGAGTCATTCGTTGGCTCGTTTGCGCCCCAAAGGGCGGGGAGACGTATTGTTCAGGTATAATAATCCACATCGGTGGACCGGCCCTGACGATCCAGGGGGCAGTTGCGGCTGTTCCTGAGACATGGTAGGCTAGATTGTCTCGAATTCGGTAAGGACTATCTTTTGCCTTGGTTCATGACGGAAATCCAATTTCCAAATACGTGACGATGCGGTTTCGATTATATATATACATTTGGCGACATAGTGGCATGGGACGCTCATGTCGCCTATGATTGATAGTTATGATTTGAAATTGTTTTCAAAACATATAAACACTAGTAATAATATCAAATGCCTTTGTTTTATTCGTATCAAGCATATCTTGGCCGTTATAAGGTAAAAACTCTATCCTCCGGTTTGCGTTGCATTGTTTGATGGGAACTGAGTCTTATAACGGCTTCATTTTTATAAAAAGCATAGCGATGTTTAAAAGAAAGATTTGTTTTAAAGCACTGGCAATCCAATGGAGTAAACCCGTTCCACGAAAGTGGCGTGGTCCTGTGATTAGCCAATTATATATGTGTTGAGTGGATTTCTCATACCAGTCCCATGACTGACTCGTAGTTTGTTTCACTCTCAAACTCGGGTGCCCCTTTTTCTACACTGGTAGCCTTGTATTCAGGTTTAGCTGGTTCTTTCTGGATAGCTGGAGCTGAAGATGGATTCTATCATTTATTTCTTTTTATGCTGTTCAGCTCCTATTGTACATATTTTGTTTATTTCCGCTGTAGACATTTATGTATAGCTGAACTGTATTTGTACTAAGTAAGATCCTGTATACTGTGTAACTCTGATGATTACTTTTATCCAGTATATTTTGTTGTTCATTCTGGTGTATTTATTTAATTCTGTTCTGCTATTATCTGTTTCTGTGTTATATTCCAAAAGATAACCTTGTTTCCGTGAGAACGGGAAATCGGGTCGTCTCACATTCCAATTTGGAAAGTAAAGAATATTATAAAATAAAGATTCATGTGTCTAATAAACAAAATAGTCATGTGTTGACAATATTCATGTGTTGAGAATATTCATGTGTTGAAACCATTCATGTGTTGAAACCATTCATGTGTTGAATCTATTCATGTGTTGAAAATATTCATGTGTTGAGTAAAATCTTTACAATAAGATTTACATTTTTTATTGTAAGTAAGAATTAATAAATTTTCATGGGTTGAATAAAATATATATTCATGTGTTGAATAGAATAACGAAGTTATTGAAATATATAAAGCTGTGTTGATTAGATTTGCGCCATTTTGACGTGGACGATATTTATATCGATTTTATTCGAATATCGAAAAGGAAGTGATTTCAAAATATAACGTTTTGAAAATATTATCATTCATATACATATCGATGATATGTAATATTCAATTTTGATTTGAAATTGAATATGAAGTTGAAATCATTTTTAAACGAATTTTAAACGATTTATAAAATATGTTTTAAATTGAAATCGATGAAATATAATATATATATATATATATATATATATATATATATATAAAATAAATGGCCTGAATAGAATGCGCCGCGCTGCGGTAGTTCGCGAATTTCGACCATTGACTTCGAATTGACGTTACGGGAGATCCGACCATCGGATTCTCCTGAAACCGGAACCGTTGGGTTCGTATCGAAAAGATCTTCCCAATGAATATTATAAATTTGAAGTCTAATGGTTGGATTTGGAATTATGTCCAAATCAAATTTGGAAAAGGTCGCTGTAAGTGCAGTTCGACGACCGTTATTGGAAATCGATCGTACAGGCCTTGATAAAATTATTGAAAATACCAATAATTTGCGTAAAATCATAATAAATGATTTAGAAAGAATTAGGGTGAAAAATCCCATATGTAAAAACATAAAAATGTATCTTTATCAAAATGAACTAGTCATGAACTAGAATAAAAATCCAATATTTCTAAATAAATAAATTGGATTTGAAGTGGTTTTAAAAATGATAAGAATTTCCAATATACATATTGGAATGGATTTGAATCGAAATTATTTTTGGAATATTTCGATGTTGGATTTCGTGATTATACAGATATGTTTGTGGAAATTTGAAAGATATATTTATATCGTTATTTCCAGTATGATATTTGTTGGTTTCTGAATATTATATTGAATATAAGCCGATATATGTTCTATTCAGAGCCTTGTATTTAATATCAAATAGGATTTTAGGTTCATCGTGAATGGTGTCTTAAATAACACTGTTCTTGAACCTAGTTTAGAGAAGAATAAATCTTTTAATTATGATTTAGTGAAATTGTCCAGTAATTAGTATTTAATTGGAATTAAATTTAAATTGGTTTTTGGGTTTATCGTGAGCGGTGTTTTGAATAACACCTGTTCTTTAACCCGATTAACAATAAGATGTGATTTAGGGTTTATCATGAGCGGTGTTTTGAATAACACCTGTTCTTTAACCTGATTAACAATGAGATGTGATTTTGGGTTTATCGTGAACCGTGTTTTAAATGACATCGGTTCTTTAACTTAGTTAAAGATTAAAACTAACTGGAGTTTTAATGAATCTTTAATTAGAATGAAATGATCGAGAATGGAGTATCACCAGTTTTGCTATAAGCGATAGTTAAATCTTTAACTAGATTTGAACGTGAAATGGTAACTAATTTTACAGATAACACCGTGGTGTTAGACATGGAGTATTACCATTTTTTCTCCATGGGATAAATAGGTTGGGATTGGGAAATAAAATAAACAATTACTTCAGTGTGTTTAGCTAATTCCAACTAGTTTGGAAAACCTTAACATGGTTTGAAATGATATCCAAAGGAAGATTAAAGAATAAATTTAGAAGAATTTATCTTTGATAAAATTAATGGGAACCCTTCCCTAAGAATGTGAATATTTGAATAAAAGAATATTCTGAATTGGAATGAGGCGTATGTTGTGATTGTGTAACACTTGCTTATTATATATGCGGGTTACTCCGAAAGGCCGGGTTTATACCCATTCTGAATAACCGATTCGACGATATGTTGAAGGTGAAGATGATGTTTGAAGACCGGAGGTCTTCACGTCATTTGGACGATTGCTGACAATCTTGATTGGGCTGTACACCCAAGATGAGGGAAAAAGTTGGAGATCGTCCAGACGTACTTGGAGATCGATGGATATGCGAGGAAAGTGCCTCCGGTTTCGTTCAGAACTAAAACGAACTTGTAAATAGACTGTGTGTCTTACATTGGATTTTATACTGTGTGATTGATTTCTATTAAATAAATATGTGTTTGGCGGTAGAGAATTTATTCTCTTGCTTAACGCCCTTCTCTGAGACGTACGAGCTCAGGGGTTATGTATTGATGGATATCAATCGCATGGAGTGAAGTGCTTGTGTAGCGTGCCTAAGTGGCAGATGATCAAGGCTTTTGCTGAAAAGCAAAGTCTTGTGGTTGATGATCAAAGAACGACCTACATGGCATAGCTTTCTGTATAGCGTGGATTCGCGAGCCTCACACCTCGGTATGAGTCAAAAATGGGATACAGACTGCAGGGAGAGCACGACGTTTCTTTCTAGCTATGGGTGATGTCAATGACCTACCAGCCCTGACATTTATATTATTTATACCTGTGTGGTTGTTGGAATGCGAGGCGCCTTGGATATAGGTCTGTTAGGACCGGGAAATGTGTGTTCAAGAATTGCCAATCCTCAAAAGCATGAGAGGACTAGCCCCGAAGCATCCAAGGATCACTGTGTGTGATCATGAGACATTTGCTAGAGTGTCTCGAACGGAGAGGAACTTGCCTCTTGCCACGACTCATGATGGAATCCAATTTCCAATACGTGACATTTCAGTTTTGTTTATAGAGCCTAGTATGGCGACATAGTGGGATGGGGCACTTATGCCGTCTATGATTTATACATTATGATTGAAGTTATTTTCTTTAGTTATAGTAATAATAAAAGATGAAATTTCATGTACCAAGCATTTTGGCTATTATAAGGTAAAACCCTATCCTTCGGCTTGCGTTGCATTGTGTGATGGGACCTGGGTCTTATAACAGCTTCATTGTTCTTTATTTAGCATTGCGCTGTTTGTTTATGAACTGATATTCTTGGGGGTAAAAACTCATTCTGTGTTATACGGCGTGGTCCCTTGATTTACCAAACTTTAAAAACAAATTAATAACTATTTTAGTTCTCAAACCAGTCACATGACTGACCTGGAGTTTATTGTTTTAACCTAAACTCTGGGTGCCCTTATTTTCCGCACGGGCAGCTAGTAGTTGGATTTTGCAGATTTATATTCACATGATCCTGGTTTATAGCTGAAGGGATATTCAGAAAGCTTTGTATCCGTGTATCTGTTTCAGTTGTGTTTTATGTTAATTTTCCGCTGTAGTGATGTATTTTGTAAATCTCTGATCTTTATCAAGTGTATAGTATTTATTTATGCTCTGTATATTCTTGTATTCTGATGGAATTGTTGTAATAAACAATGAAATGTTCTTCTGTTTGTGTTCTGAATCGTCTTGTCCTCATTACGATGAGGGGCTTCAAACGGTCTCGGTCAATTTAATGATCGATTCGAATCAAGCGAAATTCCTTAACGTCACATTTGGTATCACAGCTTTGGTTTACAGAGCTCGAGAACAAGACACATTAGAACCAAACGAAAGAATTCATCAAAGATTGGATTAGTAATATCCAATGAGAATGACTCATTAGAGATAGGATCAGCAGTATCCTAGAACGAGTGTGAAGAGTATATTTTTTAAATAAAAATGAAAAAAAAATTGTTTTGAAAATTTAAACCTTATACATATTTGAATATTTTATTTGTATTGAACTTGGACAATCCAATATATAAAGATTTTGCATATACGCCATGCAAATGTGTATTCGAAGTTTTAATATACCGAATAGATATAGAATCACACCCTAGTCGCCCGGAGATGATTCTGATGATCGGTGCACCATCATCAGGGTTTATGTTCGAGTGTCGAAAGTGGGACAAATATATATTTCCATTAGACTGGTGTGGGAACCAAAACTAAATAGGATTTACTGTTGTGACTTGGCATCAAAAACATGATTTTTGACTATGTATTAAGGTTATATGTTTGAAACGTTAATCAATGAATTGATTGCTGATTGTATTGTATGATAATTGGTTTGATTAATTAAAATTTTGAACCATTTAGCCAAATTGAACAAATATTGAACTAAATTGCAAATTGTTGGAAATTGCATGCATGTACATGTATATCTATTGAACAGGTCATAGCAAGGAAGATAGAGCAGAGGAATAAAATTGTTTGCCCGACAAATAGGTACAAGTTTACTAATTTCTTGGGTGATGATGATTTTATGAGCAGATTGGCTAGCCGCTTTGCTAGCCACTTGGCTTTTTCTTTTTCTTTTTGAGATGAGAGGGCCTGTGTGGCAGTTTAGGGATTTTCCCGATGCTCCCGGTACAAAGGAGGTTATGGCGAAATATTTCGAAAATTTAGGGTGTTAGCCAAATTTTTGAAAAATTTGAAAGTTCTTAGAAACTGAAAAGTTGAAGAACTTAAGCCGTAATGAAAGTAATGAAAGTTGAGTTGGTAAGTTAAACCACTTTCAGCTTCGTTCCTTTTCGAGGACGAAAAGATTTAAAGTAGGGGAAATTGTAACAACCCAGAAATTCTAAGCCAATTTAAAAATTTTATTTTGGCTTTTTAATGAATTTTGAATATTTAAAATGAATTATTTTAAATAATAACGACTAGAAATTTATTATCGACGAAGTTAAAACGAATAATTTTATTTTTATTATATAAAGAGCCTAAAATGGCGTGGTAGTTTGAAAATTCGATTTCGAATTTCGAATTTCAAATGGATATACAGAATTCGTTTTAAGTCGGAATTGAATGAAACAAGAAATATTTGAATCTGTTTAATCATATCTTTCTAACGAAGTTGAGAAACTGATATTTCACTTTAGAAGTTGAAGGATATGTCCAGTTTAAAATTCAGAAAAGTCGCTGTGGAATTTATATATATTTTAATATATATAAAGGCCCTTAAAAATGGAAATTTTGCAAATGACCTCCGTTTTCGACAAAACCACTTTTGTTGGATATGGGATGTCAATTTATTGCTAGGTTTCGAAATTTATAATTTTTGAAATCAATATGTTAGCATGGCGAAGTCAAACGTGTTTTAACAGTTTCAATCAATTTTGATCGACTAGAAAATAGTCATTTTTCAAACGATCTCTGAATTCGATGAAATTAATTTTTTTAGGACTGTATCGTCAATACGAAACTAGTAATAATTTTTCTGGAATTTTCAGAGTCCGTATGTGGGCCTAGTAAATTGAAATGTACCTTTAAATTAAATATAAACTGATTTATGTTTTAATTTAAAGGAAAAATGATCGTAACGGTCGAATTGGCTAGCGCGACATATCCCATTGTGTTCGGAATAGGGGTAATTAGCTAGAGGCGACAATCGGTGGATTTGATTTCGAGTTCGAAATAAAAAGTTACTTTTTGGGATTTAAAATAATATAAAAATATATTAACATATTGGTCAAACTCTTTACTCTCTCTCCCCTTTTCCTTTCTCTCCCCGATCGAAATCAGAATGAAAAAAACACGACTAGGGGAGGGGGGTTTCCGCCACCACGACCACCGGGGCTGGCGCGCCTCCGGCGCCGCCACCAAGGGGGACCGCCGCCCTCCTCCCCACATGCTTCGCCCCTCCATTCTCCCCACCGCCACCCAATCCAGCTCAAAAGCCCGGAACCTGGAAACCCTAACCCAAAGTGATCGCCACCGGCCACCAAAGGGACCCCGCCTCCTGCCCTCAGCCTAGCGCCCCTTGCCTTGCCTCCTCAGCCTCTGGCTCGCGCCACCCGCGAGTACCAAGCCCTCCGACAAGCGAAATAAGTGAGTTTTTACTTGTTTTTCTTTATTTCTTTAATGTAATCATTTTAGGGGAATAAATATATCATTTTTATGTAAAGTGGTCATTATATATATATATATATATATATATATATATATTAACATGTAAATATGGTCTTTACATATTAACAAAGATATAAGGAAGTGATTCTTTTTGTATATGAACGAAATTAATTTAAAAATATTATCTTTCTTATGAATAACATAATAATTTATGTATATGATTTCATATGAAAAATGCAATCTTTTTTTATATGTAGTAATGTACAAGAAAGGTTTGATTTTTATACACAAGAAAGGTTTGATTTTTATATACAAGAAAGGTTTAATTTTTATATACTAGAGAACATAAAAATATGATTTTTATATAGTAGGGATGATAAAAATACGAATTTTATAAGATAGAGAATATAAAAATTTGATTTTTACATATATGAAGAATATAAAAATTTGATTTTTATATATAGAAAGTAGCGATACAAAAATTGATGTTTATAATATGGCTTTGAAACAAAAATGTGACTTTTAACATATGCCGCGTGAAACAAATCTCGATAAAAAGCACGGTGAAGACTTCCTATATATGAAGGGTCGCGGTGAATCAGTTCAGCTTCTCGGTGAGAACTTCTCACTTTAATTTTGATTTCTAATTAAAATATATACTAGGATGCAGACGGTGCTTAGCAGTACCAGACACCCATCGTCCAAAGTCTATGGACGACTTGCTTGTTTGGTTGTGTAGTTGATAGGATTAAATATAAATTTCATGTGTTGAAAGTAAAAAAATTCATGTGTTGAAAGTATTCGTGTGATGAATAAAATATTTAAATAAAATATTCATATGTTGAATAAATATTCATTTACAAACCAGACGGTTTGTTTATGTACATTGATTTGACTGATATTGATTAGGACGATAAATTTTACACGTCGCCCAACTACACAAATAAAATCTATGTTTGTTGATTTGAAACCCCACAAGGGTATTGGGATGATATTTGACGTACACTAGTCCCAATTGTATAGTTGTATGTCGATCGATAGGTTGACAGACAGTTGTGTAGTGCACTTTGAATGATGGATGATTGTTTATCGTTGTTATTATATACATGTGTTGTATGGAATCCATATAATTAACATTATATGGTAATTGATTGGGCCTCATTCCAATTTGGAAAATAAAGAATATTATAAAATAAAGATTCATGTGTTGAATAAACAAAATAGTCATGTGTTGACAATACTCATGTGTTGAGAATATTCATGTGTTGAAACCATTCATGTGTTGAAACCATTCATGTGTTGAAACTATTCATGTGTTGAAAATATTCATGTGTTGAGTAAAATCTTCACAATAAAATTTACATTTTTTATCGTAAGTCAGAAATAATAAATATTCTTGGGTTGAATAAAATATATATTCATGTGTTAAAGAAAATATTCATTTGTTGAATAGAATAACGAAGTTATTGAAATATATATAGCCGTGTTGATTAGATTTGCGCCATCTTGACGCGGACGATATTTATATCGATTTTATTCGAATATCGAAAAGGAAGTGATTTCAAAATATAATGTTTTGAAATATTATCATTCATATACATATCAATGATATGTAATATTCAATTTTGATTTGAAATTGAATATGAAGTTGAAATCTTTATTAAACGAATTTAAAACAATTTATGAAATACGTTTTAAATTGAAATCGACAAAATATCTAATATATATATGTTATATATATTAAATGGCCTGAATAGAACGCACCGCGCCGCGGCAGTTCACGAATTTCGACCATTGACTTCGAATTGACGTTACGGGAGATCCGACCATCGGATTCTCCTGAAACTAGAACCGTTGGGTTCGTATCGAAAATAGCTTTCCAATGAATATTAGAAATTTGAAATCTAATGGTTGGATTTGGAATTATGTCCAAATCAAATTTGGAAATGGTCGCTGTAAATGTAGTTCGAAGACCGTTATTGGAAATCGACCGTACAGGCCTTGATAAAATTATTGAAAATACCAATAATTTGTGTAAAATCATAATAAATGATTTAGAAAGAATTGGGGTGAAAATTCCCAAATTTAAAAAGATAAAAATGTATCTTTATCGAAATGAACTAGTTATGAACTAGAATTAAAATCCAATATTTTTAAATAAATAAATTGGATTTGAAGTGGTTTTAAAAATTATCAGAATTTCCAATATACGTATTGGAATGGATTTGAATCGAAATTATCTTCGGTATATTTAGATGTTGGATTTCGTGATTATATAGATATGGTTGTGGAAATTTGAAAGATATATTTATATCGTTATTTCCAATACGATATTTGTTGGTTTCAGAATATTATATTGAATTCAAGCCGATATATTTTCTATTCAGAGCCTTGTATTTAATATCAAATGGGATTTTGGGATCGTCGTGAATGGTGTCTTAAATAACACTGTTCTTGAAACTAGTTTAGAAAAGAATAAATCTTTTAATTAAGATTTAGTGAAATTGTCCAGTTAATTAGTATTTAATTGGAATTAAATTTAAATTGGTTTTTGGGTTTAGCGTGAGTGGTGTTTTGAATAACACCTGTTCTTTAACCCGATTAAAAATGAGATGTGATTTCGGGTTTATTGTGAGCGGTGTTTTGAATAACACCTGTTCTTTAACCTGATTAACAATGAGATGTGTTTTTGGGTTTATCGTGAACCGTGTTTTAAATGACATCGGTTCTTTAACCCATTTGAAGATTAAAACTAAGTGGAGTTTTAATGAATCTTTAATTAGATTGAAATGATCGCGAATGGAGTATCACCAGTTTGCTCTAAGCGATAGTTAAATCTTTAACTACATTTGAAAGGGAAATGGTAATTAATTTTAACGATAACACTATGGTGTTAGATATGGCGTATTACCAGTTTTTCTCCATAGGATAAATAGGTTGGGATTGGGAAATAAAATAAATAACTACTTCGGTGTGGTTTGCTAATCCCGACTAGTTTGGAAAACCTTAACATGGTTTGAAATGATATCCAAAGAAAGATTAAAGAATAAATTTAGAAGAATTTATCTTTGATAAAATTATTGGGAACCTTTCCCTAAGAATGTGAATATTTGAATAAAAGAATATTCTGAATTGGAATGAGGCGTATGTTGTGTTTGTGAAACACTTGTTTATTATATACGCGGGTTACTCAGAAAGGCCAGGTTTATACCCATTCTGAATAACTGATTCGACGATATGTCGAAGGTGAAGACGGTGGTTTAAGACCAGGGGTATTCACGTCGTTTGGATGATTCCTGACAATCTTGATTGGGCTGTACACCCAAGATGAGGGAATAAGTTGGAGATCGTGTAGACGTACTTGGAGATCGACGGATATGCGAGGAAAGTGCCTCCAGTTTCGTTCAGACCCAGAACGAACTTGTAAATGGACTGTGCGTCTGACATTGGATTTTATTCTATATGATTGATTTCTATTAAATATATATCTGCTTGGCAGAGGAGAATTTATTCTCTTGCTTAATGCCCTTCTCTGAGACATATGAGCTCAGGGGTTATATATTGATGGATATCAATCGCATGGAATGAATTGCCTGTGTGGCATGCCTAAGTGGCAGATAATCAAGGCTTTTGTTGAAAAGCAAAGTCTTGTGGTTGATGATCAAAGCACGGACTACATGGCATAGCTTTTTTTATAGCGTGGATTTGCGAGCCTCACACCTCGGTATGAGTCAAAAAGGGATACAGACTACAGGGAGAGCACGACGTTTTTTTCTAGCTATGGGTGATGTCAGTGACCTACCAGCCCTGACATTTATATTATTTTTACCTGTGTGGTTATGGGAATTCGAGGCGCCTCGGATATAGGTCTGTTAGGACCGGGAAACATGTGTTCAGGAATTGCCAATCCTCAAAACAAGAGAGGACCGGCCCTGAAGCATCGAAGGATCGATGTGTGTGATCCTGAGACATTTGCTAGAGTGTCTCGAACGGAGAGGAGCTTGCTTCTTGCCTCAACTCATGATGGAATCCAATTTCCAATACATGACATTTTGGTTTTATTTGTAGAGCCTAGTATGGCGACATAGTGGGATGGGGCACTTATGCCGTCTATGATTTATACATTATGATTGAAGTTGTTTTCTTCACTTATAGTGATAATAAAAGATGAAATTTCACGTACCAAGCATTTTTGGCTGTTATAAGGTAAAACCCTTTCCTTCGGCTTGCATTGCACTGTGTAATGAGACCTGGGTCTTATAACAGCTTCATTGTTCTTTATTTAGTATTGCGCTGTCTGTTTATGTACTGCTATTCTTGGGGTAAAAACCCGTTCCGTGTTACACCGTGTGGTCTCTTGATTTACCGAACTTTAAAAATAATTTAATAACTATTTTAGTTCTCACCCCAGTCACATGACTGACCTGGAGTTTATTGTTTTAACCTAAACTCTCGGTGCCCTTATTTTCCATACGGGCAACTAGTAGTTGGGTTTTGCAGATTTATATTCACAGGATCCTGGTTTATAGTGGAAGGGATATTCGAAAAGCTCTGTATCCGTGTATCTGTTTCAGTTGCGTTTTGTATTAATTTTCCGCTGCAGTAATGTAATTTGTAAATCTCTGATGTTTATCAAGTGTATATTATTTATTTATACTCTGTATATTCTTGTATTTTGATGGAATTGTTGTAATAAACAATGAAATGTTATTCTGTTTGTGTTCTGATTCGTCTTGTCCTCATTATGATCAAGGGTTTCGAACGGTCTTGGTCGATTTAACAATCGATTGGGATCGAGCGAAATTCCTTACTGCCACAAGTTTAGTCTTGTGAAAAATAAACTTACCGATAATAGAAGTTATTTAAAAAATGTCATATGGTTGTAAATTGCATAAAGATAATCGTTTAGCTACCCAACGTATGATATAGGATAGACATACGATTTATACCAATATTACTTTCTAACTTTCAAATGAAATGAATTTATATATATATATATATATATATATATATATTAAATTCCAATTTGAAATTGCCAATGATAAACTCTTCCTATGTTACTCTCTTCAATTCAAAGTTTGAATTACATAAAATGTCTTTATTACATTAATTGTACTATGAATAATATGGTAGTAAATTTAGACTTATCGGTCTACAAAAATTAATCACCATTAAAGCTTCAACATACATTTGAAATTAATTTAATGTTTATTGTGCCATTTATACTTATAATTTGATAAAATTGTTTTGATGATATGTCACTACAAAAATAAAATCGTTGTTTAAGATTGAATTAAATTGCGTGGTTTATTTAAATATTTATTTAAAATGGACAAAATTTGAAATATAATATTAATTTGTGATAATATTTTTAATCTTTCTTTTAGGGGATTGTTATTGACACTCCAAGTATTGTTAAGGGAAGGTCAATTTAAAAAGACAATAGAATTTGTTAAGGGGGTATCAATGTAGAGAGCACAACCTTAAAAAATAAAGTTTATTTTACCAAATTAGCGTTCTTTACAATAATCCTTTTTTTAGTTGTTAATTAAGAAAGAACATATGGTATATTAGTCGAACTGCATAAGATTTTTATACCAAATTATCAATAATTTCATTTATCGGTATGCATCTGATCAGATGAAAATGTATCATTCATAGGAAACTAATATACATATATCAAAAGTTTTTTTTATATGGTATCCCACTGCCAAATTTGTCGATACACCTCATTTCCCAAAACGATCGCCTTTTTTTGTTTGCAAATAATTTAGGGATTTTTTTTGCATTTGAAATTGATTGAGATTTGTGATGGAAATTGATGTTATTAACTGGGTGAAAAGGGAACGTCAAAAATTAAGTGCGTGACACCACTTAACATTCTTTTTATGATTGGAGTGTTTTTAAAATTTGGCCCTCCTTTAACAATATTTGGAGTGTCAATAACAATACCCTTCTTGTAAGAACCCGTCACTTCCCCGGTAAGGAAAGCCGGGATTGCTTTGAGGACAAGACAAATCAGAACACAAACAGAGGAACATTTCATTGCTTATTACAACAATTTCATCAGAATACAAGAATATACAGAGTATGAACAAATATTATACATTTGATAATTATCAGAGATTTAAATACATTACTGCAGAGGAAAAATAATACAAAACATAACCGAAAGAAATACACGGGTACAGAGATTTCCGAATATCACTTAAGTTATAAACCAGGATCCTGTGAATATAAATCTACAAAACCAAAACTACTAGCTGCCCGTGCGGAAAATAAGGGCACCTAGAGTTTAGGTCAAAACAACAAACTCCAGGTCAGTCATGTGACTAGTGTGAGAACTAAAACAGTTATTAATCTTTATTTTAAAGTTAGGTAAATCAAGGGACCACGCCGTATAACACGAAATGGGTTTCCACCCAATAATACCAGTGCATTAAACAAACAGCGTAATGCTAAATAAAGAACAATGAAGCTATTATACGACCCATGTCCCATCACATAATGCAATGCAAGCCAAAGGTTAGGGTTTTACCTTATAATAGCCTAAGAATGCTTGATACGCTAAATTTCATCTTTTATTATTAATATAAGTGAAGAAATCAATTTCAATCATAAGTATCAATCATAATCGGCATGAATGCCCGATACCACTATGTCACTATATATATAGGCTTACAACTAAAACCGCAATGTCACGTATTGGAATTTGGATTTCCATCTATGAACCAAGGCAAAAGATAGTCCTCACCGATTCGAGACTGTCTAGCCCGAGCCTCAGGAACAGCAGCAACTTCCCCTTGGATCGTCAGGGCCGGTCCACTCGATGTGGATTATTACGCCTGAACACTACGTTTCCTCGCCCTATGGGGCGTAAATGAGTCCAACGACTCCATCGGTCCCGGATCGACCGATATATCCGAGGCGCCTCGCAATCCAACAACCACACAGGTGAAAATAGTATAAATATCAGGGCTGGTAGGTCACTGACCCCACCCTAGCTAGAAAGAAACGCATGTCCTCCCTAATATCCTCTCCCGTTTCTGGTTCATACCGGGGTGTGAGGCTCGCGAATCAACGTTATACACAAAGCTGTACCACACAGGCAGTGCTTCGATCATCAACCACAAGACTTTGCTTGCATCTTAGCATGCCACACATGCAAACCACTCTATGCAACCGATATCAGTCACACAGAATGAAGTCCAATGTCAGAAACACAGTCCATTTACAAGTTCGTTCTGGGTCTTAAAGAAACCGGAGGAACCTTATTCCTCGCATATCCATTGATCTCCAAGTACGTCTGGATGATCATTAACTGATTCTCTCCTCTTGGGTGTACAACCCAATCAAGTTCATTAGTAATCATCCAAACGAGGGAAGACCTCCGGTCTTCAAACACCGTCTTCGTCTTCGACTTATCATCGAATCGGTTATTCAGAATGGGATAAACCCGGTCTTTCTGAACAACTCGCGTATATAATTAACAAGTGTTACACAAACACAACATACGCCTCATTCCAATTCAGAATATTCTTTTCTTCAAATATTCACATCATTAGGGAAAGATTCCCATTAATTTTATCAAAGATAAATTCTTTTAAATTTATTCTTTAATCTTCCTTTGGATATCATTCAAAACCATATTATGGTTTTCCAAACTAGTCGGGATTAACGAACCTTACCAAAGTAATTATTTGTTTAATATCCCAATCCCAACCTATTCATCCCATGGAGAAAAACTGGTAATACTCCATATCTAACACCACAGTGTTATCGGTAAAATTAATTACCATTTCATGTTCAAATCTAATTAAAGATTTAACTATCGCTTGGAGCAAAACTGGTGAAACTCCATTCTCGATCATTTCAATCTAATTAAAGATTCATTAAAACTCTAGTTAGTTTTAATCTTCCCAAAAATCAATATTGATGATTTTATAACTTGGGAAATCATACCCTGTCTTTAACTGGGTTAAAGAACCAATGTCCTTTAAAACACGGTTCATGATAAACCCAAAATCACATTCCAGTCTATCAGTCTCTAACCGTAAATTAGCAAGAGAACTACTCCCTAAATATTAATCTCGAAGGCCGAAACAAACATCAGATCAATACCCAAGAAACCGTTCAACATAGCTGATCTCCATTTAATTTCTAATTTTCTTAACTCTATGGCTAATCGGGTTAAAGAACAGGTGTTATCTAAAACACCATTCACGATAAACCCAAAAACCAATTTCAATTCAATTCCAATTAAGTATCAATTAAACGGTATACTTCAGTAAATCTAAATAAAAAGATTTAATCCTTTCTCAACTGGGTTTTAAGAACAGTGTTAATGAAGACACCATTCATGACAACCTAAAATCTCCTTTGATATTAAATACAAGGCTCTGAATAGAAAACATGTTGGCGTATATTCAATATCAAATTATGAAACCAACAAAGATCGTATCGGAAATAACGATATATATATCTTTCAAATTACCTTAACCATATCTGTATAATCACGAAATCCAACATCGAAATATTCCAAAGATAATTTCGATTAAAATCCATTCCAATTCGTATATTGGAAATTCTGCTTATATTTAAAACCACTTCAAACCCAATTTATTTATTTAAAATATTGGATAAAAATTCTAGTTCATAACTAGTTCATTTTGATAAAAATACATTTTTATCTTTTCAAATATGGAATTTTAAATCTCAATTCTTTCGAAATCATTCATTATGATTTTACACTAATTATTGATATTTTTAATAATTTTATCAAGGCCCGTACCATCGATTTCCACTAATGGTCGTCGAACTGCACTTACAACGAACTTTTTCAAAATTGATTTGGACATAACTCCAAATCCAACAGTTATATTTCAAATTTCTTATATTCGTTAGAAAACTCTTTTCGATACAAACCCAACGGTCCTGGTTTCAGGAGAATCCGACTGTCGGATCTCCCGTAACGTCAATTCGAAGTCAATGGTCGAAATTCACGAACTTCCATAACGCTGCACGTTCTATTTAGGCTATTAAATATATTATATATATTTCGTCGATTTCCTTTCAAAACGTATTTTATAAATCGTTTTAAATTCGTTTTCAAAACGGCTTCAACCTCATATTCAATTTTAAATCAAAATTGAATATTCCATATCATTAACATATAAATGATAAAATTTTCAAAACAATATATTTTGAAATAAATTCCTTTTCGATATTCATTATAAAAATGAATAAAATCGATATTAATATCGTTCGCGTCAAAATGGCGCATATCTAATCAACACGGCTTTTATTCAACACATGAATTTTTATTCTATTAAACACATGAATATTTATATTATTCAACGCATGAATATTTTTAATGGTTTATACATTCAATAAAAATGATATTTTTATTGTTTAAATATTTTATTCAACACATGAATATTTGTTTTATTCAACACATGAATATTTATTTTATTCAACACATGAATTTTCTATTCAACATATGAATATTTATTTTATTCAACACATGAATATTTATTTTAAATATTATTTTAAAATATTCTTTATTTTTCAAAATGGAATGATACCCAATCAATTACCATATAAGGTTAATGTAACGACTGGAAATTTCCGACTCCTCGGGAGTCGAAAATTCCGAGACGTTAGTGAAAGAATTTAGAAGGTGAGAAAGAAAAGATAGAACTAATAGAATAGAAGAAGAAGAAGAACGTCAGAATCATCAGAGTAACACGAGTCTCACAGCGGAACGAATAACATATAATATATAACATAACTTTGAAGTAAACAGTTATATATATACAATAGCACTTAACAGAGTACAACACTTACAACACAGCGGAAATAACTATAGCTATAGAATCTTGAAGTCTCCTGCTCCAAGCTCTCCATGTATATCTGTAAATCCCGACTACTTGACTGCCCATACAAATTTAGGCACCCAAGAGTTTAGGGAAAACGACAAAGTAAACTCCGGGTCAGTCATGGGACTGGTATGAGTAAAATAGTTTAAAACAGGTATAGGATATCTCATAAGACCACGCCGTAAATACGGAACGGGTTTTTCCCTTATGAGTATCTGAACAACTTTGACAAGCATATCATTGTGATATTATAATAATGTCTAAGTACAAATAAGTATCAATCTAGTAGAAACGCTTGCATCTCACGTTCTACATGCATAGTATAAAATCATAAACCGCAGGGCGCTTAACGGAGAATGGATTCCAACAGACAAGGTATGGGAGCACCTTCTGATCAGTGTACTCTAGAGGTGATACACTGCAGGTTCAACAAGAACGTCTTGCAACCCGGCCACACATGACCGCTCACTCATTTAGCGTGAGTGTCGCGAATATATTGCCACCACGGTTATAGGCCATCAAACCGTCATCCGAAGATACAGAATCAAAAAGAAGTATAAATATGGATATTCCCTAGATCGGTGACAATACACCCTGCTTGGGAATGACCCAACTAGCCATGCTGCCTAGCCCAACTTTTGTTACTTCCTGGTGTGAGGCTAGAAGCTACGTCTATCTTCAGACATCTGATCACCATTCACTTTGAATGCCACATTGTCATACCCGCCAAATCACAAATTGACTTATTCAAAAATAACACGGGTATACAGCTAAGAGAAACGAATTCCTCCGCCACCAAACGTGAATACGTTTGAACAGATCAACATAGGCAATCCATTGAATATACTCTGTCAGACCTTCTTCCATATACGTTGTCCTGGGACTGGACAAACCGAAGGCACTATTCAGTATATCCATCTTAGTCACTGTTATCTAAGACTTATACAACAGCCCTTGCACTTTACTCCGTCTTCAATTTATCTTTGGCAGATCTTGCTCACAACGCTTATGCCAATACAGAGTGGTTCTTTGAATAATAATCCAACCGGTCTCTCCATAATAACAACGTTAAAATGGTAAAAACTTTGATAGTCTGTGATTCAACTATCAAATGAAAACATGTCGGTGTACAAACAACGATCTTATTTCCAAATGGAAATTCGATCGATCAATCATCACATGTTCATATTTCCTTATTTCATATATTTAGAAAATATATGTTATTAATCATTGGAAAACATTTCCATAGCTTATTTTCACATCACTATTATTTCGCAACTATCAGTCCCTAACTGTAACTAGTATGAGGACAATTCTCTAAGTATCAATTCGGAAGGTCGAACCCAACATCAGATCGTTACTTAGAAAACCGTTCAACTTACCCTCTCCAGTCAGTTTCTGAATTTGCTTAACTCTATTTCTTAAATTCTTATCATGAAAACATTTCATTTTCTATGTTTAGAAAACATATCTGATTATATTTGGAAAACGTTCCCAAAACTCATTTACGGATTTCCAATGAACGTTGTATAAAACATCGTTTCGCTTAATCCATTTATCGCTTATTCCTTAACTTTATTCCTAATCAACCTTTTAGATCGAACCACAACTATTCCTTTGTAAATTCTGAAGTCAATCAAGTTGGGGTATAATTACCTCGCAGACCTTAATTGAACAACGTCCTTTACTGTGAAATAGATGAAGCTCATCGCTCACTTTTTACAATCATCTGTTTACGCAAATTCTCGGATTCAGGTTACGAATCCACTTCTTATATGACAGTGTTTGATTATAACTATAACGTTATAATTCCTACCCCTATATATTTTATTTCCTAACTCGAATAATTTAACAGACACCTAATTTCTAAATCAATAACTTAATCTTGATTTAAACTCTGGAAAGTAAATAGTACTTTCCCGAATTCGCTATAATCGAATTCGACGTATAACTCTCTTTCGAGTAATCTCTATTTGATTAACTCTTCTTCGAATAACCTATATTCGATTATCTCTCTTCGAATAACTCATATTCGAAATCTCTCTCTTTCGAATAAACAATATTCGATCTCTTTCTTTCGAATATGCTATATTCGAAAATCTCCTTTCGATTTACTAATCGATGACTCCTTTCGATCAAACTAAAATCGATAATTCCTTTAATCTCTATTCGAATAACTAATATTCGACTAACTCCTTTGGATCGACTTATTTGATTAACTCCTTCGAATAACTAATTCGAATAACTTACCTTCGAATAACCAATATTCGATTTACTCTAACTCGATTAACTTAATTCTAATCGATTTACTCCATTTCGATTCAACTTAATTCAAATCGATTAACTTAACTCAAATTGATTAACTCCTTTCGAATAACTAAATTCGATTTAACTCTAATTGAATAACTAATATTCAATTAACTCTTACGTGTTTTAACTCTATTTGAATAAGTAATTCGAATCACTCTAATGTGTTTAACTCTATTCGATTAACTCTTCGACTAACTCCTTTGGATTAACTAACTTCGAATAACTCCTTGGGATTAGCTAACTTCGAATAACTCCTTTGGATTAACTCTTCGACTAACTCCTTTGGATTAACCAGCTTCGAATAACTCCTTTGGATTAACTAACTTCGAATAACTCTTCGACTAACTCCTTCGGATTAACTAACTTCGAATAACTCCTTTGGATTAACTTTTCGACTAACTCCTTCGGATTAACTCTTCGATTAACTCCTTCGGATTAACTAACTTCGAATAACTCCTTTGGATTAACTAACTTCGAATAACTCTTCGACTAGCTCCTTCGGATTAACTAACTTCGAATAACCAATATTCGATAACTACTCTTCGAATAAATAATATTCGATAACTCTTCTCAAATGAATCACATTTGATTTCTCCACTCGAATAAACTATATTCGATAACTCTTCTCAAATGAATAACATTTGATTTCTCCACTCGAATAAACTATATTCGATAACTCTTCTCAAATGAATAACATTTGATTTCTCCACTCGAATAAACTATATTCGATAACTCTTCTCAAATGAATAACATTTGATTTCTCCACTCGAATAAACTATATTCGATTACTCTTCCCTCGAATATACTATATTCGATAACTCTACTTCGAATAAGTGATATCCGACAACTCTACTCGATTAACTCCACTTGGATAACTCTAACTGGTCAACTCTAACTGGTCAACTCTAACTGTTTATCTTTAACTAGTAAATTTTAACTGGTTAACTCAAATGGTTTAACCTAACTGGTTAACTTGTCTCGATTAACTGAACTAATCCACTTAGTTTAACTTAGCTAATTCACGTTGATTAACTCTAACCGATTCACTTAGTTTAACTCAACTAATTCACTTCGATTTACCACTTAGTTAACTTAACTAATTCACTTCGATAAATCCTTTAGTTTAACTTAACTAATTCACATCGATTAATCCTTTAGTTTAACTTAACTAATTCACATCGATTAATCCTTTAGTTTAACTTAACAAATTCACTTTGATTCACCGCTTAGTTTAACTTAACTAATTTACTTTGGTTAACCACTTAGTTAACTTAACTAATTCACTTTGATTAACCACTTAGTTTAACTTAACTAATTCACTTCGTTTAACTCAACCAATTCACTTGGTTAACTCGACCAATTCACTTGGTTAACTCCTATTTATTTAACAAATAAATATCTTCTTTAGTTTAATTCTATTTATTTAATCTCTAAATAAATACCCTTTATAATATTCTATTTATTTAATCTCTAAATAAATATCCTTTATATTTGTTCTAACGAATATATTTCCTTTATATTTTGACTAACAAATATATCCTCTTATATTGATTAACATATATATTCTCCTATATTGATTTACAAATAAAACTCTTTTATATTTGTTTTACCAACTATATTCCTTAATATTCAAAAATCCTTTTTCTTATATATATATATATATATATATATATAAAATCCCTTGATTTTATATAAATAAACTATTTTCAAAATATACTTTGAAAACCCCTCTCCTACTGTCTGGTATTTCTCATGGTATTTAACACACCATATAACAACGATAAATATCGTCCCACCACACATAATCACACAGATTATATACATCACATTATATATCACAATATAAAAATCACAGTAAAATAACTGTTGAGGAATCCAGTTGGATTCCTCCAACCTGTTTCCCTGCACCACAGATGTTAGACAATACAACAACATCGATTTCACTTCACTGTGCAATATTCTGATAGCAGAATCAACATATGACTATTTAACGGTTTATATATATATGTAAATATATATATATAAAATCTCTATTAACTGACTAGCAGTTCAATTAAACAGTCAACACACGGTCAAACAGTCAAACAGATAATATTTTAACAGTTCTAAGAATACAACGTGAAAATAAAACTGTTTAGAGTTTGTGAGATTTACTCACAGTTGGACAATCATCGTCAATGACGATAACCATCGCTTGATTTAGACAATTTATTTTGCTATAAATTATGATGGACTCCAATCGACTCGCGGTCAGCTCCATTGTGTAGTGTCCGTCCATACGATCCCAACGCAACTTACGGTTCGTTAATCTGACTCCGTATGACCAAGATATAGCGGTTACAAGTTTAACACTTATTGAAATTGAATTAAAACGTATATAAAAACTTTGTTGGGCTTTAACCTTAATTCATCTTGGCCCAGTACGCTTTAAACCCGAACCCGCTATTTAGCCTTCTTCCCCAAATCGTGACAGCCGAACTCAAACGAACACCCATCACCGAACTTTGCCATCACCGTCCACCCACGTTACTTCACCGATCACCACATCGTCCTTCCCATTCATCTCCTAGTCGACTACTCTTTCACCCTAGCACCACCAGCCCGAACTCGGTTCCCTCTCGATTGCTGCGACCCCCGACGAGCTGCTACAGGACCCGCAAATTCCTGGCGTCGAACTCCCCAAAACTTTGACCACCGAAGCAGTTTTCGACGACAAACTCGAATCTCAACCTCAAACGAGCTCAAACCCTTTGCATTACGATCGAACTCCAACCCTAGTTGTTGCGTGCGTTTCCAGTGATGAACAAAAGGATGTCGAACCACACAAAACCCACTCTAGATCGTGTAGCATCCTTCAAGCATTTCGAATATGTGTATAACATGATTTATAGGGGTTGATTCCATTTTGTATTGATTTTCTTTGTGATTTTCATTTGCTCAAAACTTTTGCTGTGTTGAAGGAATGGTGCGGTGGCTCAAAGAAGGGTTTTATAGTTGAGATTGTGGTAGGTGATGTTTGTGGCTGAGAAGGAGAAGGATGTGGCCTTCCTTATGTTCACATACATTTATTTTTATTTGATCATTGGCTTTCTAAAAATCACCACGGTTACATACGATACCTAAAAATCACCAAACTTGACATGTAGCTAGAGCTCGACATTACGGTCCCAATGAAACTGGTTTCGTCGAATTCCGACTTCGTATGCTCACACAGTGTATTTTTAACTGACAAAATACTGACTGTTTTCCACTCTAAAAATCCGTACGACCACACAGTGACTCTAAAAATCACGAAACTTGACCTCTAACAACTATTTGATATTGCGGATCCAACAAAACTGGTTTCGTCGAATTCCGACTTCGTATGCTCACACAGTGAATTTTTAAAGCTCTGGATGACCCATTTAAATATATAAATATATTTAAATATTATTAAATTAAATATTAATAAATTAATATTATCGTATATATCCATATACAATGTCGTCCGGCTCCAAAATATCACCTCAGATTTTATGACTTGCTTTCCAGACTCCAGATTATCCCGATATTCAGTTCGTATCGAAAAAATCGATTTATAACGTATATAAAGCGTCGCAAATTATAAAGGAATTCCACAGCGACTTTTCTGAAATTTGATTTGGACATAACTCAAAATCTACCCGACGAAATCCCAATTTTTCTCTTCCACTAGAAAGATATACTCCACCAGCTCCACACGTTTCTTGTTTCACAGTAATCCGGCTTAAAACGAATCATGTACATTCAGTTGAAGTTCGAATCGCCAAATCGCGAACTGCAGCGCCATTTCAAGCTCGATTTTAATTATAATAAAATTATAATTATACGTTCAACTATCGTTTATTTAATATATTCGTTATTTAAATAATTAAATAACTTAATTATTATACCTTACAAAACGCGCCATTACAGACTTCCCCACATAAAATAATTTCGTCCTCGAAATTGCTAAGTTAGAGGTTGACCCTATATATTGGAACTCCTAAGATTGGTTTACCCCTTATTTCTGATTTCAACCGAACCACTTAATATCGACTAAAATATTTATTCTTCCGACTAATTAAAATTTTCAAAAATTCTGAAAATTTTCTAACACTTTAAATTTTCGGAAAATTTCGCCATAACCTCCTTTGTACAGCCCTATCGGTAAAACCACAACTCGCCTCTCTAGTCCATCTTCAACCCAAAAAGAAGATCAAACAGCCAAGCGGCTTGCCGATTCGGCTCATAAATCTCATGCTTATATCAAAAATAGACTTGTACCTTTTTGTCGGGCATATCACCCTTATCACTTTCAAATGTATCAACCCAACATATACCAATGTCATCTCAATCCAACCTTCAACTCAAACACTTGGTGCTATCCAAGTCCAATTCTATTCAAACTCCAATATCAGATTTCAAACTCTTAACCCATCAACTTAATTCCAATCCAGACGATTCTCTAACTAATTCCCGATTTATTTAACTTGGTTCAAGTTAAATTTTAATTTACTTATTTGTTTTTACCATCTTGATTCATTCAACTTAACAAGTTAAATTTTAAATTTCAAGATTTAAATCCCTGGGATTTATTTCAAATCAATTTCAAATCCTAACACCAATTCAAAACTTTTGAATTTCTAAACAGCTTGTTTTCCTTAACACCATTTGAAAACAAAACTATTGGTAGTAATCCGTCACTTAGAACTCGAAAATGAACACTGATGATGTCTAGATTCATCATCAGAATCTATTTTCCAGCTATCGAAGTGAGATCAATACTATATCATTTTCAATTTGAAAAACATTTTCAAAATCTCCCAGGACTTAAAATTTCCTTATTTTAATTCCAATTCTGATTTAATTCTGATTTAATTCATCTATTTCATATATTTCATTCATATGAATTATGATTGGTCATTTATAACCATTTCACCCTTTTATAATCTTATTCGATTATAATAACAACTAACACAATCAATATACTATAATAATTTCAAGATATATATTTCTTCTATAAACAAATATATTTTGGGAAAAATTATTTCATTTACCCTCTTTCAAAACATACCATGACGGTTCATCGTATTCGAGTGTTTAGTAACCCTTATCGATACAGTGGATCAACTGATCGACCAGAATTCATAAGCCACTCAACCAATGAGTCTCCACAATATAAAACCATTTTATATTGAATAACAATTACGCGCTCATATATATACACTCAAAATCAATCTAGGATATTACTAATCCCATCTCTATCGAGTTATGCCACAGAGCCAAGGTAATCACTTAACTTAAGCTCTGATACCAACTGTAACGACTGGAAATTTCCGACTCCTCGGGAGTCGAAAATTCCGAGACGTTAGTGAAAGAATTTAGAAGGTGAGAAAAAAAAGATAGAACTAATAGAATAGAAGAAGAAGAAGAACGTCAGAATCATCAGAGTAACACGAATCTCACAGCGCAACGAATAACATATAATATATAACATAACTTTGAAGTAAACAGTTATATATATACAATAGCACTTATCAGAGTACAACACTTACAACACAGCGGAAATAACTATAGCTATAGAATCTTGAAGTCTCCTGCTCCAAGCTCTCCATGTATATCTGTAAATCCCGACTACTTGACTGCCCATACAAATTTAGGCACCCAAGAGTTTAGGGAAAACAACAAAGTAAACTCCGGGTCAGTCATGGGACTGGTATGAGTAAAATAGTTTAAAACAGGTATAGGATATCTCATAAGACCACGCCGTAAATACGGAACGGGTTTTTCCCTTATGAGTATCTGAACAACTTTGACAAGCATATCATTGTGATATTATAATAATGTCTAAGTACAAATAAGTATCAATCTAGTAGAAACGCTTGCATCTCACGTTCTACATGCATAGTATAAAATCATAAACCGCAGGGCGCTTAACGGAGAATGGATTCCAACAGACAAGGTATGGGAGCACCTTCTGATCAGTGTACTCTAGAGGTGATACACTGTAGGTTCAATAAGAACGTCTTGCAACCCGGCCACACATGACCGCTCACTCATTTAGCTTGAGTGTCGCGAATATATTGCCACCACGGTTATAGGCCATCAAACCGTCATCCGAAGATACAGAATCAAAAAGAAGTATAAATATGGATATTCCCTAGATCGGTGACAATACACCCTGCTTGGGAATGACCCAACTAGCCATGCTGCCTAGCCCAACTTTTGTTACTTCCTGGTGTGAGGCTAGAAGCTACGTCTATCTTCAGACATCTGATCACCATTCACTTTGAATGCCACATTGTCATACCCGCCAAATCACAAATTGACTTATTCAAAAATAACACGGGTATACAGCTAAGAGAAACGAATTCCTCCGCCACCAAACGTGAATACGTTTGAACAGATCAACATAGGCAATCCATTGAATATACTCTGTCAGACCTTCTTCCATATACGTTGTCCTGGGACTGGACAAACCGAAGGCACTATTCAGTATATCCATCTTAGTCACTGTTATCTAAGACTTATACAACATCCCTTGCACTTTACTCCGTCTTCAATTTATCTTTGGCAGATCTTGCTCACAACGCTTATGCCAATACAGAGTTGTTCTTTGAATAATAATCCAACCGGTCTCTCCATAATAACAACGTTAAAATGGTAAAAACTTTGATAGTCTGTGATTCAACTATCAAATGAAAACATGTCGGTGTACAAACAACGATCTTATTTCCAAATGGAAATTCGATCGATCAATCATCACATGTTCATATTTCCTTATTTCATGTATTTAGAAAATATATGTTATTAATCATTGGAAAACATTTCCATAGCTTATTTTCACATCACTATTATTTCGCAACTATCAGTCCCTAACTGTAACTAGTATGAGGACAATTCTCTAAGTATCAATTCGGAAGGTCGAACCCAACATCAGATCGTTACTTAGAAAACCGTTCAACTTACCCTCTCCAGTCAGTTTCTGAATTTTCTTAACTCTATTTCTTAAATTCTTATCATGAAAACATTTCATTTTCTATGTTTAGAAAACATATCTGATTATATTTGGAAAACGTTCCCAAAACTCATTTACGGATTTCCAATGAACGTTGTATAAAACATCGTTTCGCTTAATCCATTTATCGCTTATTCCTTAACTTTATTCCTAATCAACCTTTTAGATCGAACCACAACTATTCCTTTGTAAATTCTGAAGTCAATCAAGTTGGGGTATAATTACCTCGCAGACCTTAATTGAACAACGTCCTTTACTGTGAAATAGATGAAGCTCATCGCTCACTTTTTACAATCATCTGTTTACGCAAATTCTCGGATTCAGGTTACGAATCCACTTCTTATATGACAGTGTTTGATTATAACTATAACGTTATAATTCCTACCCCTATATATTTTATTTCCTAACTCGAATAATTTAACAGACACCTAATTTCTAAATCAATAACTTAATCTTGATTTAAACTCTGGAAAGTAAATAGTACTTTCCCGAATTCGCTATAACCGAATTCGACGTATAACTCTCTTTCGAGTAATCTCTATTTGATTAACTCTTCTTCGAATAACCTATATTCGATTATCTCTCTTCGAATAACTCATATTCGAAATCTCTCTCTTTCGAATAAACAATATTCGATCTCTTTCTTTCGAATATGCTATATTCGAAAATCTCCTTTCGATTTACTAATCGATGACTCCTTTCGATCAAACTAAAATCGATAACTCCTTTAATCTCTATTCGAATAACTAATATTCGACTAACTCCTTTGGATCGACTTATTTGATTAACTCCTTCGAATAACTAATTCGAATAACTTACCTTCGAATAACCAATATTCGATTTACTCTAACTCGATTAACTTAATTCTAATCGATTTACTCCATTTCGATTCAACTTAATTCAAATCGATTAACTTAACTCAAATTGATTAACTCCTTTCGAATAACTAAATTCGATTTAACTCTAATTGAATAACTAATATTCAATTAACTCTTACGTGTTTTAACTCTATTTGAATAAGTAATTCGAATCACTCTAATGTGTTTAACTCTATTCGATTAACTCTTCGACTAACTCCTTTGGATTAACTAACTTCGAATAACTCCTTGGGATTAGCTAACTTCGAATAACTCCTTTGGATTAACTCTTCGACTAACTCCTTTGGATTAACCAACTTCGAATAACTCCTTTGGATTAACTAACTTCGAATAACTCTTCGACTAACTCCTTCGGATTAACTAACTTCGAATAACTCCTTTGGATTAACTTTTCGACTAACTCCTTCGGATTAACTCTTCGATTAACTCCTTCGGATTAACTAACTTCGAATAACTCCTTTGGATTAACTAACTTCGAATAACTCTTCGACTAGCTCCTTCGGATTAACTAACTTCGAATAACCAATATTCGATAACTACTCTTCGAATAAATAATATTCGATAACTCTTCTCAAATGAATCACATTTGATTTCTCCACTCGAATAAACTATATTCGATAACTCTTCTCAAATGAATAACATTTGATTTCTCCACTCGAATAAACTATATTCGATAACTCTTCTCAAATGAATAACATTTGATTTCTCCACTCGAATAAACTATATTCGATAACTCTTCTCAAATGAATAACATTTGATTTCTCCACTCGAATAAACTATATTCGATAACTCTTCTCAAATGAATAACATTTGATTTCTCCACTCGAATAAACTATATTCGATTACTCTTCCCTCGAATATACTATATTCGATAACTCTACTTCGAATAAGTGATATCCGACAACTCTACTCGATTAACTCCACTTGGATAACTCTAACTGGTCAACTCTAACTGGTCAACTCTAACTGTTTATCTTTAACTAGTAAATTTTAACTGGTTAACTCAAATGGTTTAACCTAACTGGTTAACTTGTCTCGATTAACTGAACTAATCCACTTAGTTTAACTTAGCTAATTCACGTTGATTAACTCTAACCGATTCACTTAGTTTAACTCAACTAATTCACTTCGATTTACCACTTAGTTAACTTAACTAATTCACTTCGATAAATCCTTTAGTTTAACTTAACTAATTCACATCGATTAATCCTTTAGTTTAACTTAACTAATTCACATCGATTAATCCTTTAGTTTAACTTAACAAATTCACTTTGATTCACCGCTTAGTTTAACTTAACTAATTTACTTTGGTTAACCACTTAGTTAACTTAACTAATTCACTTTGATTAACCACTTAGTTTAACTTAACTAATTCACTTCGTTTAACTCAACCAATTCACTTGGTTAACTCGACCAATTCACTTGGTTAACTCCTATTTATTTAACAAATAAATATCTTCTTTAGTTTAATTCTATTTATTTAATCTCTAAATAAATACCCTTTATAATATTCTATTTATTTAATCTCTAAATAAATATCCTTTATATTTGTTCTAACGAATATATTTCCTTTATATTTTGACTAACAAATATATCCTCTTATATTGATTAACATATATATTCTCCTATATTGATTTACAAATAAAACTCTTTTATATTTGTTTTACCAACTATATTCCTTAATATTCAAAAATCCTTTTTCTTATATATATATATATATATATATATATATATATAAAATCCCTTGATTTTATATAAATAAACTATTTTCAAAATATACTTTGAAAACCCCTCTCCTACTGTCTGGTATTTCTCATGGTATTTAACACACCATATAACAACGATAAATATCGTCCCACCACACGTAATTACACAGATTATATACATCACATTATATATCACAATATAAAAATCACAGTAAAATAACTGTTGAGGAATCCAGTTGGATTCCTCCAACCTGTTTCCCTGCACCACAGATGTTAGACAATACAACAACATCGATTTCACTTCACTGTGCAATATTCTGATAGCAGAATCAACATATGACTATTTAACGGTTTATATATATACGTAAATATATATATATATAAAATCTCTACTAACTGACTAGCAGTTCAATTAAACAGTCAACACACGGTCAAACAGTCAAACAGATAATATTTTAACAGTTCTAAGAATACAACGTGAAAATAAAACTGTTTAGAGTTTGTGAGATTTACTCACAGTTGGACAATCATCGTCAATGACGATAACCATCGCTTGATTTAGACAATTTATTTTGCTATAAATTATGATGGACTCCAATCGACTCGCGGTCAGCTCCATTGTGTAGTGTCCGTCCATACGATCCCAACGCAACTTACGGTTCGTTAATCTGACTCCGTATGACCAAGATATAGCGGTTACAAGTTTAACACTTATTGAAATTGAATTAAAACGTATATAAAAACTTTGTTGGGCTTTAACCTTAATTCATCTTGGCCCAGTACGCTTTAAACCCGAACCCGCTATTTAGCCTTCTTCCCCAAATCGTGACAGCCGAACTCAAACGAACACCCATCACCGAACTTTGCCATCACCGTCCACCCACGTTACTTCACCGATCACCACATCGTCCTCCCCATTCATCTCCTAGTCGACTACTCTTTCACCCTAGCACCACCAGCCCGAACTCGGTTCCCTCTCGATTGCTGCGACCCCCGACGAGCTGCTACAGGACCCGCAAATTCCTGGCGTCGAACTCCCCAAAACTTTGACCACCGAAGCAGTTTTCGACGACAAACTCGAATCTCAACCTCAAACGAGCTCAAACCCTTTGCATTACGATCGAACTCCAACCCTAGTTGTTGCGTGCGTTTCCAGTGATGAACAAAAGGATGTCGAACCACACAAAACCCACTCTAGATCGTGTAGCATCCTTCAAGCATTTCGAATATGTGTATAACATGATTTATAGGGGTTGATTCCATTTTGTATTGATTTTCTTTGTGATTTTCATTTGCTCAAAACTTTTGCTGTGATGAAGGAATGGTGCGGTGGCTCAAAGAAGGGTTTTATAGTTGAGATTGTGGTAGGTGATGTTTGTGGCTGAGAAGGAGAAGGATGTGGCCTTCCTTATGTTCACATACATTTATTTTTATTTGATCATTGGCTTTCTAAAAATCACCACGGTTACATACGATACCTAAAAATCACCAAACTTGACATGTAGCTAGAGCTCGACATTACGGTCCCAATGAAACTGGTTTCGTCGAATTCCGACTTGGTATGCTCACACAGTGTATTTTTAACTGACAAAATACTGACTGTTTTCCACTCTAAAAATCCGTATGACCACACAGTGACTCTAAAAATCACGAAACTCGACCTCTAACAACTATTTGATATTGCGGATCCAACAAAACTGGTTTCGTCGAATTCCGACTTCGTATGCTCACACAGTGTATTTTTAAAGCTCTGGATGACCCATTTAAATATATAAATATATTTAAATATTATTAAATTAAATATTAATAAATTAATATTATCGTATATATCCATATACAATGTCGTCTGGCTCCAAAATATCACCTCAGATTTTATGACTTGCTTTCCAGACTCCAGATTATCCCGATATTCAGTTCGTATCGAAAAAATCGATTTATAACGTATATAAAGCGTCGCAAATTATAAAGGAATTCCACAGCAACTTTTCCGAAATTTGATTTGGACATAACTCAAAATCTACCCGACGAAATCCCGATTTTTCTCTTCCACTAGAAAGATATACTCCACCAGCTCCACACGTTTCTTGTTTCACAGTAATCCGGCTTAAAACGAATCATGTACATTCAGTTGAAGTTCGAATCGCCAAATCGCGAACTGCAGCGCCATTTCAAGCTCGATTTTAATTATAATAAAATTATAATTATACGTTCAACTATCGTTTATTTAATATATTCGTTATTTAAATAATTAAATAACTTAATTATTAAACCTTACAAAACGCGCCATTACAGTTAATTAGATGGATTCCATACAACACTTGTATATACTGACCATGATAAACAATCAACCATCGTCCAAAGTGCGTTCTGCACTGTATATGCATTAAATATAAATATTTAACGCTTACAACAGCTTGTCAACCAATCGGTCAACATATAACTAAACACTTGGGATTAGTGTACGTCAAATATCATCCCAACACCCGTGTGCGGTTTCAGTCCACAAACACTGAATATTATTTATGCAGTTGGGCGATGTGCAAAACATATCGTCACAATCCATTTCAGATAAATGGGTGTACATAAATAGATCGTCTGATTTGTTTATAAATATTTAATTCAACACATGAATATTTTATACAGTTCATATATACAATGAAAATGTGATTTTTATTGTTCAAATAATTTATTCAACACATGAATATTTTCTATAGTTCAGTTACATAATAAAAATGATATTTTTATCATTCAAATATTTTTACACAGTTCATTTCACATCACAAACAATTTCAACCACACAATACAATCAAACAAACAAGTCGTCCATGGTCTGTGGACGATGGGGAGTAGTTCATATATGCAGTTATAAAATAAATAACTGTACAGAAATCATTTTGGTGAGAAATTCTCACATTGGGATCCACTCCATCAGTTTAATCTGAATTTCTGAACTATTTGGATTTGAAATTGCCCGAAATTCCGATTTGCTTCAAATCGGATGCGGTCAGTTTTGTGGTGAAGCCCTCGTTGAGACGATTCCAGCGGATCAGAAATCATCGAAATTTGACCTCGTATGAAGAAGTTATAAATGTTTATACGTCAATTATTTCTCGAAATAATTAAAATAAAATCAATTTAATTAATTCCCCCATAATAACCTTCTTCTTACCCTTTCATTTACTGGCCGCAGTTTCCACTTCAGGGTTCAAAACTAGGGTTCAGAATTACTCCGCCCAGACTGGCTTTGACGATGATCGGGGACCGCCACGTGGAGCGTCTTGGAGGGCGCCACCATTAGCCAGGAGAAGGGGGAACTCGGTCGGTCCCTCCCCCTAGAAAACCACTCTAAACAACCTCTTCTTGAGCCGTGACTCCATGAATTTTACTCAACGATATTTCGTGAACTAGGTACGATTGAAAGAGCTCGGAGAGCTCTTGAATTTTCTTTTTGAAGTTGGCACAATCATTGAACGGAATTCGCGAAAATCAAAGGGGAAGAATTGAAGGAGGCGCCGTTCATTTTGACGGAAGGCGGCGGGTTCTAGAACTGGCTAGGGTTAGGTTTTTATTGGGGGGGGTATTTATTTATTATTTTTATTATTATTTTAATAATTAATTCATTTATTACCTGTTTAACACCACAAACTCTAAATCAAACCCAATGACTGCCGCGTCTAGCTAAATACCCCCATTTCGAAGACAATGGGATATGTATCGTAACCTGACTCGGCTGTTACGATCAGTTTTCGTCAATATTAAAATATAAAATCAATATATATTCAATTTGAACGTACATTTTAAATTATCGGGGCCACATACTAACTCTAAAGATTCCAGAAAAAATATTTCTAACTTCGTATTGATGATACGGTCCTAACAAAACTAATTTCATCAAATTTGAAGACTGTTTGAAAAATGGCCATTTTCTGGCCGATGCAAATTGATTGAAACTGTCAAAACATGTTTAACTTGGCCACGCTCACACATTGATCCCAAAAAATATGAAAATTGGAATCTATCAATAATTTGACATCGCGGATCCAACAAAAGTGGTTTCATTGAAAGCGAAGGTCGTTTGCAAAATGGCTATTTTTAAGGACTTTATATATGTAAATTCCACAACGCCTTTTCTGAATTTTAAACTGGACGTAACTCTCAACTTTTAAAAAAAATCCTAGTTTCTTACATCCTTAGAAAGATATAGTTAAATAGATTCGAATATTTCTTGTTTCGCTCAAATTCGATTTATTTTGAATCATGTACATTCATTTGAAATTCGAAATCGAATTTTCAAACTGCCGCGCCATTTCAGGCTCGAATTATAATTAAAATAAATTTATTCGTTTTAACTTCATCGAAAATAAATTTTCCGTCGTTATTATTTAAAATAAATCATTTTAAATATTCAAAATCCATTAAAATAACCAAAATAAAAATTTTAAATTGTTCTGATTTTCCGGGTTGTTACAATCTCCCCCACTTAAAATCTTCTCGTCCTCGAAAAGGAACGGAGCTGAAAGTTGTTTAGCTAACCAACTCAACTTTCACTATGTTCATTATGGCTTAAGTTCTCCAACTTTTCAATTTCTACGAACTTTTCAAATTTTTCAAAAATTTGGCTATAACAATAAATTTTCGAAAAATTTCGCCATAACCTCCTTTGTACCAGGGCATCAGGAAAATCCCCAAACTGCCACACAGGCCCTCTCATCTCAAAAAGAAAAAGAAAAAGCCAAGTGGCTAGCCAATCGGCTCATAAAATCATCAACACCCAAGAAATTAGTATACATGTACCTATTTGTCGGGCATACAATTTTATTCCTCTGCTCTAGCCTCCTTGCAATGACCTGTTCACACATATATATATATATATATGTACATGCATGCAATTTTCGAACAATTTCAATTCAGTTCAATATCTGATACAATTTGGTTATATGTACCGTTCTTTCACATAATGGTTTTATTAGATAACCAAATAATCATACAACAAAACCATCAATCAATTAGTGATTTAACGTTTCCAATTCATAATTTTGATATATATATATATACACACAGAAAATCATGTTTTTGATGCCAATTTATAACAATAACCTATCTAGTTTTGGGTTCTCACACCAGTCTAATGGAAGAACATAGAAATCACACTTTCGAAACTCGACCACAAACTGTTGATGCCACGTAGTCATCAACAGAATTATCTCCAGGCGACTAGAGTGTGAATCTATGTCTATCCAGTATATTTGGAACTTCGTATACACGCTAGCTAGGCGTATATGCAAGATCTTCATATACTAGATTATCCAAATCAATTTAAAATAAATATTCAAATACGTATAAAATGATTTAAATCTTCAAAACAAAATTTGTTTTTAATTTTATTTTAAAAATACACTCTTCCCACTCATCCTAGGATACTGCTGATCCCATTTCTAACGAGTTATTCTCATTGGATATTACTAATCCAATCTCTG
This sequence comes from Allium sativum, assembly GCA_030737875.1. Classification (NCBI taxonomy): domain Eukaryota; kingdom Viridiplantae; phylum Streptophyta; class Magnoliopsida; order Asparagales; family Amaryllidaceae; genus Allium; species Allium sativum. Next base: position 433,860,340 of record CM060918.1, on the reverse strand, counting down.
ATGAATTCTTTCACTTGGTTCTAATGCGTCTTGTTCTCGAGCTCTGTAAACCAAAGCTCTGATACCACTGTAAGAACCCGTAACTTCCCCGGTAAGGAAAGCCCAAATTTCTTTGAGGACAAGATAAATCAGAACACAAACAGAAGAACATTTCATTGCTTATTACAACAATTTCATCAGAATACAAGAATATACAGAGTATGAACAAATATTATACATTTGATAAATATCAGAGATTTAAATACATTACTATAGCGGAAAAATAATACAAAACATAGCCGAAAGAAATATATGGATATAGAGCTTTCCGAATATCACTTCAGCTATAAACTAGGATCCTGTGAATATAAATCTGTAAAACCAAAACTACTAGCTGCCCGTGCGGAAAATAAGGACACATAGAGTTTCGGTTAAAAGAATAAACTCCAGGTCAGTCATGTGACTGGTGTGAGAACTAAAACAGTTATTAATCTTTATTTTAAAGTTAGGTAAATCAAGGGACCACGCCGTTTAACACGGGACGGGTTTGCTCTCAAGAATACCAATGCATTAAACAAACAGCGCAATGCTAAATAAAGAACAATGAAGCTCTTATAAGACCCATGTCCCATCACACAATGCAACGCAAGCCGGAGGATAGGGTTTTACCTTATAATAGCCAAAGAATGCTTGATACGCTAAATTTCATCTTTTATTATTACTATAAGTGAAGAAATCAATTTCAATCATAAGTATCAATCATAAGCGGCATAAATAACCCATACCACTATGTCACCATATATATAGGTTTAATACTAAAACTGCAATGTCACGTACTGGAATTTTGATTTCCATCTATGAACCGAGGCAAAAGATAGTCCTCACCGATTCGAGACTGTCTAGCTCGAGCCTCAAGAACAGCCGCAACTGCCCTTGGATCGTCAGGGCCGGTCCACTCGATGTGGATTATTATGCCTGAACACTACGTTTCCCCGCCCTATGGGGCGTAAATGAGTCCAATGACTCCATCGGTCCTGGATCGACCGATATATCCGAGGCGTCTCGCAATCCAAAATCAACACAAATGAAAATAATATAAATGTCAGTGCTGGTAGGTCACAGACACCACCCTAGCTAGAAAGAAAAGTATGTCATCCCTGATGTCCTCTCCCGTTTCTGGTTCATACCGGGGTGTGAGGCTCGCGAATCAACGCTATACACAAAGTTATGCCACACAGGCGGTGCTTTGATCATCAACCACAAGACTTCGCTTTTCAACAGAAGCCTTGATCATTTGCATCTTAGCATGCCACACAGGCAAGCCACTCTATGCAACCGATATCAGTCACACAGAATGAAATCCAATGTCAGACACACAGTCCATTTAAAAGTTCGTTCTAGGTCTAAACGAAACCGAAGGAAACTTATTCCTCGCATATCCATCGATCTCCAAGTACGTCTGGACGATCACCAACTGATTCTCTCGTCTTGGGTGTACAGACCAATCAAGATCATCAGTAATCATCCAAACGACGTAAAGACCTCCGGTCTTCAACCACCGTCTTCATCTTTGACTTATCATCAAATCAGTTATTCAGAATGGGATAAACCCGGTCTTTCTGAACAACTCGCGTATATAATAAACAAGTTTACACAAACACAACATACGCCTCATTCCAATTCAGAATATTCTTTTCTTCAAATATTCACATCATTAGGGAAAGATTCCCATTAATTTTATCAAAGATAAATTCTTTTAAATTTATTCTTTAATCTTCATTTGGATATCATTTCTAACCATATTATGGTTTTCCGAACTAGTCGGGATTAACGAACCTTACCGAAGTAATTATTTGTTTAATTTTCCTATCCCATCCTATTCATCCCATGAAGCAAAAAGGGTAATACTCCAAATCTAACACCACGGAGTTATCGGTAAAATTAATTTACCATTTCACGTTGAAATCTAATTAAATATTTAACTATTGCTTGGAGCAAAACTGGTGATACTCTGATCTCTATCATTTCAATCTAATTGAAGATTCATTAAAACTCCACTTAGTTTTATTCTTCCCAAAAATCAATATTGATGATTTTAGAACTTGGGAAATCATATCCTATCTTTAACTGGGATAAAGAACCAATGTCCTTTAAAACACGGTTCACGATAAACCCAAAATCACATTCCATTCTATTAGTCTCTAACCATAAAGTAGCAACAGAACAACTCCCTAAATATTAATCCCGAAGGCCGAAACCAACATCATATCAAAACCCAGGAATCCGTTCAACTTAGCTGATCTCCAATTAATTTCTAATTTTCTTAACTCTATGGGTAATCGGGTTAAAGAACCGGTGTTATCTAAAACACTGTTCACGATAAACCAAAAAACCAATTTCAATTCAATTTCAATTAAGTATCAATTAATTGGTATGCTTCATAAAATCTAAATAAAAAGATTTAATCCTTTCTCAATTGGGTTTTAAGAACAGTGTTAATGAAGACACCATTCATGACAACCCAAAATCTCCATTGATATTAAATACAAGGCTCTGAATAGAAAATATATCGGCTTATATTCAATATAAAATTCTGAAACCAATGAAGATCGTATCGGAAATAGTGATATATATATCTTTAAAATTCCCTTAACCATATCTGCATAATCACGAAATCCAACATCGAAATATTCTGAAGATAATTTCGATTCTAATCCATTCCAATTCGTATATTTGAAACTCTGGTTATAATTAAAACCACTTCAAACCCAATTTATTTATTTAAAAATATTGGATAAAAATTCTAGTTCATAACTAGTTCATTTTGATAAAAATACATATTATCTTTTCAAATATGGAAAAATTCTGAAACCAACGATGATCGTGTCGGAAATAATGATATATATATATATATATATATCTTTCAAATTCCCTTAACCGTATCTGTATAATCACGAAATCCAACATCAAACTATTCTGAAGATAATTTTGATTCAAATCCATTCCAATTCGTATATTGGAAACACTGGTTATAAATAAAACCACTTCAAACCCAATTTATTTATTTAAAAATATTGGATAAATATTCTAGTTCATAACTAGTTCATTTTGATAAAAATACATTTTTATCTTTTCAAATATGAAATTTTTCATCCCAATTCTTTCTAAATCATTTATTTTGATTTTACACTAAAGATTGATATTTATAATAATTCTACCAAGGCACGTACAGTCAATTTCAACAAACGGTCGTCGAACAACACTTACAACGACCTTTCTCAAACTTAATTTGGACATAACTCCAAATCCAACCGTTAGATTTCAAAATTCTTATATTCGTTAAAAACTCTTTTCGATACGAACCCAACGGTCCCGGTTTCATGAGAATCCGACGGTCGGATCTCCCGTAACGTCAATTCGAAGTCAATGGTCGAAATTCGCGAGCTGGCGCAACGTGGCACCTTCTATTCGGGCCATTAAATATATATAATATATATATTATATATATTTCGTCGATTTCTTTTCAAAACGTATTTTATAAATCGTTTTAAATTCATTTTCAAAATGGCTACAACTTTATATTCAATTTTAAATCAAAATTGAATTTTCCATATCATTAACATATAAATGATAATATTTTCAAAGAATTATATTTTGAAATAAATTCCTTTTTGGTATTCATTATAAAAATGAATAAATTCGATATCAATATCGTTCGCGTCAAAATGGCGCATATCTATCAACACGGGTTTTATTCAACACATGAATGTTTATTCTATTCAACACATGAATATTTATATTATTCAACGCATGAATATTTTTAATAGTTTATACATTCAATAAAAATGATATTTTTATTGTTTAAATATTTTATTCAATACATGAATATTTATTTTATTCAACACATGAATTTTCTATTCAACATATGAATATGTATTTTACTCAACACATGAATATTTATTTTAAATATTATTTTAAAATATTCTTTATTTTTCAAATTGGAAATGAGACCCAATCAATTACCATATAGGGTTAATTATATGGATTCCATACAACACATGTATATAAAGACTATGATAAACAATCAACCATCATCCAGAGTACGTTCTACACTGTATAAGCATTAAATATAAATATCTAATGCTTACAACAGCTTGTCACCCAATCGGTCGACATATAACTAAACAATTGGGATTAGTGTACGACAAATATCATCCCAACACCCGTGTGGGGTTTCAATCCACAAACACTGAATATTATTTGTGCAGTTGGGTGATGTGCGAAATATATCATCCCAATCCATATCAGATAAATGGGTGTACATAAACTGATCATCTGATTTGTTTATAAATATTTAATTCAACACATGAATATTTTATACAGTTCATGTATACAATAAAAATGTGATTTTTATTGTTCACATAATTTATTTAACACATGAATATTTTCTATAGTTCAGTTACATAATAAAAATGATATTTTATTATTCAAATATTTTTACACAGTCCATTTCACATCACAAACAATTTCAAGCACACAATACAATCAAATAAACAAGTCGTCCATGGTCTGTGGACGATGGGGAGTAGTTCATATATGCAGTTATAAAATAAATAACTGTACAGAAATCATTGTGGTGATAAATTCTCACATTGGGATCCACTCAGTCAGTTTAATCTGAATTTCTGAACTGTTTTGATTTGAAATTGCCAGAAATTCCGATTTGCTTCAAATCAGACGCGGTCAGTTTTGTTGTGAAGCCCTCGTTGAGACGATTACAACGGAATAGAAATCATCGAAATTCGATGTCGAATGAAGAAGTTATAAATGTTTATACGTTATTTATTTCTCGAAATAATTAAAATAAAATCATTTTAATTAATTCCCCCCTTATAACCTTCTTCTTCCCCCTTCATTTACTGGCCGCGGTTTCCACTTCAAGGTTCAAAACTAGGGTTCATAATTGCTCCGCCCAGACTGGCTTTGACGATGATCGAGGACCGCCACATGGAGCGTATTGGAGGGCGCCACCATCGGCCAGGAGGAGGCAAACTCGGTGGGTCCCTCCCCCCAGAAAATCGCTTGAAACGACCGCTCCTTGAGCCGTGACTTCATGCGTTTTGCTCGACGATATTTCGTGAACTAGGTACAGATTGAAAGAGCTCGGAGAGCTCTTGAATTTTCTTTTTGAAGTTGGCAAAATCATTGTACAAAATTCATGAAAATCAGAGGGGAAGAATTGAAGGAGGGCGCCGTTCATTTTGATGGAAGGCGGCGGGTTTTAGAACTGGATAGGGTTTGGTATTTAAGGGGGGTTATTTATATATTATTTTTATTATTATTTTAATAATTAATTCATTTATTACCTGTTTAACACCACAAACTCTAAATCAAACCCAACGATTGTCGCCTCTAGCTAAATACCCTCATTCCGAACACAATGGGATATGTATCATAACCCGACTCGGCTGTTACAATCTGTTTTCGTCAATATTAAAATATAAAATTAATATAGATTCAATTTGAACGTACATTTTAAATTACCGGGGCCACATGCTAACTCTAAAAATTCCAGAAAAAATATTTCCAACTTCGTATTGATGATACGGTCCCAAAAAAACTAATTTCGTCAAATTTGAAGACCATTTGAAAAATGGCGATTTTCTGGCCGATCCAAATTGACTGAAACTATCAAAACACGTTTAACTTCGCCACGCTCACACATTGATCCAAAAAATTATGAAAATTGTAATCTAGCAATAATTTGACATCGCGGATCCAATAAAAGTGGTTTCATCAAAAGCAAAGGTCGTTTGCTAAATGGCTATTTTTAAGGCCTTTATATTTATAAATCCCACAGCGACTTTTCTGAATTTTAAACTGGACTTAACTCTCGACTTTTAAAACGAAATCCTAGTTTCTTACATCCGTTAGAAATATATAGTTAAACAGATTCGAATATTTCTTATTTCACTGAAATTCGATTTATTTTGAATCATGTACATTCATTTGAAATTCGAAATCGAATTTTCAAACTACCACGCCATTTCAGGCTCGAATTATAATTAAAATAAATTTATTCCTTTTAACTTCGTTGAAAATAATTTTTCCGTCGTTATTATTTAAAATAAATCATTTTAAATATTCAAAATCTGTTAAATTACCAAAATAAAAATTTTAAATTGGTTTTGATTTTCCGGGTTGTTACAATCTCCCCCACTTAAATTCTTTTCGTCCTTGAAAAGGAATGGAGCTGAAAGTTGTTTAACTAACCAACTCAACTTTCATTATGTTCATTATGGCTTAAGTTCTCCAACTTTTCAATATCCAAGAACATTTCAAATTTTTCAAAAATTTGGCTATAACCCTAAATTTTCGAAAAATTTCGCCATAACCTCCTTTGTACCGGGAGCATCGGAAAAATCCCCAATCCGCCACACAGGCCCTCTTATCTCAAAAAGAAAAAGAAAAAGCCAAGTGGCTAGCCAATCGGCTCATAAAATCATCATCACCCAAGAAATTAGTAAACATGTACCTAATTGCCGGGCACACAATTTTATTCCTCTGCTCTAGCCTCCTTGCTATGACCTGTTCACACATATATATGTACATGCAGGCAATTTTCGAACAATTTCAATTCAGTTCAATATTTGATACAACTTGGTTATATGTACCGTTCTTTCACATAATGCTTTTATTAGATAACAAATAATCATACAACACAACCATCAATCAATTATTGAATTAACGTTTCCAATTCATAATTTTGATATATGTATATACATACACAGAAAAATCATGTTTTTGATGCCAATTTACAACAATAACCTACCTAGTTTTGGGTTCTCACACCAGTTTAATGGAAGAATATAAATCCCACTTTCGAAACTCGGACACAAACTGTTGATGCTACATAGTCATCAACAGAATAATCTCCTGGCGACTAGAGTGTGAATCTATATATATCCGGTATATTTGGGACTTCATATACACGCTAGCTAGGCGTATATGCAAGATCTTTATATACTAGATTGTCCAAATCAATTTAAAATAAATATTCAAATACGTATAAAATGATTTAAATCATTAAGCAAAATTTGTTTTTAATTTTATTTTAAATATACACTCTTCCCACTCATCCTAGGATACTGCTGATCCCATCTCTAACAAGTTATTCTCATTGGATATTACTAATCCAATCTCTGATGAATTCTTTCGCTTGGTTCTAATGTGTCTTGTTCTCGAGCTCTGTAACCAAAGCTCTGATACCACAGTAAGAACCCATAACTTCCCTGATAAGGAAAGCCCGGATTACTTTGGGGACAGGACAAATCAGAACACAAACAGAAGAACATTTCATTGCCTATTACAACAATTTCATCAGAATACAAGAATATACGGAGTATGAACAAATATTATACATTTGATAAATATCAGAAATTTAAATACATTACTGTGGCGGAAAAATAATACAAAACATAACCGAAAGAATACACAGGTACAGAGCTTTCCGAATATCACTTCAACTATAAACTAGGATCCTGTGAATATAAATCTACAAAACCAAAATAACTAGCTGCCCATGCGAAAAATAAGGACACCCAGAGTTTAGGTTAAAACAATAAACTCCAGTTTAGTCATGTGACTGGTGTGAGAACTAAAACAGTTATTGATCTGTGACGACCCCAAACCCCGTACTAACGGTGGCAAGGGTAATCTTTGGAATATAACACATAAACAGAACAGAAATAAATAAATACACAAGATAATGAACAAATAATCACTGGATAAACATAATCATTAGAGTTACACAGTATACAGGATCATACTTAGTACGAATATAGTTCAGCTATACATAAATGTCTACAGCGGAAAACAAACATAATATGTACAATAGGAGCTGAACAGCATAAAAGGAGATAAACGATAGAATCCATCTTCAGCTCCAGCTATCCAGAAAGAGCCTGCTAAAAACCTAAATACAAGGCTGCTCATGTAGAAATAGGGGTACCCGACTTTGCAAGTGAAACAAACTACTAGTCAGTCATAGGACTGGTATGAGAAATCTACTTAACACATTTTATAATATAGCTAATCACAGGACCACGCCACTTTCGAGGAGCGGGTTTACTCCATTGGATTGCCAGTGCTTAACAACAAGTAAATCTTTTAAACATCACAATGCTTTTTATAAAAATGAAGCCATTATAAGACTCAGTTCCCATCACACAATGCAACGCAAACCGGAGGATAGAGTTTTTACCTTATAATGGCCAAATATGCTTGATACGAATAAAACAAAAGCTTTTGATATTATTACTAGTGTTTATATGTTTCAAAAACAATTTCAATTCATAACAATCAATCATAGACGGCAATAATGCCCCATACCACTATGTCGCCGTATATAGGTATACAATCAAAAACGCACAGGCACGTATTTGGAAATTGGATTTCCGTCGTGAACTAAGGCAAGAGATAGTCCTTACTGATTTTGAGACTCTCTAGCCCGAGCCTCAGGCAAGTGCGCAGACAAGCCTTGGATCGTCAGGGTTGGTCCACCGATGTGGATTATTATGCCTGAACACTATGTTCCCCAATCCTTTGGGGAGTAAATGAGTCAACGAATGACTCCATTGGCTTCACATAGTCACCGATATATCCGAGGCGCCTCACAACAGCAACAACCACATAGGTGAAAATAATATAAATGTCATCTAGTTTAAGCACTAACACCACCTCTAGCTAGAAAGGAACGCATGCCCTCACTGATGTCCCCTCCCGTTTCTGGTTCATACCGGGGTGTGAGGTTCGCGAATTCACGTTACACACAAAGCTACGCCACACAGGCCGTGCTTTGATCATCCACCACAAGACTTTTCTTTTCAACAGAAGCCTTGATCACTGCATCTTAGCATGCCACACAGGCAATTCACACCATGCAACTAATGGCTATCAATCCCATAGAATGAATTCCAATGTTAGACACACAATTCATTTGCAAGTCCGTTCTGGGTTTGAACGAAACCGAAGGCACTATATACCTCGCATACCCATCGGTTTCCACGTACGTCAGGACGATCACCACTCATTATCCATATTTCGGGATGCCTCCCAATCAAGACATCAGTTACCATCCAAACGAGGTGAAGATCTCTGGTCTTCAACCACTGTCTTCATCATCGACTTCTTATCGTCGATTCATTTATTCAGAATGGGATAAACCCGATCTTTCTGAGCAACTCGCGTATATAATAAACAAGCGCTACACTAACACAATCTATGCCTTATTCCAATTCATTAGTGCTAACAGTAAATTAGTAAGAGAACGATTCCCCAAATATTAACCCCGAAGGCCGAAACCAACATCAGATCAAAACCCAGGAAACCATTCGACTTAGCTAATCTTCAGCTAATTTCTGAATTTCACGTTCCATATCATTCATAATATTTTATAACTATTTATCGCTATTTTTATTTATAAAAAAATAGCCAATTATTCAAACGACGCATCGGGCCATAACGCGGTCGTGGTGCAGTTTTTCCTCAGATTTGATTTACACATATCTGAAAATTTAACCGTTGGACCTTCACAAAATTTATATCATTAGAAAGATCTTTTCAAAACGAATCCAACGGTTTTAGTTTTGGGAAAATCCGACGGTCGGATCTCCCGGTACACTCGTTTAAAATTTCGATTTCAAAATACGAACTGCAGTGTCGTTATTCGATTTTAATTTAATTATATATACATATAAATATAATCGATTCTGGCGTTGTTTTTCTTCATATTTGAATTAAACATTCCAGATAATCCAACCGTTGGATCTTTACAAAGTGGGTGTCGTTGGAAATATATTTCCAAAGCGAACCCAACGGTTTCGGTTTCAGGAAAATCCGATGGTCGGATCTCCCGCACTAATCGTTTGAAATCACGGTTTCAAAACACGAACTACAGCTTTGTTATTCGTTTTATTTATATTTATATTTATATATATATATACAAAACAAATTCATTCATCGATTTCAAAACTATTTTCTTTTGATACATTTGATAAAAATGATATTTTTGTCCAACAGTCATTGATTTCGACACTTCACTATTTTTAACAATTCATGTATATAACAAAAATGTGATTTTTAATGTAAAACAATTTATTTCGAAACGCGACCATTTTATATTGTTCATATAGATGATAAAAATATATTTTTGTTATAAAACACGACTATTTTATATAGTTCATATAGATGATAAAAAATACGATTTTTATTATAAAATAATTTATTTAAAACACGAATACCATTCAACACATGAATTTCTATTCAACGAATGAATTTCTTTTCAACACATTAATGTTTTCTATAGTTCGTATATATGTAAAATAAAAATGTGATTTTTATTATTAAAACAATTTATTTAAAACACGAATACCATTCAATACATGAATTTCTATTCAATGAATGAATTTCTATTCAATGAATGAATTTCTATTCAACACATGATTGTTTTCTATTCAACACACGAATATAGTTTCAACAAATGAAAATAATTCTAACGCATGAATATTATTGAAAATTTCGGCAGCATAACGGCAGGGTAGTCAAAACCGGGGTCGTCCCTAGTACGGCTCCTCGCTCTACCTTAAAGCCTCGCAACTTTTGACAATGGGGATTTCATGCATCTAGTTCGCACGCAGGCGGCATGTATATTTTATTTTCGTTTCCACCAACTAATCCTATGTGTTTTCAACCAAGTAATTCTCATCCGCAAACGGGTATTTTTCAAACACAATCAATCAATTTCAACCACAAACAATTCTAATCAACCATTCTCTATCAACCAATTTTCACACAAATCACAACCAATAAGTATCGTCCATGGTTTGTGGACAAGGGGCGTATATATATATATATATATATATATATATATATATATATATATAGGTATATTTCACTTCTATTCAACACATATATAATTTTTACAATGCATATATAACTTATACATCGAACAAACAACTTATACAACGCTTATACATGAGGTGTACAACGCTTATATAACTCATACATTGACTATATAATTTATACATCATCGTTTTCCATATCGTTTATAATTTAGAAATCTCACATTGGGTTCCACTACACCAAAAATAGCAGAAGGGTCAGAAAAATATGCGGTCTCTTCTTGAATGTGGAAGACGTCCACGCGAATCCACTGTCTCTTATTTCACTGAATTTCGTTAATAAACGAAAAAGATATGATTTTTATAGTGAAATAAAAAACCGTATCGCTTTAAAGTGCTATAGAATAGTTTAAAATTGTTTCAGCCGTACCTTTCAAAATCTGTTCAAAATTGGGTTTTGATTTTTCGTGAAATCCGTTGCTCGATACGACGATCAGCCTGCACCACCTCGACGGGCTAGGAGAGGCGCCCATATCGATGCCAGTGGGTCCCACTCGGTGGCTCCAGTCGTCGGCGGCGGCGCTTCAAAACCCGATGCTTCAGGCGCTCGATTCCAAAGATTTACACAACGATAAAATCCCAAACTGATATGGATTTGAAGAGGAGGCTTGGATCTTCAAAAAGTTCCAAATGAGGGTGTGGTTTCGTTGAGAGATGGAAGAGAAAAAGAGGAGGGAAGAATCGGAGCATTTCTGATGTCGGGTTTCAGGGGTATCTGGGAAGAAAGAGGTTTGACCGACCAATAGGATATTTTTTATATATTTATAAATTTTTAAAAATCCAAAAATACCCTCTTTCACACACGAACCCCAATCCAGACCCAACGACTGTCGTCCCTAGCCAAATACCCCCATTCCGAACGCAATGGGATATGTTTTGTAGGCCCATTCGACTTTTCCAGTCATTTTTCCTTCAAATTAAAATATAAAACATTCAATATTTAATTTGAACGTACATTTCAATTTGCCGGGGCCACATACTGATTCTAAAATTTCACGAAAAATAAATCTAGCTATGCTTTGACAATACGGTCCCAACAAAATTAGTTTCGTCGAATTCTGAGACCATTTGAAAAATGGCCCTTTTCTAGTCGATCCAATTTAGCAGAAATTGACCAAACACATTTTCCTTTGCCACGCTCACATACTAGCTTAAAAAATTATGAAATTTGAAACCTAGCAATAATTTAACGTCCCGGATCCAACAAAAGTGGTTTCGTCGAATTCTGAGGTCGTTTGTAAAATGGCCATTTTCACGGGCTATATAAACTCTATAGCAACCTTTCTGAAAATTCATTTAGCCATAACTTTTGCTTCCCGCTATGAAACTTCGACTTTTCATATTCGTTAGAAAGATATTCACTAGCAGATTTAAATATTTTTGGTTTCACTAAACTCCATTTTAATTTGCACCCGGTGTAATCAGTCAAAGTTTGAATTCAAATTTTGAAACTACCGCGCCATTTCAGGCCTTGTCTATAATTAGAATTATTTATATTCATTTTCAAATGTCAATTCAAACTCACTTTCGTCGTTATTATTTAAAATATTTATTTTAAATATTTAAAATCCACTAAAATAGCCAATTTAAAATTTTCAAACTGGTTCAGATTTTCCGGGTTGTTACATGATCTTTATTTTAAAGTTAGGTAAATCAAGGGACCACGCAGTATAACACAGAATGGGTTTCCTCGAAAGAATACTAGTGCATTAAACAAATAGCGCAATGCTAAATAAACAACAATGAAGCTATTATAAGACCCAGGTCCCATCACATAATGCAACGCAACCTGGAGGATAGAGTTTTACCTTATAATAGCCAAAGAATGCTTGATATGCTAAATTTCATCTTTTATTATTACTATAAGTGAAGAAATCAATTTCAATCATAAGTATCAATCATAAGCGGCATGAATGCTCCATGCTACTATGTCGCCATATATATAGGCTCACAACTAAAACCGCAATGTCACGTATTGGAATTTGGATTTCCATCTATGAACCGAGGCAAAAGATAGTCCTCACCGATTCGAGACTGTCTAGCCCGAGCCTAAGGAACAGCCGCAACTGCCCCTTGGATTGTTACGCTTGGTCCACTCGATGTATATTATTATGCCTGAACACTACATTTCCCCGCCCTATGGGGCGTAAATGAGTCCAATGTGTAACACCTCGTAATTCTATAACACTAAGATTCACAAATCAAGGCAGAATTAAATTTTAAAATCAAAATTAAAGGAAATCGGTTGTGCCACTGCGTTCATCTCGAAATTCTGCTTGAAAAAGAGTCCGAGTTTGCGAGAATCGGAGTCCGTATGAGGGAGATATGACCCTCCGAAGTTTCAGGAATTTTCAGAATCGAAAACAGCTCGAAATTCAAATTCGAAATTCGAATTCAAACCCAGAAGCTGGAAGGGCGGGAAAATTCCCGCCCAGGACCCAGGTCGACTCGGGAGTCAACTGGGTAGTTGACCCCCCCCTGATCAGGTCGACTGCCCAGTCGACATGGGTGTTGACCTGGGTGCAAAAACCCACTTTTGGGCCTGGGTGCATTCTGATGTACTTGGTCTCGTTTTCTGCCAATATTCGTCCGCCTAATCCTATATAAACAGCCCCTAGTCTCCTTCTCTATTCACAATTCTTCTCTAACCTTATGCTGCAAAGATTCTTGGTGGACATGGCTTCTTCTCCTCCACTAAATTAAAATAATAAATAAAATAATATGTAAAGTAAATCAAGAGGAGGAAATGTTGCTCAAGACTTTCAAGAGGAGATTCAAAACAAGCTATGATTCGAGTGAAGATTCAAACGGCTTCAACGACTGTTTTTCTATGAATCTAATATAATCTCTGTAAGTCGGTTACTTTTTAGATTTGAATGTTTTCTCTATTCGTGACATGAAATTAAAGGAATAAAAGAATATGCCAAATCTTTCTGTTCGAATCAGTGCTTATATCCTTGGACCTAATTAAGAACTGTTATGATTCGGTGACCAATAAGACTGTGATTATGAAACTATGGACCTTAAAACCATATGCCTCTTTGACAATGAACATTTCCTATGAACATTGCCTATGACTGTGATTCATGACTATGAGAATTATTTTCCTTTGACTATGAACATCGCCTATGACTGTGATTCATTAACTGTGAGGATTTATTTCCTATGACTATGGATATAAGGTTATTATTTTTGCCCATGACACTGTGGTTACAAAACCATGTTGTACCCCAAAGTGGCATTATATTGGATCTAGGCTTGACTTTCTATTTCTAGTTATCCTTGGATCTTGATCTTGGGAATTTAGCTATTAAGTTAGGTCTACCCATGTTCTTAAACCTATACTATTCAACCCTTTTCATGTCGTAATATTACCAGATCTATATGCCTGTGAATTATCATCCTATGCCAGTTGTTATGTCTATTCTATTCATGACATTTTGGTTCATTCCCTTTTATCCACGAATCTAGATTTATTTATAATCTAGGTTGAATCACGATTTTACGAACGATGGGAATACGTTTTGGGAAAAACATGAAATTGACAAAACTTGGAAATTGGCATAATTTGGGAACATGCATTATAGCATGACTATTAAGATGAAAATTAGAATATCAAGTCTAATTTTGACATGAACTGAAATTAGAATTTTAAATCAGAACTGGGTGGCTAAATCAAGCATGATAAGTATATTAGCATAATTGTGAATAATTTACATACATTGGGCGTAAATGGTAAATGGTTAAATGGGCCACAAAGTAGGTAGTTGGTATACAAATTAAGTTTTGGGCATTAACGGTGAACTAAAATATGAAATCTAGTTTGGTATAATCTGTAAACTAGAATATAAAATCTAGTTTTTGGCATGAACTGTAAAGGAGGATGTTGGATCTAAATTGCTGTAAACTGTAAGATAGGCAAATCAAGATTTGGGCCTAGAATATAATTCCATTAGTGGGCATGGCTAATGTATATGGTATAGGCCAAATTTATTTAAAAATGGAAAATGGACTTTGAGGACCAATGGTTAAACTTTGAGGATAAATTGTTAACAATATATATATATACAAAAGAAAGGTTTATTAATGACATCTCTTTTTATAATATATACACCAGAAAGTTCTAGGGTGACAGAGAGGATAGTGTCTAGGCTTGGGTTAGGAAAATACAAGTTTCCTGCTCTCCCTAGCTATCCCTAACTGATCCGACGGACGGGATGGTTACTTTCAAAACCTGATTTGAAAATTAATCAAAACCCTTTGTACTTAGAAAACACGAATATGCCTAACCCGAGGTTAGACTGAGTTGCGATGTAAACCTGCCCGGAACCAACCGGCACATCCAGTAATCGCAACAATATCCGTCTAATGTGAGTGGTCGCGGCTTTAATTTATTTAGTTAAAGCTAGAATAAGAATGGTAGGGTTAAGTTAACTAAGACACTTAACCAATTCAACATGATAACCAAACCGATGGGTGGAGATAGGTTCATACAGACACTTAACACAGTTTAGCTAGAATAGGAGGGTTAAGTCCATAGGAACACTTAACCAACTTAACACAGTTAAGCTAGAATGGGAGGGTTAAGTCCATAGGGAGACTTAACCAAACTTAACATCGTAACAAGACAAGATTTGTAGAGGTTAAGTAACTAAGAAAACACTTATCCAAGTTAACATGTTAACTAGACTAGAAGGTGGGGTTAAGTAAAGTTAATACACTTAGCCAAATTAACATGTTAACTAGACTAGAGGTTGGGGTTAAGTAAAATTTAATAAACTAAGCCAATTGGATATGTTACTTGGACTAGACCGTAGGGTTAAGTAAACTTGAACACTTAACCATCAGATTGTGAATAGGGTTAAGTCTAAAACATGAAGGGATAATACTTAACCATTAATAAAATGTTAGTTAAAACAGATGGGCAAGGTTAAGTTAAAAAGGATTCCTTAACCAATACAGGATGAATGAATAGGGTTAAGTAATAAGAAATACTTAACCAATGTAACTTGGTTTGTGGTAGGGTTAAGTCAACACGAATTACTGATAACACTTAACTAGTTTAACAAGATAAATGAAAAGGGTTAAGCTAGCTTGAATTGACTAATGACACTAAATCAATCCAAAATGGAGAGAAAGATAACTAAGTAGTATGCCTTAGTTAAAAGGAGCTAAGTAGTACACCTTAGTTAAGAAAACAAAGATTCTGGAAACTAAGTGGTAAACCTTAGTTAACAAAACTAAGTAGTAATTCTTAGTATAACACGAGAAGGAGCGAACGTCCATCTAATTTTAAAGAAGGCTCCAACGAATTGGGTTACAAAGCCCGAGGCTTCGAGGGGACGTAAGGGTACTCTTGGTATCCCTCTGTGATGTTGCAGATGATCCTCCTGGGCTCACAAAGGTTAAGGTCTGCGTTAGAAGAACCAGGGGTATGCCTTGGTTGCAATATATGGCAACCTAAAGACTAGGATGGACCA
Source organism: Allium sativum (assembly GCA_030737875.1). Taxonomy (NCBI): domain Eukaryota; kingdom Viridiplantae; phylum Streptophyta; class Magnoliopsida; order Asparagales; family Amaryllidaceae; genus Allium; species Allium sativum. The sequence continues at coordinate 433,843,920 of CM060918.1, read as the reverse complement.
GCGTGATTCGACGAGAAAACGTTAGCCCTGTGATAGCAACTCGTCGTCTACCATCCATCTTCAGTCAGTCAAGATACATGAAGCGGAAAGGCGGAGAACTCCAAAAGTCCATATACTTGCTATCTAGTTATGGGTGAGGATGGCCATAGATTAGTAGGGCATAAGGGGCCAGCCTATAGTTCTCATTTTTCAAGGTGTGCCTTTCATTAGTTGAGGGAGGGGTCAAGTGGGACCATAGCCACTGGAATAAAAACAGACCTTAGCATCCGCATCGGCAGATATCTGAAAGCTCCCGACCGAGTTCTGTGTTTCTTGATTTGCCCTGCCACAGGACTCGGGCCGCACATTACAGGACATGTGCATCTAGACAAGCGATAACGATTCACGATACATGCATGGGGAAGTCTAGGAACATATACCACTCTAGGTAGTGTGTCCTAGACTAGGGGGCATCGTTCGACAGGTAGCATAATCCCAAGTTAGACTAGGTGGCATAAACCCTGAATCCGAGAAGCGTTCAGCAGATAGCGTAAACTCTAGTTGAATCTAGAAAGCACTTGATAGATAACCCTAGATTAGATCTAGGTAATAAATAATAAATGTATGCCTGAAGGCAACCGAAATTACCGGGATTGGGATCACGTTATCGTTACTAGTTGGGACACTAGTTAGGTGGTGCAGAGATATAGAAACCAGTATAACAAGGAAATAGCGAAGCGGCGAAAGTATTAGAGCGTATCCAGTTTATCTTGTCTTAGCATATCTTGGGTTAATCTTGTCTAGTCTTGCTGATCTTATCATCATGTTGTTATCTTGTATTCAGTTAATTCATGTCGTTTTGTTTTTCCATGTTTACATGCTAGAAGTAACTGAACTTACCTAGGCTTTAAGTCTGACTCTGTTTTTCTTTCGTCTTCTTTTCTTCCGTTCCCCCCCCCAAGGTAGTAAAGGACGGAATAGTATAGCTCAGGTTAAGTTGGACTGTCACTCTTTCCCAGCTTGAAGATTTGTCGAAGTTTTGCTTGGATTCTCTTTTCAGATGCTATGGCTAGCTCTTGCTACATTGTGGAATATAAATGTTGTTTTATGCTTCTTTATTTTGTACGACAAATGATACTCTGATATTGTAAAGAAATCGTTGTACAAACTATTTTATCAATAAAGCAAAGTTTTATCTTCCGTTGTTTTAGTTTTTGTCTGTCTTGTAATTCATCTGCTTCTTTTACCTTAAAATGCTCCACAGAACTTAGTGCGTTCCCTTTGTGAGTGACACTAAAGGATGTGGGGTGTTACACGTTGTATCAGAGCTGAAGGTTACCAGATCAGATAAAGGATTTGAAAAATTATTTTCAAAACGGTTTTAAAAGAAGCATTTTCAAGAGAAAAGATTTGTTTTAAAGGCATATTCCCCAAAGCCATACGCACTATCTTCACTTCCTCTATTTAAATTCTTGTCTCCTTCTTTCTTGAGTCTCTGGGGCTCCTGGCTTTCTGGGATGTAAGCTCATCGATGGGCGAAGTAGTGCCCGACTTACATCCATAGCCGTAGTTGTTTCACCTACGGCCAGTTTTCTTTCAAGCTTATAGGGTTTTCTGTACGATGGAATCAGCTTTCGAGAGATTTGTCAACATGACTACACTCGGAAGAGGATGAGGAATTCATGGATGTAGATTTAGCTCACAAAGGAGGAAGGAATTATAAAACTTAAGACAAGAGGTAGTATCTTTACTATGGTGTAATAGGGCATGTAATTAAGGGCAAAGAACAAGATTTTCAGAAGGGCAAGTACCTACTTTCGCCACCAAGCGTACCTAGGAGAAAGGTAGTAAAGTTCTGTTGGAAGAGTCTAGTTTTGCTGTTCGTACTCTTTCCTTTGGTTTTAGCACTTCGCATTTGTTCATTTCCACTTCCATAGTTGAGTCTCTGCACCATAGTACTTGTATAGTAGAAAGATCCCACTAGAGTCTCAAATCCAATTGGTGGTCCGACCAGTTTATTTTTGGTTAGTAGGGATTTGAGAATAGCTATCGAGTTTGCTTATATCATCTCACGTAGAATCGTCTAAATTCGAAGGAGTTATTCCTTGGGTGCTTGTCTAATATTGGTTTAGTCCTTTGGGGCTTGTACTTAAGGAATGTCGAGTTCGACTAGGATGGTTTGCGTGAGAGAAGAATAGTTGTGGAAGGCACTCTAAAAAGCACGTAGTGACCTTTCGACCCTTATAGTTATGGCATGGTGGATAAGAGGGAGACCTCTAATCATCTTTGTACATACACATGGTACTGTGATTGACATCTGTTTATTTTGGAAATGGAGGTCAGAAACTTCACAATCGTGAAGTTAAATTAGTTATGATACAGTGGAGTAAAGCTCAAGAAGGCTAGATACTAGCATCACACCCTTTTCCTTAAGGGTGCATCCTTGATTTCTTTTTTTGTAGGAGATTTACGCATAATTGTTTCTCTCTTTCAAAGTATATCCTCTAGGTCGTATCTTCGATCCTTAGGTAGAAACTCTTTTGGATGTAAACATGTATTTAAACATGTTATGGTTGATGGTTGCGAGTGGTTGCTAGTGGTTGCTCATGAATGCATATACATACGTATTAGGCACCAGATCAGTTCGGACGCTTTCATATTGCATTTACAGATATGTATTTGTTTGTAAGTTGAAATTGATATGTTATCATATGGATGTTGCATATGGATGAATGGCTATGCACACATGTAGTATTTACATAACTAGGGATGCTTGCATACATGATTGGACGCATGGCACTGACATGATTCGCATTAAGGAGGTCAACTGAATCAGTAGACCGCCTGATTTTGCATTAGATAAAGACATATACACACACTATGCATATGAACATGAAAACATTAGAAATCCTTTTAAGGACAATGAATGCCTGTGATTGAATGGTTGAGTAGATGGGTGATTGGATGGTAGGAAACATTCTTCCTAACTTGAAGATTTCGAGGACGAAATCCTTTTAAGTGGGGGAGAATGTAACACCCCATAATTCTGTAACACCAAGATTCACAAATCAAGGCAGAATTAAATTTTAAATTCAAAATCAAGGGAAACGGGTTGCGCCATTGCGTTCATCTCGAAATTCTTCTTGAAAACGAGTCTGAGTTTGCGAGGATCGGAGTCCGTATGAGGGAGATACGACCCTCCGAAGTTTCAGGAATTTTCAGAATTGAAAATAGCTCGAAATTCGAATTCGAAATTCGAATTCAAACCCAGAAGCGGTCTGGGCGGGAAAATTCCCGCCCAGGACCCAGGTCGACTGGGGAGTCAACTGGGTAGTCGACCCCGCCCTGACCAGGTCGACTGTCCAGTCGACATGGGTGTCAACCTGGGTGCAAAAACCCACTTTTGGGCCTGGGTGCGTTCTGATGTACCTGGTCTTGTGTTCTACCTAGATTCGTCCGCCTAATCCTATATTAACAGCCCCTAGTCTCCTTCTCTATTCACAATTCTTCTCTTACCTTATGCTGCAAAGATTCTTGGTGGACATGGCTTCTTCTCCTCCACTTAATTAAGGTAATAAATAAAATAATATGTAAAATAAATCAAGACGAGGAAATGTTGCTCAAGACTTTCAAGAGGAGATTCAAAACAAGCTTGGATTCAAGTGAAGATTCAAACGACTTCAACGACTGTTTTTCTATGAATCTAATATAATCTTTGTAAGTCGGTTACTTTTTAGATTTGAACGTTTTCTCTATTCGTGACATGAAATTAAAGGAATAAAAGAATATGCCGAACCTTTCTGTTCGAATCAGTGCTTATATCCTTGGACCTAATTAAGAACTGTTATGATTCGGTGACCAATAATACGGTGACTATGAAACTATGGACCTTAAAACCATATGCCTCTTTGACTATGAACATTGCCTATGAACATTGTCGATGAGTGTGACCCATGACTGTGAGAATTATTTTCCTTTGACAATGAACATCGCCTATGACTGTGATTCATTAACTGTGAGGATTTATTTCCTATGACTATGGATATAAGGTTATTATTTATGCCCATGACACTGTGGTTACAAAACCATGATGTACCCCAAACTGGCATTATATTGGATCTAGGCTTGACTTTCAATTTCTAGTTATCCTTGGATCTTGATCTTGGGAATTTACCTATTAAGTTAGGTCTACCCATGTTCTTGAACCTATACTATTCAACCCATTTCATGTCGTAATATTACCAGATCTATATGCCTGTGAATTATCATCTTATGCCAGTTGTTATGTCTATTCTTTTCATAACATTTTGGTTCATTCCCTTTTATCCATGAATCTAGATTTATTTATAATCTAGGTTGAATCACGATTTTACGAACGATGGGAATACGTTCTGGGAAAAACATGAAATTGACTAAACTTGGAAATTGGCATAATTTGGGAACATGCATTTTAGCATGACTATTAAGATGAAAATTAGAATAACAAGTCTAGTTTAGACATGAACTGAAATTAGAATATTAAATCAGAACTGGGTGGCTAAATCAAGCATGATAAGTATATTAGCATAATTGTGAATAATTTACATACATTGGGCGTAAATGGTTAAATGGGCCACAAAGTAGGTAGTTGGTATACAAATTAAGTTTTGGGCATAAACGGTGAACTAGAATATGAAATCTAGTTTGGCATAAACTGTAAACTAGAATATAAAATCTAGTTTTTGGCATGAACTATAAAGGGGGATGTTGGATCTAAATTGCTATAAACTGTAAGATAGGCAAATCAAGATTTGGGCCTAGAATATAAGTCCATTAGTGGGCATGGCAAATGTATATGGTATAGGCCAAATTTATTTAAAAAGGGAAAATGGACTTTGAGGATCAATGGTTAAACTTTGAGGATAAATTGTTAACAATATATATATATATATATATACAAAAGAATTGTTTATTAATGACATCTCTTTTTATAATATATACACCAGAAAGTTCTAGGGTGACAGAGAGGATAGTGTCTAGGCTTGGGTTTGGAAAATACAAGTTTCCTTCTCTCCCTAGCTATCCCTCACTGATCCGACGGACGGGATGGTTACTTTCAAAACCTTATTTGAAAATTAATCAAAACCCTTTGAACTTAGAAAACACGAATATGCCTAACCCGAGGTTAGACTGAGTTAAGATGTAAACCTGCCCGGAACCAACCGGCACATCCGCTAATCGCAACAATATATGTCTAATGTTAGTGGTCGCGGCTTTAATTTATTTAGTTAAAGCTAGAACAAGAATAGTAGGGTTAAGTTAACTAAGACACTTAACCAATTCAACATGATAACCAAACCGATGGGTGGAGATAGGTTCATACAGACACTTAACACAGTTAAACTAGAATGGGAGGGTTAAGTCCATAGGAATACTTAACCAACTTAACACAGTTAAGCTAGAATGGATGGGTTAAGTCCATAGGGACACTTAACCAAACTTAACATCGTAACATGACAAGATTTGTAGAGGTTAAGTAACTAAGAAAACACTTATCCAAATTAACATGTTAACTAGACTAGAAGGTTGGGTCAAGTAAAGTTAATACACTTAGCCAAATTAACATGTTAACTAGACTAGAGGTTGGGGTTAAGTAAAATTTAATACACTTAGCCAATTGGATATGTTACCTGGACTAGACCGTAGGGTTAAGTAAACTTGAACACTTAACCATCAGATTATGAATAGGGTTAAGTCTAAAACACGAAGGGATAATACTTAACCATCAATAAAATGCTAGTTAAAACAGATAGGCAAGGTTAAGTTAAAAAGGAACCCTTAACCATTATAGGATGAATGAATAGGGTTAAGTAATAAGAAATACGTAACCAATATAACTTGGTTTGTGGTAGGGTTAAGTCAACATGAATTACTGATAACGCTTAACCAGTTTAACATGATAAATGAAAAGGGTTAAGTTAGCTTGAATTGACTAATGACACTTAACCAATCCAAATTGACGAGAAAGAGAACTAAGTAGTAAACCTTAGTTAAAAGGGGCTAAGTAGTAAACCTTAGTTAAGAAAACAACGATTCTGGAAACTAAATGGTAAACCTTAGTTAACAAAACTAAGTAGTAATTCTTAGTATAACACGAGAAGGAGCGAACGTCCATCTAATTTTAAAGAAGGCTCCAACGAATTGGGTTACCAAGCCCGAGTCTTCGAGGGGACGTAAGGGTACTCTTGGTATCCCTCTGTGAGGCTGCAGATGATCCTCTTGGGCTCAAAGAGGTTAAGGTCTGCGTTAGAAGAACCAGGGGTATTCCTTGGTCGTAATATATGGCAAACTAAAGACTAGGATGGACCAGCGTGATTCGGCGAGAAAACGGTAGCCCTGTGATAGAAACTCGTCGTCTACCATCCATCTTCAGTCAATCGAGATACGTGAAGCGGAAAGGCGGAGAACTCCAAAGGACCATATACTTGCTATCTAGTTATGGGTGAGGATGGCCATAGGTTAGTGGGGCATAGGGGGCCTGCTTGTAGTTCTCATTTTTCAAGGTGTGCCTTTCATTAGTTGAGGGAGGTGTCAAGTGGGACCACAACCACTGGAATAAAAACAGACCTTAGCATCTACATCGACAGATATCTGAAAGCTCCCGACCGAGTTCTGTGTTTCTTGATTTGCCCTGCCACAGGACTCGGGCCGCACATTACAGGACATGTGCATCTAGACAAGTGATAACGATTCGCGATACATGTGTGGGGAAGTCTAGGAACATATACCACTCGAGGTAGTTTTCCTAGACTAGGGGGCATCGTTCGATAGGTAGCATAATACCTAGTTGGACTAGGTGGCATAAACCCTGAATCCGAGAAGCGTTCAGCAGATAGCGTAAACTCTAGTTGAATCTAGAAAGCACTTGATAGAAAACCTTTGATTAGATGTAGGTAATAAATAAAAAATGTATGCCTGAATGCAATCGAAATTATCGGGATTGGGATCACGTTATCGTTACTAGTTGGGACACTAGTTAGGTGGTGCAGGGATATAGAAACCAGTGTAACAAGGAAATAGCGAAGCGGCGAAAGTATTAAAGCATATCCAGTTTATCTTGTCTTAGCATATCTTGTGTTAATCTTGTCTAAACTTGTTGATCCTATCATCATGGTGTTATCTTGTATTCAGTTAATTCATGTCGTTTTGTTTTTCCTTGTTCACATGCTAGAAGTAACTGAACTTACTCAGTCTTTTAGTCTGACTCTGTTTTTCTTTCGTCTTCTTTTCTTCCATTCCCCCCCAGGTAGTAAAGGAGGGAATATTATAGCTCAGGTTAAGTTGGATTGTCACTCTTTCCCAGCTTGAAAATTTATCGAAGTTTTGCTTGGATTCTCTTTTCAGATGCTATGGCTGGCTCTTGCAACATTGGGGAATATAAATGTTGTTTTATGCTTCTTTATTTTGTAGGACAGATGATACTCTGATATTGTAAAGAAATCGTTGTACAAACTATTTTATCAATAAAGCAAAGTTTTATCTTCCGCTGTTTTAATTTTTGTCTGTCTTGTAATTCATCTGCATCTTTTACATTAAAATGCTCCACAGAACTTAGTGCATTCCCTTTGTGAGTGACACCAAAGGATGTGGGGTGTTACACAATGACTCCATCGGTCCCGGATCGACCGATATATTCGAGGCTCCTCGCAATCCAAAAACCCTTTAGGTGAAAATAATATAAATGTCAGGCCTGGTAGGTCACTAACACCACCCTAGCTTGAAAGAAAAGCATGTCCTCCCTGATGTCATCTCCCGTTTCTGGTTCATACCAGGGTGTGAGGCTCGCGAATCAACGCTATACACAAAGCTATACCACACAGGCGGTGCTTTGATCATCAACCATGATAATTTACTTTTCAACAGAAGCCCTGATCATTTGCATTTTAGCATGCAACACAGGCAAACCACTCTATGCAACCGATATCAGTCACACAGAATGAAATCCAATGTTAGACACACAGTCCATTTAAAAGTTCGTTCTAGGTCTGAACGAAACCGAAGGAACCTTATTCCTCGCATATCCATCGATCTCTAAGTACGTCTGGACGATCACAAACTGATTCTCTCCTCTTGGGTGTACAGCCCAATCAAGATCATCAGTAATCATCCAAACGACGCGAAGACCTCTGGTCTTCAACCACTGTCTTCATCTTCGACTTATCGTCGAATCAGTTATTCAGAATGGGATAAACCTGGTCTTTCTGAACAACTCGCGTATATAATAAACAAGTGTTACACAAACACAACATACGCCTCATTCCAATTTAGAATATTCTTTTATTCAAATATTCACATCATTAGGGAAAGGTTCCCATTAATTTTATTCAAGATAAATTCTTTTAAATTTATTCTTTAATCTTCCTTTGATATCATTTCAAACCATATTATGGTTTTCCAAACTAGTCGGGATTAACGAAACTTACCGAAGTATTTATTTGTTTAATTTCCCAATCCCAACCTATTCATCCCATGGAGAAAAACTAGTAATACTCCATATCTAACACCACGGTGTTATCGGTAAAATTAATTTACCATTTCACGTTGAAATCTAATTAAAATTTAACTATCGCTTGGAGCAAAACTGGTGATACTCCATTCTCGATCATTTCAATCTAATTAAAGATTCATTAAAACTCCACTTAGTTTTAATCTTCCCAAAAATGATTATTGATGAATTTATAACTTGGGAAATCGTATCCTGTCTTTAACAGGGTTAAAGAACCAATGTCCTTTAAAACACGGTTCACGATAAACCTAAAATCACATTCCATTCTATCAGTCTCTAACCGTAAATTAGCAAGAGAACAACTCCCTAAATATTAATCCGGAAGGCCGAAACCAACATTAGATCAATACCCAGGAAACCGTTCAACTTAGGTGATCTCCAATTAATTTCTAATTTTCTTAACTCTTTGGGTAATCGGGTTAAAGAATAGGTGCTATCTAAAACACCGTTCATGATAAACCCAAAAACCAATTTAAATTCAATTCCAATTAAATATTAATTAATTGGTATACATCATTAAATCTAAATAAAAAGATTTAATCCTTTCTCAACTGGGTTTTAAGAACAGTGTTAATGAAGACACCATTCATGACAACCCAAAATCTCCATTGATATTAAATACAAGGCTCTGAATAAAAAATATATCGGCTTATATTCAATATCAAATTCTGAAACCAACAAAGATCGTATCGGAAATAACAATATATATGTATATATCTTTTAAATTCCCTTAACCATATCTGTATCACGAAATCCAACATTGAAATATTCCGAAGATAATTTTGATTTGAATCCATTCCAATTCGTATATTGGAAATTCTGGTTATATCTAAAACCACTTCAAACCCAATTTGTTTATTTAAAAATATTGGATAAAAATTCTAGTTCATAACTAGTTCATTTCGATAAAAATACATTTTTATCTTTTCAAATATGGAATTTTTCATCCTAACTCTTTCTAAATCATTTATTATGATTTTACACTTATTGATATTTTTAATAATTTTATCAAGGCCCGTACAGTCGATTTCCACAAAATGTCGTCGAACTGCACTTACAACGATCTTTTTCAAACTTGATTTTGACATAACTCCAAATCGAACCGTTATGTTTCAAATTTCTTATATTCGTTAGAAAACTATTTTCGATACGAACCCAACGGTCCCGGTTTCAGGAGAATCCGACGGTCGGATCTCTGGTAATGTCAATTCGAACTCAATGGTCGAAATTCGTGAACTGCCGCAACGTGGCACGTTCTATTCAGGCCATTAAATATATATTATATATATTTCGTCGATTTCCTTTCAAGACATATTTTATAAATCGTTTTAAATTCGTTTTCAAAACGGCTTCAACTTCATATTCAATTTTAAATCAAGATTGAATATTCCATATAATTAACATATAAATGACAATATTTTCAAAACATTATATTTCGAAATAAATTCCTTTTCGATATTCATTATAAAAATTAATAAAATCGATATCAATATCGTTCGCATCAAAATGGTGCATATCTAATCAACACAACTTTTATTCGACACATGAATGTCTATTTTATTCAACACATGAATATTTATATTATTCAACACATGAATATTTTTAATGGTTTATACATTCAATAAAAATGATATTTTTATTGTTTAAATATTTTATTCAACACATGAATATTTATTTTATTCAACACATGAATATTTATTTTATTCAACACATGAATTTTCTATTCAACATATGAATGTTAATTTTATTCAACAAATGAATATTTATTTTAAATATTATTTTAAAATATTATTTATTTTTCAAATTGGAATGAGACCAATCAATTAGCATATAAGGTAAATTATATGGATTCCATGCAACACATGTATATAATGACCATGATAAACAATCAACCATCATCCAGAGTGCATTCTACACTGTATAAGCATTAAATATAAATATTTAGCACTTACAATAGCTTGTCAACCAATCGGTCGACATATAACTAAACAATTGGGATTAGTGTACGTCAAATATCATCCCAGCACCTGTGTGGGGTTTCAGTCCACAATCAGTGAATATTATTTGCGCAGTTAGGCGATGTGCAAAATATATTGTCCCAATCCATATCATATAAATGGGTGTACATAAACAGATCATCTGATTTGTTTATAAATATTTAATTCAACAATTGAATGTTTTATACAGTTCATATATACAATAAAAATGTGATTTTTATTGTTCAAATAATTTATTAAACACATAAATATTTTCTACAATTCAGTTACATAATAAAAATGATATTTTCATAACTCAAATATTTTTACACAGTCCATTTCACATCACAAACAATTTCAACAACACAATACAATCAAACAAACAAGTTGTCCATGGTCTGTGGACGACAAGGAGTAGTTCATATATGCAGTTATAAAATAAATAGCCGTACAGAAATCATTTTGGTGAGAAATTCTCACATTGGGATCCACTTCGTCAGTTTATTCTGAATTTCTGAACTGTTTGGATTTGAAATTGGCCGAAATTCTGATTTGCTTCTAATCAGATGCGGTCAGTTTTTTTGTGAAGCACTCGTTGAGGCGATTCCAACGGATCAGAAATCATCGAAATTCGACTTCGTATGAAGAAGTTATAAATGTTCATACGTTAACTACTTCTCGAAATAATTAAAATAAAATCAATTTAAATAATTTCCCCTTAATAACCTTCTTCTTCCCCTTTCATTTACTGGCCGCGGTTTCCACTTCAGGGTTCAAAACTAGGGTTTAGAATTGCTCTGCCCAGACTGGCTTTGACGATGATCGAGGATCGCCACGTGGAGCGGCTTGGAGGGAGCCACCATCGTTCAGGAGGAGGGCGAACTCGGTGGGCCCCTACCCCAGAAAACCGCTCAAAACGGCCGCTCCTTGAGCCGTGACTTCATGCGTTTTACTCAACGATATTTCGTGAGCTAGGTACGGATTGAAAGAGCTCGGAGAGCTCTTGAATTTTCTTTTTGAAGTTGGCAAAATCATTTAACAGAATTCACGAAAATCAAAAGGGAAGAATTAAAGGAGGGCGCCGTTCATTTTAATGGAAGGCGGCGGGTTCTAGAACTGGCTAGGGTTAGGTTTTTAAGGGGGGTATTTATATATTATTTTTATTTTTATTTTTTTTGAAACAAAAATGTGTGATCTTCTGAAAAGAAGAGAGCACACACACATATATATATATATATAAAATAAAAGTAATGATACAGAGTCTGGCTATATAACATAAGAATACAAAAATAAAACCTCACAAAGTACTAGGGATGTAAAGATCGTAGATAGATGAGCTCCGGATAAAACACCGCCCATCTACTCCAATATCGAATTCCGGTAAGGCCACCACCCGATATTGAAGTATATCTACTCCTATACAGTAACCCATACACTCTATATAATAACAAAAATAATGAGGAACAACACCAAAAGAACTCTCTAACAATAAAGCCAAAAAAGAAAAAGTGAATCAACAATCCGAACCGCAACCCTCATAGATACAAAACTGCTACTACTCCATCCAACTATCCACTAAGCACTTCTTCAATATCAACCACCTGAATCTGCAAAAAACTCAACACACTAATAATAAGATGTTACACATATATCTATGGGAATAGATAAATCTAAATATATATATATATATATATATATATTTAATAATCATATATATAAAACATTCAAACTTATTTATTTACCATTCATATATGTGTAAAAAAGAAAAAGAAAACGCAATGAAAAACAAACAAAGAATTTAACAATCAATTCGGTAATTGTTACAAAAATAACTGATAATTCTAATGAATAGATGCAACACCACAAACTCTAAATCAAACCCAATGACTATCGCCTCTAGCTAAATATCCCCATTCCGAACACAATGGGATATGTATCGTAACCCGACTCGGCTGTTATGATCAGTTTTCGTCAAAATTAAAATATAAAAGCAATATATATTCAATTTGAACGTACATATTAAATTACCGGGGCCACATACTAACTCTAAAAATTCCAGAAAAATTATTTCTAACTTCGTATTGACAATACGGTCCTAACAAAACTAATTTCGTCAAATTTGAAGACCGTTTGAAAAATGGCCATTTTCTGGTCGATCCAAATTGACTGAAACTGTCAAAACACGTTTAACTTCACCACGCTCACATATTGATCCCAAAACTTATGAAAATTGGAATCTAGCAATAATTTGACATCGCGGATCCAACAAAAGTGGTTTCGTCGAAAACGAAGGTCGTTTGCAAAACGGCTATTTTTAAGGCCTTTATATATATTAATATATATATAAATTCCACATCGACTTTTCTGAATTTTAAACTGGACGTAACTCTCAACTTTTAAAACGAAATCCAAGTTTCTTACATCCATTTGAAAGATATAGTTAAGCATATTCGAATATTTCTTGTTTTGTTGAAATTCGATTTATTTTGAATCGTGTACATTCATTTGAAATTCGAAATCGAATTTTCAAACTGCCACGCCATTTCAGGCTCGAATTATAATTAAAATAAATTTATTCATTTTAACTTCATCGAAAATAAATTTTCCCTCGTTATTATTTGAAATAAATCATTTTAAATATTCAAAATCCGTTAAAATAACCAAAATAAAAACTTTAAATAAGTTCTGATTTTCCGGGTTGTTACACTTCTTTTATTACATAAAAAGTGTAATCTTTTATGTTAAAACATTTATCAAGCTTTGAACATTTTAATGAATCATTATTACATACAAATGTAAATTTTTACGTTACAACAAATTTCCTACAATGAATCCTTTGATATGATCCATACATACATTAAAATGTAAATTTTAATGTAAACACCACTTTATTAACTTTTCCTATTCAAACAAATGTTCATTTTTCATATTTTCTCCTTTACAATTAAAAATGTAAACTTTTTATTGAACTCAGCTTTACATTAAAAATGTGAATTTTTAATATAAGAACAAATTTCATTTCAAATAATGATCCTTTTTATTTAATCTACAATAAAAATGTAAACTTTTTATTGAACTCTGCTTTACAATAAAAATGTGAATTTTTAATATAAGAACAAATTTCATTTCAAATAATGATCCTTTTTATTTAATCTACAATAAAAATGTAAATTTTTATGTTAACATGTTTTCATTCCAAATAATGAGTCTTATTTAATGATTCATTTGCATTAAAGATGTAATCATCAAGCAATGGATATATATATATATATTAAATTCTTATGCATTTTCTATTTAAAATTTCTTAAAATAAAATTTTAAATTGATTCTGATTTTTTGGGTTGTTACACTAAGGAGAAGAATTGCATGTTGGTTTGTTACTGTCACTCGGACTACGCTGGTAATAGGGATCCAAGAAAATCAACTTCTGGATATGTATTCACTCTTGGATGTACTGCCATAAGCTCGAAATCAAGATTGCAGATCCTAGTTGGTTTATCCACTACGGGGGCAGAGTTGATAGCTGCGGTGGAGGCAGCAAAGGAAGCATTATACTTAATGTGATTGTTGTGTGACTTGGGATTTTAACATGACAGTGGTCTGTGAGCTAAATGGAAAATTCACCGCGAAATGAATTGCACTTTGGTTATCACATTGAGGTGAGAGAGTCATTTCTATTAGCCATGGACGAAGACAAACAAGTATGCCTTCGTAAAGTGCACACAAATGATAATGCGGCGGATATGTTCACTAAGGCATTACCGATTATGAAGTTCAAGCATTGCTCGAACTTACTTTGCTTGGAGAGGTGCTAGGTGCCACAGGGTGGGATAGTTGAGAGAGAGGCCTAGTTGTGGATGGAAAATAGAACCAGTGGGAGATTGAATTTCTATCTTCTTAGTATGTTTGTCTTTTGGTGAGATTGGTTTTGGAGTAAGGTGTTTTCAATACTTTATTAGTGGGTGGGGGATTTGCCCGAATTCGTTGATGGAGTACAATGGAAGGTGGCTTTGCCAGAACTCATTAGGAAAGCATTCAAGCTTGGTGAAGGTAGATATGATGATAGTTGGAGCTATTGGTTACAAGTGATGGTACGGATACCATTAGTGCATGGAGTTGGAGACAGTTAATTTTGCATCAAGGTGGAGTGTTATATTTGGTGATGCTAAATCAGATTAAATGGAAGGAAATTTTTCTTAGTGGGAGAAAGAGAAGATATTGCTATCCCTAATTAATGAGATTTGGGTAAATATTGCTTTCCATAATTAATGAGATTTGGGCAGATATTGCTTTCCCAAATTAATGGGATTCGGCTACATATTGCATTCCCAAATTAATAGGATTTGGGTAGATATTGTTTTCCCTAATTAATGGGATTTGGATATATATCGCTTTACCTCATTAGGTGGCACAATTGATAAGATCTTTTGCCATATATATAAAACTTGGATATGAAGTAATTGGTCTTAGAAAAGGAGCCTAAAGGGGAGAGTGAAAGGTATTCATTCATTTTTTTAGGGATATCTAACCTAAATCTATTTTCTTCAAATATTTACCTCCACAAATCAAATTCTTGATTGAATTGAGTGACCATTGTAATCAATCTCTTGCACTCTTCATTGGTATTAATTAAAGGCACTCTCTCTCTAGGGAATGTACATTAACAAATTGTTAGTGGAACCACTATAAATCCCTGTATGATTTACTTTTCCTTATTGCTCCTTTATTTCTCTTGTGTGGTGCTTGTGATTGGCTTTTGAATTGGATTGAGATTGTCTTTGATATTGATGAGTTGTTTTTTCATGTTTACCATGATCTCGTCTTACGCTGATTTGGGTTTTTTTGATTTGAGCGATCTTGAATCAAAATTTCTCCACAACACCCCATGTCAACGTATCATTGTTCAAAGTGAAAGCTACTTTATTTTGAAAATGTTTTGAAAACTATTTTAACATAGTAAACGCATATTCGAAAAATAGTAAAGCTTAAGCAAAATTGTTTAGAATATTTCAAACGAATTTAAGAAAAATTAAAATATTTATATTCAAAACTACATATAATGTAATAACCCGAAAATCCGAGCCAATTTAAAATTTTGATTTTCGCAATTTTAGCGAATTATTGAATATTTAAAATGAATTATTTTTAATAATAACGATGATAATTTATTTTGAATAGAATTCGAATGTATATATTTATATAGATCGTCGTTAGAATATAAATATTTATTTTAAATTATAAAAGGAATTGAAAATGGCGCGATAGTTCGAGAATTCGATTTCAAATTCAAATGAATGTATAGGATTCAAAATAAGCCTGATTTTAGTAAAACCAAAAACAGTAAAATCTATTTGAGAATATCTTTCCAACGAATTCGAAAAATCAAAATTTCATAGCGGGAATCAAAAGATATGTCCAGTTGAAATTTCAGAATAGTCACTATAGAATTCTGGCCCTAAAAAATGGAAATTCTGCAAACGACCTCGTAATTCGACGAAACAACTTTTGTTGGATCCGTGATGTCAAGTTATTGCTAGATTCCAAAATTCATAATTTTTCGAATCAATATGTGAGTGTGGCAAAGGAAAACGCGTTTGACCTGTTTTAGTTGATTTTAATCGATTGGAAAATGGCCATTTTTCAAACGGCCTCAGAATTTGACGAAACTACTTTTGTTAGGAATGTATAGTCAATACGATGCTAGAAAATATTTTTCTGGAATTTTTCGAGTTAGTATGTGACCCCAGTAAATTTAAATGCGCGTTCAAATTCAATATATAGAGTTATATGTTGATTTTGATGAAAACTGATCGAAACGATCGAATCAGCTTACGTGACACATTCCATTGTGTTCGGAATGAGGGTATTTAGCTATGGATGATAGGCAGTGGGTCACGTTTAGAGGTCGAAAATAAAAGTTGCTTTTTTAGAGAATTTAATAAAAAAAAATATTTATTTATATAATATCCCCCCTTCAGTTTTCTCTTTCCCCTTTCATTATTTACAAATCGATTTTCAGAATAATAAAAAAAGAAGAAGAGAGAAGCCAATCCACGTCGCCCTCCCCTCTGCCAAGTCACCGCCGCATCCACCGCCTCCATCCCCCACATCGCCGAAGTCCGACTCCCCCTCTCTCGAGCACGCCGCTGGAAGAACCCCCCCTCGGCCCCGCCTCAGGCGCAACCGACTTTCCCTCCTCCCCTTCTATTGAGACCCGCGGGCCCACTTCTCAACAGCCGACACCCGCGCCTCCACCGCAAAAGACCACAGCCGACGACCTCGTCTTCCCCCTCCTCCGAAAATCAAAGTGAGTTTCTGTCAATTTTGGTTAACCTAGTTTTTATATACATATTTTATTGTTTTAAAATATGAAGTATATATAAAAATATTGATTTGAAAATGGTTTTACAAAGTATAAAGTTTTTATTTTTAGTTTATAAAATCCTATGATGTTTATCTATAAAATGAAATGATTTTTATTTATATATACGACACATAAAGGTTCGATTTTTAGTCATATGAAGATGCGATTTTTGATTAAATTTTTATATTATAGAAAGGTGAAAAATATAATTTTTATATTATAGAAGTATTAAAAATTCGATTTTTATTATGTAGAAGAGATGAAAATATAATTTTTATATGATGTAGAGTATGAAAATATACTTTTTTATAGGTGTAGCGAAATAAAAATCTGATTTTTTTTACATATATGTTGAAATGAAAATGTGATTTTTATAGCGATGATATAAAAATTCAATCTTTATTTATAAAATAGAAATATAAAAATATTATTTTTACATAGAAAGAAGCATTGTAAAAATATATATGAAATAGAAATAAAAATATGATTTTTATTTATTGAAATGAGGTAATAAAAATATAATTTTTATTATGAACAGCGGGAAAAGAACTGCATTGGAATTTCAAGCAGATCTAGACGGTTCAGTAGTTCAAAAGCAAAGCACGACGGAGTGGAACACTCTGTGAGAACTCCTCACTTTTATTTTATTTTATTTCTAGTTAATAACATATATTAGGATGCAGACTGTGTTTAGTAGCACCCGACACCCATTGTCCACAGTCCATGGATGGCTTGTATGCTTGTTTGTTCGATTTTGATGTGTTGTTGATTGTGTGATATGATGTGAAATGAAATAAAATATTTAAATAGTTAAAAATATTTTATAGTTGAAAATAGAAATTTTAACTTGTATTTAAAATGAAATAAATATCTATAAACAAATCGGACAGTTTGTTTATATACACACATTTGACTGATACTGATTGGGACGATAAATTTTGCACATCGCCCAACTGCACAAATAAAATCTGTGTTTGATTGTTTGAAAATCCCACACGGGTATTGGGATGATATATGACATATACTAATCCCAATAATTAGCTGTATGTCAATCGATTGATTGACAGACTGTTATTAGCGTTGAATATTTATATTCAACGCCTATACAGTGTAGAATGCACTTTGGATGATGGTTGATTATTTGACATTGTCGATATATACATCCGTTGTATGGAAATCCATAGAAATAAAATCTATTCTAAATGATTGGGCCTCATTCCAGTTTTGGAATAGAAATATTTGAATAGAAATATTTGAAATAGAAAATTTTGAAAAAGAAATATTTGAAATAGAATATTTAAAAATAGAAGATGAAGCCGTGTTGATTAGATTTACGCCATTTTGACGTGAACGATATTTATATCGATTTTATTCAATTTATAATGAACGTTGAAAGTGATTTCAAAATCTGATATTTTGAAATGAATTGAAATTCGAATTAAATTGAAATGAATTGAAATTCGAATTAAATTGAAAAGTGATTTCAAAATCGAATATTTTGAAATGAAATTCGAATTGAAATTAAATAGAATTGAATTCGAATCTAAATTAAATAGAAATGAAATTCGATTCGAAATTAAATAGAAGGGAATTCGAATTGAAATTGAATAGATTTGAAATTCAAATTGAATTGAAAGCGAACTGAAATTGAATTAAAAATCGATTTGAATTGAAATCAATTTGAAATGAATTTAAAACGAATTTATAAGGAAAAATTCAATTTTGATTTGAATTTAAAATGGAAGTTGAAATTGTTTTTGAAACGAATTTAAAACGATTTATAAAATACGTTTCAAAAGAAAATCGATGAAATATATATTATATATATTATATATATTATATATATAATATAATGGCCTGAATAGAACGCGCCATGCCGTGGCAGTTCGTGAATTTCGACCATTGACTTCGAATGGATATTACGGGAGATCCGACCGTTGGATTCTCCTAAAACCGGAACCATTGGGTTCATATCGAAAAGAGCTTTCTAAGAAATATTAGAAATTAGAAATCTAACGGTTGGATTTGGAATTATGTCCAAATCAAATTTGGAAAAGGTCGGTGTAAGTGCAGTTCAATGGCCAGTGATGGAAATCGACTGTACGGGCCTTGATAAATTTATTAAAAATAGTAATAATTTGTGTAATATCATAAGAAATGATTTGGAAAGAATTGGGATGAAAAACTCTATATTTGAAAAGATAAAAATAGATTTTTATCGAAATGAACTAGTTTTGAAACTAGAATTATAATACAGTGATTTAGAAATAAATAAATTGGATTTGAAAGGGGTTTTAAAAATAACCAGGATTTCCAATATACAGATTGGAAATGGATTTGAATCGAAATTGTCTTCGGAATATTTAGATGTGGGATTTTGTGATTATACAGATATTTTTATGGAAGTTTGAAAGATATATTTATATCGTTATTTCCAATACGATATTTGTTGGTCGTAGAATTTGATATTGAATATAAGCCGATATATTTTCTATTCAGAGCCTTGTATTTAATATCAAATGGGATTTGGGTTTGTCGTGGATGGTGTCTTCATTAACGCTGTTCTTAAACCCAGTTAAGAAAAAGATTAAATCTTTTTATTTAGATTTAATGAAGTTTACCAATTAAATAATGTTTAATTGGAATTGAGTTGGAATTGATTTTTGTGTTTATTGTGAACGGTGTTTTAAATAACATTTTTTCTTTAAGCCGACAATTAATGGAATGTGATTTTGGGTTGTCGTGAACGGTATCTTTAATAATACTGTTCTTAGACCCAATGGAGTCAAGAAAATCAGAAATAAACTAAAGATTAGTTAAGTTGAATGCTTTCTTGGGTATTGATCTGATGTTGGTTTCGGCCTACGGGGTTATTACTTAGGGAATGGTTCACTTGTTAATTTACGGATAAGGGCTGATGGAATAGAATGTGATTATGGGTTTATCGTGAATCGTGTTTTAAACGACTTTGGTTCTTTAACCCAGTTAATGATTAAAACTAAGTGGAGTTTTAATGAATCTTTAAATAGATGGAAAAGTGAATTTGATAATTAAAATTATCAAATTCAAAATATGATCGAGAATGGAGTACCACCAGTTTTACTCTAGGCGATAGTTAAATCTTTAATTAGATTTAAACGTGAAATGGTAATTGAATTTATCGATAACACCGTGGTGTTAGATATGATGTATTACCAGTTTTACTTCATGGGATGAATAGGTTGGGTTGGGAAACTTAACAATTGATTACTTCGGTAAGGTTCGTTAATCCCGACTAGTTTGGATAAACCATAATTTGGTTTGAATTGATATTCAAAAGAAGATTAAAGAATAAATTTAAATAATTTATCTTTGATAAAATTAATAGGAACCTTTCCCTAAGAAGGTGAAATTTAGCAACTTACTAATTTACGGTTAGTGGCAGATGAATTGGAATGAGGCATATGCTGTGTTTGTGTAACACTTGTTTATTATATACACGAGTTATTCAGAAAGACCGGGTTTATCCCATTCTGAATAACTGAATCGGCGATAAGTCGAAGATGAAGACGGTGGTCGAAGAACGGAGGTCTTCAAATCGTTTGGGTGATTACTGATGATCTTGATTGGGCTATACACCCAAGAGGAGGGAATCGGTTGGTGATCGTCCAGAAGTATTTGAAGATCGATGGGTAGGCGAGGTACGTGGTGCCTCCGGTTTCATTCAGACCCAGAACGGACTTGTAAATGGATTGTGTGTCTGATATTGGATATCATTCTGTGTGATTGATGGATATCAGTTGCATGGAGTGGTTTGCCTGTATGGCATGCTGAGATGCAAATGATCGAGGCTTCTGTTGAAAAGCAGAGTCTTGTGGTAGATGATCAAAGCACGGCCTTTGTGGCATCGCTTTGTGTAAGGTTAATTCGCGAGCCTCACACACCGGTATAAACCAAAAACGGGAGAGGACCTCAGGAGGGACGTGCGTTTCTTTCTAGCTAGAGGTGGTGTCAGTGCTTAAACTGGCTGACATTTATATTATTTTCACCTGTGTGGTTGTTGCTGTTGCGAGGCGCCTCGGTTTTATAGGTCGATCATGGACCGATGGAGTCAGTGGGCTCTTTTACGCCCCATAGGGTGGGGAAATGCATTGTTTAAGCATTATAATCCACTCCGTGTGGACCAGCCATGACGATCCAAGGGGCAGTTGCGGCTGTTTCTGAGATTCGAGCTAGACAGTCTCGAATCGGTTGAGGACTATCTTTTGCCTCGGTTCATAGATGGAAATCCAATTTCCAATACGTGATTTGCGGTTTTAATTGTAGAACCTAGTATGGTGACATGATATATGGTACCCATGCCATCTATGATTGATATTTATGATTGTATATAAAATTAGAAACTAACCGGAAACGAGCTAGGATGGGTGGTTTCCTAGGTATTGGACTGATGTTGGTTTCGACCTTCGGGGTTAATACTTAGAGAATCTTTCTCTTACTAATTTACGGTTGGAGTCTGATTTAGAATTTACATTTATAGTAATAATGAAAGATGAAATTTAGTATATCAAGCATTCTTTTGCTACTATAAAGTAAAACCCTATCCTCCGGCTTGCGTTGCATTGTGTGATGGGACCTGGGTCTTATAACAACTTCATTGTTCTTTATTTAGCATTGCGCTGTTGTTCAATGCACTGGTGTTTTTGGGAGGAAACCCGTTCCGTGTTATACGGCGTGGTCCCTTGATTTACCTAACTTTAAAAATTGAATTAATAACTGTTTTAATTCTCACACCAGTCACATGACTGGCCTGGAGTTTATTGTTTTAACCTAAACTCTGGGTGCCCTTATTTTGAAACGGGCAGCTAGTAGTTGGGTTTTGCAGAATTATATTCACAGGATCCTGGTTTACAGCTGGACGGATACTCGGAAAGCTCTGTATCCGTGTATTTATTTCAGTTGTGTTTTGTATTATTTTTCCGCTGCAGTAATGTATTTAAATCTCTGATGTTTTATAATGTGTAATATTTGTTCATACTCTGTATATTCTTGTATTCTGATGGAATTGTTGTAATATACAATGGAATGTTCTTCTGTTTGTGTTCTAATGTGGCTTGTTCTCAAAGCATCCGCTCTTTCCTTACCGGGGAAGTTACGGGTCTTCACATTTGGTATTAGTGCTTTGGTTTACAAAGCTCAGAGAACAAGACACATTAGAACCATACGAAAGAATTCATCAGAGATTGGATTAGTAATATCAAATAGGAATGACTCGTTAGAGATAGGATCAGTAGTATCCTAGAACGAGTGTGAAGAGTAGTGTTTTGAAAGTTAAAATTGAAAACAATTTTTGTTTTGAAAATTCAAATCGATTATTCATATTTGATTATTTATTTGAATTTGGACAATCCAGTATATATAGATTTTGCATATACGTCTGATCCACGGGTACTCGAAGTTTTAATATACTGTATAGATATAGAATCACACTCTAGTCGCCAAGAGATAATTCTGCTAATGCGGCCGCATTATCAGCATTTGTATTCGAGTTTTGAAAGTGGGATTTCTGTATGATTCCAATTGACTGGTGTGAGAACCAAAATTAGACAGGGCCTATTGTTGTGATTTGGCACCAAAAATGTGATTTTTGACTATATTCAAAGTTATGAATTTGAAATAGTAATCAACTAATTTATTGATGGTTGTGTTGTTTGATTATTGTTTGATAAATTAAATGTTGAACCTTTAGCCAAATTGAACCAAATAGTGAACCATATTGGAAATTGGTTGCATTTGCATATATGTACATGTATACCTATTGAGCAGGTCATAACAAGGAGGCTAGAGAAGAGGAATAAAATTGTTTGCGCGACAAATAGGTACATGTTTATTGTATTTCTTGATTTTTGGGTGATTTTATGAGCCGATTGGCTTTTTCTTTTTCGTTTTCTTTTGGATTGAAGAAGGACATGGGAGGCTATATGAAATATCCCGAAGTCCCCGGTGCAGGGGAGGTTATGGCAAAAAAATTTCGAAAATTTAGGGTGTTAGTCAAATTTTTGAAAATTTTGAAAAGTTCTTAGAAACTGAAAAGTTGAAGAACTTTAGCCGTAATGGAAATAATTAAAGTTGAGTTGGTTTATAAAACAACTTTCGGCTTCATTCCTTTTCGGGGATGAAAAGTTTTAAGTGGGGGAGATTGTAATAACCCGGAAATCCGAGCCAATTTAAAATTTTAATTTTGGCAATTTTAGCGAATTTTTAAATATTTAAAATGAATTTTTTTAAACAATAACGACGAGAACTTATTTTGAATAGAATTCGAACGTATATATTTATATAGATCATCGTTAGAATATAAGTATTTATTTTAAATCATAAAAGGAATTGAAAATGGTGCGGTAGTTCGATAATTCGATTTCAAACTTCAAATGAATGTACAGGATACAAAATAAATCGGATTTTAGTGAAACCAAAAATAGTAGAATCTATTTGAGAATATCTTTCCAACGAATCCGAAAAATCAAAATTTCATAGCGGGAATCAAAAGATATATCCAGTTGAAATTTCAGAATAGTCACTATGGAATTCTGGCCCTTAAAAATGGAAATTCTGCAAACGACCTCGGAATTCGATGAAACCACTTTTGTTGGATCCGTGATGTGAAGTTGTTGCTTGATTCCCAAATTCGTAATTTTTCGAATCAATATGTGAGCGTGGCAAAGGAAAACGTGTTTGACCAGTTTCAGTTGATTTTAATCGACTGGAAAATGGCCATTTTTCAAACGGCCTCAGAATTTGACGAAACAAGTTTTGTTAGGACCGTATCGTCAATACGAAGCTAGAAATTATTTTTCTGGAATTTTTTGAGTTAGTATGTGACCCCAATAAATTTAAAAATGCGTTCAAATTCAATATATAGAGTTATAAGTTGATTTTGATGAAAAATGATCGAAACGATCGAATCAGATTACGTGACATATTCCATTGTGTTTGGAATGAGGGTAATTAGCTGTGGATGAAGGCGGTGGGTCTCGTTTAGAGGTCAAAAATAAAAGTTGCTTTTTTAGATAATTTAATAAAAAAATATACATATATTTATTTATATAGTATCCCCCCTTTAGTTTTCTCTTTCCCCTTTCATTATTTACAAATCGATTTTTAGAATAATAAAAAAGAAGAAGAGAGAAGCCAAACCACGTTGCCCCCCACCCCTCTGCCAAGCCACCGCCGCCTCCATCCCCCACATCGCCGAAGTCCGACCCCCCTCTCTCGAGCACGCCGCTGTAAGAAACCCCCCTCCACCGCCCCGCCTCAGGCGCAACCGAATTTCCCTCCTCCCCTTCTATTGATACCCGCGAGCCCCCTTCTCAACAGCCGACACCCGCGCCTCCACCGCAAAAGACCACCGCCAATGACCTAGTCTTCCCCCTCCTCCGAAAACCAAAGTGAGTTTCTAGGAATTTTGGTTAACCTAGTTTTTTTATACATATTTTATTGTTTTAAAATCTGAAGTATACATAAAAACATTGATTTGAAAATGATTTAACAAAATATAAAGTTTTGATTTTTATTTTATAAAATCCTATGATGTTTATCTATAAAATGAAATGATTTTTATTTATATATACGACACATAAAGGTTCGATTTTTAGTCATATTAAGATGCGGTTTTTGATTAGATTTTTATATTATAGAATGGTCAAAAATATAATTTTTATATTATAGAAGTATTAAAAATTCGATTTTTATTATGTAGAAGGGATGAAAATATAATTTTTATACGATGTAGAGTATGAAAATATACTTTTTTATAGGTGTAGCGAAACAAAAATCTGAATTTTTTTACATATATGTTGAAATGAAAATGTGATTTTTATAGCGATGATATAAAAATTCAATCTTTATTTATAAAATAGAAATATAAAAATATAATTTTTACATAGAAAGAAGCATTGTAAAAATATATATGAAATAGAAATAAAAATATGATTTTTATTAATTGAAATGAGGTAATAAAAATATAATTTTTATTATGAACAGCGGGAAAAGAACTGCATTGGAATTTCAAGCAGATCCAGACGGTTCAGCAGTTCAAAAGCAAAGCACGGCGGAGTGGAACACTCTATGAGAACTCCTCACTTTTATTTTATTTTATTTCTAGTTAATAATACATACTGGGATGCAGACGGTGTTAAGTAGCACCCGACACCCGTCGTCCACAGACCATGGACGGCTTGTACGCATGTTTGTTTGATTTTGATGTATAGTTGATTGTATGATGTGATGTGAAATGAAATAAAATATTTACATAGTTAAAAATATTTTATAGTTGAAAATAGAATTTTTAATGTGTATTTAAAATGAAATAAATATCTATAAATAAATCGGACGGTTTGTTTATATACACACATTTGACTGATACTCATTGGGACGATAAATATTGCACATCGCCCAACTGCACAAATAAATTCTGTGTTTGATTGTTTGAAAACCCCACACGGGTATTGGGATGATATATGACATACACTAATCCCAATAATTAGCTGTATGTCAATCGATTGATTGGCAGATTGTTATAAGCGTTGACTATTTATATTCAATGCCTATACAGTGTAGAATGCACTTTGGATAATGGTAGATTATTTGACATTGTCGATTTATACATGCGTTGTATGAAAATCCATAGAAATAAAATCTATGGCAACTGATTGGGCCTCATTCCAGTTTTGGAATAGAAATATTTGAATAGAAATATTTGAAATAGAAAAATTTGGAAAAGAAATATTTGAAACAGAATATTTGAAAATAGAAATAGATGAAGCCGTGTTGATTAGATTTACGCCATTTTGACGTGAACGATATTTATATCGATTTTATTCAATTTCTAATGAACATCGAAAGTGATTTCAAAATCTGATATTTTGAAATGAATTGAAATTCAAATTAAATTGAAGTGAATTGAAATTCAAATTAAATTGAAAAGAATTGAAATTCGAATTAAATTGAAAAGTGATTTCAAAATCGAATATTTTGAAATGAAATTTGAATTGAAATTAAATAGAATTGAATTTGAATCAAAATTAAATAAAAATGAAATTCGAATTGAAATTGAATAGAAGGGTATTCGAATTGAAATTGAATAGATTTGAAATTCAAATTGAATTGAAAACGAACTGAAATTGAATTAAAAATCGATTTGATTTGAAATCAATTTGAAATTAATTTAAAACGAATTTATAAGGAAAAATTCAATTTTGATTTGAATTCAAAATGGAAGCTGAAATTGTTTTTGAAACGAATTTAAAACGATTTATAAAATACATTTCAAAAGAAAATCGATGAAATATATATTATATATATAATATAATGGCCTGAATAGAACGCGCCGTGCCGCGGTAGTTCACGAATTTCGACCGTTGACTTCGAACGGATATTACGGGAGATCCGACCGTCGGATTCTACTAAAACCGGAACCGATGGGTTTGTATCAAAAAGAGCTTTCTAACGAATATTAGAAATTAGAAATCTAATGGTTGGATTTGGAATTATTTCCAAATCAAATTTGGAAAAGGTCTCTTTAAGTGCAGTTCGATGGCCATTGATGGAAATCGACTGCACGGGCCTTGCTAAAATTATTAAAAATAGTAATAATTTGGGTAAAATCATAAGAAATGATTTGGAAAGAATTGGGATGAAAAAATCAATATTTGAGAAGATAAAAATAGATTTTTATCGAAATGAACAAGTTTTGAAACTAGAATTATAATTCAATGATTTAGAAATAAACAAATTGGATTTGAAAGGGGTTTTAAAAATAACCAGGATTTCCAATATATAGATTGGAAATGGATTTGAATCGAAATTGTGTTCGGAACATTTCGACGTGGGATTTTGTGATTATATAGATATTGTTATGGAAGTTTGAAAGATATATTTATATCGTTATTTCCAATACGATATTTGTTGGTCGTAGAATTTGATATTGAATATAAGCCGATATATTTTCTATTCAGAGCCTTGTATTTAATATCAAATGGGATTTGGGTTTATCGTGGATGGTGTCTTCATTAACGCTGTTCTTAAACCCAATTGAGAAAAAGATTAAATCTTTTTATTTATATTTAATGAAGTTTACCAATTAAATAATATTTAATTGGAATTGAATTGGAATTGATTTTTGGGTTTATTGTGAACAATGTTTTAAATAACATTTGTTCTTTAACCCGACAATTAATGGAATGTGATTTTGGGTTGTCGTGAACGGTATCTTTAATAATATAGTTCTTAGACCCAATGGAGTCAAGAAAATCAGAAATTAACTAAAGATTAGTTAAGTTGAATGGTTTCTTGGGTATTAATCTGTTGTTGGTTTCGGCCTTCGGGGTCATTACTTAGGGAAAGGTTCACTTGCTAATTTACGGTTAAGGGCTGATGGAATAGAATGTGATTATGAGTTTATCGTGAATCGTGTTTTAAATGACTTTGGTTCTTTAACCCAGTTAAAGATTAAAACTAAGCGGAGTTTTAATGAATCTTTAAATAGATGGAAAAGTGAATATGATAATTAAAATTATCAAATTCAAGAGATGATCGAGAATGGAGTACCACCAGTTTTACTCCAAGCGATAGTTAAATCTTTAATTAGATTTAAACATGAAATGGTAATTGAATTTACCGATAAGACGGTGGTGTTAGATATGGAGTATTACTAGTTTTACTTCATGGGATAAATAGGTCGGGTTGGGAAATTTAACAATTGATTACTTCGGTAAGGTTCGTTAATCCCGACTAGTTTGGATAAACCATAATTTGGTTTGAATTGATATTCAAAAGAAGATTAAAGAATAAATTTAAATAATTTATCTTTGATAAAATTAATGGGAACCTTTCCCTAAGAAGGTGAAATTTAGCAACTTACTAATTTACGGTTAGTGGCATATGAATTGGAATGACGCATATGTTGTGGTTGTGTAACACTTATTTATTATATACGCGAGTTATTCAGAAAGACCGGGTTTATCCCATTCTGAATAACTGAATCGACGATAAGTCGAAGATGAAGACGGTGTTCGAAGACAGGAGGTCTTCAAATCGTTTGGGTGATTACTGATGATCTTGATTGGGCTGTACACCCAAGAGGAGGGAATCAGTTGGTGATCGTCCAGACGTATTTGGAGATCGATGGATAGGCGAGGTACGTGGTGCCTCCGATTTCGTTCAGACCCAGAACGAACTTGTAAATGGACTGTGTGTCTGACATTGGATATCATTCTGTGTGATTGATGGATATCAGTTGCATGGAGTGGTTTTCCTGTGTGGCATGCTGAGATGCAAATGATTAAGGCTTCTGTTGAAAAGCAGAGTCTTGTGGTAGATGATCAAAGCACGGCCTTTATGGCATCGCTTTGTGTAACGTTAATTCGTGAGCCTCACACCCCGGTATGAACCAAAAACGGGAGAGGACCTCAGGGGGGACGTGCGTTTCTTTCTAGCTAGAGGTGGTGTCAGTGCTTAAACTGGCTGACATTTATATTATTTTCACCTGTGTGGTTGTTGCTGTTGCGAGGCGCCTCGGTTATATCGATCGATCCGGGACCGATGGAGTCAGTGGGCTCATTTACGCCCCATAGGGCGGGGAAACGCATTGTTCAGGCATTATAATCCAATCCGTGTGGACCGGTCCTCACGATCCAAGGGGCTGTTGCGGCAGTTCCTGAGACTCGGGCTAGACAGTCTCGAATCGGTTGAGGGCTATCTTTTGCCTCGGTTCATAGATGGAAATCCAATTTCCAATACGTGATTAGCGGTTTTAATTGTAGAACCTAGTATGTAGACATGATATATGGTACCCATGCCGTCTATGATTGATATTTATGATTGTATATAAAATTAGAAACTAACCGGAAATGAGCTAAGATGGGTGGTTTCCTGGGTATTGGTCTGATGTTGGTTTCGGCCTTCGGGGTTAATACTTATGGAATCGTTCTCTTACTAATTTACGGTTGGAGTCTGATTTAGAATTTACATTTATAGTAATAATGAAAGATGAAATTTAGCGTATCAAGCATTCTTTGGCTGTTATAAGGTAAAAACCTATCCTCTTGCTTGCGTTGCATTGTGTGATGTGACCTGGGTCTTATAACAGCTTCATTATTCTTTATTTAGCATTGCGCTGTTGTTTTATGCACTGGTGTTCTTGGGAGGAAACCTGTTCCGTGTTATACGGCGTGGTCCCTTGATTTACCTAACTTTAAAAATTGAATTAATAACTGTTTTAGATCTCACACCAGTCACATGACTGACCTGGAGTTTA
Source organism: Allium sativum (assembly GCA_030737875.1). Classification (NCBI taxonomy): domain Eukaryota; kingdom Viridiplantae; phylum Streptophyta; class Magnoliopsida; order Asparagales; family Amaryllidaceae; genus Allium; species Allium sativum. The sequence goes on along the minus strand of CM060918.1, from coordinate 433,814,761 downwards.
TTGTTTTAACCTAAACTCTGGGTGCCCTTATTTTGACACGGGCAGCTAGTAGTTGGGTTTTGCAGATTTATATTCATAGCATCCTTGTATACAGCTGGAACGATACTCGGAAAGCTCTGTATCCATGTATTTATTTCAATTGTGTTTTGTATTATTTTTCCGCTGCAGTACTGTATTTAAATCTCTGATGTTTTATAATGTGTAATATTTGTTCGTACTCTGTATATTCTTGTATCCTGATAGAATTGTTGGAATATACAATGAAATGTTCTTCTGTTTGTGTTCCAATGTGGCTTGTTCTCAAAGTATCCGCTCTTTCCTTACCGGGGAAGTTACGGGTCTTCACATATAATCTAATATATTAATCCTAAAATGTAAGTAAGAAAATTATAATAGTATTAAATCGTAATTATTATGTTTAAAATCAAAATCTAAGGCAAGTCTAAAATCAAAACCTTAATTAAAATCAAAATCTAAAGTTTATTATCAAAATATAAATGCAAGTATAAAAATCAAAGTATATATGAATTTTTTCAAAGCCAAAGTATAATCAAAATATAAAACCAAAATATTTTGAAAATATAACATCATAGTATTTGGAATCAAACTATAAGTACAAGTATAAATATTAAATTAGTATATAAGAATACTTCAAAGTAATTTATTTAAAAACTTAAAATTTCTTTTTGAAAATTCTTGGTATCTTCATTCTTCGATTTCAGGTAAAATTCTGATTAGTTGTTGTCTCTCTAAATCTGTTCTTCCTATCGTTGATCACTCGTGCCTTACTGTGCCCTCTCTGGATTCACTTTTATGCTTAAATCACGTTCCTATGAATTTTTTCCTTCTTGGAGTACTAATAAAATTTGTATGTGTTGCCTGGGCAAATTGTTGCTTCATCTATTTGTAATGGTAGTTGCGGAGAATAAGTAATTCTTCATAACAGAAGCAAACTTAGAGTACTTTGTATACATATTTTTTTGCCATAAATGAGCGTGTTACTAGCGACACCTTAGTATGAACACCACCATTGTTTTTTTTAAACTTCCGTTTCATTATCCTTTTACTGCGCAACACAATTTACCAATGTTAGTGTTTATACCATATTTTATATGGACATTGGGTTGATAGATTAACTAATTTTCTACTTAAGACTAACAACAATATTTTTACCCTTGAATTTTTGTCAGACAAAATAAACTTTATTGGTATGTTTGCATTGCATAGTTTTGTATTAGTAGTTGATTAAGATTTTTTGTTCAAAAATCATTTTCTTTTGTTTTCTACTTTATCTTGTAAAGTGCAATTCCTAATTTTTGTCTTAGACATTATTCTGTTTGAGTTGTTTAAGGTCTACTATGCTATGAACATAGCCACTAATGTAAGCTATCAGCCTCTGCGTACGACCAGAAATTAAAAAATGATTTGAATTTTGAATACAAGATGATATAAATGTATTATACATGTTAGTTTGAAAAATAAAATAGAAATATCTTATTGTAGTATCCAATTTGGAAGAATATGAGTCTATGTGTTGGAGAATGGAGTTTTGATGGCAACAACCTTATTTCAATTATCATTGATTATAAAATATATGCTAACACTTTTTGTATAGAATATATATATATATATATATATATATATAAATATATATGTGCAGGGATTATATACAGGAAATATTACAAAAGATTGTATAGTTATAAAGATGATAGAGATTCAAAGATCAAAGAAACTTCAAGACTCATGAGTAATCAAGATTTCAAGAGTTCACGATTAATATAATTATAGAGTCTAGATTTTGTAAGACTCTAAATAGCACTCCAGGTTCAAATTCAAATTGAAAATCTGATTTTCAATTTTATCGTCAACCCTCTCTATTTTGTTTTTCTATGTGTTTCTATTTTTATTCTTCTTTGTTTTTCAAACTTAATTTTTAATACTTCATATTTATACTTTATATAGTTTAAAACCATATAATTTTATAAATATATTTATATTGTTTAAAAGTACATTTTCACATGATTTTCTATCATAGGATATTGATTTATAACATTAGAATTTTATTCAAGAATTTTCAGAATTAGTTTTATATCAAAACACGTGAAAATGCTTTGAAAATCAAAATTTTGCATAGGTATGTCAACATAGCAAAAGGATCATGTCGACATATAATAGCTATTTTTCTAATTTTGAAGGGAAGTGTCTTTTCACTATTTGAAACGCTTCAGAACCATTGCAACCCTTCATACTCTATAAAAAGGGGTTAAAACAGAATTTTTTAATATTTCTTCTTCTCCAACTTCATCCTCTTTCATCCCTCCATTATTCTTAATCATTTTTATGGTTTTCATACATATACTCTGCTGAATTCACTTCTATTTTGATCAAACTTCTTCTATCTACACTCTCTACTCTTTACTCTCTGCATCAAGTGCTATTGAAGAGTTATAGGGGTGTTTTGTAATTGATTGGTTGAATAAATCCTGTTTGTAAGTCAAAGAGTAATCGTTGTATCCTTGTAGCCGTGAAATCAAGGAATAAGAGTCGGTGTGCCCTTGTTGAGCCGTGAAATCAAGGGATAGTATTCAGTGTCTCCTTATTGAGCCGTAAAATCAAGGAGGTTGTATTTGACTATTAGAAATAGTAATAAAACTCTGCACAATCCAGCGTTGTGCGGGACCGGACGTAGGAGTGATCCAAACCAGTATAAAATCCAGTGTGTTCTTTCCTTTTCTACACTTTTATTTTCTGTTTATTTTGCTTCTATGTTTGAATTTGTGTCTGTGATTGTGTTTGTGTTGTTTGGTTCATCCCGTAGTTCACCTTAGATTTTTGTTTTGTTTAAATTCTTACAAACACTATTCAACCCCCTTTAGTGTTTACTTTGCCTGAACGATCTATTCCGCAGTCCCTAACAATTGGTATTAGAGTAAGGTCTTTCAAAAAGTTCATAATCTGATTTTTGAAAATTTGGTAAAGTGGCAAATTTTGAAATCTTTGATAATACTAGTATCAATTCATGCATTTCATCAATGTTATAAAAGAGTTTGCATATGTTAATATTAAAGAAGCATACGATCGACTGAAATATTGTTCAACACAGAAAAGGAAGAGTCCTATGACTTTTGAAAACTCAAAATTTTAAATGATGGGAGAAGTGTGTGATGACTCCAAACTTCCATAGTACGAAAGCAAGGATAATCCTTGGAATATAAAACATAATCAATAACAGGAGAACAAAAATATAGAGTTTCAGCAGATAATGCACATCAGAGTTACACGAGAAATAATATATCATCATAGTTACGCAACATAACAGGATCATACTTAGTACAAAATACAGTTTCAGCTTTAATATTAAATGTCTGCAGTGAAAACAACATAATATTCTAAATAATGTATGAACTGCAAAATAGAAATGATAGGATCCTTCTTCAGCTCCATAGCTATCCAGAATGTGTCTGCTAAAACCTGAATACAAGGCTGCCCGTGTGGAAAAGAGGGCACCCGAGTTTACAAAGTGAAATAAACTACGAGTCAGTTATGGGACTGGTATGAGAACTCTTACTTAACCTATTTAATAATAAGGCTACTTAACCTATTTAATAATAAGGCTAATCACAGGACGACGCTGCTAACGCGGAACGGGTTTACTCCATTGGATTGCCAGTGCATAAATAAAGTAAATCGTTAAATAACACAAAGCTTTTTGGAAAAATGAAACCATTATAAGACTCAAGTCCCATCACACAATGCAACGCAAATCGGAGGATAGAGTTTTACCTTATAATGGTCAAAAATGCTTGATACGATAAAACAGATTTGATCTTATTATTAGTGTCTATATGTTTCAAAAACATTTCAATCATAATGTATCAATCATAGACGACATAGTACCCCATCCTACTATGTCGCCATATATAGGTTTACAATCAAAACCGCATGGTGTCATATTGGAAGTTGGATTTCCATCATGAACCAAGGCAAGATATAGTCCTTACCGAATTCGAGACAGTCTAGCCTACCATGTCTCAAGATTCAGACTCAGGTAAGCCCTTTGGAGCCACAGGGCCGGTCCAAAACTAATGTTAGTGGAATATATATAGTTCCTGAACAATACGTCTCCCCGCTCTATGGGGCGTAAAATAGAGCCACTAGGGACTCAAATCCGAGGTACCTCGCTATCCATCATCCACATAATTAAAAATTCCAGGGTGTGCAAACGCTGACACCACTCCTAGCTAGAAAGAAACACATGTTCTCCCTGAATCGTTTCCCGTTTCTGGTTCATACCGGGGTGTGAGGCTCGCAATGTAACGCTATACACAAAGCTATTCCAAAATATGCTATGCTTTGATCATCAACCACAAGGCTCTGCTTTTCAACAAAAGCCTTGATCATTTGCATCATGGCATGCCACATTGACAGTCCACGCCATGCGATCGATAACTACCAATATATAACCTCTGAGCTGGTACGTCTCAAAGATGGGTGTTAAACAAGAGAATAAATTCTCCGCCACCATATAGATATATATTAAATAGAAACCAATTCACATAGAATGAAGTTCAATGTCAGACACACATCAAATTACAAGTCCGTTCTGGGTTTGAACGAAACCGGAGACAACTTATTCCTCGTCCTGTATGTTCAATACGGAAGAGAGGTGCTCGCTTATCTGGATGATCAACAAGTACGTCCGAACAACTACCACTTTAACCCTTTCCTAGGAGCGACCCAGTGTCAGGCATCAGTAGCCGTCCATTCAATGTGACGATCACCAGTCTTCAATCACCACCTTCAATATCTTTGATTTAAATCATCGTATAATTATTTGAAATGAGATTGAACTTGGTCTTTTGAAATAATTCTCGCATGTATATATAATTTTGAACCATTTCATATCGTTAATATTATTTTATAACGATTTATCACTATTTTATTTATATAAAAATAGCTCAATTTAATTTAATGACGCTTCGAGTCAATAGGCATCCCTGGCGCTGTTTTTATCAAAATTTGATTTGCACATATCTCGAAATATAACCGTTGGATTTTAACAAAATTTATGTCTTTTGAAAGATCTTCCCAAAGCGGTCCTAACAATTCCATTTTTGGGAAAATCCGACGGTCGGATCTTTCGGTATAATCGTTTAAAATTACGATTCTGAAATGCAAACTACCGCGCGTGATTCGTTTAATTTTAATTTATATTTATATATACAAAACTATATATAAATATAAACCATTTGACGATTCCATTAATGTATTTAACACGCTAAATAGAAGAATAATTTATTGGCATATCATATTTACATGTTCATAATGTCAAATAGAATGTATTTATTTACATGATATTTGCTAATGAAAAATTAAAAGATAATTTTTATTTGTAGTTCTATTTTCAACTTTAAAAACTAAAAGGAATATTTTATTTGTATATAGTTTCAATGCATGTTTTGGCAATAAAAATGATTTTTTGACTTTGCATACAAATTCTAATATATGCATTGTCAATAAAAATGATTCATACAAATTCTAATATATGCATTGTCAATAAAATGATATTTTAACTTTGCATATAAATTCTAATATATGCATTGAACAATAAAATTATATTTTAACTTTGCATATAAATTCTAATATATGCATTGTCAATAAGATAAAATTTTAACTTTGCATATAAATTTTAATATATGCATTGCCAATAAAATTATATTTTAACTTTGCATATAAATTCTAATATATGCATTGTCAATAAGATTATATTTTAACTACGCATATAAATTCTAATATAAGCACTGTCAATATAATTATATTTTAACTTTGCATATAAATTCTAATATATGCATTGCCAATAAGATGATTCTTTCAATTGCATACAAATTCTAATGTATGTATTTTAAATAAAAATGATTCTTTCTCTTTTGTTGACAATCCTATTTTGACAAAAATGTATATTTTTGTTTCAACTTTTTTTTTATTGACAAAAATGTATCCTTTTTAATTGACAAAAATGTTTATTCTTGTTTCATCCTTTTTAATGAACAAAAATGTTTCATCCTTTTTAATGAACAAAAATGTTTTTTCTTTTTACATCCTTTTAATGAACAAAAATGTATTTTTTTGTTTAATCCTTTTTAATGAACAAAATGTATATTTTTGTTTCATCCTTTTAATGAACAAAAATGTATATTCTTGTTTAATCCTTCTTTAATGAATAAAAATGTATATTTTTTTTCAATCCTTTTTTAATGAACAAAAATGTATATTTTCTTTTAAATGGACTAGAATGTTCCATCCTTTTTAATGAACTAAATTGTTTCATTCTTTTTAATGAACTAAAATGTTGAATTCTTTTTAATGAACTAAAATGTTTCATTCTTTTTAATGAACTAAAATGTTTCATTCTTTCTAATGAACTAAAATGTATACTCTTGTTTAATTCTTTTTAATGATCATAAATGTTTCGTTCTTGTTTAATCTTTTTTAATTAACTATAATGTTTCATTCTTCTTAATGAACAAAAAATGTATATTTTTACAAAAATGTATATTTTTACAAAAATGTATATTTTGTTCAACAATTCTAGTTTGACAAAATATTCATTTTTTTTAGTTCAACTAAACTATTTTGACAAAAAGGAATATTTTTGTTCCAACTAAACTATTCTACAAAAACGAATATTTTTGTTGTCAACTAAACTATTAAACAAAAGTGATAATTTTTGTTTAACTCAATTATAATTAACAAAGATGTTAATTATTTCAGTTCAACAAATCTAGTAAACAAAATGATAAATTTTTCCTAACTATTTTCTAATTAACTCAAATGTTAATTTTGAATCAACACATCTAATAAACACAACATGATAATTTTGTTTAATGTTTTCTAATTAACACAATTGTTAATTTTGAATCAACAAATCTAATAAACACCACATGTTGATTTTGTTTAACTTTTTCTTTTGAACACAATTGTAAATTTTGAATTCAACTAATCTAATGAACAAAATGATAATTTTATTTAATCCAATTCTCTAATTGACACAAATGTTAATCTTTTACAGATCTACAGAACACACCGAACACAGATCAAATCATGTACGACAATCATTAGGATATTACAGCGTATGAATAATACTTTAATTATGATTAACAAATTTTAATTATATAATAAAAAGAATAAAATTTCTCATAGTGATTTTAAATAGGAATAATTCAAAATTGATTTTTTTTGTCCAAAATCTGATCTGCGCAGAATAAGTTTTAATCAGTCAAGAAGTGTAGATTTCGGACTCACGATCGTAACGGATCTAAAATTATTCAATTCCGAGTTCGTATGCATTAGATATGAATTATTTTACGTTGAAAATAGTTTTAAATTAAATTAATCAAATAATAAAATAGGATTTCACCTTCTTCCTAAATCAGAAATAGGCCATGACCTTCAAACTTAGGTTCAATTCTAGGGTTGAAATTATTAACCAATACAACTAGCTTCGCGACAATCGGAGACTACCACGCCAGAGAGGGAAGCGGCGTGCACTATGGGGGACCCACGCCGTCAGGCATGATCAGACCTAGGCGGAGTGGTGGCGTGTGAAACGATGGGACTTCAGGGGCTCGGTTCGATCACAATATGCAGTTTCAGGTAGGGAAAACCGTACAGATGTGGAGATGGGAGGAACCTCTACAATATTATCTGAAGAATAGAGGGATTCTATTGAGATGATTGAGAGATATTGGGAGAGGAAGTTCTGAGCATTTCAAGCCATGGAAATGGGGGCGGCGGCTATATTGTTCACGGATTAGGGTTTCAAAAATCCACTATTTATAATATTATAATATTAATTCCCTTAATTATTGGTTTTAACCCACTAATCCTTAATAGTTCCAATTTCAGCCTGACAAAAGTTGTTCCTACCCAATTGCCCCCGTTTCGGACACAATGAGCTAGGTACCGTCAATGCAATCGATCGATTTTAGTTTGTTTTCCTTAATTTAATATTTAAAATTTAAATTATTTATTTATTTAATTCGATCGTACATTCAAATTCACCGGGGCCACATACGGACTCTAAAAATTCCCGAAAAATATATCTAGCTATGTTTTGATGATACCGCCCTAACAAAATTAATTTCATCGAATTTGGAGACCGTTTGAAAAATTGTCTTTTTAACGGTCGATTAAATTCAACAGAAATTATCAAATGCAGTTTAATTTACCACGCTCGCATGTTAATTCAAAAAATTATGGAAAATTAAACTTAGTAATAATTTGACATTCCGGATCCGACAAAAATGGTTTCTTTGAAAACAGAGCTCATTTATAAAATGACTATTTTTAATAGTTTTAATATTATTTAAAAATGAAAATTTTAAATTCTGGCACAGTTTCTAACCAAGTTCTTTAAAATAAAATAAAATAAATTGGTTCTGATTTTCCGGGTTGTTACAATCTCCCCCACTCAAAAGCTATTCGTCCTCGAAAAGGAAACAATAGTAAAGTAGGAAACAAAACAGAAAATGCAAAATATTGTAAATTTACCTCTACACAAGAGTTACTCAGAGATGTCCACTCTGCACTTTGGATAAGCCTGTTTGATGCTATCCTCAGTCTCCCATGTGCAATCTCCAGGACCCCCGCTCCACGGCACTTTGACTTAATGGATCCTCTTGTTCCTCAGAATTCTGGTTTCTTTGCCAATAATTTTCACTGGCTCCCTACTCACTGCTAAGCTCGAGGTAGTCTCCAAATCTTGTTGTGCAGCTTCCTCCACAACCAAGTCTGGATCATGTACATGCTTCCGGAGTTGAGACATATGGAATACATCATGCACCCCTGGCAACTAGCCAGGTAACTGCACCCTATAAAAGAGAGTTCCAATCCTTTCAAGAATAGGGAATGGACCAATGAATCTCGGTGCCAACTTCCCAGTCTTTCAGAAACGAATTACACCTCTCAATAGGGAAACCCTCAAATACACATAATCACCAACAACGAACTCTAAATCTGTAACACCCCGTAATTTTATAACAATAAAATTCACAAATTAAAGTATACTTAATTTTTAGAAAAGAATTAAGTGAAATGGGTTGCGCAGAGAAATTTATATATATATATATATACACAAATAAAAAATTAAATAAATAAATATGCGGAAAAGTTCAAAACAGCGAATTGGGGGGGGGGGGGGGGGGGAATGACCGAACTGTCCCATTTTTGAGGTCGACCCAAGCCCCGCTGGGTCGACTAGGGATTAATCCAGGGTGTTTGGCTGTCAACCCGTGGGTCGATTCGCTCAAATGCAGATTTTGCATTTGGTTGGTTCTCATGGTTCAGAGTTAATCTAATGGTCCTAAATAACTTCCTACACCTATAAATACATCCTAATGCTAACCCTAAACCTAATTAAAATTGAAACTAAAGTCGTTATGCCATCGCCATGGAACTCAGTGTAGCCGCCGCCAACTAAAGAGGAAGATAGCTAATCAATTCAACCTAATTCAAGATTAGAGCTTCAACAACGAAACTAACGTCGCTGCAACAATTCCACATCAAGTTTGATCAATTGTTCATAATCTTTAACCACGAAAGGCATGTTCGATTTCTCTAATCAAGATAATTATTAAATTAAGTAAGATTAGATATAATTGTGGATTATATGGATATGATGTGAATTATTGACCGTATGATATGATTATGTTGTTAAATTGTGATGTTATCATACATGTTGTAAAGTTATGATCTATGTTGTAATTCTATGATTGGCTTATGTATAATCAAATCATCATGTTGTTTAAATGCTAGTTTGGTTATGTTGATTCATATGATAGATCATATGTATGTATGCAAGTTTTGATGTTGATTTAGACATAAATCACATGCAAGTTAGTAAAGATTATGACATCTATTTTAGATCAAAAGTTAGGCTATGACATGTATGAGTTATATGCTAAATCTTTACATGCTAGTCTATATGTTTAGAGGTAAATTTACACCATTGTTATGTTGCATAAATCACATATGCAAGTTTATATAAAAATATGAGTTTGGAATATGAATCATGTTATGCAAGTTTGTGGTTATTGCCTATGTAAATTTTGTGATGAAAATCTTATTCATAACATGCAGGTTCATACCTTTTAGGGGAGTGATACACCCCACTGTGGGACCAGCACGGGTATCTACGAGTTAGGGAGCCGATCGAATGGGGCAGGGTAGTGGGTACATCTTGTGGAGATAGGAGCAGACAACACCTATGTAGTCAGCTAGGGGTACACGAAGCTACTATTATTAATTAATCATTAAAGGGGTACACCTAGTGGAGATAGGAGCAGGCGGCACCGATGACGTCAGCTAGGAGTACATGGAATTACCATTGAAGGGGTACATCTAGTGGGGATAGTGGGTACATCTAGTAGTACACGAAGCTATCATCATTCTATTTAGTCAAGAGGGATCATGTTTCTAGAGTGACTAGTATAGGTGCAGTTAGTGTTAGTACAGTACAGTATGGTAGAGTATAGTAATTAGCCTATATTGATTAGGAAGCGCCTTTAACGTTATCTCTTCTCATCCTATTATTTTTGGTTGCTTGGTCTTGCCATTAATTCACAGTCATTTCCTTATTTACCAAGCTTATGTCTTATCCTAGTTACTTTGATAATTATATTGTTGGAGTTATCGGACTTTCCAGACTTTATGTCGGACCCACTTTGTTTCCACCTCTTTTCTTCCTTCCCCTCCCCCCCCCCCCCCCCCAGGTTCTTAGGTTGGGAAGCTTGATTTGGATCTCTTTGGGAGCACTTGGATTTGGATTTCTGAAGTAAAGCTCAACCTATCTCTGTTATGGCTATTTATGGGATTATGCTTTTTATATTATGTACTCTGATTATGTCAAGATGGATATTAAGTACTTGACTTTAGTCTTTGGGTTTTGGTGATGTAACCAAACATATTTACCTTCCATTGCAATAAATAAAGTTTTAAATTTTCAAGTACTATTTCATACCTGTCTTGTGATTTTCTGTTCTATAGTCACTTAAAATGCTCCATAGAAGTTAATGCATTCCCTTTTGTGAGTGGCATTAATGGACATGGGGTATTACACGTGGTATCAGAGTTGAAGGTTACCAGAACAGATAAGATATTTTGAGAAACTATTTTTCAAAAGCACTTTTATAAAGAATACATTCAAAAATATGTTTGTAGGAGAGTATTTTGAAAGAAAGGTTTGTTTTAAAAAAACATAATCCCCAAGAGCCATATATCCTTCCTTCGACTCTCCCTTTTGAATCTCTTCCTCTTTCTCTTTTTTGGATTTCCCCTCCGCGTATAGAAGCTTTTTCTAAGATAAATAGGGACTTCCAGACGAAGGACGAAAAACCACTTCAAGGGACTTAGACGTTTGACGGGCTAGAAGTTAGTTCAAGGAAGTGGAGGGCTTGTTGATACCTTTAAGGTAGACGATGGGAGGAAGGTTCAAATAGCTGTTGGTCAATGAAGGACGAAACCTCATCTTGGTGGAAGGTCACGAATGGGGAATGTGAACAAGAAGGCTAGTAGTTATCCTTTTGGAGAAATAGGACAACTTATTAGGATTGTCCAAAGATGCAAGGGCAAAGTACAGGATCTTCTGGAGGGTAGTTATATTCCCACACGGCTGGTATACCTGATAGGTGTAGGACCGTCCAGGTAGAAATTTGGTTTCCTTTATCATCCTGTTCGAATTTTGATTGATTTTGGCGCTTCATACTCGTTAGTATCTGCTTCGTTAGTTGAAAACACTGCACCTAAATACTAGTCTAGTTAAGGATCCCATCCTAGTCTCAAATCTTTTTGATGGTTCGGCTCATCCTTCAATGGTTTGTCGGGATTTGAGAGTGTCTATCTTGGACGTTGGATTTGAATGCAACGCCTTCGTCCTTGGTTTCACGGGCTATAGTTTGATTCTAGGGGTGGATTGGCTACCCAGGCGGGGTGCCATCCTAGATAGTGAAAGGAGGGTAGTTAGACTATTGATTCTTTATGGAAAGACCCTCATATTTTTTGTGACCCTAGGGGTTTAGTACCGTTTAGCTGTCTCGAATCACTTGACGTATCCAACGGTGATTTGGAATCTTTTCGTGTGGTCCGTGAGTATAGTGACGTCTTCGATGAAGTGCGGGGTTTACCTAGAGGCACGAGGTATTCGTGTGTGCCTAGGGGATAATGGAAAGTCAGTTAGGTGATTAGTGATGGTTTTGAAGCAAGACTGGCGAGGACAGCCAGAGTCGGTTAAGTGCCCAATTATTTGTTTTGCTAGTATCATCTCACGTAGACTGTTTGAAATCGGAGGAGGTATTCCTTGGGTGCTTGCCTGATATTGGTTTAGGCCTTTGGGGCTTGTGTTTGGGGGATATCGAGTTCAAATAGGACGGCTTGAGTGGGAGATGGATAGTTGCGATGAGTTCACATGGATAGTATCTCGATAGATTTTGTTGATGGATTACCAAGATCGAGGAAGGGTAATACGGGGATTTGGGTTATAGTGGATAGACTTACTAAGAGCGCCCATTTTATTCCTATGAAGAGTAAGAGGACTGCTCCATGATTAGCTTCTGTATACGTCCGAGAGATAGTTCGTTTGCATGGTGTTCCTTTTAGCATAGTAAGCGACCGCGATCCTATCTTCACTAGCGAATTTTGGAGGAGCTTACAAGAAGTGTTAGGGACTCAATTATGTTTGAGCACCGCATATCATCCTAAGACGGACGACCAAACCGAGAGGGTGAATCGCATTCTAGAGGACCTTTTGAGGCTTTGTATCCTAGACTTTGGGGGTACATGGGAAGAGCATCTTCCATTGGTGGAGTTCGCATATAATAATAGCTTTCAGTCTAGCATTGGCATAGCACCTTTCGAAGTTCTTTATGGATGACCTTGTCGTTCACCTACACATTGGTGGGAATCTACGGATAAGATCTTACTTGGGCCCGATATGATTAGAGAGATTTCGGAGAAGATTGATTTGATTCGAAGAAGGATGAAGGCAGCGCAAGTTAGGCAGAAATCTTATGCGGATAAGAGGAGTTGCCTGAGAGACTTAGTGGTGTACACGACATATTCCATGTATCACATTTGAGGAAGTGCTTACACGAGACCATGGAGGTAGTGGAGCCGAGCTTGCTTAGAGAGGTGGAAATAGAGCGTGATACGACGATTCGACGAGCTCCTACATGCATTCTTGGGTCGAAGATCAAGAAGTTGAGAAATCGAGAGGTCAGACTAGTCAAAGTACAACGGGGAGACGATGAGAGTAATGCTACTTGGGAGACGGAAGAGAAGATGCGTTCATTGTACCCTTTTCTTTTCGAGGGTATGTCTTTTAATTTCTCCTTTATCGCTTAGCTTGTGCTTATCTTATCTTTAGTATGTCCTCTCGCTAGTATCTTTGATCTTCAGCAAGGGAAATCCTATGGTTGAAACATGTGTTTGAGACATGTTATGTATGATGGATGCAAAGTGGATGCAAGTGTTTGCTAGCGGTTGCTCGTGGATGCATATACACACACTATTAGGCACCAGATTGGCTCAGTCACTTCATATTACATATTGCATATATATGGATGTATTTAGTAAAATGGATGTATAATGGTTGTATTATCATTTGGTTGCTGCATTCAGGTGGATGGTTGTGCACGCATATAGAATTAATATGTACCATTAGGAATCTTTTGCATACATATTGGACGCATGGCACTATCATGAATTGCACTAAGGAGGTCGACTGAATCAGTAGACCGCCTAATTTTTCATTAGATCGCCTAATTTTGCATTAGATATGGACATATACACACACTGTGCATATAAACATTAAAGCATTAGAAGTCTTTTAAGGATAATGGATGCTGGTGTTTGATGGTTGAGTAGATGGACGATTAGATGGTAGGATATACATTCTTCTTGACTTGGAGATTTTGGGGACGAAATCCTTTAAGGAGGGGAGAATGTAACACCCCGTAATTTTATAACATTAAAATTCACAAATTAAAGTATACTTAATTTTTAGAGAAGAATTAAGTGAAATGGGTTGCGCAGAGAAATTTATATATATTGATATATATATAAAAATTAAAAATTAAATAAATAAATATGCGAAAAAGTTCAAAGCAGCGAATTAGGAGGGGGGAATGACCGAACCGACCCATTTTTGAGGTCAACCCAAGCCCCGCTGGGTCGACTAGGGGTTAATCCAGGATGTTTGGCTGTCAACCCGTGGGCCGATTCGCTCAAATACAGATTTTTCATTTGGTTGGTTCTCATGGTTCAGGGTTAATCTAATGGTCCTAAATAACTTCCTACACCTATAAATACATCCTAATGCTAACCCTAAACCTAATTTAAATTGAAACTAAAGCCGTTTTGCCATCGCCATGGAACTCAGTGTAGCCGCCGCCAACTAAAGAGGAAGATAGCTAATCAATTCAATCTAATTCAAGCTTAGAGCTTCAACAACGAAACTAACGTCGCTGCAACAATTTTGCATCAAGTTTGATCAATTGTTCATAATTCGTTAACCGCGAAAGGCATGTTCGATTTCTCTAATCAAGATAATTATTAAATTAAGTAAGATTAGATATAATTGTGGATTATATGGATATGATGTGAATTATTGACCGTATGATATGATTATGTTGTTAAATTGTGATTTTATCATACATGTTGTAAAGTTATGATCTACATTGTAATTCTATGATTGGCTTATGTATAATCAAATCATCATGTTGTTTAAAGGCTAGTTTGGTTATGTTGATTCATATGATAGATCATATGTATGTATGCAAGTTTAGATGTTGATTTAGACATAAATCACATGCAAGTTAGTAAAGATTATGACATCTATTTTAGATCAAAAGTTAGGCTATGACATGTATGAGTTACATGCTAAATCTTTACATGCTAGTCTATATGTTTAGAGGTAAATTTACACCATTGTTATGTTGCATAAATCACATATGCAAGTTTATATAAAAATATGAGTTTGGAATATGAATCACGTTATGCAAGTTTGTGGTTATTGCCTACGTAAATTTTGTGATGAAAATCTTATTCATAACATGCAGGTTCATACCTTTTAGGCCTATGTTTAGATCTATGATTTTATGCAAGTTATGTGGTAAATTCTCATATGCAAGTTAGGCCTATTATGTATGTTATGGGAATATGTGGTGTTTTCCCCTTTTTCATGTGTTAGACTATTTCTTAGTATATCATATATTCTGTGCGAACGGACACCGCAGGGGTTATGGGAAAAATATTGATTATGTTAATAAATGTGAATTGGCATGTAATAGCCTTAAAAGAGGCATATATGTAAATTGAGATATTAATTGGCAAAGTGATATATGGACATAATTAATGTGAATTATGGTCATAAAGATAATTGGAATTTTATTAACATATTTGATTAGGAATAATTAATCCAAATATGGGATGAAAATATTGATTATGTTAATAAATGTGAATTGGCATGTAAATGAGGCATATAACGAATTTGAGATATTAATTAAGGTGAATTGCCTTAAAAGGCGAAAAATATAATGAAGGCATTAATTGGAAAATTAATGTGTAGTAATGGACATAGTTTAATTATGGTCATAGATTAATTCGAATTTGAATAGGCATATTAAATATTGGGAATTGGCGCAAATGCCTAAAATGGCATGAAATTAATTTGAGATGTAAATTGGTACAATTTATGTACCATAAATAGTGGACATAATTAAGGTGACATATTTATACATAAATAAATATGGAAATGATTTGTAGTCTGAATAGGGAAAGTAATTCAAATATTGGGGGAAACTAATTATGTATAATTAATTGCCTAAGACACGAGGTTGGACTCATTTGTGGTGTAAGACTGCCCAGCCTGCCCGGCAAATCCAGCAGCCACAAATGGTAGCTTAATGTGAGAGGTCAAAGGCCCAAACTAAATGCGTAACAATTTTATGGACACGAGGTTAGGCTCGTTTGTGGTGTAAGACTGCCCGGACCCATCTGACAAATCCAGCAGCCACAAATGTCAGTCTAATGTGAGAGGTCCTACAGGGGTTACGATAGTAATAAATTAAGAAACACTTAACCAAAGTAAATATGTAGTGGGACATGAGGGGGTTAAGTGGGTGTCTTTGGTGGCATGAGGAATCTAGTGGGTGACATGTAGGTGACATGAGGATGTCATGAGAAATACGATTAGAAAAATGGAGTAATTTGAATATAAACAATTATGACATGTAATTCAAATTGTTGGATAAAATAGATATTGACACCTATGAAGAGAAAGGTTTTAATTAATTGATTAATTAATTAAAAATGGACATGGTAAATGAAATGGACTACTTAACCAAATCTGATTGCTAGTGATTGTAAGAACTCAAGTTTAAGTTGGGGGTTAAGTAAACTGGGTTATACGGAATGAGTGGGTTAAGTAAATCTTGGGTAGGTGGGTAATATTAGTACATATAGGCCCACGAACTGAACCGTAAATTAATATGTCTGAGCCAGTGAGAGGGTTAAGTAAATCTTGGGTAGGTGGGTAATATTTGTGTATATAGGCCCACAGACTTAACCAATACAACCTGTTAATTAAACAAAAGGGTGAGACTAGGTTAAATTAGAAAACACTTAACCAAATTTATACATATAAGTGGACATGGGGTTAAGTGGGATGTATTAGAGGGGACCAAGCCTAGGTGGGAAGCTTGGTGGGGGCCCTTTTCAGTCCAGTATCCCATTAAGTATCTTTGTGAGCTCGACCCAAGTCGGGGACGGGACAAGCCTACTGGGCCTGATTGTTAGAGGCCAAAATGGGTTAGCGGTGGCAACCCAAGTCCAACATGGTCATGTGCGTGCGTGGGCCCGGGCTGGTAGATAAGACGTTGTTGCATCATGTAGGTATAAGCCGTGCATCCTTAAGTTGTATTGGGTTGCCACTTTAGGGGAGTGATACATCCCACTGTGGGACCAGCACGGGTATCTACGAGTTAGGGAGCCGATCGAATGGGGCAGGGTAGTGGGTACATCTAGTGGAGATAGGAGCACACGGCACCTATGTAGTCAGCTAGGGGTACATGAAGCTACCATTATTAATTAATCATTAAAGGGTTACACCTAGTGGAGATAGGAGCAGGCGGCACCTATGACGTCGGCTAGGAGTACATGGAATTACCATTGAAGGGGTACATCTAGTGGGGATAGTGTGTACATCTAGTAGTACACGAAGCTATCATCATTCTATTTAGTCAAGAGGGATCAAGTTTCTAGAGTGACTAGTACGGGTGCAGTTAGTGTTAGTACAGTACAGTAGGGTACAGTACGGTAGAGTATAGTAATTACCCTATATTGATTAGGAAGCGCCTTTAACGTTATCTTTGCTCATCCTATTATTTTTGGTTGCTTGGTCTTGCCATTAATTCACAGTCATTTCCTTATTTACCAAGCTTATGTCTTATCCTAGTTACTTTGATAATTATATTGTTGGAGTTATCGGACTTGCCAGACTTTATGTCTGACCCCCTTTGTTTCCACCTCCTTTCTTCCTTCCCCCCCAGGTTCTTAGGGTGGGAAGCTTGATTTGGATCTCTTTGGGAGCACTTGGATTTGGATTGCTGAAGTAAAGCTCAACCTATCTCTTTTATGGCTATTTATGGGATTATGCTTTTTATATTATGTACTCCGATTTTGTCAAGATGGATATTATGTACTTGACTTTAGTCTTTGGGTTTTGGTGATGTAACCAAACATATTTACCTTCCGTTGCAATAAATAAAGTTTTAAATTTTCAAGTACTATTTCATATCTGTCTTGTTGTGATTTTCTGTTCTATATTCACTTAAAACGCTCCATAGAAGTTAATGCATTCCCCTTCGTCAGTGACATTAATGGACATGGGGTGTTACAAAATCTCTTCTTCGTGAGTCTGTATAGCTCTTCTGTCGGCTCTGAGCAGTCAGTAGTCGCTTCTTAGTAAAATCAACTTTATCTGATGCTTCACGAATCATGTCGAGACCCAATACTAACCGATTGCCTGGTTCCACCCAACATGCAGGAAATCTGCATGGCTTGCCTTATAATGCTTCAAATGGAGACATCTGCAAGCTTGCTTGGTAACTTTTATTATAAGAGAACTCAGCAAAGTGGAAGTGATCCTCCCATGACCCACCAAAATCAAGCATGCATGCTCGCAACAAGTCTTCTAATATGTGGTTCACCCTCTCAGTCTGGCCATCTGTCTAAGGATGATAAGCGGTACTTGGATTCAATTTGGTCCAGAGCTCCTCTTGGAATGCTTCCCAGAATTTACTAGCAAATATCGGATCACGATCACTAACAATGCTACTGAGAACTTCATGTAGTCTGACAATCTCTCTAAAATAAAGCTGCGCCAGACTTTGAGTTGTTCTATTAGATATGACAGGGATAAAATGGGCAGTCTTCGTGAAACGATCTACAATCACCCATATGTTGTCATTCCCTTTTCTGGTTCGGGGAAAACCATCAATAAAGTCCATAGAAATTTGGTCCCACTTCCAACTTGGAACCTTTAGCAGTTGCAATAATCCTGCAAGCTTCTATTGATCGCTTTTGACTTGTTGACAGGTGGAACATCTAGCAACATATATAGAAATGTCTCCCTTCATTGCTGAAACACCCCACCTCCGTTAGGGTCACTCTCAAAGGGAATGCCCTAATTTTGGTGGAGGTTTATAAGTATAAGTCACAGATACACATGACAGATATAAGTACAATATTTTTGAATAGTGGAAAACAACAGCAACTTTAATTTCGTCAAAATACGTGTTACACAAACCATGCCATAATTGTCTTAAAATACTTCCAAAAACATTACATTTTCATAACTGTCTTGGTTTCATAACTTAAAGAAGCATAAAAACATAAATAAACAACATAAGCCCCCATAGTTGCTATCCAAAGCCATAGTCCAAAACGAAAGAGATCCAAGCAATACATTCTTTCTCTTCAAGCTGGATGTGAAAACTGGTCAAGCTGCGGTATTCCCCCCTGTGGACCTTGGGGGGGGGGGAACGAAAGAAAAGAAGACGAAAGAAAAGTAGAGTCGGACATAAAGCCTGAGTAAGTCTAGGACTATTCAGTCTATGAATAAAGAAATGAGCATGATAAGTACAAACTGGAAATGGGAAAGCACTATAAGCTAAGTTTAGTTGTCTAGAGTCGAATGAACTATCGTACCCCATATTAATCTCTACACCCCTACAATCTAGTTCCCAACAGGCACCCCATTATCAGGTGAAGTGATCCATTTCAAATGATCGGCTCCTACTCGCATAGTTACTTGTGTCTTCCGGCCCCCGATGTTGTAGCTACCTATGCTGGTCCCACCATGGGGTGTATCAAGTCCCATGGTGGCGGCCTGGCACAATTCTAGAATGCACAGGTATACTACTGGTGCCCAGTGCTTAATTTTTCTACGCCGGAGTGTGTGCACGCCCGCACCCCGTCAGAACCTACACTGCTGCACCACCGCCGTCGATTTGACTTCTTACAGTCAGCCCAGTAATCGTGCCCCACCCTGCTTAGTTCAGGGTATCCTGATACACCTTATAGGGTTACTACTGAAAAGGGTCCCCCGCTACTAGGGTTTCTATTTCTAGCCAACATGCTAAGTTGGTTGAGTGTTCTGTAAACATAACCCCCAATCAGTCTGTATAGTTTAGCATGTTCAGTTTGATTATGTATTAATTCAATTTACTTAATCCTATCAATCCTGACTCAGCCTTTGAAACACCCCACCTCCGTTAGAGTCACTCTCAAAGGGAATGCCCTAATTTTGGTGGAGGTTTATAAGTATAAGTCACAGATATACAAGACAGATATAAGAACACATATTTGTAAACAGCGGAAAAACAACAACTTTTATTTCATAAAAGCAAATACGTGTTACAACAACATCACCATAATTGTCTTACATCTTTTCCACAAACATAACACTTTCATAATCTGTCTTGATTACATTATTTAAAGAAGCATAAAGAAAACATAGATAAAACTGCAAAAGCCCCATAGTGGTTGTCCAAAGCCATAGTTCAAAAAGAAAAGGTCCAAGCAATACATTTCTCCTCTTCAAGCTGGATGTTAAGGCTGGTCAAGCTGCAGTGTTCCCTCCCTGTGGACCTGGGAGGGGGGGGGGAACGGAAGAAAAGAAGACGAAAGAAAAGTAGAGTCAGACATAAAGCCTGAGTAAGTCTAGTACTATTCTGTCTATGAATAAAGAACTGGGTATGATAAGTATAAACAGGAAGTGGGAAAGCACTATAACTTGGTTAAGTTGTCTAGGGTCGAATATACTATCGTACCCCATGTTAATCTCTGAACCCATATAAACTAGTTTCCAACTGGCACCCCATAATCAGGGTGATGTGATCCATTCTATGATGATCGGCTCCTACTCGCATAGTTACATGTGTCTTACGGCCCCCGATGTTGTAGTTACCTATGCTGGTCCCACCATGGGGTGTATCAAGTCCCATGGCGGCGGCCTGACACAACCTTAGAATGCACAGGTATGCTACTGGTGCCCAGTGCTTTATTTTTCTGCGCCGGAGTGTGTGCACGCCCGCACCCCGTTAGAACCTACACTGCTACACCAGCGCCGTCGATTTGACCTCTTACAATCAGCCCAGTAATCGTGCCCCACCCTGCCTAGTTTCAGGTTATCCTGATACACCTTCTAGGGTTACTGCTGAAAAGGGTCCCCCGTTACTAGGTTTTCTATCTCTATCCAACATGCTAAGTTGGTTAAGTGTTTTCTAACCTAACCCCCACCAGTCCGTTTAGTTTAGCATGTTCCATTTTGATTAAGCATTTAGTCCACTTAATCCTAACAATCCTGACTCCGCTTTAATTGTCTTATTAAAGCCTTGACCTCTCACATTAGACAGGTATTGTTGTGGCTGCCTGTTGCCGGTTGGTTCCGGGCAGTCTTACGCCACAACTCAGTCTAACCTCGGGTCCTTATTGGGCTCCATGTTTAACCTCCCACATTGGATAGGTATTGTTGTGACTACTGGACAGTCGGGCGGTTCCGGGCAGGTTTACATCACAACTCAATCCAACCTTGGGTTAAACACATCGTATGTTCTACATTTACATATTTTGTCTTTCTTCTTTATTTTCTTATATGTAAATATTTGCGGCCCATTATTAAGTTAATGGTGTAAAGGTTACACCAATCATGGGCCCAACCCATACTTGAATTTGGGCCCTTCTATTTTATATTTTCATTCATTAGTAATTTTAACCCAACGTTATTTTCCCCCGTTTAACACGTCCGTGTATTATGTATATGTTGGGCTTAGCCTTTTTAAGCCCAACTTAGCCATGCGAAAAGGGGAGGCTTAAAGCGAGATTACATACACAAAAAAAGGGGAATGTGAACGTATGAACTTGCAATATGATGTTGGAAATACAAAATAGAAACTGGTGTGCTTGCATAGTAGTGACATATACTTTGGTCATAAAGCATAAGTGACATGAATCAAACCATGTAAACTTGTAGTTAAGTTAAGAATATCACTATACAACATAAACCTATATTTTTATTCAGGCATAATGTCAAACATAAGCAAATCATGTTCATAAGACTACTACATGTTTACAAAGGTGCCTACTTTTGTGACTAATACAAAAGTATAGTTAAATTTGTTCACATAACCATGGCATAAATGTTTCTAACATGAAATCATGATTTTTACTTTAGTCATGCAAACTTGCAAAAAGGGATTTTGAATCTAACCTAGCTATATACCACATATGTCATCATATAATTCTTGTAAACAATATAGACTTAACATGGATTTCAATTATGCCAAATATCAATCATAGCCTAGTCATATTCATAAGTTTGCAAATAGGTTTTCTAGTACAAAAGCATGTCTTAATACATAAATCATGGTGCCAAATTTTCAACATAATTTCATATGGACTATGATAACCCAAACTTATTCCAATTACTTCACAAAAATGATGTTTGTATAAAAATACATATTATGATGGCATAGTAGCAAAACCCCAAACTTGCATGAATTTCAATTAATCGAATACATACATGTAGCTTCAATATGGATTACATAATTTGCGAATATTCCAAACGTATACTTGCATAAAACTACCGCAAACATGTAGTTTTTCATAATGAATAACATAATTCGAGAATATCCAAACGTATACAATATTCCAAATCGATAAGAATCATAGTAACGCACAAATATGAATTACTTTATCGCCACAAATCAAATATACAAACCAACACAATTATTTGTTCATACCAAAGTAATACTCTACTTACAATGGTGTGGTGAATTCTCAAATTTAGGGATTTGAAGATGCGATTTGATTTGATTGAGTTGCTTTATGCCTTAGAATTTGTCTCCTAATCCCCTCTCCAATTGGTGGCTACTCTTAGTCGTTCCTCAGCAACATGGCGGCTTTGTTCTTATTTCTGAATGAACAGATTAGGGTTGAGTCTAGGGTCATTTTTATAGGGGTAATGAACTGATTAGGACCATTGATGATGCTTGGATTGATCGTAGCCATTCATCCTAAGGAGAGACCAATTAGAGCCTGCCACCTAGCCCTAATGACAAAGCAGACTGCAGAAAATCGACCAACATAGAATAGGCCAGCCAGGGTGGACTGGGTTCGACCTGGGACTGGACTAGGTCGACATGCCTGTCGACAGCCCTGTCGACAGCCCTGTCGACCTGGCTAGACCAGGTCGACAGCCCAGTCGACCTGGGTGCGTTAGGCGGGTGTTTTTCCGCCCTGGCCCATTGGGCCCCATTTTGGAATTTAAACTTGATTTTCTGAGCTATTTTATTCTGTTTGAATTTTAAACTTAATTCAGAAACTTCCGAAGGCCATATCTTCTTCATACGGACTCCGTTTTCCGAAAACTCGGACTCTATTTCGCGTATTTTTCCGAGACGAACGCAATGGCGTATCCCCTTTCCCTTAGTTCTTTGATTTCAAATTAATTATACTTTAATTTGTTAATTTCACAGTTATAGAATTCGCGGGGTGTTACATTCTCCCCCACTTAAAAGGATTTCGTCCCCGAAATCTTCAAGTTAGGAGGAATGTATATCCTAACATCCAATCATCCATGTACTCATCCATCAAACACGAGCATCCATTGTCCTTAAAAGACTTCTAATGCTTCATGATCATATGCGAAGTGTGTGTGTACATGTACTTATCTAATGCCAAATCAGGCGGTCTACTGATTCAGTTGACCTCCTTAATGCGAATTATGTAAGTGCCATGAATCCATTATGTATGCAAATTTTCCTATTCATGATTCTACATGAGTGCACAATCATTCAATACAAATGCAACATCCACATGACAACACATTAGAGTTCAACCATATACGAATGCAAACATATATGCATATGCAATATGAAGTGACTGAGCCGATCTAAAACCTAGATTGTGTGTGTATATGCAACCACGAGCAACCACTAGCAATCACTTGCAACCACTTGCAACCATCATCCATAACATGTTTCAATTTCATGTTTCCATCCAAAGGGTTTCTACCTACAAGATAAGGTCGAGGAAATATACCTAAAAAGATAGATAAAAGCGCAACTTAAGGAAAATGAAAGATCAAGGATGTACCCTCGAACAAAAAAGGGTAGGCAGTGCGTATTCTAGCTTCAGTTTCCCAAGTCGCGTCTCCCTCGGCGTCGCTCCACTGAACTTTGACGAGCTTGACTTCACGGTTGCGTAGCTTCTTCACTTCCGTTCCTAATATGCGGGTTGGAACTTTTCTTATGGTTGCTTCGCGCTCCACTTCGGCTTCTTCGAGGATATTTGGCTCTACCACTTCAGCAGACTCATGTAGACATTTTCGGAGATGTGAAACGTGAAAAACGTTGTGGACTCCAGCCAACTTCTCGGGTAGCTCTAATCTATAGGCCATTTTCCCAATTTTCTCGATGATAGGGAATGGCCCTACGAACCTTGGTGCTAGCTTTCCTGTGGTTCCAAAACGAACAACGTTCCTTAGTGGTGATACCTTGAGAAAAACTCTGTCTCCAACCTCAAATTCAAGGTCGGTCCTTCTCTTGTCGGCATAGGACTTTTGTCTGTCTTGGGCCGTCTTCATCCTTCTTCGTATTAAGTCTACTTTCTCTGAAGTCTCTCGGATCATATCTGGTCCAACTATGAGCTTATCAGTAGACTCCCACCAACAAGTGGGCGATCGGCACGGTCTTCCATATAAAGCTTCGAAGGGCGCCATTCCGATGGTTGCTTGATAGCTGTTGTTGTAGGCAAATTCCACCAAAGGAAGGTGGTCTTCCCATGTCCCTCCGAAGTCAAGGACGCATAGCCTTAAAAGGTCTTCCAAAACTCTGTTCACTCTCTCTGTTTGGCCGTCGGTTTGGGGATGATAGGCCGTGCTCAAGCATAACTGCGTTCCTACTGCTTCTTGCAGACTCCGCCAAAACTCACTGGTGAAGATGGGGTCTCGGTCACTAACAATGCTAGATGGTATTCCATGGAGTCGAACGATTTCCTTGAGGTAAAGTGATGCTAGGGATGAGGCAGTTCTTTTACTTTTGACAGGTAAAAAGTGGGCGCTTTTAGTAAGCCTATCCACTATTACCCAAATGCTAGTGTTGCCTCTCCTAGACCTAGGCAGCCCATCGATGAAGTCCATTGAGATGCTATCCCACTTCCACTGTGGGACCTCCAGAGGATGTAGCAGTCCGCCAGGCTTTTTATGTTCCGCCTTAACCTGTTGGCACACCATGCACTTAGAAACGAATTCTGCCACGTCCTTTTTCATGCCGTTCCAGAAGAAAGTCCTTTTTATATCTTTCTACATTTTATCTCCGCCTAGGTGTATCGCCATCTTGGAGTGATGTGCTTCCTCGAGAACCTTCTTTACTAAATCTTTTGTCTGTGGGACGCATAGTCTTCCGTCTCGCCTTAACAAACCCTTATCGTCGATGGAGTATCTGTTGAGGTGACTTGAAGTCTCACCCCTAATTAGCCTATCAATTGTTTCCACAAGCTGAGGGTCTTCGCGTTGTGCTGTCCCTACTGAATCCACTAAAGTTGGGCGCACTTCGAGAGATGCTTGCAAGCCTGGTACGAAATCGGAGGAAGGCCTAAAGTCGAAGCTGGCTATAAACTCTAGGCTTTGTCTTTCAAAAAACAACGGGCTTAGGGTCAGTTTCTTTCGGCTTAACGCGTCTGCCACTACGTTGTCTTTGCCCGGAGTATAGGAGATTTCGAAATCGTACGAGGCAAGAAACTCCATCCATCTTTGTTGCCTCAAGTTAAGATCCTTCTGCGAGAAAAGATATTTCAGCGATTTATGGTCAGTGTAAAGTTCGAACTTCTCACCTAGGAGATAGTGTCGCCAAGACTTGAGTGCAAAGACGATGGCGGCTAACTCAAGATCGTGGGTTGGGTAGTTCTTTTCGTGCACTTTCAATTGCCTCCCGCCATAAGCTACTACCCTTCCTTATTGCATTAAGACGGCGCCTAGCCCTGTCCCACATGCATCCGTATAAACAGTGAACATCTTGCTCCCATCTGGCAGCGTCAAAACTGGGGCTGTTGTGAGAGCCCTTTTCAGTCGTTGGAAAGCAAACTCGCAATCCAAATCCCAATTGAACACTAGATTCTTCTTAGTTAATTTCGTGAGTGGAGCTGAGATTTTCGCAAAATCCCTTATTAATTTTCGATAGAAACCTGCTAGTCCTAGAATGCTTCGGACCTCAGTTGCATTCCTTGGTGTCTTCCAATCCTGTACCGCCACTACCTTAGCAGGGTCCACTGCTAACCCTTGTTTGGATACTATGTGCCCAAGGAACCTCACCTCTTCTCTCCAAAAGTGGCATTTGGAGAATTTGGCTTTTAGTTGATGGACTCGCAAAGTTTCCATGATTGCCCTTAAGTGCTGAGCATGTTCCTCTTCACTCTTTGAGAAGATAAGGATATCATCTACGAATACCACTACGAATTTGTTGAGGAAATCTCTAAATACCCTACTCATCAGGTCCACGAAGTAAGCAGGTGCATTTGTCAAGCCGAAAGGCATGACAAGCCATTCAAAGAAGCCGTCTGGGGTTCTGAACGTCATTTTATCGATGCTATCTTCAGCCACCCTTAGCTGATGAAAACCGGTTGCTAAATCGAGTTGGGAGAAAACAGACGCCCCTACAAGCTGGTCAAACAAATCGTCAATTCTAGGGAGAGGGTGCCTATTCTTTTTCGTTAGCTTGTTGAGCTCCCTATAGTCAACACATAGACGGAGTGAACCATCCGCCTTTGTAGCGAACACCACCGGAGCGCCCCATTCTGAAATGCTCCTCCTAATGAACCCCTTTTCTAGAAGCTCTTTAATCTGTTTACTGAGCTCTTTCCTTTCCCGTGGAGCCATGTGTCTAACGGGTAACGCAACGGGCTTGGCATTATCTACAAGATATATGCGAAAGTCTATTTCCCGCTTCAGAGGCAAGCCCTTCACCTCTTCGAAGACATCCGGATATTCCCGGACCACTTTAACTGATTGCAAATTTTCAACAGAGGCATCTAGCGATTCAAGATAACTAAGCATAACCGCATACGAGGGATTACAAGAAATTTCCAAAGTATTACCGAGCTGGGTTAGGAGCCTAACAACCATTTTCTCACAATCAAGGATGGCCCCATTACTGGATAGCCAATCCATACCCAAAATCAAACCATAACCCGAAAAGCCCAAAACAAAGGCACTACATTGAAATTCTACACTTAGAATAGAAATTTTCAATCCCAAACAGATCATAGACAAATGAGCTGGGCCCCCAATTGGGTTTGAAACAATTAAGGGGTCCTCTACCATACTAGTTTTTAGGTGCAGAGATTCTACTAAAGCAGACGAGATAAAGGAGTGTGATGCGCCAGAATCAAACAAAGTGCGAACGGGGTGATCATAAAGATAAACTACACTTTCTACAGAAGTATTTATACCTCGCTGTTGCAGAGGTGGCGCTTCCAGCACATGAACCTGTGCCCCTGGGGTGGATCCAGCCCTCTGCCCCTGTCCTCGTTTCTTTGGGCAGTCCTTAGCCCTGTGGCCTGTCTCACCGCAAGAAAAGCACCCACCATTCTCCTTGGCCTTCTTTTTCCGGCAGTACTTTACTAAGTGCCCCACTTTGCCACAGAAATTGCACTTCCTCTTCACTTTGTTGCCTTTCCCGCCCTTCTTAAAGTCTGTCTTCTTAGGCTGCAAACCCTCTTTCTTCCCTTGAGAGCTTTCTGCCTTTGTCTCCTTCTTGCCCTTATCCTCTTCATTCAGCAATGCCATTTGCACCAATCTTTCATACGTGGCTCCCATGGGTATATGGGTCATGGCCAAACTGTGTAATGGCTCATTCAACCCTTTGACGAAACGGAGAGCCTTCTTGTGCGGGGTGTTAACTAGGTCAAGCCCAAACCTAGCCAGCTCATCGAACTGATTCACATACTCTCTGACTGTATTGTCCCTTTGCTTAAGAAATAAGAATTTTTCCAACTGCAAACTTCTTTCCGCATCTGAGAGAAATTTAGTCTCAAACCTTGCCCTAAAGTCCTCCCATGTCTCCACTGGTCTTTCAGCATTAGTGACTTCCCACCAGTAGGAATCCTCGCCCTTCAATAGCCACACTGCCAATTGTACTTTTTGTCTATCCTCTACCTCAAAGATGATAAATAGGTCCTCCGTTTCTTTCAGCCAATTTCTAGCTGCCACGAAGGACTCAGTTCCATGGAAATCCTTTCCTCCCATAGCTTTAAAATCTTTACATATCTTAGCAAAAGTGTTTCCCCGTGGAGGAGGTGGAGGAAAAGGTGCCGCTGCAGCTGGATGATTTCCGGCAGCTGGGGGAGGAGGAATGGTAGGACCTGGCTGAGTGGCCCTTGCTTCTAAGAACCGTCTAAACCAACCAGGTATTGGTACCCCTTCTGGCAAGTTAAGATCTTCGGACATGCTGAAACAAAAAGGATAGATTCAAAACGAAGGATAAGAGATAGTACCTATGGCTTTGGGGAGTGGACTTTGCCTTTTTTTTTAAAATAATATAATATTTTTCTTTTAAAAATGCTTCTTTAAATTTCCTTTTTGAAAATAATTTTTTCAAAACTTTTTATCTTATCTGGTAAACCTATGCTCTGATACCAAGTGAAACACCCCACCTCCATTAGAGTCACTCTCAAAGGGAATGCCCTAATTTTGGTGGAGGTTTATAAGTATAAGTCACAGATATACAAGACAGATATAAGAACACATATTTGTAAACAGCGGAAAAACAACAACTTTTATTTCATAAAAGCAAATACGTGTTACAACAACATCACCATAATTGTCTTACATCTTTTCCACAAACATAACACTTTCATAATCTGTCTTGATTACATTATTTAAAGAAGCATAAAGAAAACATAGATAAAACTGCAAAAGCCCCATAGTGGTTGTCCAAAGCCATAGTTCAAAAAGAAAAGGTCCAAGCAATACATTTCTCCTCTTCAAGCTGGATGTTAAGGCTGGTCAAGCTGCAGTGTTCCCTCCCTGTGGACCTGGGGGGGGGGGGAACGGAAGAAAAGAAGACAAAAGAAAAGTAGAGTCAGACATAAAGCCTGAGTAAGTCTAGTACTATTCTGTCTATGAATAAAGAACTGGGTATGATAAGTATAAACAAGAAGTGGGAAAGCACTATAACTTGGTTAAGTTGTCTAGGGTCGAATATACTATCGTACCCCATGTTAATCTCTGAACCCATATAAACTAGTTTCCAACTGGCACCCCATAATCAGGGTGATGTGATCCATTCTATGATGATCGGCTCCTACTCGCATAGTTACATGTGTCTTACGGCCCCCGATGTTGTAGTTACCTATGCTGGTCCCACCATGGGGTGTATCAAGTCCCATGGCGGCGGCCCGTCACAACCTTAGAATGCACAGGTATGCTACTGGTGCCCAGTGCTTTATTTTCCTACGCCGGAGTGTGTGCACGCCCGCACCCCATTAGAACCTACACTGCTACACCACCGCCGTCGATTTGACCTCTTACAATCAGCCCAGTAATCGTGCCCCACCCTGCCTAGTTTCAGGGTATCCTGATACACCTTCTAGGGTTACTGCTGAAAAGGGTCCCCCGTTACTAGGTTTTCTATCTCTAGCCAACATGCTAAGTTGGTTAAGTGTTTTCTAACCTAACCCCCACCAGTCCGTTTAGTTTATCATGTTCCATTTTGATTAAGCCTTTAGTCCACTTAATCCTAACAATCCTGACTCCGCTTTAATTGTCTTATTAAAGCCTTGACCTCTCACATTAGACAGGTATTGTTGTGGCTGCCTGTTGCCGGTTGGTTCCGGGCAGTCTTACGCCACAACTCAGTCTAACCTCGGGTCCTTATTGGGCTCCATGTTTAACCTCCCACATTGGATAGGTATTGTTGTGACTACTGGACAGCCGGGCGGTTCCGGGCAGGTTTACATCACAACTCAATCCAACCTCGGGTTAAACACATCGTATGTTCTACATTTACATATTTTGTCTTTCTTCTTTATTTTCTTATATGTAAATATTTGCGGCCCATTATTAAGTTAATGGTGTAAAGGTTACACCAATCATGGGCCCAACCCATACTTGAATTTGGGCCCTTCTATTTTATATTTTCATTCATTAGTAATTTTAACCCAACGTTATTTTCCCCCGTTTAACACGTCCGTTTATTATGTATATGTTGGGCTTAGCCTTTTTAAGCCCAACTTAGCCATGCGAAAAGGGGAGGCTTAAAGCGAGATTATGTACACAAAAAAAAGGGGAATGTGAACGTATGAACTTGCAATATGATGTTGGAAATACAAAATAGAAACTGGTGTGCTTGCATAGTAGTGACATATACTTTCGTCATAAAGCATAAGTGACATGAATCAAACCATGTAAACTTGTAGTTAAGTTAAGAATATCACTATACAACATAAACCTATATTTTTATTCAGGCATAATGTCAAACATAAGCAAATCATGTTCATAAGACTACTACATGTTTACAAAGGTGCCTACTTTTGTGACTAATACAAAAGTATAGTTAAATTTGTTCACATAACCATGGCATAAATGTTTCTAACATGAAATCATGATTTTTACTTTAGTCATGCAAACTTGCAAAAAGGAATTTTGAATCTAACCTAGCTATGTACCACATATGTCATCATATAATTCTTGTAAACAATATAGACTTAACATGGATTTCAATTATGCCAAATATCAATCATAGCCTAGTCATATTCATAAGTTTGCAAATAGGTTTTCTAGTACAAAAGCATGTCTTAATACATAAATCATGGTGCCAAATTTTCAACATAATTTCATATGGACTATGATAACCCAAACTTATTCCAATTACTTCACAAAAATGATGTTTGTATAAAAATACATATTATGATGGCATAGTAGCGAAACCCCAAACTTGCATGAATTTCAATTAATCAACTACATACATGTAGCTTCAATATGGATTACATAATTTGCGAATATTCCAAACGTATACATGCATAAAACTACCGCAAACATGTAGTTTTTCATAATGAATAACATAATTCGAGAATATCCAAACGTATACAATATTCCAAATCGATAAGAATCATAGTAACACACAAATATGAATTACTTTATCGCCACAAATCAAATATACAAACCAACACAATTATTTGTTCATACCAAAGTAATACTCTACTTACAATGGTGTGGTGAATTCTCAAATTTAGGGATTTGAAGATGCGATTTGATTTGATTGAGTTGCTTTATGCCTTAGAATTTGTCTCCTAATCCCCTCTCCAATTGGTGGCTACTCTTAGTCGTTCCTCAGCAACATGGCGGCTTTGTTCTTATTTCTGAATGAATAGATTAGGGTTGAGTCTAGGGTCATTTTTATAGGGGTAATGAACTGATTAGGACCATTGATGTTGCTTGGATTGATCGTAGCCATTCATCCTAAGGAGAGACCAATTAGAGCCTGCCACCTAGCCTTATTGACAAAGCAGACTGCAGAAAATCGACCAACATAGAATAGGCCAGCCAGGGTGGACTGGGTTCGACCTGGGTCTGGACCAGGTCGACATGCCTGTCGACAGCCCTGTCGACAGCCCTGTCGACCTGGCTAGACCAGGTCGACAGCCCAGTCGACCTGGGTGCGTTAGGCGGGTGTTTTTCCGCCCTGGCCCATTGGGCCCCATTTTGGAATTTAAACTTGATTTTCTGAGCTATTTTATTCTGTTTGAATTTTAAACTTAATTCAGAAACTTCCGAAGGCCATATCTTCTTCATACGGACTCCGTTTTCCGAAAACTCGGACTCTATTTCGCGTATTTTTCCGAGACGAACGCAATGGCGTATCCCGTTTCCCTTAGTTCTTTGATTTCAAATTAATTATACTTTAATTTGTTAATTTCACAGTTATAGAATTCGCGGGGTGTTACAGCCTTACTTGTCTTATTAAAGCCTCGACCTCTCACATTAGACAGGTATTGTTGTGACTGCCTGTTGCCGGTTGGTTTCGGGCAGTCTTACATCACAACTCGGTCTAACCTCGGGTCTTTATTGGGCTCAATGTTTAACCACCCACATTGGATAGCTATTGTTGTGACTACTGGACAGCCGGGCTGTTCCGGGCTTGTTTACGTCATAACTCAATCCAACCTCGGGTTAAACACATCGTATTTTCTAAGTTTACATATTTTGTCTCTTTCCTTTTTATATGTAAACATTTGCAGCCCATTATTCAAATTCATCTTTATTGGGTAAAATTAATTTATACCCCTTAAATGTTCTCAAGGTCATTGGCACGCGTCAGACGTGCCAACACATATGTTTTATATTTTTAACCCAACGTCATTACCCCTGTTATATACGTTCGCTATATTATGTTGGGCTTAACATTTAAGCCCAACTTAGCCACATGAAAAGGGGGAGGCTTAGAACATGGTGTTTATATATTCTAAGTAACATCGAAAAGGGGTGTGTGAACGCATGAACTTGCAACATAACGGTCTAATTAACATAAATTAGGCACTTGTGAACTTGCATTGTAATAGCATATGATCATGACATAAAACATAGCTAAACATGAATCGTGGTTTTTAATCTATTTCTGTAAACTTGCATTTAAAATGTAAATCTAACTTAATTATGTGTCGCATATATTATCATATGACATTGATAACAACATAGGCCTAAAACATATTTTGTTTGGGCATAAAGTTAAACACAAACTAGCCATGTTCATAAAGTCAACACAAGTTCACAAAGATGCTTACTTTTGTCACTAATACAAAAGTATGGTTTTACCCTTGAATCATAATGCCAATTCCAACATAGATTCATATGAATCATAATACCCAAATGGATCCAACTACTCTAAAAATGATCATAAAAATATACATCATGTTGGCATAATAGTGAATCACATACTTGCATGAATCTCATTTTGTTGTAATAAACTACCACAAACATATAGTCGTTAACTTTCAACATGAGTCATATACTTGCAAATATCCAATAGGTGTTGTAATAAACTACCACAAACATATAGTCGTTAACTATCAACATGAATCATATACTTGCAAATATCCAATAGGTGTTGTAATAAACTACCACAAACATATAGTCGTTAACTTTCAACACAAGTCATATACTTGCAAATATCCAATAGGTCTAACATCATTATACCACAACATCCCAAATCTATTCATAATTAGAATCATAGCAACATACAATTATGAATTATCATCACCACAAATTAAGTACAATTCCATTCCTCATTTTACACAAATCAAAACACAATTATTCATTCATATCGGAATAGCACTCTACTTACAACGTATGACGAATCTTCAATTCAGGTTTCTGAATTCTGAATTTGGAGATGCTATCCTTTGTTGTAGGCGTTGTTTTGATTTAATTGTCGTTGCTTTAAGATTTTGAATCAACTCCTAATCATCTCTCAATTTTGACGGCTGCTCCTAGTCTTTCTTCAGCAGCACGACGGTCTCATTCTCATTTTTATTTGTATGAATTAGGTGGAGTCATAGGTCTTTTTTATAGAGTTTGTGAATTGATTAGAACGGTCGATGGAGCTTGGATTAATATTAGCCGTTCGTTTGATGGAGAGACCAATCAAGAGCTGACACCTAGCCCTAGTGACAAGGCAAGGCTCAGAAATTCGGCCAAGCACAGACTAGGCTAGCCAGGAGTGGCTGGGTTCGACTTGGCTCAGGGGCCAGGTCGACTACCCAGTCGACCCCCAGGTCGACTATGTAGTCGACATGGGTGCCCCAGGTTGACTACCCAGTGCCTTGGGCGGAAAATTCCCACCCAGCCCAATCTGGGTCCGATTTTTGAAATTTGAATTTGGTTCTGAGCTGTTACTGTCTGTTTGAATTTTAAACTGAATTCTGAAACTTCCGGAGGTCATATCTCCCTCATACGGAGTCCGTTTTACGCAAACTCGGACTCTATTTCAAGCAGAATTCCGAGACGAACGCAATGGCGTATCCCGTTTCCCTTAATTCTTTGATTTGTAATTAATTATTTTTTAATTTGTGAATTTCACTGTTATAGAATACACGGGGTGTTACAATCTCCCCCCACTTAAAAGGATTTCGTCCCCGAAATCTTCAAGTTTAGGAAGAATGTATATCCTAACATCCAAACGTCCGTCTACTCATCCATCAAACACGAGCATCCATTGTCCTTAAAAGACTTCTAATGCTTCATGATCATATGCGGAGTGTGTGTACATGTACTTATCTAATGTAAAATCAGGTGGTCTACTGATTCAGTTGACCTCCTTAATGCAAATTATGTATGTGTCATGAATCCATTACGTTTGCAAATTTTTTTATTCATGATTCTACATGAGTGCACAATCATTCATATAAATGCAACATCCATATGACAACACATTAAACTTCAACCATATACGAATATAAATACATATATGCATATGCAATATGAAGTGACTGAGTCGATCTAAAACCTAGATTGTGTGTGTATATGCAACCACGAGCAACCACTAGCAATCACTTGCAACCACTTGCAACCATCATCTATAACATGTTTTCATCCAAAGGGTTTCTACCTAAAAGATAAGGTCGAGGAGATATACCTAAAAAGATAGATAAAAGCGCAACTTAAGGAAAAAGAAAGATCAAAGATGTACCCTCGAAAAGAAAAGGGTAAGCTGCGCGTATTCTAGCTTCAGTTTCCCAAGTTGCGTCTTCCTCGGCGTCGCTTCACTGATCTTTGACGAGCTTGACTTCGCGGTTGCTTAGCTTTTTCACTTACGTTCCCAGTATGCGGATTGGAACTTTCCTCATGGTTGCTTCGCGTTCCACTTCAGCTTCTTCTAGGATGTTTGGCTCTACCTCTTCAGCAGATTCATATAGACATTTCCGGACATGCGAAACGTGAAATATGTTGTGAACTCCAGCTAGTTTTTCAGGTAGTTCTAATCTATAGGCCATCTTCCCAAACTTCTCGATGATAGGAAACGACCCTACGAACCTTGGTGCTAGCTTCCCAGTGGATCCAAAACAAACAACGTTCCTTAGAGGAGACACCTTAAGAAAATCTCTGTCCCCAACCTCAAATTCAAGGTCGGTCCTCCTCTTTTCGGCGTAGGATTTCTGTCAATCTTGGGCTGTCTTCATTCTTCTCCGTATCAAGTCTACCTTCTCTGAAGTCTCTCGGATCATATCTGGTCCAAGTATGAGCTTGTCAGTAGACTCCCACCAAAAATGGGCGATCGGCACGGTCTTCCATATAAAGCTTCGAAGGGCGCCATTCCGATGGTGGCTTGGTAGTTGTTGTTGTAGGCAAATTCCACCAAAGGAAGATGGTCTTCCCACGTCCCGCCGAAGTCAAGGACGCACAGTCTTAAAAGGTCCTCCAAAACTCTGTTCACTCTTTCTGTCTGGCCGTCGGTTTGGGGGTGATAGGCTGTACTCAAGCATTGCTGTGTGCCTAACGCTTCTTACAGACTCCGCCAAAACTCACTTTTGAAGATAGGGTCTCGGTCACTAACAATGCTGGAGGGTATTCCATGGAGTCGAACAATTTCCTTGAGATAAAGAGATGCTAGGGATGAAGCAGTTCTTCTACTCTTGATAGGTAAAAAGTGGGCGCTTTTAGTAAGCATATCCACTATTACCCAAATGCTAGTGTTGCCTCTTCTAGACCTAGGCAGCCCATCAATGAAGTCCATCGAAATGCTATCCCACTTCCACTGTCCGTCCTCTAGAGGATGAAGCAGACCGCCAGGTTTCTTCTGTTCCGCCTTAACCTGTTGGCAAATCATACACTTAGAAATGAAATCTGCCACGTCCTTCTTCATGCCGCTCCAAAAGAAAGTTATCTTTATGTCCTTGTACATTTTATCTCGCCTGGATGTATCGTCATCTAGGAGTGATGTGCTTCCTCGAGAACCGTCTTTACTAAATCCCTTATCTGTGGGACGCATAATCTTCCGTCTCGCCTTAGCCAACCCTTAACGTCGATGGAGTATCTGTTGAGGTGACTTGAAGTATCACCCCTAATTAGCCTATCAATCGTCTCCACAAGATGAGGGTCTTCGCGTTGTGCTGTCCCTATTGAGTCCACTAAAGTCGGGCGTACTTCGAGAGATGCTAGCAAGCCCGGTACAAAATCGGAGGAGGGCCTAAAGTCAAAACTGGCTATAAACACTAGGCTTTGCCTTTCAACAAACAACGGGCTTAGGGTCAGTTTCTTTCAGCTCAACGCGTCTGCCACTACGTTGCCTTTGCCCGGAGTGTAGGAGATCTCAAAATCGTACGAGACAAGAAACTCCATCCACCTCTGTTGCCTCAAGTTAAGGTCCTTCTGCGAGAAGAGATACTTCAAAGATTTATGGTCAGTGTAAAGTTCGAACTTCTCACCTAGGAGATAGTGTCGCCAAGACTTAAGTGCAAAGACGATGGCGGCTAACTCAAGATCATGGGTTGGGTAGTTCTTTTCGTGCACTTTCAATTGCCTTCCACCATAAGCTACTACCCTTCCTTCTTGCATTAAGACAGCGCCTAGTCCTGTCCTGCATGCATCCGTGTAAACCGTAAACATTTTGCTACCATCCGGCAAGGTCAGAACTGGGGCTGTTGTAAGAGCCCTTTTAAGTCGTTCGAAAGCAAACTCGCAATCCAAGTCCCAATTAAACACTAGATTCTTCTTTGTCAGCCTTGTGAGTGGAGCTGAGATTTTCGCAAAATCCCTTATGAATTTTCAGTAGAAACCTGCTAGTCCTAGAAAACTTCAGACCTCAGTTGCATTCCTTGGTGTCTTCCAATCCTGTACCGCTACTACCTTAGCAGGGTCCACAGCTAACCCTTCGTTGGATACTATGTGCCCAAGAAACCTTACTTCCTCTCTCCAAAAGTGGCACTTGGAGAATTTGGCTTTTAGCTGATGGACTCGCAGAGTTTCCATGATTGCCCTTAAGTGCTGAGCATGTTCTTCTTCACTCTTTGAGAAGATCAAGATATCGTCTACGAAAACCACTACGAACTTGTTGAGGAATTCTCTGAACACCCTACTCATCAGGTCCACGAAGTAAGCGGGTGCGTTTGTCAAGCCGAAAGGCATGACAGCCATTCAAAGAAGCCGTCTGGGGTTCTGAATGCTGTCTTATCAATGCTATCTTCAGCCACCCTTAGTTGATGAAATCCGGTCGCTAAATCGAGTTGGGAGAAAAACAGACGCTCCTACAAGCTGATCAAACAGATCGTCAATTCTGGGGAGAGGGTGCCTATTCTTTTTCGTTAGTTTATTGAGCTCCCTATAGTCAACACATAGACGGAGTGAACCATCCGGCTTTGTGGCGAACACCACTGGAGCGCCCCATTCTGAAATGCCCCTTCTAATGAACCCCTTCTCTAGAAGTTCTTTAATCTGTTTACTGTGCTCTTCCCTTTCCCGTGGAGCCATGTGTCTAACGGGCAACGCAACGGGCTTTGCATTATCTACAAGATATATGCGGAGGTCTATCTCCCGCTTCGGAGGTAAGCCCTTCACCTCTTCGAAGACACCCGGATATTCACGGACCACTTCAACCGATTGCAAACTCAGAACAGAGGCATCTAGCGATTCAAGATAACTAAGCATAACCGCATACGAGGGATTACAAGTAATTTCCAGAGTGTTACCGAGTTGGGTTAGGAGCCTAACCACACATTTCTCACAATCAAGGATGGCACCATTACTGGATAGCCAATCCATGCCCAAAATCAAACCATATCCCAAGAAGCCCAAAACAAAGGCATTACATCTAAATTCTATGCTTAGAATAGAAATTTTCAATCCCACACAGATCATAGACAAATGAGCCGGGCCCCCGATTGGATTTGAAACAATTAAGGGGTCCTCTACCATACTAGTTTCTAGGTGCATAGATTCTACTAAAGAAGACGAAATAAAGGTGTGTGATGCGCCAAAATCAAATAAAGTGCGAACTGTGTGATCATAAAGATAAACTACACTTTCTATAGAAGTATTTATACCTCGCTGTTGCAGAGGTGACGCTTCTAGCACATGAACCTGTGCCCCTGAGGTGGATCCAGCCCTCTGCCCCTGCCTCGCTTCTTTGGGCATTCCTTAGCCATGTGGCCTATCTCACCGCAAGAAAACCACCCACCATTCAACTTGGCCTTCTTTTTCCAGCAATCTTTCACTAAGTGCCCCACTTTGCCACAAAAATTACACTTCCTCTTCTCTTTGTTGTCTTTCCCGCCCTTCTTAAAGTCTGTCTTCTTAGACTGTAAACCCTTTTTTTACCTTGAGAGCCTTCTGGCTTTGTCTCCTTCTTGCCCTTATCCTCTTCGTTCAGCAATGCCATCTGTACCAATCTTTCATACGTAGCTCCCATGGGTATATGGGTCATGGCCAAACTGTGTAATGGCTCATTCAATCCTTTGACAAAGCGGAGAGCCTTCTTGTGCGGAGTGTTGACTAGGTCCAGTCTGAACCAAGCCAGCTGATCGAACTGATTAACATACTCTTTGACAGTCATATTCCC
This sequence comes from Allium sativum, assembly GCA_030737875.1. Lineage (NCBI taxonomy): Eukaryota > Viridiplantae > Streptophyta > Magnoliopsida > Asparagales > Amaryllidaceae > Allium > Allium sativum. Next base: position 433,776,602 of record CM060918.1, on the reverse strand, counting down.
TTGCTTAAGAAATAAGAATTTTTCTAATTGGAGACTCCTTTCAGCTTCTGAAAGAAATTTAGCCTCAAACCTCGCCCTAAAGTCCTCCCATGTTTCCACTGGTCTTTCTGCATTGGTAACTTCCCACCAGTTGGAAGCCTCGCCTATAAGTAGCCATACTGTCAGTTGTACCTTCTGCCTATCTTCTACCTCAAAGATGACGCATAAGTCCTCGGTTTCCTTCAGCCAATTCCTGACTGCCACGAAGGACTCGGTTCCATGGAAGTCCTTTCCTCCCATAGCTTTAAAATCTTTACATATCTTAGCAAAAGTATTACCACGTGGAGGAGGTGGAGGAAGAGGTGCTGCTGCAGCTGGATGATTTCCTGCAGCTGGGGGAGGAGGAACAGTGGGACCTGGCTGATTGGCGCTTGCTTCTAAGAATCGTCTGAACCAACCAGATATTGGTATACCCTCTAGCAAGTTAAGTTCTTCGGACATGCTGAAACAAAAGGATAGATTCAAAACGAAGGATAAAAGATAGTACCTATGGCTTTGGGGGACTATGCCTTTTTTTAAAAAAAAATAACATTTTATCTTTAAAAAAAATGCTTCTTTGAATTTCCTTTTTAAAATAAATTTTCAAAACTTTTTATCTTATCTGGTAAACCCATGCTCTGATACCAAGTGAAACACCTCACCTCCGTTAGGGTCACTCTCAAAGGGAATGCCCTAAATTTGGTGGAGGTTAATAAGTATAAGTCACAGATACACAAGACAGATATAAGTACACATATTTTTGAACAGCGGAAAACAACAGGAATTTTTATTTCATCAAAATACATGTTACACAAACCATGCCATAATTGTCTTTCAATACTTCCAAAAACATTACATTTTCATAACTGTCTTGGTTTCATAACTTAAAGAAGCATAAAAACATAAATAAACTGCATAAGTCCCCATAGTTGCCATCCAAAGCCATAGTCCAAAACGAAAGAGATCGAAGCAATACATTCTTTCTCTTCAAGTTGGATGTGAAAACTGGTCAAGCTGAGGTATTCCCTCCCTGTGGACCTGGGGGGGGGGAGGGGGGAAACGAAAGAAAAGTAGAGTCAGACATAAAGCCTGAGTAAGTCTAGGACTATTCAGTCTATGAATAAAGAAATGAGCATGATAAGCACAAACTGGAAATGGGAAAGCACTATAAGCTAAGTTAAGTTGTCTAGAGTCGAATGTACTATCGTACCCCATATTAACCTCTGCACCCATACAAACTAGTTTCCAACAGTCACCCCATTATCAGGTGAAGTGATCCATTTCAAATGATCGGCTCCAACTCGCATAGTTACTTGTGTCTTACGGCCCCTGATGTTGTAGCTACCTATGCTGGTCCCACCATGGGGTGTATCAAGTCCCATGGTGGCGGCCCGACACAATTCTAGAATGCACAGGTATACTATTGGCGCCCAGTGCTTAATTTTCTACGCCGGAGTGTGTGCACGCCCGCACCCCGTTAGAACCTACACTGCTGCACCACCGCCGTCGATTTGACCTCTTACAGTCAGCCTAGTAATCGTGCCTCAACCTGCCTAGTTCAGGGTATCCTGATACACCTTGTAGGGTTACTGCTGAAAAGGGTCCCCCGCTACTTGGTTTTCTATTTCTAGCCAACATGATAAGTTGGTTAAGTGTTCTGTAAACCTAACCCCCAATCAGTCTGTATAGTTTAGCATATTCAGTTTGATTAAGTATTAATTCAATTTACTTAATCCTATCAATCCTCACTCAGCCTTAATTGTCTTATTAAAGCCTCGACCTCTCACATTAGACAGGTATTGTTGTGACAGCCTATTGTCGGTTGGTTCCGTGCAGTCTTACGTCACAACTCAGTATAATCTCGGGTCTTTATTGGGCTCAATGTTTAACCACCCATATTGGATAGCTATTGTTGTGACTACTGGACAACCGGGCGGTTCCGGGTAGGTTTACGTCATAACTCAATCCAACCTCAGGTTAAACACATCGTATTTTCTAAGTTTACATATTTTGTCTCTTTTCTTTTTATATGTAAATATTTGCAGCCCATTATTCAAATTCATCTTTATTGGGTAAAATTAATTTATACCCCTTTAATGTTCTCAAGGTCATTGGCATGCGTCAGACATGCCAACACATATGTTTTATATTTTTAACCCAACGTCATTACCCCGTTTTATATGTTCGCTATGTTATGTTGGGCTTAACATTTAAGCCCAACTAAGCAACATGAAAAAGGGGACGCCTAGAACATGGTGTTTATATCTTCTAAGTAACATCAAAAAGGGGTGTGTGAACGCATGAACTTGCAACATAACGGTCTAATTAACATAAATTAGGCACTTGTGAACTTGCATTGTAATAGCATATAATCATGACATAAAACATACCTAAACATGAATCATGGTTTTTAATCTGTTCCTGGAAACTTGCATTTAAAATGTAAATCTAACTTAATTATGTGTCGCATATATTATCATATGACTTTGATAACAACATAAGCCTAAAACATATTTTGTTTGGGCATAAAGTTAAACATAAACTAGCCATGTTCACAAAGACGCTTACTTTTGTCACTAATACAAAAGTATGGTTTTACCCTTGAATCATGATGCCAATTCCAACATAGATTCATATGAATCATAATACCCAAATGGCTCCAACTATGCTAAAAATGATCATAAAAATATACATCATGTTGGCATAATAGTGAATCACATACTTGCATGAATCTCACTTTGTTGTAATAAACTACCACAAACATATAGTCGTTAACTTTCAACATGAGTCATATACTTGCAAATATCCAATAGGTGTTGTAATAAACTACCACAAACATATAGTCGTTAACTTTCAACATGAATCATATACTTGCAAATTTCGAATAGGTGTTGTAATAAACTACCACAAACATATAGTCGTTAACTTTCAACATGAGTCATATACTTGCAAATATCCAATAGGTCTAACATCATTATACCACAACATCCCAAATCTAATCATAATTAGAATCATAGCAACATACAATTATGAATTATCATCACCACAAATTAAGTACAATTCCATTCCTCATTTTACACAAATCAAAACACAATTATTCATTCATATCGGAATAACACTCTACTTACAACGTATGACGAATCTTCAATTTAGGTTTCTGAATTCTGAATTTGGAGATGATATCTTTTGTTGTAGGCGTTGTTTTGATTTAATTGTCGTTGCTTTGAGCTTTCGAATCGACTCCTAATCGTCTCTCAATTTTGACAGCTGCTCCTAGTCTTTCTTCAGCAGCATGACAGTCTCATTCTCATTTTTATTTGTATGAATTAGGTGGAGTCTTAGGTCCTTTTTATAGAGTTTGCGAATTGATTAGAACCGTCGATGGAGCTTGGATTAATATTAGCCGTTCGTTTGAAGGAGAGACCAATCAGGAGCTGACACCTAGCCCTAGTGACAAGGCAAGGCTCAGAAATTCGGCTAAGCACAGACCAGGCCAGCCAGGAGGGGCTGGGTTCGACCTGGCTCAGGGGCCAGGTCGACTACCCAGTCGACCCCCAGGTCGACCCCCAGGTCGACTATGTAGTCGACCCTCAGGTCGACTATGTAGTCGACCTGGGTGGCCGAGGTCGACTACCCAGTCGACCTGGGTGGCCCAGGTCGACTACCCAGTCGACCTGGGTGCCTTGGGCGAGAAAATTCTCGCCCAGCCCAATCTGGGTCCGATTTTTGAAATTTGAATTTGTTTCTGAGCTGTTTCTGTCTGTTTGAATTTTAAACTGAATTCTGAAACTTTCGGAGGTCATATCTCCCTCATACAGAGTCCGTTTTAAGCAAACTCGGACTCTATTTCAAGCAGAATTCCGAGACGAACGCAATGGCGTATCCCGTTTCCCTTAATTCTTTGATTTGAAATTAATTATTCTTTAATTTGTGAATTTCACTGTTATAGAATACACGGGGTGTTACAATTGCCTTCCACCAGAATGTGCGCTTAAGATCGTGATACATCTTGCTTACTCCTGGATGGATGCTAAGTTTATACTTGTGACATTCTTCCATAACATCTCTCTTTAGCTCAGGAATATCTGGTACACAGATTCGCCCTTGCAATCTAAGAGTCCCCTTGTTGTCAATTTGGAAGCTTCCCCCCTATCGAACTCGCTCGCTAATCATCTGAATAAACTTATCATATTTCTGAAGAGCAGAGACCTTATCCATTAATGTAGGCGTAATGATAAGACTGGCGATGATAAGATTGGTGCTGGCTGCATTCTTCCTGCTGAGCGCATCGGCTACAACATTGGTTTTCCCTGGAGAATATAAGATGTCCAGATCATAGGCCACAAGAAATTCTACCCAACGTTGCTATCTCAAATTCAAGTCCCTTTGGGTGAACAGGTACATCAAGGATTTATGATCTGTATATAGTTTGAACTTCTCAATCAAAAGATAGTGCCTCCATATCTTTAGAGCAAACACGATGGCCATCAACTCCAGATCATGAGTGAGGTATTTCTTCTCATGCGGTTACAACTGTCGTCTAGCATAAGCAATTACTTTGCCTATTTGCATTAATACCGCACCAACACATTAAATAGATAAAAAGGATAACATGTTAAAATAATATTTGTCATTAAAAATGTTATCTCTAAAATGTTTGTTTAGATAAAAAGAATAACCTTCAGTAGAAGCATCAGTCCAGACTTGCAAATCGTGGTTGCCATCAATAATGGTTAAAACAGGAGCCGTGGTCAGTCTCAATTTCAGCTCTTGGAAAGCTACCTCACATTCGGGTGTACAAATAAACTTCGTATGCTTCTTGGTTAGCTTCGTCAGTGGACAAGATAGCTTCTAAAAATCCTTAATGAATTTCCTATAATAGCCAGCCAATCCTAGAAAACTTCTGACTTCAGTAGGCGTGCTAGGCTGCTTCCAATCTTGAATGGCGGTCATATTACTTGGATCCACTGAAATTCCTTCCTTCGATACTACATGGCCGAGGAACTTCGCTTCTTCTTGCCAGAATATGCATTTAGAGAATTTGGCTTTCAATACATTCCTTCTCAGAATTTCCAGAACTTTTTTCAGATGCTTTTCATGCTCAGTAGTGGATTTAGAAAAAATTAAGATGTCATTGATGAAAACTAGGACAAATTTATTCAGGACATCACGGAATACTCTGTTCATCAAATCGACAAAGTAAGAAGGAGCGTTACATAAGCCAAACGACATTACTAGGCACTCATAAAATATGTCTGGACCTCTGAAGGCTGTCAAAGGAACACACTCTTCGGTAATGCGCACTGATGGAAACCTGTAGCTAGGTCCGTCCTCGAAAACACTTTCGCTCCATTCAAGCGATCCAATAAATCATCAATACGCGGCAATGGATATTTATTCTTCAGCGTCTGCTTATTGAGATCTCGGTAGTCCACACACAATCAGAGAGTACATCCGACTTTGGGACAAACACCACTGATGCACCCCAATTTGAGAAGCTAGGCTAGATTAGACCTTTCCACAAAAGTAGTTTGGTTTGATTGCTCAGTTCTTCTTTTTCTTTCCATGTCATTCTTCGAATAGGATGCACCACTGGCCTTACATTTGGAACAAAGTCAACCCTGAAGTCAATTTCTCCATGGCGGTAAGCTACCAACTTCCTCAAACACATCCGCATAATTCTTGACGATAGGAATATCTTCAATGGCAGTGGGAGAAACCTCAAAAGCAGCCTAAAATTCTTTTCTATTTGCATCTTAGCCTACGCAGGGTATAACAATATTTGCAAGCTTCGTTTTAACTTTAACAACCCTTTCTTCACATCTAACCTTGGCTTTATGTTTATTTAGCCAATCCAGCCCAAGAATAATATCAAATTCGGAAAAATCCATGATGATTAAGGTACAAGGAAATCGATAATGGGAGAAAGAGATAGGCACTTTACAACACGTACCAAGGACCAGAGAACCTCTAATCGGATTATGAACTCTAATCTAATCTTTAAGATTTCTTAATTTTAGATTTAGCTTCTTTACCGTATTACTCGAAATGAAGATTTTTGACGCGCCCGTATCATATAATACTATAATAGGAATATTGTTGACAGTGATCGTGCCTTCAAAAAGATCTGCCCTTTGTTGACTAGCTGAGGATGTTGGAGCTTCTGCCACTTCATTTACATGAGATACTTCAGACTTCCTTGATAGTTGGCAATTTTTCGCAATATGACCAGACTAGTGACACTTATGGCATTTTCTACCCTCTTGAGACTTCTTATCGGATTTAGATCAATCTTTCTTCGAAGAGCTACAGTTCCTTATCAAATGCCCTTGCTTATTGCATTTGAGACACACGACTGCCATTACCTTGTTCTGATTGGTTTAAGGCTTCTTACTGACCTCAGGCCTCGTACTTGCCTCAGGCTTCGTACTTTCCTCTGGACTATCAGCTTCAAACTTCCTTTTGATGCTAGAACTGCCTTCCTCATCATCTTTTGAACCATGTCGCTTATCATTACACTCATAGCGATATGCCATTTGTATCATCTCATAAAAAGGAAGATTCACATGTGCAAGTACTCTAACTTCGTATTTCTTTTGAAGTCCTTTGATAAATCTCAGATTCTTCCTTATAGGATCTCGAATTAATTCTGGGGTAAAGTGGGAAAGTTCATTGAATTTCTTCTGATACTCCTGGATGGTCATATCTCCTGGTTTCATATCATAAAACTCATCATATAGTCGCTCAGTTGAGGGATAGATCTTTCTTTGAACATTTCTTTAAATCTATCCCATGTAATATTATCTTCTGGATGTTCCTCAGTAATAGTTTCCCACTAGATTAAAGCTTTGTCTTTGAGTGGTCAAGATGTTATTAGTCTTTTTTGATCATCTCTAATCTTTACGCCCTCAAAAATTCTCTCAGAATACCGCATCCATGCTTGTGTTTCAATAACGGACTCCTTCCCCGTGAATGGTACTCCACCTAGATTTCGATACTTCATTACTAGAGCCTCTAGATCTGGTTCTGGCTATGGGGGCACAATTAGCTCATTAGATTGCTGAACCATAGAATTACTTCTTCTGTTTCTGCCACTCATTTTCAGTCAGTTCTGTACCATCAAGGAAAGAGTCAGACCAACAGAAATGATAAATTTTAAGAAATGGTAAGAGTAAAGGACATATGGATAAATGATAATGTAATGACTGATTATGGTGTGCTATTCTGTTGTGCTCATTCTAGGACATTACTAGTCCTATCTCTAATGAACTACTTGACTTAGAATACTGCTGATTCTATCTAGACGAATTGTTTTTAATATATTATACTCCGAAGCTAAGGTTAATCAAAGCTCTGATACCAACTGTGATGACCCCAAACTTCTATAGTACGAAAGCAAGGCTAATCACTGGAATATAACACATAAACAATAACAGCAGAACAGAAACATATAGGTTCAGCAGATAATGTACATCAGAGTTACACTGGAAATAATATATCATCAAAGTTACACAGCATAACAAGATTATACTTAGTACAAAATACAGTTTCAGATTTGATATAAAATGTTTATAGCGGAATCAACATAATATACTAAATAATGTCTTAACGGCAAAATAGAAATGATAGGATCCATCTTCAACTCCATAGTAATCCAGAATGAGTCTACTAAAACCTGAGTATAAGGCTGCCCGTGTGGAAAAGAGGGAAGCCGAGTTTTAAAGTGAAACAAACTACGAGTCATTCATGGGACGGGTATGAGAAATCTTACTTAACCTATTTAATAATAAAGTTACTTAACCTAATTAATAATAAGGCTAATCACAGGACCACGCTGCTAACGCAGAACGGGTTTACTCCATTGGATTGCCAGTGCATAAATAAAGTAAATCATTAAACAATCAAATGCTTTTTGGAAAAATGTAACCATTATAAGACTCAAGACCCATCACACAATGAAATGCAAAACGGAGGATAGAGTTTTACCTTATAATGGTAAAAAATGCTTGATACGATAAAACAGATTTGATATTATTAATAGTGTCTGTATGTTTCAAAAATATTTCAATCATAATGTATCAATCATAGACAGCATAGTACCCCATCCTACTGTGTCGCCATATATAGGTTTATAATTAAAACCGCATGGTGTCGTATTGGAAGAAGGATTTCCATCTTGAACCAAGGCAAGAGATAGTCCTTACCGAATTGGAGACAATCTAGCCTACCATGTCCCAGGACTAAGACTCAGGTGAGCCCTTATGAGGCACAGGGCCGGTCCATAACTAATGTTAGTGGATTATACATAATTCCTGAACAATATGTCTCCCCGCCCTATGGGGCGTAAAATGGATCCATTGGGGACTCAAATCCGAGGTACCTCGCTTTCCATCATCCACATAAGTAAAAATGCCAGGGCTTGCAAACGTTGACACCACTTCTAGCTTGAAACAAACGCATGTTCTCCCTGGATCCTTTTCCCGTTTCTGGTTAATTCTGGGGTGTGAGGCTTGCGAAGTAACACTATACACAAAGCTATGCCGAAATAAGCTATGCTTTGATCATCAACTACAAGGCTCTCCTTTTCAACAAAAGCCTTGACCATTTGCATCTTGGCATGCCACATTGACAATCCACGCCATGCGATCGATGACTACCAATATATAACCTCTGAGCTCGTACGTCTCAGAGAAGGGTGTTAAGAAGGTGAATAAATTCTCCGCCGCGAAACATATATATATTAAATAGAAACCAATTCACATAGAATGAAATTCAATGTCATACACATATCCATTTACAAGTCCGTTCTGGGTCTGAACGAAATCGAAGATACCTTATTCCTCGTCCCGTATGTCCAATACGGAAGACAGGTGCTCGCTTATCTGGACGATCAACAAGTACGTCCGAAAAACTACCACTTTAACCCTTTCCTAGGAGCGACCCAGTACCGGGCATTGGTAGCCGTCCATTCGATGTGAAGATCGTCGGTCTTCAATCACTGCCTTTAATATCTTCGATTTTAGTCGTCGTATAATTATTTGAGATGAGATTGAACTAGGTATTTTCAAATAATTCTCGGATATATATATAATTTTAAACCATTTCATATCGTTAATATTATTTTATAATGATTTATCACTATTTTATTTATATAAAAATAGCTCATTTTAATTTCACGACACATCGGGTCAATAGGCAACCCTGTCGATGTTTTATTCAAAAATTTATTTACACAAATCTCAAAATCTAACTGTTGGATTTTAACAAAATTTATATCATTGGAAAGATCTTCCCAAAGCCGTCCAAGTGGTTGCAGTTCTGGGAAAATCCGACTGTCGGATCTTTCAGTATAATCGCATAAAGTTACGATTCCGAAAAGCGAAATGTCGCACGCTATTCGTTTAATTTTAATTTATATATATATATATATATATATATATATATATATATAACTACATATGAATATAAACCATTTGAAGATTCCACTAACGTATGTAACACACCAAATAAAAGAATGTTTTATTGGCATATCATATCCACACGTTCATAATGTTAAATAGAATGTATTTATTTACATGATATTTGCTAATGACAGATAAAAAGTTAATTTTTATTTGTATTTCTATTTTAAACTTTAACAAATAAAAAGGAATATTTTATTTGTATATAGTTTCAATGCATGTTTTGACAATAAAAATGATTCTTTGACTTTGCATACAAATTCTAATATATGCATTGTCAATAAAAATGATTCATACAAATTCTAGTATATGCATTGTCAATAAAATGATATTTTAACTTTGCATATAAATTCTAATATATGCATTGCCAATGAAATTATATTTTAACTTTGCATATAAATTCTAATATATGCATTGTCAATAAGATTATATTTTAACTTTGCATATAAATTATAATATATGTTGCCAATAAATTATATTTTAACTTTGCATATAAATTCTAATATGTCCATTATCAATAAGATTATATTTTAACTTTGCATATAAATTCTAATATATGCACTGTCAATAAAATGATGTTTTAACTTCGCATATAAATTCTAATATATGCATTGTCAATAAGATGATTCTTTCAATTGCATACAAATTCTAACGTATGTATTTTGAATAAAAATGATTCTTTCAATTATGTTGACAATTCTATTTTGACAAAAATGTATATTTTTGTTTCAACTTTTTTTTTATTGATAAAATGTTTATTTTTGTTTAATCCTTTTTAATTGACAAAAATGTTTATTCTTGTTTCATCCTTTTTAATGAACAAAAATGTTTCATCCTTTCTAATGAACAAAAATGTATTTTCTTGTTTCATCCTTTTAATGAACAAAAATGTATATTTTTGTTTAATCCTTTTTAATGAAAAAAAATGTATATTTTTGTTTCATCCTTTTAATCAACAAAAATGTATATTCTTGTTTAATCCTTCTTTAATGAACAAAAATGTGTATTTTTGTTTAATCCTTTTTTAATGAACAAAAATGTATATTTTCTTTTTAATAGACTAAAATGTTTAATTCTTTTTGATGAACTAAAATGTTTCATTCTTTTTAATGAACTAAAATGTTTAATTCTTTTTAATGAACTAAAATGTTTCATTCTTTTTAATGAATTAAATGTTTAATTCTTTTTAATGAACTAAAATGCTTCATTCTTTTTAATGTACTAAAATGTGTATTCTTGTTTAATTCTTTTTAATGATCAAAAATGTTTCGTTCTTGTTTAATCCTTTTTAATGAACTAAAATGTTTCATTCTTCTTAATGAACCAAAATGTATATTTTTACATAAATGTATATTTTGTTCAACAATTCTAATTTGACAAAATGTTCATTTTTTTGAATTAAAATATTTTGACGAAAAAGGAATATTTTTGTTCCAACTAAACTATTCAACAAAAACAAATATTTTTGTTTTCATCTAAACTGTTAAACAAAAGTGATAATTTTTGTTTATCTCAATTCTAATTAACAAAGATGTTAATTACTTCATTTCAACAATTCTAGTAAACAAAATGATAAATTTTGTCAAACTATTTTCTAATTAACTCAAATGTTAATTTTGAACACATCTAATAAACACAACAAGATAATGTAACAACCCAGAAAATCATAACCAATTTAAAAAATTTATTTTGGTAATTTTAATGGATTTTGAATATTTAAAATGAATTATTTTAAATAATAACGACGAAAAATTTATTTTCGATGAAGTTAAAACGAATAAATCTATTTTAATTATAAAACGAGCCTGAAATGGCGCGAGCATTTGAAAATTCGATTTCAAATTTCAAATTTCAAATTTCAAATGAATATACAGAATTCAATATAAGTCAGAATTAGACGAAACAAGAAATATTTGAATATGATGAACGATATCTTTCTAACGAATGTAAGAAACCGATATTTCGTTTTATAAGTTGAGAGTTATGTCCAGTTTAATATTTAGAAAAGTCGTTGTATAATTTATATATATTTTAATATATTTATGGCCCTTAAAGATAGCCATTTTGCAAACGACCTCCGTTTTCGACGAAACTACTTTTGTTGGATCCGGGATGTCAAATTATTGCTAGATTCCAAAATTAATGATTTTGGGATTAATATGTGAGCGTGGCAAAAGAAAACGTGTTTTGACAGTTTCAGTCAATTTGGATTGACCAGAAAATGGCTATTTTTCAAATGGTCTTCAAATTTTACGAAATTAGATTTGTTAGGACTGTATCATCAATACGAAGCCAGATACAATTTTTCTAGAATTTTCAGAGTCCGTATGTGTCCCCGGTAAATTAAAATGTGCATTTGAATTTAAAATATAATGATTTATATTTTAAACTTGACGAAAACAGATCGTAATGGTCAAATTGGCTTGCGGGTCATATCCCATTGAATTGGGAATGGGGGTAATTAGTTAGGGGTGACGGTCGATGGGTCTCGTTTGGAGTTCAAATGAAAAAGACTTACCATTTAAAATTAAAATAATAAAAAATAAAAATATATGTATATACCAACTCAAGGTCAAACTCTTGTCTCCCATAACCCTCGATCAACATTGAAAACCCACCTCCCTTTCTTACAAAAACCCATCGCTCCCTTTTACAGCCTCCGTCGCCGCCTGTGCTCCGCCGCCCACCTCCCCTCTACAGCCGCCCCAACCCCATGCCACCGCGATCCCTTTCCCCCTTATCTCCCCTCTCCAGCGCCCAAGCCGAGACTCCCCCAGCCCTTAAACCGCAGCACCAGAGCCGCCACCAGGCACTGGGCACGCCGCCGGCCTCAGGCGCCTCCGCCTCCTCGATCCTTGCTGTAGCGAGACCCCCCCTTTTGAAGAGAAACACATTAAGTTTTTAATTTAATTTATTTGTTAATTTTCTATATAATTGGTTTTAAAATCAGTTTTGTTTAGAAATTAGCAAGGATAAACATTGTATTTTATTTACTAAGAAAGGCTAGATTTTTAATATAGGAAAAGTGAGATTTTTAATGTAGAAAAGGTTAGATTTTTTTTGTAGAAAAGGTTAGATTTTTAATGTGGAAAAGGTGAGATTCTTTATAAATAAAAAGATTCGATTTTCAAAAAGAAAAAGGTTTGTTTTTAATAATAAAAAAGATTTGACATTCAAAAATAAAAAGGTTTGATTTTTAATAATGAAAAAGATTCGATTTTCAAAAAGACAAAGGATTTATTTTTAAACTAGAAAAGGATTGATTTTCATGAAAAGAAAAGACACGATTTTTAAAAATAAAAAGATTAGATTTTTTTAAGGAAGTATCAAAATAAAAAAATTCGATCTTTATACAAGAAATAGAGATATAAAAATATAATTTTTATATAGAAAGATGCGTTGTAAAAATATATGATTTTTAGATATGAAGTGCCATTATAAAAATGTGATTTTTGAAATAAACATCATATTAAAAATGCGATTTATATTATGAACAGCGGGAAAAGATCGCATTGGAATTTTAGGCAAATCCGAACCATTTAGAAATAGAGAATGGAGGAGTGGATCCTAAAGGTGAGAACTCTCTCACTGAATTTATTTATACAGTTAATTATTTTATAACTGCATATATGAACTGCTCCCCATCGTCCACAAACCATGGACGACTTGTTTGATTGTTTGGGTTAATTGAATTGGTTTGAGGTGTGAATGAATCGATGTAATTTGGTTTGCAAATGGCGTGTGCCATTACGAGGCGAGGGATAAGGCTAGACCTTATCCCAGTTCCAGTAGCGCACTGTTATGCCATCAAAATTTTCTAAAATATGTTAGAACAATAAAAATATCATTTTTATTGTATAAATGAACTGAATAGAATATTCATATGTTGAATAAAATATTTTATCGTTAAAAATATAATTTTTAACGTGTATATAAATGAAATAAATATTCATTTACAAATCAGACGATTTGTTTATGTATACCCATTTAACTGATATGATTGGGACGATATATTTTACACATCGTCCAACTGCACAAATAATATTTAGTATTTGTTGGTTGAAACCCCACACGGGTGTTGGGATGTTATTTGACCTACACTAATCCCAATTGTTTAGTCGTATGTCGATCGATTGGTTGACAGGCTGTCGTAAGCGTTAAATATTTATATTTAATGCTTATGCAGTGTAGAATACACTCTGGATGATGGTTGATTGTTTATAATTGTTGTACTATACATGTGTTGTATGAAATCCATATAATCAACATTATGTGGTGATTGACTATGTCTGATTCCTGTTGAGAAAGAATGAATATTTTAAAATAATGAATATTTGAAAACAAGGAATATTTTAAAATAAGATTCAATAAAAGATCAAAATATGATTTTGATGTCCGATTTTGGATGGACACGAAAATATTGAAATATATATAGCCATGTTGATTAGTTATGCGCCATATTGACGCGATCGATATTTATATTGTTTTTATTCATTTTTATAATGAATATCGAAAAGGAATTAATTTCAAAATATAATATTTTGAAAATATGATCATTTATATATATTAATGAAATAGAATATTCAATTTTGATTTAAAATTGAATATGAAGTTGAAAAGTTTTAAAATGAATTCAAAATGCTTTATAAAATACGTTTTAAAAGGAAATCGACGAAATTTATATATTATATATATTTAATGGCCTAAATAGAACGCGCCGCGCCGTGGCCGTTCGCGAATTTCGACCATTGACTTCTAATTGACGTTACGGGAGATCCGACCGTCGGATTCTCCGAAACCGGGACCGTTGGGTTCGTACCGAAAAAAGATTACCGATGAATATTAGAGATTTGAAATCTAACTGTTGGATTTGGAATTATGTCCAATCAAATTTGGAAAAGGTCGATGCAAGTGTAGTTCGATGACCATTTATGGAAATCGACTTTACGGGCCTTGATAAAATTATTAAAAATATCAATAATTTGTGTAAAATCATAATAAATGATTTGAAAAGAATTGGGATGAAAAATTCCATATTTGAAAAGAGAAAAATATATTTTTATCGAAATGAACTTGTTATGAACTAGAATCATAATCCAGTATTTTCAAAATAAATAAACTGGATTTCAAATGTTTTTAAAAATAACCAGAATTTCCAATATATGAATTGGAATGGATTTGAATCGAAATCATCTTCGGAATATTTCAATGTTGGATTTCGTGATTATACAGATATTGTTATGAAAATTGGAAAGATATTTATATCGTTATTTCCAATACGATATTTGTTGATTTCAGAATTTGATACTCAATATAAGCCGATATATTTCTATTCAGAGCCTTGTATTTAATACCAAATTGGATTTTGGATTTGTCGTGAATGGTGTCTTAAGTAGCACTGTTTTTGAACCCAATTGAGAAAAGAATAAATCTTTGATTAAGATTTAGTGCTATTTTCCAGTGGATTAATATTTAATTGGAATTGAATATAAATTGGTTTTTGGGTTTATCGTGAACGATGTTTTAAATAACACATGTTCTTTAACCCGATTAATAATGGAATGAGATTTTGGGATGTTGTGAATGGTATCTTTAATAATACAGTTCTTAAACCCAATGGAGTTAAGAAAATTAGAACTAACTGGAGATCAGCTAAGTTGAATGGTTTCCTTGGTATTGATCTGATGTTGGTTTCGGCCTTCGGGATTAATATTTAAGGAATTGTTCTCTTGTTAATTTACGTTTAGAGGCTGATAGAATGGAATGTGATTTTGGGTTTATCGTGAACCTTGTTTTAAATGACATTGGTTCTTTAACCCAGTTAAAGACAGGATATGATTTCGTAAGTTATATAACCATTAATATTGATTTTTAGGAAGATTAAAACTTAGTGGAGTTTTAATGAATCTTTCGTTAGATTGAAATTATCGAGAATGGAGGATCACCAGTTTTGCTCCAAGCGATTGTTAAATATTTAATTAGATTAGAACGTGAAATGGTAATTAATTTTACCGATAACATCGTGGTGTTAGATATGGAGTATTACCAGTTTTGCTCCGTGGGATGAATAGGTTGGGATTTGGAAATTAAACAAATGATTACTTCGGTAAGGGTCGTTAATCCCGACTAGTTTGGAAAACCTTAACATGGTTTGAAATGATATTCAAAGGAAGATTAAATAATAAATTTAAAAGAATTTATCTTTGATAAAATTAATGGGAACCTTTCCATAATGATGTGAATATTTGAATAAAAGAATATTCTGAATTGGAATGGGGCGTATGTTGTGTTTTTATAGCACTCGTTTATTATATACGCGAGTTATTCAGAAAGGCCAGGTTTATACCCATTCTGAATAACTGATTCGACGATAAGTCAACGACGAAGACGGTGGCCGAAGATCGGAGGTCATCACATCGTTTGGATGATTACTGATGCCTTGATTGAGCTGTACACCCAATATGAGGTAATAAGTGGTGATTGTTCAGACATACTTGAAGATCGACGGATATGCGAGGGGACTCTCTCCTGTATTGGACATATGGGACGAGGAATAAGGTGCCTCCGGTTTCGTTCAGACCTAGAACGGACTTGTTAATGGACTGTGCGTCTGACATTCGATTTCATTCTGTGTGATTGATAGACATCAGTTGCATAGTGTGAATTGCCAGTGTGGCATGCTGAGATGTAGTGATCAAGGTTTTTGTTGAATAGCATCGCCTTGTGGTTGATGATCAAAGCACAACTTTAATATAGCGCAGCTTTCTGTAGCATTAATTCGCTAGCCTCACACACTGGTGCGAACCAGAAATGGGAGAGGACCTCAGGGAGGACATGCTTTTCATTCTAGCTAGGAGTGGTGTCAGGAGTTTACAATCCCTGAAAAGTGTGACTCATGAGGTTGTTGGAATGTGAGGCACCTCGGTTATATCGGCACTGCGGGGCCGATGGATGGTATGGTCTTTATACAGACCGGATTGACGCCCCATAGGGCGGGGAAACGCATTGTTCAGGTATTTTATTCCTCTCTATGTGGACCGGCCCTGACAATCCAAAGGCTTGACCGAGTACTTTCCTGAGGCACGCGCTAGAGTGTCTCGAAGTGGTGAGGACGATCCCTTGCCTCGGTTCATAGATGGAAATCCAAATTCCAATACGACATTTTGCGGTATTAGTTGTAATCCTATATATGGCAACATAGTGGGATGGGGCGCTTATGCCGTCTATTGTTGATAAATTTATATTTGAAATTGTTTTTGACACTATACACTTATAGTAATAATAAAATATGAAATTTCACGTACCAAGCATTTTTGGCCATTATAAGTTAAAACCCTATCCTCCGGCTTGCGTTGGATTGTGTGATGGGACCTAGGTCTTATAATAGCTTCATTGTTCTTTATTTACCATTGCGCTATTTGTTTTATGCACTTGAATTCTTGGAAGGAAATCCGTTTTGTGTTATACGGCGTGGTCCCTTGATTTACCTTACTTTAAAACCAAGATAACAACTGTTTTAGTTCTCACACCAGTCACATGACTGACCTGGAGTTTATTGTTTTAACCTAAACCCTGGGTGCCCTTATTTTCCACACGGGCAGCTAGTAGTTTAGGTTTTGCAGATTTATTCTTATAGGATCCTGGTTTACAGCTTGAACTATATACAGAAAGCTCTGTATCCGTGTATTTCTTACAGTTGTGTTTTGTATTATTTTTCTGCTGCTAATGTAATTTAAATCTCTGATATTTATCTGATGTATTGAAACACCCCACCTCCGTTAAGGTCACTCACAAAGGGAATGCCTTAACTTCGGTGGAGGGTTATAGGTACAAGACACAGGAAAAATTTACAAGATAGATAGATATAAGCAGCGGAAAACAAATATATATTTCATTCGTGGTTCAATACAAAAGCATTACAACAAATTGTCTCAAAATAACATCCAAAACATTACATCATAATCTATGTCTTGATTATTAAATAAAGAAGCATGAAACATAAATAAAACTGCATAAATCCCCAAGTATAGTGTCCATAAGCCAAAGCCAAGGAAAGAGAGTCCAAATCGTACATCATAGAGACTTCTAGCTTGGAAAGGTGAACGGTCCAAAACTAAGCTGAGCTATTCCCTCCCTGGCTACCTGAGGGGGGGGGGGGAACAAAAGAAAAGAAGACAAAAGAAAACGGGTCAGACAATAAGTCTGGTATGTTCAGTGATTACCAGTATTTAAACAAGGAAAGGGATCATGATAGTAATAACAGAACATAGGAAACAGCATAACATAAGATAAGATGAACATGTGATCGCACCCATTACTATAGTCTCTACACCTACAAACCATTGATTCAACCAGCCATACGTGTTCATAACGAACGATCCCCTTATTGGTCGGCTCCTACTCGCATGCATTCATATCCTGTGTCATTCGGCCCTGCTTGACTGTAGATACCTATGCTGGTCCCACCATGGGGTGTATCAGTCCCTCTGGTGGCAACCCGACACGATTCAAGACACACAATGTATACTACTGATGCCCAGTGCTGGCTTTTTCCACTCTGGAGTACGAGCACGCCCGTACTCCGTCAGAACCTACACTAACGCACCAATCACCAATGTTTTGACCGCTTATAATCAGCCCAGTAATCATGCCCCACCCAGCCTAGTTCAGGGTACTAGGATACATCTATGTGGGTTACCACTGAAATGGGTACCCGTTACTAGGGTTTCCTAATCAACATGTTTAATTGGTTAAGTGTCCAAGTTTACCTAACCCCACCCATCAGTTAAGTTAACATGTTGAATCGGTTAAGTGTTTCCTTAATAGACTTAACCCTACCAATCTTGACTTAGCTTTAATTCATTAAAGTACCAACAACACACATTAGACAGGTATTGTTGTGGTCACTGGATGTGCCGGTCGGTTCCGGGCAGTTTTACACCACAACTCAGTCTAACCTCGGGTCCTTCTTGGGCTCAATGCACTAACCTCCCACATTAGATGGGTGTTGTTATGGTTACTGGATGTGTCGGGCGGTTCCGGGCAGTTTTACACCACAACTCAATCTAACCTCGGGTTAGGCATATTCGTCTTTTCTAAACATACATATTTTCTATGTTTGTCTAATTCTATATGTAAATTAATCTTAATTTAATTTGTATCATAAATACTATTAAAGTCATGCCCATAATTAATGTTATATCAAATATACCATTTCATGAAGCAATCCATACCATGTGAATTTCAAATTTTCCCAACGTAGCCCCCGTTGTACGTCTATATAAGTTACATAGAATGTTGGGCTAGTAAATTAGCCCAAACCCATAAACAAAAGGGTAGTAAACAAGGGACATGAAATAAGCATATAATAACATACTTCTAACTTATCATGTGTGACTTGACATAAAAGCATCATTAACTTAATTAAACATGAATAGGGGAAACATGTGACTAAGTTAGATCAAATAATCATGTAAACTTGATATAGTTCTAACATGGAGGTCTAACATATGAACATAATTGGATCATGACTTATCCTATTAACATATTATGTCACAACACAAAAGAACCACAATCTTGCTGGCAACATGATAGGTTATAGATCTAACAGACCATCCTTATGTAAACATGTTTGAATTATAACTAGAGTATTAACTTGCACATGTTAGAACATATGAGAGTCACAAATCTTACTTGCCACTTAATAGGTTCCCATTTAACATAGATCTATACATGTATGAATGTTGATCCAAACATGTAGACATACAAATATGACATAGATCATTAACAAGTGACATATAAAATCCACCAAACTATAACATGACATGTTCATTATTAAGTAGGCATAATAAGTTCATCACCCAATAAGAATAGATTTCATTAATAACATACAATATGGTATGTTCATCACCACAAACTTATAGGCATGATCAATCGCAATGATAATTTGAGACAAATAAGAATCAGGTTTAATTTATCTCATACATAAGAATCGTTCTACATTCAAGTTACAACATGTCATGATTTCATTTAAGAATACGTTTAAATTCTAGTAATAACCAACTTACAAACAAAAAGGAATTTTTGATTTCTGGAATCTTTATTCTGAAATTGAATTGCTTACCTTTGATGTAGATCGTTGAATTAGATTAATTTTAATTTGATTTTGATGTGGCATTTATCTTGTCTTTGACTTGAAAGAGATGACGGTTATCCTAGGTTCCCCATTGACGGCATGACGGCTCTAGAAATATTTTCGTGTGATTTTATGTTGAGTGTTAGTTTGTTTATATAGAATTTTGATTTAATAAGAGCCGTTCGATGAACCTAGAATCAATCAAGACCATCCAGCCAAGATAGAATTTCAAATTCTGCCTTAATGACTCAGCAGGGAGTTAAAACACAACAGCTTTCAAATCTGCTCGAGGGGGCAGGTCGACCCCCAGGTCAACCCCCAGTTCGACTTGTATGGGAGGTCGACCCCCTGGTCGACACTTTGGTCAACCTGGGTGTTGGGCGGGAAATTTCCCGCCCAGCCCGCTTCTGAGTTTTGCTTCGAAATTTGAATTATGTTCTTAGCTGTTTGAATTTATTTGAATTTCTGAAACTTCAGAAGGCCATAACTTCTTCATACGAAGTCCAATTCATGCTAACTTAGACTCTATCTCAAGTAGAATTCCGAGACGAACGCAACAATGTAACCCGTTTCCCTTAATTCCCACATTTGAAATTAAGTATTGTTTAATTTGTTACTATAATGTTAACAGAAAATACGGGGTATTACATGTATATTATTCATTTATACTCTATTATATTCTTGTATTCTTTGGAATTGTTGTAATAAGAAATGAAACGTTCTTCCACTTGTATTCTGATTTGTGTTGTCCTCAAAGCAATCCAGGCTTTCCTTCATGGGGAAGTTCGGGTCGTAATATTAATTTTGTTTAACTTTTTCTTATTAACACAATTGTTAATTTTGAATCAACAAATCTAATAAACACCACATGATGATTTTGTTGAACCTTTTTTAATTAACACAATTGTAAATTTTGAATTCAACTAGTCTAATGAACAAAATGATAATTTTGTTTAATCCAATTCTCTAATTGACACAAATGTTAATCTTTTACAGGTCTACAGAACACACCAAACACAGATCAAATCACGTACAACAATCAGTAGGATATTACGGCGTATGAGTAATACTTCAATTATGATTAACAAATTTTAATTATATAATAAGAAGAATAGAATTTCTCACAGTGCTTTTAAATCTGAATAATTTGCAATTGAATTTTTGTCCATAATCTGATCTGCTCAGAATCAATTCTAATCAGTCCAGAAGTGTAGATCTCGGACTCACCATCGTAACGGATCTGAAATTATTATATTCCGAGTTCGTATTACATTGATAATATTTTTAAATTAAAATAATAAAATAGGATTTCACCTTCTTCTTCCTAAATCAGAAACAGCCGTGACTTTCAAACTTGGGTTCAATTGTAGGGTTGAAATTATCGATCAATACAACTAGCTTCGCGACAATCGGAGACCACCACGCCAGAGAGGAGGGCCGCGCGCACCTGGAGGGACCCATGCCGTCAGGCGTGATTAGACCTAGGCGGAGCAGCGACATGTGAAATGATGGGACTTCGGGGGCTCGGTTCGATCACAGTATGCGATTTCATGTAGGGAAAACCGTATGGATGTGGAGATGGGAGGAAGCTCTAGAATATTGTCTAAAGAATGGAGGGATTCTATTGAGAGGATGGAGAGATATTGGGAGAGGAAGTTCTGAGCATTTCAGGCCATGGAAATGGGCGCGGCGGCTATAATGTTCATGGATTAGGGTTTCAAAAATCCACTATTTATAATACTATAATATAAATTCCCTTAATTATTGGTTTTAACCCATTAATCCTTAATAGTTCCAATTTCATCCCGACAAAAGTTGTTCCTACCCAAATGCCCCCGTTCCGGACACAATGGGCTAGGTCCTATTAGCCTAATCGATCGAATTTAGTCCGTTTTCTTTATTTCAAAATTTAAATCATTTAATTCGAATGTACATTTAAATTCACTGAGGCCACATGTGGACTCTAAAAATTCCCGAAAAATATATCTAGCTATGTTTTGACGATACGGTCCTAAGAAAATTAATTTCGTTGAATTTGGAGACTATTTGAAAAATGGCCTTTTTAACGGTCAACTAAATTCAATAGAAATTATCGAACGCAGTTTAATTTACCACGCTCACATGTTAATTCTAAAAATTATGGAAAATTAAACTTAGCAATAATTTGACATTTTGGATCCAAAAAATTTGTTTCGTCGAAAACGGAGGTCATTTATAAAATGACTATTTTTAATAGCTTTAATATTATTTAAAAACGAAAATTTTAAATTCTACCACATTTTCTAAGTAAGTTCTTTAAAATAAAAAATTTTAAATTGGTTCTGATTTTCCAGGTTATTACAAAGTGGCTATTGGTAATTCAAATTCTGAAAACGTGGCTATTGAAAATTCAAATTCTGGAAAGCAACTGGTGGAAATGAAAAAGGACAAATGGACTTTGGATAGTGGTTGTTCGAGACACATGACTGAAAATCCAGAACTACTCAATAATCTGAAGTATGAAGATGGTGGATTGGTAAACTTCGGAGATAATTCTAAAGGATACATCATTGGAATCGGCAATGTCGGTAATTCTGAAACTCCTACTTTTTCTGATGTTTTATTAGTTAGGAATTTAAAACACAATTTACTAAGTATAAGTCAACTTTGCGATAAAGGATATAAAATAAATTTTAAAAGAATAAATGTTTCATAGAAGATAGGAATTCAAAAGTTATATCGAAGGGGATAGAAAGAAAAATATTTATATTTTAAGTATGAAAATTTCCAACGATAATTTATGTCTTATGGCCAGTACAAGTGATCCCTGGATTTGGCATAAGAGATTCGGTCATACAAATTTCAAACATATTTCTAGAATTTATTCGGTTAGAGGATTACCCAAAATGAAATTCAAAGTTAATGACTTATGCGATGCTTGTCAATCCAGAAAATTAAAGAATAGTTCATTTAAGCCAAAAGAAGAAATCACTACTTCGAAACCATTAGGGTTAATACACATGGATTTATTTGGTCCATCTCAAACTGAATCAATAAATATTAACAGATATGTACTTGTAATAGTTGATGATTTTTCTAGACACACTTGGACGTTGTTTCTTAAAAATAAAAGTGATGCTTTCGATCAATTTAAAACTTTTTCTAAAAGAATTCAAAATTTATTATCACTAAAAATTAAAATAATACGTAGCGACCGTGCTGGAGAATTCAAAAATGAGCATTTTGAAAAATATTGTAATAAAAAGGGAATAACCCATAAATTTTCAATTCCAAGAACTCCTTAACAAAACGGAGTAGTTGAACGTAAAAATAGAACGATAGAAGAATGTGCAAGAACTTAGTTATCCGATAGAAATTTAACAAGGAATTTTTGGGCTGAGGCAATAGCAACAGCTTGTTATATTATTAATAGAATTTCAATTAGACCTTTGATTCATAAAACTCCTTATGAACTTTTATATAATAAGAAACAAAAAGTATCATATTTTAAAATATTCGAAAGTAAATGTTTTATACTTAATACAAAGGACAATTTAGACAAATTTGATTCAAAATCAGATAAAGGAATTTTTATTGGATATTCAGAAAGTAGCAAGGCTTATAGAGTTTTTAATACTCGAACCAACACAATAGAAGAAACATTAAGTGTATATTTCGATGAAAACTATAATAGTATAACTCAAAACGATAAAGACGATTATGAGGATGAAGCTAATGAAATAAATAATGAAGATAACCAACCAAATAAAAGAATTAGATTACTTAGAGATAATCCTGTAGAAAATACCTTAGGGGATATTGAATCCATTGTTAGAACTCATAATCAATTAAAAAATATGAGTAATACTGTGTTAATCCCTAAAAAATCCATATGCGCGTTGAGTAAAGGATACAAGAGAAATATCGCCAGGGTCGCTCGTGCACGATGCAACTGTGCAAAACAAGACCCGAATCTCATACCCAAGACAAGCCAGGTCCAACATCACGACCAAACATGACGGCACGAAATAATCATCAAGAGCGCTCGATCTAACATCAAAGTTCAACCGCGCATATCAGGGCAGAAAGCTAGGTCGCATACATATCCAATCAACCGCACACAGATGGCAATACCTATCGCTCATTTTTCAGACCTGAAGCCTACTGATCGGTCATAACCACGTTGGGGTGTTATGGCTAACTTGTTCCTTCATCTCACCATCAAACACCGAGATAGGAACAGGACGCCCATTCTGCACAAGCGAGGGCAACCTCATAGCATAACCATAAAGTCAAGCGGCACATGCAAAGGCAACCTCTTAGCGTAACCATAAAGTCAAGCGGCACCACAAAAAGGCAACAAGAGGACGAGCGCCCTTGGTTTAAGAAGAACGGTCGCGAAAGGAACAAAGGAGGACCGATCTCGACTCCACACTCCGCTCTTACGAAATCTCCCAGAGCATCCGCGCCCGCGCTTAAGGGCCCGCTCAGCTATTCAAGACAATCAACAAGTCGTCCGCACATAACACTAAATATGACCACGGACAACTGATTACATTTGTCCAATGGCATGGTTGTAATTAGCAGAATGAACGACCCACAGCCTGGATAAACAGATTCTAGATCATTTACCAAGAGGAGTTCACCTATTAATACACCATGGCCACCAACATAAAGGAGTGGGGGGGGGGGGCTTTTCTAGAAAGACCACAAAGTGTTGTTAAACTTAATACTCAACAACAGATCTGGCCATGGCGGCAAGCACCATTTTGGAATGAAGGGATCTTCTCTCTCAAATCATTCATCCACCTCCTTCTCCTCAAACTCCATTATTCTCTTGTATAGTTCTCTAGATCAAAATAAATAAATGAGGATATATTGAGTGGGTATAGAGATGTATGAGGTTAAAGAGTTGATGTACCTTATAGTTCTCATTAAAGGCAGGAAATCATCTTCACAGTGGACGTAGGCCTCGTTAACGGCTGAACCACTCTAAATCTTGTCTCTAGTTTACTTTTCTGGCATTTTACTTTTTATTGCTACTTAAACCAGGTTCCATTTATTTCTTACCAAATTGGTGAAGTACAGTTTAATACCTTGGGTGTTTAGACCATTTTTGGTGTAAAATTTTGACGCCCACCGTGGGGCCGTGTTTTGCTTTTTTCCATTTCAGATCTAACAAGATTTTCTGAGAGACACTGTGCTTGCAATCATGAACCTGCTAAGGAAACCTGCCAATGAAGTTAACAACCCCAGCAGCGGTAACAACACCGTCATGCCACTAGATGGCGACTCCGATGAGGGGAAGTCACCAAAAATCAAAGAGATTGTGGCCAGGGAAGAATTGGAGGAAGTGGTGACAGGATTAACGAGTCAGATAACTATCGCAAGCAACGCGATGTTGAAGAAGCTCGAGTCGATACTTGCTATCCAAGCTGCAACCGCAAAAGCTGCTCTAAGCGCCACTTGTTCCTCACTGACTCAGATGAATCACAGGTCAGAAACAGAATTCCCCGCTTTGCGCTCAAGGCAGCGGGATTCCCATCAGGGAGTTGTGCGTCGCCCCGATCCGAACTATGAAGGGGGAAAAGCACTTGCGAATGAGTGTTTTGATGATGCGATGGCAGAGCGGGAAGACTGTCCTACTGCCATCAGGACGTCCCTGCCAGAAGGATATCCTGATTCCTCATCCCCAGTCCACGAAGGCGCATCTAGGTCGAGGGCTGATGGCGAGAAAAGCGACCAACTCATGGATCCAACCAACAAACGAGAGTATATCTCGGGGATGGTGCAAG
Organism: Allium sativum; assembly: GCA_030737875.1. Lineage (NCBI taxonomy): Eukaryota > Viridiplantae > Streptophyta > Magnoliopsida > Asparagales > Amaryllidaceae > Allium > Allium sativum. The sequence continues at coordinate 433,751,214 of CM060918.1, read as the reverse complement.
CAATTATTGAAGAAAGCTTGAAGAGAAGAGATGCCCAGAAAGAATGGGAATATTTCCCAGCTAAAACCCAACACCGAGAGGATTAGGAAAACTGTATACCAACAAAGATTCGAACCTCCATCGTTGTAGCCTTATGATGGGATGACTGACCCCAATATATTTCTTTGTAAATATGACCAGTACATGAATGGAGCATGCGCTACCGACGAAGTCAAATGCCTATATTTCCCAACTTATCAAGTAGGAGTAGCTTATCTTTAGTTCACAAAGATGCCACTGGGGTCAGTGGACAATTTCGTGACATTGGCCAGGCTATTCAAAGAGCAATTCAGATCCTAGGCGTTCGAAGATCAGGATGCTACGGAAATAAGCGGACTGCAGCAAAGACCAGGAGAGCCCATCAGATCTTGTCTCGCTCACTTCGACATCGCATTGGCTAAAGTCAAGGATCCCGAACCCTGCCTGATCTTAATGGCCCTCAAAAAGGGGATATGCAGGAAAACCAAGTTAAGACGATGGATCAAGAAAAGGAAACCAAGTACACTTGAACAGTTACTTAGAAAAGCTGAAAAATATGCAAGTACTGAAGAAAGAAACGCACGTGTAGAGAAGAATGGAAAGGTTCAAGGCAACTCGAACAATCAAAAAAGGAGCAGCGAAGAAGAAGACGATCGAGCAAGAAAGAAGCAATGCTTTTTTAAGAACCCTGAATTCACTCCCCTTAACGATTCCTTGGGAAATATATTCATGACAACTACAGGCACTGAGAGATATCCGGTCCTAAAACAAAGACACGTCCAAAATCCCGCAATGAAGTCAGGGAAATTTTGTTGTTTCCACAAACAACCGAGGTATGATATCGATGAATGCAGGTACTTTAAATTAGTAATCGAGTGGTTGATCAGGAAGGGCTGGTTGCAACAATATGTGCAAGACCATAAGATCTATCCCGGCTCTTCTCAAACAAGGGGCAGCATGCCTTAAAATGACGAGGGCTCAAACCAATTCAAGGAGGGTTCTCATCAGAGGAACCAACTGCTAATATCTCAACAATGGAGTATTAAACTAAAGATCTCATTATCTCACTTCATTCTCCTGATTTTATCTTGTTATTGAAACTTTTCTAACTTGCTTGATTGATCATTATGTCCGTATTAGGCAATGGTTTACCTACATAAATTGTGTGCATTTGAAATTAATTATGTGCCTACTTGAATAACACACTTATTGATTTATACTAAAGGAAGAATGATTCCTTGAAATGTAGGGGAGGAAAGAGCAATCCGCCCTAAGCAACGGGGATGTAACACAAAATCCCAGGCCGTTCACCAAACGAAACAGGTTGGGAATCGCAAACATCAAGCAAGGTCGAACAAGAGGGATAGATTCATCGCCCCAGAACGAACCAGTTATTCTGAGACAAACAACCAAACGAAGGAATGTGCCTCTCATTATGGAATATGCTGAATGCTTGGCAGACGCTCATTCAAAGAACTGCCACAAGACCTCTTTGAAGATACTGAGAAATCAACAAATTTACCCCTCGGAGGAAGTTGCTAAACCCAAAGAAGTGTTCTCCTAGGAACAGGACATGAATTTCTTAAAACCAGAGTTAAATTCAGTAGCAAGGATTGATGCCCATCTCCAAGGAATCAACACTAAAGAGGGAGCAACTCAAAAGGTCCCACTGTAAAAGTCCCACGGTTAAAATTGCTAATCCCACCGAAGAAGCACCTTCTTAGGTGACCTTCCTAGGTGCTCGACACTAGTTTTCCAACTTGAGAAAAAGAAACTCAAGAAGGCAAACCAACGTTTGTGTCCTTGGCCGAGGCATAAAGTCGGAAAAATCGACCTGTCCCGATTTTTTTTTTTTTTTGCCAATTTCAAAGGACGCCTACCTTGGTAGATAAAAACACGAATTCTTCCTTCTAAGCCAAAAGCTCGATGGGATGAATTAGTGTCCGCTCCACGAATGAAGCAAAAATGGGGAAGGTTTATACATGCTGGAAGGACCAGCACCAAAAAAAACCAACTGAAAGGAAGGTGGCCATCCTTGTTCTTTGTTGTTAACCAAGTCAAACTAAGCCAAGGGCGGAGTACAACAGTAGAAATCCTAGCCGAAAGGGGGTGTTAGAAATCCTAGACATGCGGGGGTATCCATTCTATAACCCATTTTGATAACCAAAACAATTGAATAGGGTCGAAAATGGGTCGAAAATCTTTAACCCAAGCCCTCTCCGGGGGCATGTATTCAAAACCGATCTCGGGATTAAATAGTAATAAATAAAAGACAACAACACGCTTATAAAAACACAAATGCGTAGCGGCCTTCGATAAGCGACAAACCTAAAAGGATAACTAAATCCTAACCATAATAATAATATAAAATCAAGCGCAACCGAACGATTAACAAAGCTGCCGGACGAATGTGTGAAAAAAAAGGTGCAGCGTACGACGCACCCACGCATAGACAAACAAATTCCATAGCGGAGAATCGTATACGATGAAGTCCAAAAGGCAAACCGTAAAAAGTCACAAATCAAAACATACGAGAATTAGCGAGGCTGGCTCCCGCATATACAAGCCAGACTAGATAAAAAAAATACCGTTCATAAATCCAAACCAAATACAACTAAATAGGTGAAGCATTGGCAGGCCACAATACTCAAATGAGGTGGGAAACAATCCTCTCCTTGGACTCCAGGGTCTCGACAAGTTTGTGTCTATCTTCCTCCAAAGCATTAAGTCATTCAAGATTCTCCCTATTTTCCTGCTGAAGATCTTCGACCAAGGAAAGCCAACCACCCATCTGCTCCACTATATAGTCCCTCAATGTTGCGATAAGGCCCTCAACAAGAAGCAGACGTGGTTCCAACTGATTGAATTCAGCCAATATGTCATCCTTCATGGCATCCATCTTTCCTGCAATAATCCATCTGTCAAATAGGTCTACATACACACCAGAACGCGAGCTAGCTGGACACTGAGCCACAAAGTCCCGAGCAAGGTCGGGATGGCAAGGGTTGGGAACAGGAAGAGGCTCCGGCACAGCTGCAGGATCTAACGTAATGGACGAAGAAACCAAGCGGCTAACAGCGGTTTGAATGTCTGAGTCTGAGAATCCATTCAGCAAATAGCAACTGTGGGCACCACTCGCACTTGAAATCTCCTTACCTCGGGGCACTTGTTTGCCATCGACCTTCCTCGCCGATTTCTTCTTGAGCTTCTTAGACATGAGAAATTCCATCCTCAGGCGACCTGCTTCAGAAAAGATCAGTGTGGACACAAATAACAACTATGGAAAGAGAAACAACTTGGTTAGACTCAAGTATGGATAAAATATTTCAACTAGGGAGACCTAGGGCATCTCGCTAAACAATTTATGAACAAATACCAAGCGCCGACATTTCAAAAACGTCGGGTCGCTCAGGTCTTTCAAAGATGAACATAGAAAGGGTATTCGCGCTTTATAATTTTTTTTACTTAGAAAGATCATGGCTTCTCGGAGAAGATCACTCAAGATGAACGGGTGGTGCCAAAGACGAAGAGCAAAGTGATGAAACAAGAAAGCCAAAACATTCTGAAGGAAAATTGAGACAGAAATGTCAGACATAGTTTACCTAATTGAAAACCCTCAAGGAAGCGCAGCAGTAAACAAATATTTCTTTTAAAATGCAAAATGAAATAAAGCAGGTTAAAGGTAAATAAGGGAGACCTGAGGACATTCATCCAGAGAATTTATGCCACATCATCCTAATATTTGACTACACAAAAGTGTCTCATCAAATCCCAATTGGCATCCCGAGATTCACCCCTTCTCACAACAATCAAGATAATACAACGGGCCTCTCGCCCGTAGGAAAAGACAATTCCAGTTAGGTACAACAAAGCGGCCTCAGCCCTTGCATGAACGACTTCTCAACAAAGTCAGCACAAACCTACCAAACAATGCACGATTAAGCATATTGAAGCCCATAATTCCTTATTAAAGAGAAATCACGAACTTCGAGGGGAAAGTGTTAATCCCTAAAAAATCCATACGCGCATTGAGTAAAGGATACAAGAGAAATATCACCAATCGCTTGTGAATGATGCAACTACGCAAAACAAGACCCGAATCTCATACCCAAGACAAGCCAGGACCACCATCATGACCAAACATACATCAAGAGCGCTCGATCTAACATCAAAGTTCAGCCGCGCATAACAGGGCAGAATGCTAGGTCGCATATATATATATCCAAACAACCGCACACAGACGGCAACACCTATCGCTCATTATTCAGACCTGAAGCCTGATGATCGGTCATAACCACGTTAGGGTGTTAAGGCCAACTCTTTCCTTCATCTCACCATCAAACGCCGAGATAGGAACAGGTCGCCCATTCTGCACAAGCGAGATCAACCTCATAGCATAACCATAAAGTCAAGTGGCACCACGCAAAGGCAACCAGAGGACGAGCGCCCTTGGTTCAAGAAGAACGGTCGTGCAAGGAACAAATGAGGACCGATCTCGACTGCACACTCCGCTCTTACAAAATCTCCCAGAGCATCCGCGCCTGAGCTTAATGACCCACTCAATTATTCAAGACACTCAACAAGTCGTTCGCACATAACACTGAATATGACCCCGGACAGCTGGTTACAGCTGTCTAATGGCATGGTTGTAATTAGCAGAATGAACGACCCACAGCCTGAATAAACAGATTCCAGATCATTTACCAAGAGGAGTTCACCTATAAATACACCATGGCCACCAACATAAATGAGGGGGGGAGTTCTTTTCTGGAAAGACCACGAAGTGCTGCTAAACTTCATACTCCGCCATAGATCTGGCCATGGCGGCAAGCACCATTTTGGAATGAAGGGATCTTCTCTATCAAATCATTCATCCACCTTCCTTCTCCTCAAACTCCATTATTCTTTTGTATAGTTCTCTAGATCAAAATACATAAATGAGGATATATTGAGTGGGTATAGAGATGTATGAGGTTAAAGAGTTGTTGTACCTTGTAGTTCTCATTAAATGTAGGCAATCATCTTCACAGTGGACGTAGCCCTCGTTAACGGCCCAACCACTCTTAATCTTGTTTCTACTTTACTTTTCCCGAATTTTACTTTTTATTGCTACTTAAACACGATTCCATTTATTTCTTACCAAATTGGTGAAGTATAGTTTAGTACCTTGGGTGTTTAGACAATTTTTGGTGTAAACATACTGCATTTATATCTACTATTGAAACCCAAAATCCAAAGGAAGCTTCTTCCTATGATTCATGGATACTTGCTGTGCAAGAAAAATTGAATCAATTTACTAGGAATGATGTATGGGAACTTGTTCCTACACCAGAGGATAAAACAATTATAGGAACCTAATGGGTTTATAAAAATAAAATGAATGAACACGGTGAGGTAGTACGAATTAAGGCACGACTAGTAGCACAAGGATATACTCAAGAAGAAGGAATAGATTATGATGAAACTTTTGCCCCCGTAGCAAGACTAGAAGCTATTAGAATTTTACTAGCTTTTGCAAACTATAATAATTTTAAATTATATCAAATGGATGTCAAAAGTGCATTTCTAAATGGATTTGTCAAAGAAGACGTATATGTAGAGCAACCACGCTTATTTGAAGATGAAAAATTACCAGATCACGTATATAAACTAAAGAAAGCGTTATATGGATTGAAACATGCTCCCAGAGCTTGGTATGATAGATTACGAAATTATTTATAACAATCAAACTTTGAAATAGGAAAACTTGATAATACGTTGTTTATTAAGAAAAATGACAAAGATATACAATTAGTACAAATATATGTTGATGACATAACAAATGAAAAATTGAACAAAGAGTTTTCAGATATTATGACCAGCGAGTTTGAACTGAGCCATATGGGAGAATTATCGTTCTTTTTAGGTTTACAAATTTGAAAACTAAAAAATGGAATATTTATTAATCAAGAAAAATATGCAAGAGATTTAATTAATAAATACAATCTAACAACAGCTAATGGTAGACCAACACCTCTGGCAACTAATATTGCTTTAAGTAAAGATGATACATCAAAAGACGTCGATCAAAAACTATATAGAGGAATGATAGGATCATTATTATATATAACTGCTAGTAGACCAGATATAATGCATAGTGTATGTCTCTGTGCAATATATCAATCACAACCTAAGGAAACTCATTTAATAGCCGTAAAACGTATTCTGAGTTATGTAAAGCATACACCAGATTTTAGATTATTTTATCCTAAAAATGATTCATTCGATCTAGTTCTGTACTGTGATGCTGATTACACGGGATGTAAATCTAATCAGAAAAGTACTAGTGGAACATGTCATTTTCTAGGACATTCCCTCGTATCTTGGTTTAGTAAGAAACAAAATACCGTATCTTTATCAACAATTGAAGTATAATATATATCTGCTGCTTTGGCTTGTTCACAAGTAATTTATATGCAACAAACTTTAAACGATTTTGTTTTAAACATAAGTTAAGCACCTATATACTGAGATAATACAAGTGCTATAAATATTTCTGAAAATCCTACTCATCATTCGAGAACTAAACATATTGTTGTGCGACATCATTTTCTAAGAGATAATATAAGTAAAGAAAAGATTTCAATTGAATTTGTAGAAACCGATAAACAAATAGCCGATATATTAACAAAACCATTAAATGAAGCAACATTCACTAAATTTAGGAGAGAATTAGATATATGTTCATTAAGTGAATTAGAATAATTAAAGTAATAATATGTATAAATATAAACTAAGGAATTAAAATAATGAAATTTTAAACAACACTATGCCGACATGAATTTTTTACTACGTCGACATATAATTGAATTTTTTAAAATTAATTCCCACCAAAAGTTAGTTATTTCAACTATATTAATCCTTTAGTTAGAATTTTCTTCTTTTCTGCAAAAACTCTAAATTAAAAATTACAATGGCTTCCACTAATCCAAATACTCAAAACAACTCTAATTCATATGCTGCACCATCCGAGGGTCCATTTCAAAGATCTACGCTTTCTAGAGTGATCAAAATTGAAGAGGAAAAGAAGTATTTACTGCAAATGGTGGCTGAGATGCAAGTACTTCAAATTAGACTAAGTCAAGAGAAAAACAAACAAGGAAAGGTAACGAGAAGTCTCTTAAAGTTTATAATGGATAATGAGACTAACCCGATTATCATCAGTGATGATAATCAACCAATGGAAGAAGAGGAAGAACCAGAAAAAGAACTGGAAGAGGAAGAAGAAATGATGGAGGAGGAAGAACAACAAGAAGCTCAACCAACAGTTGTAGACGAAGATGATAACGTTGAGTGTGTAGCAGAGTTCCAATTTGACGAAAATGGGAATGTGATTGAAAAGAATGGAGAATTTTGTCTCCATTATCCAAATTGTCCAATTCACAAATCTCCCGTTGTCAAATAAATTAGTGTTTAACAGTTGTCTAGATTTCATTTTATTGCGTTCTCATAATGTGTAGTATATGTGTATAAATCCATGAATATGTATTTGTGTTTGTTTAATAAAATCATCATTTATGGTTAATATAGTTATAACCTTCTAAAACATATTTATATAAACAACAAATTAAGGGGGAGTATTTTTATTACTGATAGTTACTTATGTTCTATTCAGTGAGTTATAAAATTTAGGGGGAGTATTTTTTAGGGATATTACTTAGATTCTAGAATAGTACAACTTTGGGAATGTAACTTTTATCTTTCTTTTTGATAATGCTAAAGGGGGAGAAATTATAAAATATAGGCGTAGTTTTATAGAATTCTTATAGATAGGGGAGGTATAAGAGGATCAACATCAAACACTTATACACAGGTATGATATTTTATAAACTAAGGTTGTCATCATCAAAAAGGGGATGATTGTTGGAGAATGGAGTTTTGATGACAACAACCTTATTTCAATTATGATTGATTATAAAATATATGCTAACACTTTTTGTATAGAATATATATACATGTATATATATACATGTATATATATATGCAGGAATTATATACAGGAAATATTAATGAAGACTGTACAGTTATAAAGATGATAGAGACTCAGAAACATCAAGACTCATGAGTAATCAAGATTTCAAGAGTTCAAGAATAATATAATTATAGAGTCTATATTTTGTAAGACTCTAAATAGCACTCCAACTTCAAATTCAAATTCAAAATCTGATTTTCAATTCTATCCTCAATCCTCTCTATTTTGGTTTTCAATTTTTTTCCTCAATCTTCTCTATTTTGTTTTTCTATGTGTTTCTATTTTTATTCTTCTTTGTTTTTCAAAAATAATTTTTAATACTTTATATTTATACTTTATATAGTTTAAAACCATATAATTTTATAAATATTTTTATATAGTTTAAAAGTATGTTTTCACATGATTTTCTATCATAGGATATTTATTTACAACATTAGAATTTTATTCAAGAATTTCCAGAATTAGTTTTGTAACAAAACACTTGAAAATGCTTTGAAAATCAAAATTGCACATAGGTATGTCGACATAGCAAAAGGAACATGTCGACATATAACAACTATTTTTCTAATTTTGAAGGGAAGTGTCTTTTCACTATTTGAAATGCTTCAGAACCGTTGTAATCCTTCAAACACTATAAAATGAGGTTACAACCAAATTTTTTAATATATCTTCTTCTCCAACTTTATCCTCTTTCATCCCTTCATTATTCTTAATCATTTTTATTGTTTTTACACTTATACTCTACCGAATTCACTACTATTTTGATCAAAGTTCTTCTATCTACACTCTCTACTCTTTACTCTCTGAATCAAGCGATATTGAAGAGTTATAGGGCTATTTTGTAATTGCTTGGGTTGAATAAATCATGTTTGTAAGTAAAAGAGTAATCGGTGTATCCATGTTGCCGTGAAATCAAGGAATATGAGTCATTGTGCCCTTGTTGAGCCGTGTAATCAAGGGATAGGAGTCGGTGTCTCCTTGTTGAGCCGTGAAATCTAGGAGGTTGTATTTGACTATTGGAAATTGTAATAAAACTCTGCACAATCCAGCGTTGTGCGGGAATGGACGTAGGAGTGATCCGAACCAGTATAAAATCCAGTGTGTTCTTTCCTTTTCTGCACTTTTATTTTCCGTTTATTTTGCTTTTGTGTTTGAATCTGTTCCTGTGATTGTGTTTATGTTGTTTGATTCATCCCGTAGTTCACTTTAGATTTTAGTTTTGTTTAAATTCTTACAAACACAATTCACCATCCCTCTATTGTTTGCTTTGCCTGAACGATCCATTCCGTAGTCCCTAACACTATGCACTAACACATTGTACTGCATGAGGTTAATGTTGGTCTTTTCTTCATTGTTGGTATCTTGTTTTTCTTGGGTTAATTCATTGCAAACTATATGGATATGTCACTATAATTTGGGAATTTTTTTTGATTTGGGCCAGTTCGAAAAGTAATAACACAAATAGGCTAGTTTGAAAACTAATTACAGAAATAGATTAGTTTTATTTGTACATGCATTATCACAGATAACGCTATTGTAAAATTTTGTATTTTACACCAGCGTTATCTATGATAACACTAGTTTTTCGAGCGTCATCCGTAATACTGCTCATATCCTTTCAGCCCCCATTTCCTCTTTTCTAAAATTTCTGCCCCTTTGCGATTTTAGACCCCTCCTTCCCCTTTTCGATTTTAGTCCAAAAACTAAAAAAATTCCTTCAACATTTAGGTTAATGGCCTCCTCTTCTTCCCTTCTTCCTACTATTGGTAGTTATTCTTAACTTTATGCGACTGAGGTTGATAAATTATGAAATTTAGGGTTTATCATGTGTTGTGATTTCAACTTTATCCTGGTCTATTGTGAAACTGATTCGATTTATGGTTCCTATGGCATACGAGTTAGAGGTTTCATGAATAGATTCATGATTAAGTGTATCATATGTGTTTGTGTTTGGTTACATTGGTGAATAAATTTACATTTACGTATGTTTTCTATGTGTATGTATATGTGTATGTTTATGTGTATGTGTATGTGTATGTTTATGTTTATGTTTATTTTTAGTACGAGATGAACGATAATGTGGCCTATAGTATTGTGAAAATAGCGCTAATACTTGGTTGTGAAATGAGGTTATTGAATCCTGGTTATGTATTGTACGCGCTAATACTAGAATGTGATATTTAATAAGTAAATATGTGTGGCATTTGGAAAGACTTTGTGTCAGTGAGTTGTGTAATTGCTTGTTGATTAATGGACTAATGTGTGCATATTAATTGTTTATCGAATAGGAAGAGATGGAGCCCGAACCAGTCGATACAGATGTCCTTTACTCGTAGGAAGATCATAGGACTAGTAAAAATGAATTGATTGCGGTAATAATATTTGATTTATTTTTTAAAAAATATGTTTTTGTTGAATTTCGTCTATTGGTTTATATAAGATTGAATTCATTGTAGATGGAGTCTGCTGACCCAGAGGAAACTATTGACCATACGTCAACTCTAAGGCAAGTTACGTTGAATCATCCAGAGGTTTTGGCAATGTTAGATAGAGCCAGATTTGGGCTGGTGCACAAGGTTGGGTATGCACAAATTGATCGAACCTTATAGGTGGAGACTGGAGACGTCCACATTCCACCTACGAGTTGGTGAGATGACAACAACGTTAAAGGATGTGGCTGCATTATTTGGGTTGTCAATAGACGAGCAGGCGATTCTTAGTGCTCCTGGTTTACAGAATTACAATTACAAGGTAATGCTTGAGAATTTGGTTGGCATGACTCCTCCTGAGCATGTTTAGTCTGGGAACAAGAACATTTTGAGTAGTTGGTATCGTTTTCAATTGGTGGGTGATATTCCGGGGAATGCAAGTCCATTACAAATTCAACAAAGAGCTCGTGCCATCATATTGAATATTATTACTCGTCGTCTGTTCTGCAATAGGTCGAAATCTAGAGTGGCGCTTCATTGGCTCCCATTGATTGTGGACTTTGATGAGTGTAGAAAATATGCTTGGTGAGCAACGGATCTAGCTACTACATATTCAGAGTTGAATAGGATAGCTTTGGGGCAAAAAAGGAAACGGGTGGATGCCTGAGTCTTGTTCAGGTAGTAATGCAAATGATGTAGAAGTAAATGTACGAGAATAATTGAAAAACAACACATTTTAATTTTGCAGCTTTGGTCATGGACCTACCTTCCAGTCAGTCGTGTATTCATGAAGAGACCAGTAGTGGAAAACACCAAACCGTATGCAGCAAGGTACACATACAATTATTGTTTTCGTTTGATAAACTCTTGCAATTTTGGTGATTTGTAAACGCCTTTGTGTACATGCAGGTGGATCAGGCCCAAAAATAACAAAAGGGCTCCTAGACGCATTTTTTTGTTGTATAGGAATGAATTGGATGTTATTTCCGCTGATGCAGTGACGTCGAATCCTTACAGTGAAGAAGACCTCCGGCATTACCCGCACAATGCACCGAATCAAGAGGGCTATGGAGAGCCAGATTGCTTTTGTTTTCGCTGATAGACCGTGCATACCATCTTCCGGACAAAGTCATGAGGCTGTTTGGATTATGTTAGCATATTCTGAAGTCCTCTCCTTCGTATCTAGTGAAAGTCAACAATGAGATGTACGACTCCATGCTTGAGTTATGGGACAATCGTCATGATTGTCAGGAACAAGAATGTGAGGCGACGCTAACCGAGCAGGAGTACATGACATGATACTGGAACATATAACGTTGGTTCGTGGTGCAAAGGCCACCTGCACATCCTCGTACATTTCCCTCTTCGTACGAACCTAGAGCTCCTCTTGAAAGGAATGCGGTACGTTTTCAATTTACAAGTTATACATGACTTCCAAATGATATAACGTATGGTCTTTGGTTATAGGCAGATGGTGTTTACCGCGCACTTGTGTTAGTGGATGAGATGGAGCAAGAAATTCTGGAAAAAAGCAAGGAGAAGTGCTTGTCAATTAAACAACTTCTAAGCTCTAGCTTGTCCAAGAACAAAATGGATAGACAGCAACCTCCTACACCTCCTCCGGCGCCAAGTGCTTAAATTGGAGGTCTTCAGAAACAAAGGCATCCTCGACAAGGGAAGAAGACAGTAATCCGCAGGAGAGGCAAGACAGATGTGTAATGACCCGGATTTTTAGCGACTTTGGTTACCGACATAAGCTCGATGTCGATAACCAAAACACCGAAAAATCCTGGTAATTAGTGAAAGAAATTAGAGGGTGAGAAAAGATAAGATAGAAACTTAGAATAGAAGAAGAAGAACACAACATCAGAGTAACACGAATCTCACAGCGGAACGAATAACATATAATATATGTAACATAACTTTGAAATATACATCTGTATTTGAATATAAGTCATTATCAAAGTACAACACTTACAACACAGCGGAAATAACTATAGTTATATGATCCTGAAGCCTCCTGCTCCAGCTCTTCAACTATATCTGTAAAATCCCGACTACTTGACTGCCCATACAAATTTAGGCACCCAAGAGTTTAGGGAAAACAACAAAATAAACTCCGGGTCAGTCATGGGACTGGTGTGAGTAAAACAGTTTAAAAACAGTTGAACAAGTAAACGATATCTCATAAGACCACGCCGCATAACGGAATGGGTTTTTCCCTTATGAGAATCCAAAATATCTTTATATCAAAAACCTTTTTGATATTATAATAATGTCTATCAACCACAGTATATATAATCATCTAGCAGAAACGCTTTCATCTCACATTCTACATATATAGTATAAAATCAAAACCGCAAGCACGTATTGGGTAATGGATTTCCAACTATGACAAGGTATGGAACCACCTTTCGCTCGTGTACCTCTAGAGAGGAATACACTGGGTTCAACAACAACATCTTGCAACCCGGCCACACATGACCGACCACTCATTTCGCTTGAGTGTATCGAATGTATATCATCAACGGTTGGGATCAGCAACCGTTTCCCGAATGGGACAGCATCAACAATAGATTTTTAGAAGTAAATGAAACTCTAGATCAGGTGATTATACACCCTACTTCGGTGCGACCGACTTAGCCATGATGCCTGCCCGATTTCTATCATTTACCAGATGTGAGGCTAGAAGCTACGCTTTATCATCACATCAGATTGACTTTGAATGCCACATCATCAAATCCATCCAATCACATATTGATGTTCTCAACAATACATTATGTGTTAGCTAAAAGAAATTTCCTTCTCCGCTTCCACTCTTGGTACAGTCGGAGAAATCAATATACGTGATCATCTGGAAATACTCTGTCAGACATCCGTCCATACAAGTCATCCAGGAACAGGACGAACCGAAGGCACTATTCTGTAAATAGGATAGCCCTTGCATAACTCCGTCTTCAATTTCCTTTGGCATATATGATTCGCAACGCTTATGCCAATACAGAGTGGTTCTTTGGATAATAATCCAACCGGTCTATCCATATTAACCACGTTAAAATGGTCAAAACTTCGATAGTCTGTGATTTAACTATCGAATAAAAACAAGTGTGCAAACAACGATATTATTTCCAAATGGAAATTATATCGATCAAACATCATTTAACATTCATCTCCTTAGTTCATTTTTCATCTCCTGTTTCCCTATATTCAACATTTCTTATTTTCTAAATTTAGAAAATATATGTTATTAACAATGGAAAACATTTCCATTTCTTGTTTTCTTTATTAGAAAACATTTCTGGTTTCTTATTTGGAAAACATTTCCAAAGCTTCTTCATTGGCTTAGACAGATGTTTAAACAAACCATTGTGATGCCAACTCAAACCCTTTCCTTTACTGCCGAACCTTAACTATTCCTTAGTTAAAAACGAAGCCAATCAAGTTGGGGTAGAACTACCTCTCAGACCTTAACTGAACAACATTTCTAACTTTGAAATTAGCAAAGTTCACTTTATTCCTTTTACTAACTTCCTTACTTAACCCTCTTCGAATAGCTATATTCTGTAACACCCCACACCCGCTATGGTCACTCACTAAGGGAATGCCATAGCATCGGTGGAGTATTTTAGTGAATATAGAACAGAAAAATTACAACAAGACAGATATAAATAGTACTTGAAATTTAAAACATCATCTCATAACAGCGGAAGTAAACATGTCTGGTTACATCATAAAACCACAATAAAAGTCAAGTACAATATCCATCAAAATAAAGAAGTACATAATCCCACTCTCTCATACAATAGCCAAGACAAAAGAAAAGATAACTGGGTAACTGGAGCTTTACATCTATCCAAGCTCCTAAAGACTGGAACAGCAATCCGATCAAGCTCCACTACTGCTAGGATCCACCGTAGGACCTGAGGGTTGGGAAATAGATAAAAACAACGGGGTCAGACATAAGTCTGAGCGAGTCCTATAACTTTAACAATACAATCATTAAAGTAACCAGAGAAGACATAATCTTGACATACGGTAATGTCTGGGGATGAATGGCTACACTAAGCAGCTTGGTATACTTAGGATAAACTAAGATAACTGTAAAGACGCATCTACCCACCCAAGATAATTACTAACGGCACCACACCAGTCATTCCTACTTAAAGGTTGATCCCTCCCAAGGACTTAAAAGAAAGATATAACTAGTAGTTTCATGTACCCCTAGCTGACCACATAGGTGTCGTCTGCCCCTATCTCCACTAGGTGTACCCCACTACTCCCCAATGATCGGCTCCCTACCGTAGATACCCGTGCAGGTCCCACAGTGGGGTGTATCACTCCCCCAAAGTGGCTACCTGATAATATCAACGGTGCACGGCTTTATATCTACACGATGCAACAACGGCTTATCTACCAGCCCAGGCCCACACACGCATATGAAACCCGTTGGACTTGCGTTGCCACCGCTAACCCGTTTTGGCCTCTTATAGTCAAGCCCAATATGCGTGTCCCGTCACTCGACATGGGTCGAGCCCACAAAGATACGTTTGGGATATTGGTTGAAATTGGCCCCCACAAGCTACCCACCTAAGTTTGTTACTTATCTAGTGAATCCCACTTAACCCTTTAATCATGTTTAATTACATGTTTCACTTGGTTAAGTATTCTAATCGTATTTTCTATTGCCCCCCCTAAGGCAACCCACTAGATTCCACATGCCACCCAAGGCAACCACTAAATTTCCACATGCCACCCAAGGCACCCACTTAACCCCTCATGTCCCACTACATGCTAATATGGTTAAATGTTTCTTAATTAATTAAGACCGTGATCTCCCACAAAGACCTCCCACATTAGACTGGCTGTTATGACCGCCTGGTTAAGCCGGTAGAGTCCGGGCAGTCTTACGTCATAACAGAGTCTAACCTCGTGTCTTTACTTTAATCACGTATTTAATTTATGGCTAAGACCTCTCACATTGGGCTGACATTTGTAGCAACTGGTTAAGCCGGTCGGGTCCGGGCAGTTTTACACTACAAATGAGTCCAACTTCGTGTCTTAGTCGATTAATTACACCTAATTAATCACCCCCATATTAATTATCCCTAATTAATATTAAGTTTTTCATAACATGGGTAGACCTAACTCAATAGGTAAATTCCCATGGGGTAGACCTAACTCAATAGGTAAATTCCCACTTATGTTAATTTATTTTTTTATGGTATGCTTAATCATACCCAATCATACTTTTATTAACATATTTACCAACCCCATCGTTCCCCACGTAAATCGTTCTCATTTCATGACATAATAAAGGGGAAGATCCAACACAAATATCATGGGTTTAGCATATAACTTTGTCATGGGTTAAGAGGATGTCAACTTGCATATATGAGCATATATTAACCCAACTACATTTAACCCAAACTTGCATATTATCATACACATATCTTGCATAACATGTTGAACTTGCATATAAGCATTCTCATAACTTGCATAACATGTTAAACATGCATTTAAGCATACACATAACTTGCATAAGCCTTCACATACTTGCATAAGCATTCACATACTTGCATAAGCATACATAACTTGCATATCATGTTAAACTTGCATTTAAGCATATACATATCTTGCATAAGCATTCATATACTTGCATAAGCATGCATAACTTGCAAATCATGTTAAACTTGCATTTAAGCATATACATAACTTGCATATAAACTTGCATAACCACCTACACATAACTTACATAACATCATACACATAACTTGCATGTGAACTTGCATATCTCACTTTGTTAAACATGCATAAATCCACTTATTAAATATGCATAAACCCACTTGTTAAACATGCATAAATCCACTTGTTAAACATGCATAAACCAACTTGTTAAGCATGCATAAACCAACTTATCAAACATGCATAAACCCACTTATTAATTATGCATAAACATAGGAAAACATAGAGTAGCATATCATTATAAATGATTCAAACTCACTAATCCGCATTTAAGACCATAAGTCTCATTACACCCAATCTACTTACTTTAACAATTGATGTTAAAGTGATAGAAACTCACCAAAACCAAGATTAGCAAACTTATGAAGTGGAATTAGTTGCTAAATATGAAGATGGTGATGATTAGAGATTGATTAGAGAGTGATTAGCTTGCAACTTCCTTCATAAATTAGTGGAGGCTCCTTCTAGGATTTAATTTGGCGGCATGAGGCCATCATTTCTATTTTTAGTATGGATTAGGGTAGGTTTAGGGTGTATTTATAGATTAGGTGAGTGTTTTAGGCCCTTAGATTAACCCTAGATTAGATTAGGTCCGTTAGATTTAGAAAATCTCTAGAACCCAGCCCTCCAAGCCAGCCTAGAACCCAACCTGGTGCACCCAGGTTCTCTGGACGCCGCGCCCAGGTCGACAGGCAAGTCGACTCCCCTGTCGACAGGCCTGTCGACAGCCCTGTCGACATGGGTAGGGCGGGAAGCTTCCCGCCTGGCCCCCTGCTGGCTCCATTTTGAAATCTGAATTTGAAATTTTTTTTTTAGCTTTAATTTTTCTGCAAACTTCATTGGGCCTTAACTGGGCCATACAGACTCCGATTCTCGAAAACTCGGACTCTATTTCGCGTATTTTTCCGAGACGAACGCAATGACGCAGCCCGTTACCCCTAATTCCCACATCTGAGATTATTTATTTTGCAAATAGTGAATTTTAGCATTAACCGAAATTCGGAGTGTTACATTCTCCCCTCCTTAAAGGATTTCGTCCCCGAAATCTCAAAGCTAAGGAGAATGCATATCCTACCATCCAAACAACCATCTACTCAAACCATTAACCACGTGCATCCATTGTCCTTAAACAGTTTCTAATGATGTATGAGCATATGCAAAAAGTGTGTGTATATGTTCCCTATCTAATGTATGTACATATGCAAACCATGATAGTGCCATGCATCCATTATGTATGCGAGAGAACCCTATCGACACATACAATATCTACATGAGTGAACAATCATTCACCAAAATGCATCATCCATATGATAACACAATCATTATACATCCATCAATATAGCTTCCTACACACAATTTTATGCAATATGCAATATGAAGTGACTGAGCCGATCTAGTGCCTAGAGTGTGTGTATATGCATCCACGAGCAACCACTAGCAAACACTGGCATCCACTTGCACCCATCAACCATAACATGTCTCAAACACATGTTTCAACCATAGGTTCACCCTATCTAAAGGTCAAACAGTACTAACGAGAGGATATACTAAAGTTAAGATAAGTACTAGACAATGATAGAGGAGAAAATAAAGACATACCCTCAAAAAGAAATGGGTACAATGAACGCATCTTCGCTTCCGTCTCCCAAGTTGCGTTGCTCTCATCTTCTCCCCATTGCACTTTGACTAGTTGAACCTCTCGATTCCTCAATTTCCTAGTCTCTGACCCAAGGATGCGAGTAGGAGCTCGTCGAATAGTCGCATCACGCTCTATCTCTACATCTCTAAGCAAGCTTGGCTCTACCACCTCTTCGGTCTCATGTAAGCATTTCCTCAAATGGGACACATGGAATACATCATGTACACCACTAAGTCTGTCGGGCAACTCCACTCTATATGCCATCCGTCCGATCCTTTCCTTGATGGGAAATGGCCCTATGAACCTTGGTGCTAACTTCCCAACAGATCCAAAGCGAACCACATTTCGTAACGGAGACACTTTGACAAAGACCATGTCCCCAACTCCAAACTCAAGATCCGTCCTTCTCTTGTCCGCATAAGATTTTTGCCTATCCTGCGCTGCTTTCATCCTTCTTCGAATCAAGTCAATCTTCTCCGAAGTCTCCCTAATCATATCAGGCCCAAGCAAGATCTTATCCGTAGATTCCCACCAACATGTAGGTGATCGACAAGGCCTTCCATAGAGAGCTTCGAAAGGAGCCATACCAATACTGGACTGAAAGCTGTAATTATATGCGAACTCCACCAATGGAAGATGCTCTTCCCATGTACCTCCAAAATCTAAGATACAAAGTCTCAAAAGGTCTTTTAGAACACGATTCACCCTCTCAGTCTGGCCGTCCGTCTGAGGATGATATGCGGTGCTCAGACACAGTTGAGTCCCCACTGCTTCTTGCAAACTTCTCCAGAACTCGCTAGTGAAGATAGGATCTCGATCACTCACTATGCTAGAGGGTACCCCATGCAATCGAACTATCTCTCGAAGATATACAGAAGCTAGCCATGGAGCAGTCCTCTTACTCTTCACAGGTATGAAATGGGCGCTCTTAGTAAGTCTGTCTACCACCACCCAAATTCCCGTATTACCCTTTCTCGATCTGGGTAACCCGTCAATAAAATCCATCGAGACGCTATCCCACTTCCTTTGCGGAACCTCCAATGGGTGAAGCAACCCACCTGTTTTCTTTTGCTCCGCCTTCACTTGTTGGCACACCAAGCATCGAGTGACATACTCGGCCACATCTTTCTTCATACCGGCCCAGAAGAAAACCCTCTTCATGTCTTGGTACATCTTGTCCCCACCGGGATGAATGGTCATCTTAGAACGGTGTGCATCATCAAGAATAGCCTTCCTCAAACCCTCGTCTTGCGGTACACAAAGTCTACCATCTCTACGCAAGCACCCCCTATCGTCTAGGGTGTACCTACTCAAATGGCTGGACGACTCCACCCTTATGAGCCTCTCTACCAACTCAACCAACTGCGGGTCGTCCCTCTGTGCATCTCCAATCCGCCCCAAAAGGGTAGGTCTGACCTCCAAGGATGCTAGCAAACCGGGTATATAGTCAATGGAAGGTCTGAAATCAAACATCGAGATAAATTCCAAGCTTCGTTGTTCCACGAACAATGGACTCAAGGACAACCTCTTTCTGCTTAAGGCGTCCGCCACCACGTTACCCTTGCCAGGGGTATACGTTATCTCGAAATCATAGGATGCTAAGAATTCCATCCACCTTTGCTGTCTCAGATTCAAATCCTTCTGAGAAAACAAGTACTTCAATGATTTGTGGTCAGTGAACAATTCGAATCTCTCACCAAGTAGATAATGGCGCCAAATCTTGAGCGCAAAAACAATAGCGGCCAACTCTAAATCATGGGTAGGGTAATTTTTCTCATGTGCCCTCAACTGCCTTCCACCATAGGCTATCACCCTTCCCTCTTGCATTAAGACTGCGCCAAGCCCTGTCTTACAAGCATCAGTATGGACAACAAATGGCTTGCTCCCATCTGGCAATACTAAAACTGGAGCAGTGGTTAAAGCTCTCTTTAACCATCGGAACGCATCATCACAATCTACGTCCCGTGCGAAAACAAGATTCTTCTTCGTTAAGCGGGTTAACGGGGCTGATATCTTCGCGAAGTCTTTGATAAACTTCCTATAATAACCCGCCAACCCCAAGAAACTTCTTACTTCGGTAGCATTCTTCGGAACCTTCCAATCCTGAATTGATACTACCTTCGCGGGATCCACAGCTATCCCTTCCTTGGAGACCACGTGCCCCAAGAACCGCACCTCCTTCCTCCAGAAGTGACATTTAGAGAATTTAGCCTTAAGGCTATGTGCTCGAAGAGTCTTCAATACCTCCCCAAGATGTAGGGCATGCTCTTCTTCACTCTTAGAAAATACTAAGATATCATCCACAAAGACCACCACGAATTTATTAAGGAACTCCCTGAACACCCTACTCATCAAATCAACAAATTATGCAGGGGCGTTCGTCAACCCAAATGGCATCACCAGCCACTCATAGAAACCATCCGGAGTTCTAAAGGCAGTCTTGTCTATGCTATCCTCAGCCACCCTCAACTGATGAAACCCAGTGGCTAAGTCCAACTGAGAAAATACTGAAGCGCCCACCAACTGATCGAAAAGATCATCAATCCTCGGCAATGGGTGTCTATTCTTCTTTGTGAGCTTGTTGAGTTCTCTATAGTCTACACAAAGTCTGAGGGACCCATCCGCCTTCGTAGCAAATACTACTGGAGCACCCCACTCCGATATACTTCGTCTTATGAACCCCTTCTCAAGCAACTCCCCTACTTGCTTATGGAGTTCCCTCCTCTCACGAGGAGCCATGTGGCGCACTGGTAAAGATACCGGTTTAGCATTATCCACCAGATATATTCGGAAGTCAATCTTCCGCTTCGGAGGTAAGCCCTTCACCTCCTCAAACACATCCGGATATTCCCGGACCACTCTAACAGATTGCAAACTCTCGACCGAAGCGTCAAGCGATTCAAGATAACTTAGCATAACAGAGTCCATGGGATTACAAGAAATCTCGAGAGTGTTACCCAAGCGGGTCATGAGCCTAACAACTCTCCTTTCGCAATCAAGAACGGCACCATTACTGGATAACCAGTCCATGCCCAAAATCAACCCATAGCCCGTGAAGCCCAAGACAAAAGCATCACATCTAAACTCAATGCTAAGTATAGAAATCTTCAAACCCAAACATATCATGGACAAATAAGTGGAGCCCCCAATTGGGTTTGAAACAACCAAGGGATCATCTACCAGACTGGTGTCTAAGTGTAGTGACTCAACTAATGATGATGAGATAAACGAATGCGATGCGCCTGAATCAAACAATGTACGGACATGATGATCAAATAGTAAAACCAGACTTTCAACGGAAATAGTTCTACCTCTCTCCTGAATCGGTGGGACCGCGAGAGCCTGTACTTGCCCCCTAACCTGACCCGGTGCCATAAGAGCTTGCACCTGTCCTCCTGAGGTAGACCCCGTCCTTTGCCCCTTCTTAGGACAATCTTTCACTAGATGCCCTGCTTCGCCATAGTGGAAGCAGCCAGTCTTCTTCTTCTTACGACAATCCTTGCTTAGGTGGCCAGGTGTCCCACAATTGAAACACTTCTTCTTCTTGCCCTTGCCACCGTTGCCTTTCCTACCTTTGTTTTGTTGTTGTTGCTGAGGTCTCTTTTGATCTCCCTTCTTCTCGGGTGCCTTATTAGCATTGGGACCCTTCTCTTCTTCATGCATGAGTGCCATGTCAACTAGCTTCTCAAAGGTGGCCCCCATAGGGATATGAGTCATAGCTAACCCGTGCATCGGTTCATTCAAGCCTTTCACGAACCTTAAAGCCTTCTTTTCCGGTGTATTCACCGTATCTAGGCCAAACCTTGCCAATTGATTAAACTTGTTGACATATTCCT
This sequence comes from Allium sativum, assembly GCA_030737875.1. NCBI lineage: Eukaryota > Viridiplantae > Streptophyta > Magnoliopsida > Asparagales > Amaryllidaceae > Allium > Allium sativum. The sequence continues at coordinate 433,729,539 of CM060918.1, read as the reverse complement.
TCACCGAGAGATTTCCTTGCTTTAGAGTCAAGAATCTTTCCATATACAAGTTTTCCTCCGCCCTTGAGAGAAACTTTGCCACAAATCTTTGCCTAAAATCCGCCCAAGAGTCAACGGGGCGTTCTCCATTAGTGACCTCCCACCAGAATGAGGCCTCTCCCTTCATTAACCAAGCAGCCAATTTGACTTTCTTTCCCTCTTCCATCTCAAAGATATCTATCAACTCTTCCACCTCCTTAAGCCAATCTCTAGCCTCCACAAAAGTTTCAGATCCTTGAAAAGGTTTCCCTCCCATAGCTTTAAATTCCTTGCAAGTCTTAGCAAAAGTATCCGTGTGAGGAGGAGGGGGAGGAGGAAGATCGGGTGCTACGGTTGGTGGAGGGACATTTGCTGGACCCGCAGTGGTGGCCCTAGCCTCCATCAATCTCCTATACCATACTGGTACCTTCACACCCTCCGGAAAGTTAAGATCCTCAGCCATGCTGAAACGAAAAAAGGAAAGATTCAAAATGGAGAATTCGAAGGATATAGATATGGCTATTGGGGATTATGTTTTTCTTTCAAAAACTTTTCTCTTAAAAGACATGTCTTTGAAAATATTTCTTCCAAAAATGTTTTTAGAAAAATAGTTTTCTAAAAATTTTATCTGTCACGGTAACCTGGCTCTGATACCACGTGTAACACCCCACACCCGCTATGGTCACTCACTAAGGGAATGCCATAGCATCGGTGGAGTATTTTAGTGAATATAGAACAGAAAAATTACAACAAGACAGATATAAATAGTACTTGAAATTTAAAACATCATCTCATAACAGCGGAAGTAAACATGTCTGGTTACATCAAAAAACCACAATAAAAGTCAAGTACAACATCCATCAAAATAAAGAAGTACATAAACCCACTCTCTCATACAATAGCCAAGACAAAAGAAAAGATAACTGGGTAACTGGAGCTTTACATCTATCCAAGCTCCTAAAGACTGGAACAGCAATCCGATCAAGCTCCACTACTGCTAGGATCCACCGTAGGACCTGAGGGTTGGGAAAAAGATAAAAACAACGGGGTCAGACATAAGTCTGAGCGAGTCCTATAACTTTAACAATACAATCATTAAAGTAACCAGAGAAGACATAATCTTGACATACGGTAATGTCTGGGGATGAATGGCTACACTAAGCAGCTTGGTATACTTAGGATAAACTAAGATAACTGTAAAGACGCATCTACCCACCCAAGGATAATTACTAACTGCACCACACCAGTCATTCCTACTTAAAGGTTGATCACTCCCAAGGACTTAAAAGAAAGATATAACTAGTAGTTTCATGTACCCCTAGCTGACCACATAGGTGCCGTCTGCCCCTATCTCCACTAGGTGTACCCCACTACTCCCCAATGATCGGCTCCCTACCGTAGATACCCGTGCAGGTCCCACAGTGGGGTGTATCACTCCCCCAAAGTGGCTACCTGATAATATCAACGGTGCACGGCTTTATATCTACACGATGCAACAACGGCTTATCTACCAGCCCGGGCCCACACACGCATATGAAACCCGTTGGACTTGCGTTGCCACCGCTAACCCGTTTTGGCCTCTTATAGTCAAGCCCAATATGCGTGTCCCGTCACTCGACATGGGTCGAGCCCACAAAGATACGTTTGGGATATTGGTTGAAATGGGCCCCCACAAGCTACCCACCTAAGCTTGTTACTTATCTAGTGAATCCCACTTAACCCTTTAATCATGTTTAATTACATGTTTCACTTGGTTAAGTATTCTAATCGTATTTTCTATTGCCCCCCCCCCCAAAGGCAACCCACTAGATTCCAAATGCCACCCAAGGCAACCACTAACTTTCCACATGCCACCCAAGGCACCCACTTAACCCCTCATGTCCCACTACATGCTAATATGGTTAAGTGTTTCTTAATTAATTAAGACCGTGATCTCCCACAAAGACCTCCCACATTAGACTGTCTGTTATGACCGCTTGGTTAAGCCGGTAGAGTCCGGGCAGTCTTACGTCATAACAGAGTCTAACCTCGTGTCTTTACTTTATTCACGTATTTAATTTATGGCTAAGACCTCTCACATTGGGCTGACATTTGTAGCAACTGGTTAAGCCGGTCGGGTCCGGGCAGTTTTACACTACAAATGAGTCCAACCTCGTGTCTTAGTCGATTAATTACACCTAATTAATCACCTCCATATTAATTATCCCTAATTAATATTAAGTTTTTCATAACATGGGTAGACCTAACTCAATAGGTAAATTCCCATGGGGTAGACCTAACTCAATAGGTAAATTCCCACTTATGTTAATTTATTTTTTTATGGTATGCTTAATCATACCCAATCATACTTTTATTAACATATTTACCAACCCCATCGTTCCCCACGTAAATCGTTCTCATTTCATGACATAATAAAGGGGAAGATCCAACACAAATATCATGGGTTTAGCATATAACTTTGTCATGGGTTAAGAGGATGTCAACTTGCATATATGAGCATATATTACCCCAACTACATTTAACCAAAACTTGCATATTATCATACACATATCTTGCATAACATGTTGAACTTGCATATAAGCATTCTCATAACTTGCATAACATGTTAAACATGCATTTAAGCATACACATAACTTGCATAAGCCTTCACATACTTGCATAAGCATTCACATACTTGCATAAGCATTCACATACTTGCATAAGCATACATAACTTGCATATCATGTTAAACTTGCTTTTAAGCATATACATATCTTGCATAAGCATTCATATACTTGCATAAGCATGCATAACTTGCAAATCATGTTAAACTTGCATTTAAGCATATACATAACTTGCATATAAACTTGCATAACCACCTACACATAACTTACATAACATCATACACATAACTTGCATGTGAACTTGCATATCTCACTTTGTTAAACATGCATAAATCCACTTATTAAATATGCATAAACCCACTTGTTAAACATGCATAAATCCACTTGTTAAACATGCATAAACCAACTTGTTAAGCATGCATAAACCAACTTATCAAACATGCATAAACCCACTTATTAATTATGCATAAACATAGGAAAACATAGAGTAGCATATCATTATAAATGATTCAAACTGACTAATCCGCATTTAAGACCATAAGTCTCATTACACCCAATCTACTTACTTTAACAATTGATGTTAAAGTGATAGAAACTCACCAAAACCAAGATTAGCAAACTTATGAAGTGGAATTAGTTGCTAAATATGAAGATGGTGATGATTAGAGATTGATTAGAGAGTGATTAGCTTGCAACTTCCTTCATAAATTAGTGGAGGCTCCTTCTAGGATTTAATTTGGCGGCATGAGGCCATCATTTCTATTTTTAGTATGGATTAGGGTAGGTTTAGGGTGTATTTATAGATTAGGTGAGTGTTTTAGGCCCTTAGATTAACCCTAGATTAGATTAGGTCCGTTAGATTTAGGAAATCTCTAGAACCCAGCCCTCCAAGCCAGCCTAGAACCCAACCTGGTGCACCCAGGTTCTCTGGACGCCGCGCCCAGGTCGACAGGCAAGTCGACTCCCCTGTCGACAGGCCTGTCAACAGCCCTGTCGACATGGGTAGGGCGGGAAGCTTCTCGCCTGGCCCCCTGCTGGCTCCATTTTGAAATCTGAATTTGAATTTATTTTTTTTAGCTTTAATTTTTCTGCAAACTTCATTGGGCCTTAACTGGGCCATACGGACTCCGATTCTCGAAAACTCGGACTCTATTTCGCGTATTTTTCCCAGACGAATGCAATGACGCAGCCCGTTACCCCTAATTCCCACATCTGAGATTATTTATTTTTCAAATAGTGAATTTTAGCATCACTCGAAATTCGGAGTGTTACATATTCGATTGACTCTTTTCTCTTAACTATATTCTATTAACCCTTATCAATTAACTTTATTGGACTAACACTATTGGATTAACTCTATTTGACTAGCGCTATTGATTTACTCATTTCGCTTAATTCCTTTCGAATAAACTATATTCAATAATTCCTTTTACTATCTTCGAATAAACTATATTCGATTAACTCATTTGCTTCTATTCGAATAACTATATTCGATTAACTCATTTTACTTTCTATTCGAATAAACTATATTCGATTAACTCATTTGCTTTAACTCTAATCGATTAAACTAACATGGATTAACTCCTTTTACTCTATTCTCTAATCGATTAACTAACATCGATTAACTCCTTTTACTTTATTCTCTAATCGATTAACTAACATCGATTAACTCCTTTTACTTTATTCTTTAATCGATTAACTAACATCGATTAACTCCTTTATTCTTTAACACTTATCGATTAACTAACGTCGATTAACTCCTTTATTCTATTCGAATAAACTATTCATTTATAAAGATTACTTTTAGTAACAGTTCTTCACTTTACAAATGATTTCCCTTTTATAAAACTCTATTCGTTTTTAAAAACATTTTTCCCTTTTATAAAATCTGTTGATTTTATAAAATCCCTTTATTTCAATATACATTGAAATCATTCTTTTTACATCCCAGGGTCTTTTATGATATTTAAAATATCGAATAAAAATGATCAACATCATTCCAACACCCATAATCCATAACAGATTATATAACACATCATATATCACAATATATGAAAACAGTAAAATAAATGTTGAGGAATCCAGTTGGATTCCTCCAACCTGTTTCCCTGCATCACAGATGTTAAGACAATATAGATAACATCACTTTCAGTTCCATATGATATATTCTGTTAAACAGAATCAATATAGAAATTCAACTAACTGACTAGCAGTTCAATCAAACAGTCAACACACAGTCAAACAGCCAATATCTAACAGTTCTAAAAATACAACATGAAATTATAAACTGTTCAGAGTTGGTGAGATTTACTCACTTTGGCGCGTTAATCGTTAAATAACGGTTTGCGTTATTTGATTCAGTCGGACAATTTATTTCGCCATAAATTGTAACGAGCACGGATTTACTCCCGGTCAGCTCCAGTGCGTAGTGTCCGTCCATACGATCCTGATGGATCCGACCGTTCGAAATTCTGACAATTTATGTATAAGATATTGACGTTACAAGTTAGGCACTATTTTAATTTAAAATAAACTTAAATTTCCTTTATATAAAATCTTGGGCTTAACCTCTTTATTTATCTTTCCGGCCCATTTAGCAAAACCAACCCGTTCCCCCTTTATTTCTGCGATCATCCTCTCGTTCTATATCCTGAACGTGATTCCAGTACCTTTCCCTTCTTTGTATTTGTTTTCCCGTTGACTTCGACAACCGTGCTCCAGCATTAGAACCAGTCATTTCCCAAATCCTGCTCCAACAAACATCCCTCGCTCTTCACTTTAAATCATCAAACCACCACCCAAAATGCTCTGCTCTGCCCATACTCAACGTTTTCTCTCCCCTTCACAGTTCATTTCCTGCTCCCCCAAACGTAGACAATCCCTCCAACCTCCTCCTATGTATGAAACTCCACGGCCAAATGATTTGCACCCACCATCTCCTTCTATACACACACTGACACCACCACTTTCTATAAAACTTGAAACCAAGGCCACCCTTATTCACCGAATGAAACGGCAGTCCTTCTTCTACGATTTCAGATGTCCGTTTCTCCCAGAATTCGAACACCATTCTCTTCTCCTTTGCTCCACAAACTACACCGCAACAGTACTCCCCTTCTCTTCCATTTTCCCAACTCCAGAACTTCACAGGCCATCGTGCAAAAGCTGAAACCACCAACCCTTCACCTTCGCTACCCGTACAAGCCTCCAACCTCCTCGCAGTGAACCCAGCATCCACGTTTACTTCCTCCAAACTTCCTGAGTACCGTCGACTCCTCCTTCCAGACAATACAACACTTAAACCCCAAAATTACCTTCTGAAACTTCACTCCATCCTTCGATTCACGAACTAAAGCCCCAAAACTCCACAAGTATTCAACCCTAGGTTTCGCTGTAATAATTTCAGCGAACTGATCTGGAGTTCGAACTTAGCAAATCGCGTATGAGGTTAAAGAGAAATCAGAGAGGAATTCGAAGATATTTGTTTTGGGAATTTAGGATTTTTCTTTCCATTTTCTTTTGATTTTCTTTGTTTCGTTTTTCATTGAAGAACGATGGTGGCGGCTTCATTTATTTGCTACTGATGAAGTCAATTATTTTTTTAGGTCTTAAGCAAAGGATTTGAGTTTGTTAAGGGGTATTATATAGGGGTTTTCCTTCGATCTTATTAAGAGGCCATTGTGTTTCCACGTTTTCTCTTTGAAGTCACAAGAAACGGTGGCTGAGATCAAAGGAGAGGTGGCTTTGTTTTGACCATGAGAGAATGGCGAGAGGAGAGGTATAGAATACGTGTATGGTTGTTTTAAGTGTACAAACTCCGGTGTCCCATTATATAAACTCGATCCACATGCAGACCGCCATCGACAAAAATAAAAATACTGTTGTGACGAGCATTATGTCACGGTCCCAAAAATATAATAATACCGGTAGGTTAACTTATTCTGTGAAACCCCAAAATATTGATTACAGGGTGCAAAATACTTCAAATGAGAAGTTGCTTATTTAATTAATTAAAAATTACAGTAAAATTCTAAAAATTAAATTATCGCTATTTCCCAAAAGAACCTTATCTGAATTCACACCCGATATCTAGTTATTTTGAAATAACCATTATGGCCGATAAACGATTCTATAACGACTATTCTAAAATTTGATTTGGACATATCTCAAAATCTACACGACGAAATATCGATTTTTCTCTTCCACTAGAAAGATATACTCCACCAGCTCCACACGTTTCTTGTTTCACAGAAATCTGGCTTCAAACGAATCCTGTACATTCAGTTGAAGTTCGAATCGCCAATTTACGAACTGCAGTGCCATTTCAAGCTGTTTATAATTATATTATAAACTATACGTTCAACTGTCGACGATTGAATATATTCGTTATTCAAATTCAATTCCAAGCTGAATTAAATATCACCGATGATCCAGTTCACACCATATCGCCATTTCAGCCAATTCTGATTATTTCATAATTTAATTTATTATTTTAATTAAATATTCATCATTATTTAATTCCACGACCATTAAATTCTTTAAACCACCATTTAAATAATTAAATAAATTAATCATAATACCTCTGCCAATGCGGGTCATTACAATCTTCCCCACTTAAAATAATTTCGTCCTCGAAATTGCTAAAAGGTAGAGGACGACCCTATCGACTGGTTAGAACATATTTGTTCACTTCTAAACTTCAGTTTCAACTGAACCAAATTTAATTTCAATTAAATTATTAATTAATCATGACTAACAAAATTTTCAAAAATCATGAAAATTTTCTAACTCCTTAACTCTTCGAAAAATTTCGCCAGCACCTCCTTTGTACTGGTCAATCGGTCAACTCCCACTCGCCTCTCTGGGCCATCTCCATCCAAATCAAACAGCCAAGCGGCTTGCCTATTCGGTTCATAAATCTTATATCCGATAGAAATATAAACTTGTACCTTTTTGTCGGCATATCAACTCTATCACTTCCATATGCTATCAACTCAGCATATACAAGAGTTACCCCAATCAAATCCAATCTGCTTTTATCCACGACACAACCATTCACTTACATCTGAGCCCAATATCATTTCAAACTCAAGTTTCGTTCTTGATTCCCACTCTTAACTTGATTATCGCATTACACTTCAAATTTGAATCTCACAATCCAATTTGTCTTGGTATCATTCTGATTCAACCTCAGTTACCACTTTACTGGCTTTACTTTAATTCAAATTTGCTTTTACCAATTTCTATTTCATTTGATTTTAACTCAACAGTCTTTCCCTGGGAGTTTTCAAACAGTTTACTCTTTTCAAAAATCAAATTTTCCTTTTTGAAATTTAACTGAGCATATAATCAATATTCCATTAGTTCTCTATTTCTTTAACAATATTTGTTAACCAAATATTTTCAATAACCATATTGGCCCTTTTTTTGTTATTTGGAAAACATTTCCGAATATCGCCTCCCTTTATTTTCTAAATCAATAACCTTTATAATCCTATTTATAATTGGAAAATATCCCAATTACTTATCTCTTTTCCGATCTCGTTTATTTCTATACTTAGGAAATATTTATTATTATATTTCCCAGCTTACACTTATTTGGGTTAAAACGGATGTTGTGTAAAACATCGTTACGACAATCCAAATACTGTATTCAACTAACTCTTATCTAACATTGATCTTCGAGCCTGAAATCTTACTGTTCATTTGTTAATAATGCAATCAATCAAGTTGGGGTATAACTACCTCTCAGACCTTGACTGAATAACATTTATAACGTCAAAACAGATATGACTACTTATTCGAATAATCAATACCATACAACTACTTATTCACTTCTAAACACGTATACGCTTCCTCTTTCTATTCTTACTAGATTTTATTCTTGGTCTTCTTTTTTGATTATACTATTCTATTTCTAAGTTTGTTTCCTTATCGACTTCTATACATATCGATACGTTGATTTCTAACTATCAATTATCTTAAAAATATTCTAACTCCTTAAATTCCCGAAAAAATTCGCCATAACCTCCTTTGTATCAGGAGCATCGGGAAAATCCCCAAACTGCCACACAGGCCTTCTCCAATCAAAAAGAAAAAGAAAGCCAAGCGGCTAGCCGATACGGCGCATAAAATCTCATATATGAATTAAATACATACCTTTTCGTCGAGCATTCTATCTATTTCACTTCTATACTATATTCCAACCCTGTCTCATGTATATCCATACATTTCTAATTCATTCCAACTTAATCCAATCGTTTTAACTTAGTTCGTTAAGTGATTTTCAAATTACTAGTTTGCCCATTTCACCTTTTTATTTGAATATAACATGTTCAAATATATTTTAACTTGTTTATCAACTAATTGAATTCCATTTCAATTCTCTTATTCAAATTCTATACTTGAATTTCATTTCAAATTTCTTATTCAAATTCCATACTTGAATTTCATTTCAAATTTCTTATTCAAATTCCATATTTGAATTTCTATATTCAAATCTATTTGAATTCTCTTTATTTCATTTTAATTCCCTTTGAATCTTCTATATTCAAATTTCAAATTCAATCCTATTTGAATCTTCTACATTCAAATTTCATTTTCAATTATATTCAAATTCTATATATTCAAACTCCCTTTGAATTTCTATATTCGAATCCAATTATTACTCTATATGAATTCTATATTCAAATTTCATTTCAAACTATTTGAATCTACTTTATTCAAATTTCATTTTCACTTTCGATATTCAAATCCTATATTAGAATTCCTTTATATTTTCTATATTCAAATTCTATATTTGAATTCCATTTGAATTTCTATATTCAGACTCTATTTCAATTTCATTGAATTTCATATATTCAATTTCTATTATTACTTTACATGAATTCTATATTCAATTTTCTTATTTCAAATTCTATTTTGAAATTCTATATTCACTTTTCCATTATTTAAATCTTCTTTATTCAAATCTCATTTGAATTTCAATATTCAAATCCCCTTTGAATTTTCTTATTTACATTCTGTGTTTGAACTTCCTTTATTCAAATTCCTTTTTAACTTTCTTTATTTATTCTTTAAATAAGCCTTGATTTCAATTCCCTTTGAAGTCGATATTTCCACCTTTGGAAAATAGGTTTTTCCTTTCAATTTCACACTTGTATTTTTTTGTTCTGAATTATCCAATGATAATTCTTTTCACTTCCATTTATAAACTTCGTTTATAAAAGAACTATTTATAAACTTCGTTTATAAAGGAACTACTTGTTTTATTTCTTTTAAAACAAGTTAATATTTCAAATCTATTTCAAAATTCAAATTCTATATCATAAATCCCATTTTGAAATTCAACACAACTTGTCTTTCCCAAAACAAATTCAAAACAGTATCTCTGGTAGTAATTTGTCACTTACAACTCGAAAATGAATACTGATGATGCAGCTGTCATCATCAGAATCTATTTTCCAGCGATTGAAGTGAGTTCTATACTATAAAACCATTTCTATCATTTCCACTTTGAAATTCATTTCAAAATATAATTCACACTGCTTGTAAAACAATTCAAAATCTCCCAGGATCTTAAATTTTCCTTATTATTAATCCAAATCCATTTACAAACACTTATCCAATTTTCTAGAGTTTTAACTTCATTTACTGGTTTAAATTTCAGATTTTACTTATCTGGTTTCACGTATTTCACTTATATGAATTCTGATTGGTTATTTACATAACCATTTAACTTATAATCTTAGTCGATTACAATAACAACCAATATATCCAATATATTAAAATTTTGATATATATATATCTTCTCTATATCAAGATATACCTTAGGTAAACTTATTTTAATTTACCACCTTTTCAAAACATATCGTGCCGGTTCATCGTATTCGAGTGTTTACAAAATCCCTACCGATACAGTGGATCAAACTGATCTACCAGAACTCATAAACAACTCAGCCAATGAATCTCCACAATATAAAACCATTTTTATATCAAATACAAATACGTTCACTCGTATATATACACTCAAACTCAATCTAGGGTATTACTAACCCTATCTCTACTGAGTCACGCCACAAAGCCAAGTAATTCTTAACATAAGCTCTGATACCAACTGTAATGACCAGGACTTTTAGCGACTTTGGTTATCGACATAAGCTCGATGTCGATAACCAAAACACCGAAAAATCCTGGTAATTAGTGAAAGAAATTAGAGGGTGAGAAAAGATAAGATAGAAACTTAGAATCGAAGAAGAAGAAGAACACAACATCAGAGTAACACGAATCTCACAGCGGAACGAATAACATATAATATATGTAACATAACTTTGAAATATACATCTGTATTTGAACATAAGTCATTATCAAAGTACAGCACTTACAACACAACGGAAATAACTATAGTTATATGATCCTGAAGCCTCCTGCTCCAGCTCTTCAACTATATCTGTAAAATCCCGACTACTTGACTGCCCATACAAATTTAGGCACCCAAGAGCTTAGGGAAAACAACGAAATAAACTCCGGGTCAGTCATGGGACTGGTGTGAGTGAAACAGTTTAAAAACAGTTGAACAAGTAAACGATATCTCATAAGACCACGCCGCATAACGGAACGGGTTTTTCCCCTATGAGAATCCAAAATATCTTTATATCAAAAACCTTTTTGATATTATAATAATGTCTATCAACCACAGTATATATAATCATCTAGTAGAAACGCTTTCATCTCACGTTCTACATATATATTATAAAATCAAAACCGCAAGCACGTATTGGGTAATGGATTTCCAACTATGACAAGGTATGGAACCACCTTTCGCTCGTGTACCTCTAGAGAGGAATACACTGGGTTCAACAAGAACATCTTGCAACCCGGCCACACATGACCGACCACTCATTTCGCTTGAGTGTATCGAATGTATATCACCAACAGTTGGGATCAGCAACCGTTTCCTGAATGGGACATCATCAACAATAGATTTTTAGAAGTAAATGAAACTCTAGATCAGGTGATTATACACCCTACTTCGGTGCGACCGACTTAGCCATGCTGCCTGCCCGATTTCTATCATTTACCGGATGTGAGGCTAGAAGCTACGCTTTATCATCACATCAGATTGACTTTGAATGCCACATCATCAAATCCATCCAATCACATATTGATGTTCTCAACAATACATTATGTGTTAGCTAAAAGAAATTTCCTTCTCCGATTCCACTCTTGGTACAGTCGGAGAAATCAATATACGTGATCGTCTGGAAATACTCTGTCAGACATCCGTCCATACAAGTCATCCAGGAACAGGACGAACCGAAGGCACTATTCTGTAAATAGGATAGCCCTTGCATAACTCCGTCTTCAATTTCCTTTGGCATATATGATTCGCAACGCTTATGCCAATACAGAGTGGTTCTTTGGATAATAATCCAACCAGTCTCTCCATATTAACAACGTTAAAATGGTCAAAACTTCGATAGTCTGTGATTTAACTATCGAATAAAAACAAGTGTGCAAACAACGATATTATTTCCAAATGGAAATTATATCGATCAAACATCATTTAACATTCATCTCCTTAGTTCATTTTTCATCTCCTGTTTCCCTATATTCAACATTTCTTATTTTCTAAATTTAGAAAATATATGTTATTAACAATGGAAAACATTTCCATTTCTTGTTTTCTTTATTAGAAAACATTTCTGGTTTCTTATTTGGAAAACATTTCCAAAGCTTCTTCATTGGCTTAGACAGATGTTTAAACAAACCATTGTGATGCCAACTCAAACCCTTTCCTTTACTGCCGAACCTTAACTATTCCTTAGTTAAAAACGAAGCCAATCAAGTTGGGGTAGAACTACCTCTCAGACCTTAACTGAACAACATTTCTAACTTTGAAATTAGCAAAGTTCACTTTATTCCTTTTACTAACTTCCTTACTTAACCCTCTTCGAATAGCTATATTCGATTGACTCTTTTCTCTTAACTCTATTCGATTAACCCTTATCAATTAACTTTATTGGACTAACACTATAGGATTAACTCTATTTGACTAGCGCTATTGATTTACTCATTTCGCTTAATTCCTTTCGAATAAACTATATTCAATAATTCCTTTTACTTTCTTCGAATAAACTATATTCGATTAACTCATTTGCTTCTATTCGAATAACTATATTCGATTAACTCATTTTACTTTCTATTCGAATAAACTATATTCGATTAACTCATTTGCTTTAACTCTAATCGATTAAACTAACATCGATTAACTCCTTTTACTCTATTCTCTAATCGATTAACTCCTTTTACTCTATTCTCTAATCGATTAACTCCTTTTACTTTATTCTCTAATCGATTAACTAACATCGATTAACTCCTTTTACTTTATTCTTTAATCGATTAACTAACATCGATTAACTCCTTTATTCTTTAACACTTATCGATTAACTAACATCGATTAACTCCTTTGTTCTATTCGAATAAACTATTCATTTATAAAGATTACTTTTAGTAACAGTTCTTCACTTTACGAATGATTTCCCTTTTATAAAACTCTATTCGTTTTTAAAAACATTTTTCCCTTTTATAAAATCTGTTGATTTTATAAAATCCCTTTATTTCAATATACATTGAAATCATTCTTTTTACATCCCAGGGTCTTTTATGATATTTAAAATATCGAATAAAAATGATCAACATCATTCCAACACCCATAATCCATAACAGATTATATAACACATCATATATCACAATATATGAAAACAGTAAAATAAATGTTGAGGAATCCAGTTGGATTCCTCCAACCTGTTTCCCTGCATCACAGATGTTAAAACAATATAGATAACATCACTTTCAGTTCCATATGATATATTCTGTTAAACAGAATCAATATAGAAATTCAACTAACTGACTAGCAGTTCAATCAAACAGTCAACACACAGTCAAACAGCCAATATCTAACAGTTCTAAAATTACAACATGAAATTATAAACTGTTCAGAGTTGGTGAGGTTTACTCACTTTGGCGCGTTAATCGTTAAATAACGGTTTGCGTTATTTGATTCAGTCGGACAATTTATTTCGCCATAAATTGTAACGAGCTCGGATTTACTCCCGGTCAGTTCCAGTGCGTAGTGTCCGTCCATACGATCCTGATGGATCCGACCGTTCGAAATTCTGACAATTAACGTATAAGATATTGACGTTACAACTTAGGCACTATTTTAATTTAAAATAAACTTAAATTTCCTTTATATAAAATCTTGGGCTTAACCTCTTTATTTATCTTTCCGGCCCATTTAGCAAAACCAACCCGTTCCCCCTTTATTTCTGCGATCATCCTCTCGTTCTATATCTTGAACGTGATTCCAGTACCTTTCCCTTCTTTGTATTTGTTTTCCCGTTGACTTCGACAACCGTGCTCCAGCATTAGAACCAGTCATTTCCCAAATCCTGCTCCAACAAACATCCCTCGCTCTTCACTTTAAATCATCAAACCACCACCCAAAATGCTCTGCTCTGCCCATACTCAACGTTTTCTCTCCCCTTCACAGTTCATTTCCTGCTCCCCCAAACGTAGACAATCCATCCAACCTCCTCCTATGTATGAAACTCCACGGCCAAATGATTTGCACCCACCATCTCCTTCTATACACACACTGACACCACCACTTTCTACAAAACTTGAAACCAAGGCCACCCTTATTCACCGCATGAAACGGCAGTCCTTCTTCTACGATTTCAGATGTCCGTTTCTCCCAGAATTCGAACACCATTCTCTTCTCCTTTGCTCCACAAACTACACCGCAACAGTACTCCCCTTCTCTTCCATTTTCCCAACTCCAGAACTTCACAGGCCATCGTGCAAAAGCTGAAACCACCAACCCTTCACCTTCACTACACGTACAAGCCTCCAACCTCCTCGCAGTGAACCCAGCAACCCCGTTTACTTCCTCCAAACTTCCTGAGTACCGTCGACTCCTCCTTCAAGACAATACAACACTTAAACCCCAAAATTACCCTCTGAAACTTCACTCCATCCTTTGATTCATGAACTAAAGCCCCAAAACTACACAAGTATTCAACCCTAGGTTTCTTTGTAATAATTCCAGCGAATTGATCTGGAGTTCGAACTTAGCAAATCGCGTATGAGGTTAAAGAGAAACCAGAGAGGAATTCGAAGATATTTGTTTTGGGAATTTAGGATTTTTCTTTCCATTTTCTTTTGATTTTATTTGTTTCGTTTTTCATTGAAGAACGATGGTGGCGGCTTCATTTATTTGCTACTGATGAAGTCAATTATTTTTTTAGGTCTTAAGCAAAGGATTTGAGTTTGTTAAGGGGTATTATATAGGGGTTTTCCTTCGATCTTATTAAGAGGCCATTGTGTTTCCACATTTTCTCTTTGAAGTCACAAGAAACGGTGGCTGAGAACAATGGAGAGGTGGCTTTGTTTTGACCATGAGAGAATGGCGAGAGGACAGGTATAGAATACGTGTATGGTTGTTTTAAGTGTACAAACTCCGGTGTCCCATTATATAAACTCCATCCACATGCAGACCACCATCGACAAAAATAAAAATACTGTTGTGACGAGCATTATGTCACGGTCCCAAAAATATAATAATACCGGTAGGTTAACTTATTCTGTGAAACCCCAAAATATTGATTACAGGGTGCAAAATACTTCAAATGAGAAGTTGCTTATTTAATTAATTAAAAATTACAGTAAAATTCTAAAAATTAAATTATCGCTATTTCCCAAAAGAACCTTATCTGAATTCACACCCGATATCTAGTTATTTTGAAATAACCGTTATGGCCGATAAACGATTCTATAGCGACTATTCTAAAATTTGATTTGGACATATCTCAAAATCTACACGACGAAATATCGATTTTTCTCTTCCACTAGAAAGATATACTCCACCAGCTCCACACGTTTCTTGTTTCACAGAAATCTGGCTTCAAACGAATCCTGTACATTCAGTTGAAGTTCGAATCGCCAATTTACGAACTGCAGTGCCATTTCAAGCTGTTTATAATTATATTATAAACTATACGTTCAACTGTCGACGATTGAATATATTCGTTATTCAAATTCAATTCCAAGCTGAATTAAATATCACCGATGATCCAGTTCACACCATATCGCCATTTCAGCCAATTCTGATTATTTCATAATTTAATTTATTATTTTAATTAAATATTCATCATTATTTAATTCCACGACCATTAAATTCTTTAAACCACCATTTCAATAATTAAATAAATTAATCATAATACCTCTGCCAATGCGGGTCATTACAAGATGCGTCAGGTGAGTCATCTTGCCTGCACTCCGTGTCGGTCGGTCCTTCACAGCCACCACTAGAGCAATTAGAGGAGGGCATCCAGGAAGAAAACGAGGAAGAAGAAGTGTCACCAACGTAGGAGTATTGAGTTATGCCACGGCGAAACATGAAAACACCTCAGATTTTGAAGGAATTGAGGTTATTAGTTGATTTTACACTTGTACTGAACAATTTGTTACCGTTTTATCTTTGTAATGATTCGGTATGATGAATTAGGTTGGTTGGATGTTTGTTAATGTTATGTTGGTGAATGCGCGGTTCAAATGTTTGTTAATGTTTTGTTGGTCATTATGTAATTTGAATACCGTATTGTTTTGTTGGTTATGTATTTTGGACACGATTATGTTTCGTTGTTGGATATGTATTTGTCATGTATGTCAGCTTGTATATTCGGATAGCATAGCTTTTTTGTAATTTGACATGTTTTGTATCATGGGCAATGTGTGTGGTGGACTAAATTTGCTCACTGACTCTTTGTGGGAAGTGAGTAAATTACAGAGCGTTATCTCAGATAACACTCCAGAGCGTTATCCACGATAACGCTAGTAAAAATACTCACTGCTTAAACTGGTACAGTGAGCTCTCACAATAGCGTTATCTAAGATAACCCATTTGTTGAAATTGGCAAAATTGAGCTTGCGTTATTCTGGATGACGCTTCTCAAATAAAAGGTGGTCTATTTTCGTAATTACTTTTTAAAGTGGCCTATTTTTGTTATAACTTTTCAAAATAGGTCTAAACCAAAAAAATTTCCTAAAATTTGTTGACACATGTCATATTACTGAACCCATGATTCACTACTTTGTTTCCTCATTTTACTGTCTGTTACGTACTTTAAATTTTACAAGATGTTATCAAGTTCATAAGGGTTCTTCTTTTCTCTTTCTACTACACATTTGTAAACGAATACTGATGTAGTCATAATCAACTTCAATTATAACTGAAAGCCTTCATGGAGGCAAAACTAGCAACCGCTTGACTAGTATGCCCCCTCCTTCTCTGTTGGAGGCTTTAAGTCATCTACTCTCATAATGGAAAATCATGCATCTTCCTTTTTGAGGTAGCAATTTTTTCTACTTTTTCTTTTGTATGTTTGATTTAATTATTTTCTCTGAATTTAGGAATATGACATTATGGATTTACACGTAAATTGCTTTGACTTTGAGTGGACCTATTGTTTATTTTATTAACTTGTAATTATTATATTTGATTCATTTGATAAATCAACAGTAAAATGAGAGTGCTATTTGTTATTACAGTGTAAATGTTGCATGCATCTACAGTTACAATCAACCCGTTTTGCTCCTTTGATATTTAAGACGTTGATATTTAAATGAATTTTCATTTCTTTAAAGGATTTTTTTTCATTATGACTAGTTTTGCAAAGTTATAACACGAATATGCCACATACAAAACTAATTACGGAAATAAACCACTTTTTACTCAAAAGCGTCATCCCAGTTTACGCCGATTCATTTTTCCTTTTTTTTACAAATGTGTTATCGTAGATAATATTTTTTTAATTTTAAGATGGCATTATCCCAGATAACTGCCTATTGAGAGCTCTCATTCCCCGGTGAGGCATTGAGCATTTCTATAAGCATTATCTTGGATCACGCTTCTGGGCATTCCGAGATATACCCTTTGTTGATTACTCACTGCCTCTTAAAGAGGTAGTGAGCGAATTTCGTCCGCTGCACATAGTATAATAAAATGTTTAAATTACAAGACGACTAAGCTATAGACATATACATTTTGACATACATGATAAATACATATCCAACAACAAAATATAATCATATCCAAAATACATAAACAACAAAGAATAACATATCCAAATTACAAACCCAACAAAACAATAACGTATTCAAATTACATAACGACCATAAGGTTCGATATAAAACATTTGAACTGTGTATCCACCAAAAAAATAATATCAAACATCCAACCAACCCAATAAATCGTACAAAATCATTACAAAGACAAAAAGTTAGCAAATTGTTCGGTAAAAGTGTAAAATCAACTAATCACCTCAACTCTTTCAAAAGCCAAGGCGTTTTCTTATTTCGCCGTGCTTGAAGTCTAAACTCCTCTGGTGTTGACACATCTTCTTCCTCTTCTTCTTTGTGGATGCCTTCCTCTACTTGCTTTAGAGGAGGTTGTGAAGGATCGAGTGGCACATAATGCTGCGAAGACGACTCAGCGGAAGCTTCCTTCTTTCTTTTCCTGCGGCTTACATATGCCTTCCTTTTTCAAGAAGACAGAGGTAGATTAAAAGCATCCAATTCAGCAGGTGGGAGGTGGTGTAGGAGGTCGTGGTCTATCCATTTTGTTCTTAAACAGGCAAGAAAGAAGAATTTGTTTAATCAACAAGAACTTCCCTTTTCTTTTCTCCGGAATTTCTTTCTCCATTTCTTCCACTAACTCAAGTCTACCTGTAAACAAATACAAGAAGTTATATCATTAGGAAGTCTCGATTGAACCGTATAAATTAAGAACATACCACATTCTCTTGATCTCTTGGTTTGTAGGAAGAAAGAAATGCAGGAGGATATGGAGTTGGTTTTGGTAGCACGAACCGACGCGTAATGGGCTAGTACCATGACATGTAAGCTTGCATGGTCAGCCGGGTATCACGTTCTTGTTCCTCACACGCATATCGATTATCCCACAAAGTAATAATGTCCTCATACAGCTCATCATTTACGTTGACTTCATAATGTGGAGTGGGTGAGGAAGATACTGCCGTAATCCGAACTTCCTCATGACTCTGTATGGAAGATGGTATGCATAGTCTATCAACGAAAACAAAAGCAATATGGATCTCCACATCCTTTTAGACGCGGTGCATAGTGTGGGAAACACCTGCAGTTCTTCTTCACTGTACGGATTCCAAATCACTGCATAGGCGGAAAGAACATCCAGTTTATTCATGTAAAACTTTAAATTGCGTCTAGGAGCCAATTTGTTGTTTTTCGGTCTGATCCACCTGTACGTACACAATTGTGATTACAAATTACAATGAACTTAATTATTTTTGAGCCGAAAATAGTAACTATTTTTGTACCTTGCTGCCTACGGCCTCGTGTTGTCCACCATCGGTCTCTTCATGAATACACATCCGACTGGATGGTAGGTCCATGACCAAAGCTACAAAAGTATAATGTGTTGTATTTTTTTTATTTCTCATACTTATAAAACATAGTCGTTTGCATTAATACTTGAATGAGACTCAATCATCCACCCGTCTCCTTTTGTTGCGCTAAAGTCTTCCTAGTGAACTCTACGTATGTGGTAACTAGAACTGCTACACCTCATGCATATGTTCTTCATTCGTCAGTCTGTAATCAGAGGTAGCCAATGCAGAGCGATTCTATATTTCATCCTATCGTAGAAAAGGCGCTGAGTAATAATGTGCAACATGAGCTCGTTGTTGAATTTGCAGCGAAGTTGCATTTGGTGGAATATCACCTGCCAATTCAGAACGATACCATGTACACAAAACATTCTCATTCCCCCACCAAGCATCTTCCGGAGGAGTTAGACCTACCAAATTCTCAAGCATTAAATTATAATTTTATAAACTTTTAACTCCAACAATCATCCCACCATCTATTGGCAACCCGAATAACACCGCCACATCTTTTAACGTTATCGCTATCTCACTAACTCGCAGATGAAATGTCGATGTCTCAGGTATCCACCTATCGAGGAAGGCCGTGATTAAGTTTCTATCAAGTTGTGCATACCCAAGCTTGTGAACCAATCCAAATCTGGCTCTATCTAACAGGGCCAAAACCTCTGGATGAGTAGATGTAACTTGTTTAAGAGTAGGCGTATGGTCGATAATGCCCTCCGGGTCACTACGCTCCATTTACAATGAATTCACAATAAAGAAATACTTCAATAAACGGACTTTAGCATAAAAAAATTCGTCATAACTAAATTAAATAATGTTATCGCCATCTTTTCTTGGTTACTAGTTCTATGCTTTGCTTGCAAGTAAAGAACGATTGTATCTACCGGTCTGGGTTGCATCTCTTCGTATTCTATAAACATTTTAGATGCGAACATTAGTTTACTAATCAACCAACACATACACAACTCACTAACAAAAATTCATTCCATAGTCCACATTTATTGTAACGATTCGGAAATTCTGAGCTAATTTAAAAATTTTATTTTCGAAATTTTGATGAATTTTGAATATTTAAAATAGATTATTTTAAATAATAATGACAAAAAATTTATTTTGAATTGAATTGGAATGTATATATTTATATAGATCGTCGTTAGAATATAAATATTAATTTTTAATTATAAAAGGAATTGAAAATAGCGCGGTAGTTCGAAAATTTGATTTCAAATTTCAAATAAATGTATAGGATTCAAAATAAACCGGATTTTAGCGAAACCAAAAATATTAGAATCTAATTGAGAATATCTTTCCAATGAATCCGAAAAATTGACATTTCATAACGGGAATCAAAAGATATGCCTAGAAGAAAATTCAGAATAGTCGCTATGGAATTCTGGCCCTTAAAAATCGAAATTTTCAAATGACCTCGGTTTTTGGCGAAACCACTTTTGTTGGATCCGTGATGTCTAGTTATTTCTAGACTCCAAAATTCGTACTTTTTCGAATCAATATGTGGGTGTGGCAAAGGAAAACGCGTTTGATCAGTTTTAGTTGATTTCATCGACTGGAAAGTGGCCATTTTTCAAATGGTCCCGGAATTTGATGAAATTATTTTTGTTAGGACCGTATCGTCAATACAAAGATAGAAAATATTTTTCGGGAATTTTTAGAGTTCGTATGTGACCCCGGTAAATTGAAATGTGTGTTCAAATTCAATATATACAGTTATATTTTGATTTGAATGGAAACTGGTCGAAACGATCGAATCGGCTTACGATACATATCCCATTTTGTTCGGAATGGGGGTAATTAGCTAGGGTGATAGTCGTTGGGTTCGATTCAGAATTCGAAAGAAAAGTCAACCTTTTTTGGGAATAATAAATTAAAAAATATAAATTTTAAATAACCCCCCCCATTTAAATTAAAAAATAATAAAAGAAAAGTCAACCTTTTATTGTGAATATTAGGCTCACGTCCCTCTTTTGAAACTTAATTAGGCTCACATCCGGTCATAAACTTAATATAAATTAGGTCCCTGTTTTCAAAACTTATAAAATAATAATTAAAAAAAATAAAAAAATTCGTAAATTAGTAATAAAATAAATTATGCATTATACAAAAAATTCAGTTCAAAAAACAGCTAAAATAATGTCAGAAAGAAGAAAACAGCAAAAAAACAGAAAAAACTGCAGTTAAATGCATAATATTATGCACATTTTCGATTTTATTGCATGCATATATGCAATTAACTGCAGTTCTTCCAGCGGATAGATTTAACTTAATACTTCAGTTCATTTTTATTTGCATCCAAATGTGCAAATTTCCCAAAAAAATGCACACATGTGTGCAACATTTTTATAGGATAAAAGTAGGGACCTAATTTATATAAAATAAAAAAGATTTGAAAATTTTAAACCCGCCACTTATTTTATTACTTCCGCCTTTTTTTATTTTTGTTTTAAAAAAGTACATTCCTTCATATAAAAAAATATTCTAAAATATGGAAATAATTTCAGGATTCTACGGAAATAAAAAAAATAGTTGCATACATTTATGCAATTATTACTGATAATTGCATATATGTATGCAACTTTTCCGTAAGCTGTGTTCGGTTTGAAAATTTGAAACTATACCTGCACAAATGTGTGCAAATATTGGGTATATTTGCACACATGTAAGCATGTTTTTGTATGAATAAAAATCAACGAAGATGTATGTAGTTAAAAATATGCACGGATGTATGCAGGAAAATGATATATGTGCATACTATTATGCATTTAACTGGAAATTTCGTTTTTTTTTCTGTTTTTTTGATTTTTGACGCCTTCTTTGATGGTTTTTTGTTCTGAACTTTTTAGTGTTTACATGTTTTATTTAAATACGAATTTACGTGATTTTTTAATATTTTTTTAATATTTTTTTATGACTTTTCAAAAAATAGGGACCTAATTTACAATAAGTTTATGATCGGGTTTTTTTTTTATATTTTGAAACTTAATAGGGACCTCTAAAAAACGCACCCTTTTTTATTTTCCTTCTCCCTCACAAGTCTCGTTCAGACTAAAACAAATAAAAAAGAAGAAAGAGAACTACGGAGGAAGCCCCGTCGCTCGTCGACGCCTCCAGCCGCCGGAGGTGCTGTCGCCGCCGCCCTCCGATGTTGGCCTCCTCCTTGGCGCCGTGTGCGAACCGCTCCCTCTCTAGCCCTAATCCGACCTCCCGATGCCCCCCCCCCCAAATCCACCACCGATCTCGAGCTCCGCCGCACCTCAGGTGCTCCCCGCCCATCGCCCACTCTAGCCTCATCCATCGGCTCCTCTCACCTCTCCGATCGATGACAGCCCCAAACCCTCCTCCAAATCGAATGCCACTCTCTTCTGAAGCCCTTGCGCACTGGATCCAAGACGCAACTCGAAATCGCCTCCATCGAACCCCATTCTTCGACAAAACCCATCAGCCCTCTCCTTCAAATGCGATGTAAGTTTTTAATTTCGAATTCTATTTATTTCTTTTCAATTTAAAAACAGATTGTATAGGTGTAGAGATTTAAAAGTTCAATTTTTAAAGGATTAAAATACGATTTTTAAGTAATAAAAATATGATTTTTATATTATAGAAAGAACAAAAATATGATTTTTATATTATAGAAAGAATAAAAATATGATTTTTATATTATAGAAAGAATAAAAATATGATTTTTATAATGTGAACATCAATATAAAAATGTGATTTTTTTTATATAGCGATGATATAAAAATTCAATCTTTATATATGAAGTTGAAATTTAAAAATATAATTTTTATATAGAAAGAAGCGTTGTAAAAATATATGAAGTAGAAATAAAAATATGATTTTTATTTATTGAATGAAGCGATAAAAATATAAATTTTATTATGAACAGCATGAAAAGGACTGCATTGGAATTTCAAACAGATCCAGACGGTTCAACAGTTCAAAAGAAAAGCACGGCGGAGCGGAATCCTCTTTGACAACTTCTCACCTTTAATTTTCTTTTTCTAGTTAAAATTATATACTAGGATGCAAACGGTGCTTAGCAGCACCCGACACCCGCCGTCCACAGACCATGAACGGCTTGTTTGTTTGATTGATTTTGATGTGTAATTGATTGTGTGGAATGAAATAAAATATTTATACAGTTAAAAATATTTTATAGTTGAAAATATAATTTTTAACGTGTTTATAAAAAAATATTTATAAACAAATCAAACGATTTGTTTATGTACACATTTGACTGATATTGATTGGGACGATAAATTTTAAACATCGCCCAACTACACAAATAAAATCTATGTTTGATTGTTTGAAACCCCACACGAGTATTGGGATTAAATATGACATACACTAATCCCAATAATTAGCTGAATGTCGATCGATTGATTGACAGACTATTATAAGCGTTGAATATTCATATTTGATGCTTATATAGTGTAGAACGCACTTTGGATGATGGTTGATTGTTTATCTTCATTGTTGTATACATGTATTGAACGAAATCCATATAACTGAAATTATATGGTAATTGACTGTGTTTGATTCCAGTTCAAAATTATCGAATAATTTAAAACAATATTCAGTTAATATTGAAATGTAAAGCCGTGTTAAGTAGTTGAACGCCATTTTATCACGAGCGGGAATTTTATCGATTTTATTTGTTTTATAATGAATATTGAAAAGTGTTTTCAAAATCAAAAATATTGAAATTGAAATTGAATTGAAACAAATTAAAATTCAAATTGAATCGAACTAAATCGAATTGGAATTAAATTGGAATCGAATTGAAAATAAAAGGAATTCGAATTGAATTGAATAGGAAATGAATTCGAATTGAATTGATAGAAAATTGAATTGAATTGAATTGAAATGAATTCGAATTGAATTGAATAGAAACCCGAATTGAATTGAAATGAATTTGAATTGAATTGAATAGAAAATCGAATTGAATTGAAATTAATTCAAATTGAATGGAAATGGATGTAAAATGAATTTATAATGGAAAATTCACTTTTGATTTGAAATTGAATAAGAATTTGAAATCGTTTTGAAAACAAATTTGGAACGATTTATAAAATTCATTTTAAAGGGAAATCGACAAAATATATATAATATATATATTATATATATAATGGCCTGAATAGAACGCGTCGCACTGTGGTAGTTCGCGAATTTCGACCATTGACTTCGAACGAACATTACGGGAGATCCGACCATCGCATTCTCCTAAAACAGGAACAGTTGGGTTCGTATCGAAAAGATCCTTCCAATGAACATGAGAAATTAGAAATCTAATGGTTGGATTTGGAGAGATGTCCAAATTAATTTCAGAAAAGGTCGATGTAAGTGTAGTTCGATAGCCGTTATAGGAAATCGACTGTACGGGCCTTGATAAAATTATTAAAAATATCGATAATTTGTGTAAAATCGTAATAAATGATTTGAAAAGAACTGGGATGAAAAACCACATATTTGAAAATATAAAAATGTATTTTTATCAAAATGAACCAGTTTAAAACTAGAATTATAAATTCAATATTTTTTTAAGTAAATAAACTGGATTTGAAATTGTATTAAAAATAACTGGAATTTCCAATATATGAATTGGAATGGATTTGAATCGAAATTATCTTCGGAATATTTCGATGATTGGATTCGGGATTATACGAATATTGTAGAGGAAATTTGGAAGATATATTTTATATCATTATTTCCAATACGATATTTGTTGATTCCAGAATTTGATATTGAATATAAGCCGATATATTTTTTATTCAGAACCTTGTATTTAATATCAAATGAGATTTGGGTTTGTCGTGAATTGTGTCTTCATTAACACTGTTCTTGAACCGAATTTAGAAAAGATTAAATCGTTTTATATAGATTTAATGAAGTATACCAATTAATTAATATCCTTAATTGGAATTGAATTAGAATGGATTTTTGGGTTTATCGTGAACGGTGTTTTAAATAAAACTTGTTCTTTAACCCGATTAGAAATGGAATGTGAATTGGATTTATTGTGAACTGTTTCTTTAATGACATTCGTTCTTTAACTCGATTTACAGTGAAATATGATTTGGAATTTATAAATCTTTTTGTAAAGATTTACTGGGATTTTCCGAAGTTAAATAATCATTAATATTGATTTTTGGGAAGATTAAAACTAAGTGAAGCTTTAATGAATCTTTAATTAGATTGAAATGTGAATTGATAATATAAATTATCAAATATAGGAAATGATCGAGAATGGAGTATCACCAGTTTTGCTCCGAGCGGTAGTTAAATCTTTAATTAGATTTGAACGTGAAATGGTAATAAAATTTACCGATAACACCATGGTGTTAGTTATGGGGTAATAACAGTTTTGCTCCATGGGATGAATAGGTTGGGATTGGGAAATTAATTAAATAATTACTTCGGTGTAATTCGCTAATCCCGACTAGTTTGGAAAACCATAATTTGGTTTGAAATGACATCTAAAGGAAGATTAAAGAATAAATTTTAAAGAATTTATCTTTGATAAAATTAATGGGAACCTTTCCCAAAAGATGTGAATATTTAAATAAAATAATATTCAGAATTGGAATGAGGTATATGTTGTGTTTTCTAGCACTTGTTTATTATATACGCGAGTTATTCAGAAAGGCCGGGTTTATACACATTCTAAATAACTAATTCGACGATAAGTCAAAGATGAAGACGGTAGCGAAGACCAGAGGTCTTCACATCGTTTGAACAATTGCCGGTGTTCCTGATTGGCCTGTACACCCAAGAGGATGGAAATAGTTGGTGGTCGTCCAGACGTATTTGGAGATTGATGGAAATTCGAGGGATAAGGTGCCTCCGGTTTCGTTCAGACCCAGAACGCACGTGTAAATGGATTGTGTGTCTGACATTGGATTTTATTCTGTGTTGATTGATTTCTATTAAATATATATCTATTTGGCGGCGGAGAATTTATTCTCTTGCTTAACGCCCTTTTCTGAGATGTACGAGCTCAGAGGTTATATATCAATAGATATCAGTCGCATGGCATGAATTTCCTGTGTGGCACGCTGAGATGCAGTGATCAAGACTTCTGTTGAAAAGCAGAGTCTGGTGGTTGATGATCAAAGCATGGCTTTAATACAGCATAGCTTTGTGTATAACGTGAATTCGCGAGCCTCACACCTCGGTATGAGTTAAAAACGGGATAGTGACCGCTGGGAGAACACGACGATTCTTTCTAGCTACCTTGGTTTCAATGACTTACCACTGACATTTATATTATTTTCACCTATGTGGTTGTTGGATGCGAGGCGCCTCGATTATAGGTTTGTAAGGACCGGGAAACGTGTGTCCAGGAATAACTAATCCTCAAACGTAAGAGAGGATCGGCCCAGCCGATTCCAGGGGTTACCCAGAGTGTGTAGTCCTGAGACATTTGCTAGAGTGTCTCAAAGCGGAGAGGAGATTGACCATTGCCTCGACTCATGAAGGAAATCCATTTTCCAATACGAGATATTTTGGTTTTATTTGTAGAGCCTAGTATGGCAACATGATATATAGTACCCATGCCGTCAATGATCGATATTTATGATTGAAATTATTTTGACACTATACACTTATAATAGTATCAAATGATATGTTTTAAACGTACCAAGCATGTTTGGTTATTATAAGATAAAAACCCTATCCTCCGGCTTGCGTTGCATTGTGTGATGGGACCTGGGTCTTATAATCGCTTCAATTTCGAAAAAGCACTGCGCTGTTTATTCCTATGCACTGGTATTCTTGGGAGGAAACTCGTTCTGTGTTATATGGCGTGGTCCCTTGAATTACCCTCTTTTAAAGTTTAAATAACTGTTTTAGTTCTCACACCAGTCACGTGACTGACTTGGAGTTTATTGTTTTAACCTAAACTCTACGTGCCCTTATTTTCCGCACGGGCAGCTAGTAGTTTTGGTTTTGCAGATTTATATTCACAGGATCCTGATTTACAGCTGGAACGATGCTCGGAAAGCTCTATATCCGTGTATTACATTTAGTTGTGTTTTGTATTGCTTTTCCACTACTGTGTAATTTATTGTAATCTCTGATATTTGTCGAATGCATATTCATTTTTACTCTGTATATTCTTGTATTTTGATGAAATTGTTGTAATAAGCAATGAAATGTTCTTCTGTTTGTGTTCTGATTCGTCTTGTCCTCAATTCAATCCGTGCTTTCGTTCACGGGGAAGTTCGGGTCGTCTCAGCTTGGTATCAGTGCTCTGGTTTACAGAGCTCGAGAACAAGACACATTAGAACCGTATGAAAGAATTCATCAGAGATTGCATTAGTAATGTCCAATGAGAATAACTCGTTAGAGATGGGATCATTATTGTCCTAGAAATAATGTGAAGAGTGTATTTTTAAAATGAAAACAATTTTTTTTTGAAAATTTAAACCTTATACGTATTTGAATATTTATTTTAAATTGATTTGGACAATCCAATATATAAAGATTTTGCATATAGTCTTGCAAACGTGTGTTCGACGTTTTAATATACTGGATAGTTATAGAGTCACACTCTAGTTGCCCGGTGATAATTCTGGTGATGGGGCCCCATTGCCAGTATTTTTTTTCGAGTTTTGAAAGTAAGATTTCTATATATTTCTGTTAGACTGGTGTGAGAACCAAAATATGGCTAGAATACATTGTTGTGGATTAGCATCAAAAACCTGATTTTCTGTATATATATCAAAATTATGAATTTGAAACGTTAATTCACTAATTAATTGATGGTTGTGTTGTATGACTATTTATTTAAACCATTATGTGACAGAACGGTGAATTTTGGCCAAATTGAACCAAATATTGAATTTTATTGAAAATTGATTGCAAATGCATGCATGTACATATATATGTATGAACAGGTCATGGCAGAAGGCTAGAGAAGAGGAATAAAATTGTTTTCCCAACAAATAGGTACATGTTTGTTGTATTTCTTGGCTTTTAGGTGATTTTATGAGCCGATTGGCTAGCCGCTTGGCTTTTTCTTTTTCTTTTGGATTGAAGAAGGACATGGGTGGCTATATGAAATATCCCGAAGTCCCCGGGGCAGGGGATGTTATGGCAAAAAAATTCGAAAATTTAGGGTGTTAGCCAAATTTTTGAAAAATTTGAAAAGTTCTTAGAAACTGAAAAGTTGAAGAACTTAAGCCGTAAAGAAAATAATGAAAGTTGAGTTGATTTGTTAAACAATTTCCCGCTTCATTCCTTTTCGGGGACGAAAAGTTTTAAGTGGGGGAGATTGTAACAACCCGGAAATTCTGAGCTAATTTAAAATTTTTATTTTGGAAATTTTGATTAATTTGGAATATTAAAAATAGATTATTTTAAATAATAATGACAAAAAATTTATTTTGAATAGAATTAGAACGTATATATTTATATAGATCGTCGTTAGAATATAAATATTTATTTTTAATTGTAAAAGGAATTGAAAATGGCGTGTTAGTTCGAAAATTCGATTTCGAAGTTCAAATGAATGTACAGTATTCAAAATAAATCAGATTCTAGCGAAACCAAAAATATTGGAATCTAATTGAGAATATCTTTCCAACGAATCTGAAAAATTGAAATTTCATAGTGGGAATCAAAAGATATGCCCAGCTGAAAATTCAGAATAGTCGCTATGGAATTCTGGCCCTGAAAAATGGAAATTTTGCAAATGACCTCGGTTTTCGACGAAACCACTTTTGTTGGATCCGTGATGTCTAGTTATTTCTAGATTCCAAAATTCATAATTTTTCAAATCAATATGTGAGCGTGGCAAAGGAAAACGCTTTTGACCAGTTTTAGTTGATTTCAATCGACTGGAAAATGATCATTTTTCAAACAGTCCCAGAATTTGACGAAATTAGTTTTGTTAGAATAGTATCTTCAACACGAAGCTAGAAAATATTTTTCGGGAATTTTTAGTGTTCGTATGTGACCCCGGTAAATTGAAATGTGTGTTCAAATTCTATATATAGAGTTATATTTTGATTTGAACGGAAACTGGTCGAAACGATCGAATCAACTTACGATACATATCCCATTGTGTTCGGAATAGGGGTAATTAGCTAGGGGCGACAGTCGTTGGGTTCGATTCGGGATTTGAAAGAAAAGTCAACCATTTTTGGGAATAATAAATTAAATAATATAAATTTTAAATAACTACCCCTTTTTTATTTTCCTTCTCCCTCACAAGTCTCGTTCAGACTAAAACAAATAAAAAATAAGAAGAAAGAGAACGACAGAGGAAGCCCCATCGCTCGTCGACGCCTCCAACCACCGGAGGTGCTGCCGCCGCCGCCCTTCGATGTTGGCCTCCTCCTTGGCGCTGCGTGCGAACCCCCTCCCTCTCCAGCCCTGATCCGACGTCCTGATGCCCCTCAAATCCACTGCCGATCTCGAGCGCCGCCGCACCTCAGGTGCTCCCCACCCATCGCCTCCTCTAGCCTCTTCCCTCTGCTCCTCTCACCTCTTCGATCGATGAGAGCCCCAAACCCTCCTCTAAATCGACTGCCACCCTCTTCTGAAGCCCTAGCGCCAGCGGATCCAAGACGCAACTCGAAACCGCCTCCGTCGAACCCCATTCTTCGACAAATACCATCAGCCCTCTCCTTCAAATGCGATGTAAGTTTTTAATTTCGAATTTTATTTATTTCTTTTCGATTTAAAAACTGATTGTATAGGTGTAGAAATTTAAAAGTATAATTTTTAAAGGATAAAAATACGATTTTTAAGTAATAAAGATATGATTTTTATATTACAGAAAGAATAAAAATATGATTTTTATATTATAGAAAGAATAAAAATATGATTTTTATATTATAGAAATAATAAAAATATGATTTTTATAATGTGAATATCAATATAAAAATGTGATTTTTTTTATATAGCGATGATATAAAATTTCGATCTTTATATATGAAGTTGAAATATAAAAATATAATTTTTATATAGAAAGAAGCGTTGTAAAAATATATGAAGTAGAAATAAAAATATGATTTTTATTTATTGAATGAAGCGATAAAAATATTATGAACAGCGTGAAAAGGACTGCATTGGAATTTCAAACAGATCCAAACGGTTCAGTAGTTCAAAAGAAAAGCACGGCGGAGTGGAATCCTCTATGAGAACTTCTCACCTTTAATTTTCTTTTTCTAGTTAAAATTATATACTAGGATGCAGACGGTGCTTAGCAGCACCCGACACCCGTCGTCCACAGACCATGGATGGCTTGTTTGTTTGATTGATTTTGATGTGTAATTGGTTGTGTGGAATGAAATAAAATATTTATATAGTTAAAAATATTTTATAGTTGAAAATATAATTTTTAACGTGTATATAAAAAGAAATAAATATTTATAAATAAATCGAACGATTTGTTTATGTGCACATTTGATTGATATTGATTGGGACGATAAATTTTACACATCACCCAACTACACAAATAAAATCTGTGTTTGATTGTTTGAAACCCCACACGGGTATTAGGTTGAAATATGACATACACTAATCCCAACAATTAGCTGTATGTCGATCGATTGATTGACAGACTGTTATAAGCGTCGAATATTCTTATTTGATGCTTATACATTGTAGAACGCACTTTGGATGATGGTTGATTGTTTATCGTCATTGTTGTATACATGTATTGAATGTAATCCGTATAACTGAAATTATATGGTAATTGAATGTGTCTGTTTCCAGTTCAAAATTATCGAATAATTTAAAACAATATTCAGTGAATATTGAAATGTAAAGTCATGTTAAGTAGTTGAACGCCATTTTAACACGAGCAGGAATTTTGTCGATTTTATTTGTTTCATAATGAATATTGAAAAGTGTTTTCAAAATTGAATATATTGAAATTGAAATTGAATTGAAACGAATTAAAATTCAAATTGAATTGAATCGAACTAAATCGAATTGGAATTAAATTGGAATCGAATTGAAAATAAAATGAATTCGAATTGAATTGAATAGGAATAGGAAATGAATTCGAATTGAACTGAATAGAAAATCGAGTAGAATTGAAATGAATTTGAATTGAATTGAATAGAAAATTGAATTGAAATGAATTCGAATTGAATTGAATAGAAAATGGAATTGAATTGAAATGAATTCGAATTGAATGGAAATGAATGTAAAACGAATTTATATTGGAAAATTCACTTTTGATTTGAAATTCAATAAGAAGTTGAAATCTTTTTGAAAACAAATTTTGAAAGATTTATAAAATTCGTTTTAAAAGGAAATCGATGAAATATATAATATATATATATATATATATTATATATTATGTATATATAATGGCCTGAATAGAACGCGCCGCACTGCGGTAGTTCGCAAATTTCGACCGTTGACTACGAACTAACATTACGGGAGATCCGATCGTCGGATTCTCCTAAAACCCGAACCGTTGGGTTTGTATCAAAAAGAGATTTCCAATGAATATGAGAAATTAGAAATCTAACGGTTGGATTTGGGGAGATGTCCAAATCATTTTCAGAAAAGGTCGTTGTAAGTGCAGTTCGATGGCCGTTATAGGATATCGACTTACGGGCCTTGATAAAATTATTAAAAATTTCGATAATTTGTGTAAAATCATAATAAATGATTTGAAAAATACTGGGATGAAAAATCCCATATTTGAAAAGATAAAAATGTATTTTTATCAAAATGAACTAGTTTTGAACTAGAATTACAAATTCAATATTTATTTTTTAATAAATAAACTGAATTTGAAATGGTTTTAAAAATACTCGGAATTTCCAATGTATGAATTGGAATGTATTTGAATCGAAATTATCTTCGGAATAGTTCGATGATTGGATTCGAGATTATACGAATATTGTGGAGGAAATTTGGAAGATATATTTTATATCGTTATTTCCAATACGATATTTATTGATTCCAGAATTTGATATTGAATATAAGCCGATATATTTTCTTTTCAGAGCCATGTATTTAATATCAAATGAGATTTGGGTTTGTCGTGAGTGGTGTCTTCATTAACACTGTTCTTGAACCCAGTTGAGAAAAGATTAAATCTTTTTATACAGATTTAATGAAGTATACCAATTAATTAATATCTTTAATTGTAATTGAATAGGATTGATTTTTGGGTTTATCGTGAATGGTGTTTTAAATAACACTTGTTCTTTAACCCGATTAGAAACGGAATGTGAATTGGGTTTATTGTGAACTGTGTCTTTAATGACATTCGTTCTTTAACTCGATTCACAGTGAAATATGATTTGGAATTTATAAATCTTTTTATAAAGATTTAGTGGGATTTTCCAAAGTTAAATAATCATTAGTATTGATTTTTGGGAAGATTAAAACTAAGTGGAGTTTTAATGAATCTTTAATTAGATTGAAATGTGAATTGATAATATAAATTATCAAATATAGGAAATGATCGAGAACGGAGTATCACCAGTTTTGCTCCGAGCGATAGTTAAATCTTTAATTAGATTTGAACGTGAAATGGTAATTAAATTTACCGATAACACCGTGGTGTTAGTTATGGGGTAATAACAGTTTTGCTCCATGGGATGAATAGGTTGGGATTGGGAAATTAAATAAATAATTACTTCGATGTGATTCGCTAATCCCGACTAGTTAGGAAAACCGTAATTTGGTTTGAAATGACATCCAAAGGAAGATTAAAGAAATTTTTTAAAGAATTTATCTTTGATAAAATTTATGGGAACCTTTCCCAAAAGATGTGAATACTTAAATAAAAGAATATTCAGAATTGGAATGAGGCGTATGTTGTGTTTTCTAGCACTTGTTTATTATATGCGCGAGTTATTCGGAAAGGCCGGGTTTATACCCATTCTGAATAACCGATTCGACGATAAGTCGAAGATGAAGACGGTGGTCGAAGACCGGAGGTCTTCACATTGTTTGAACGATTACCGGTCATCCTGATTGGGCTGTACACCCAAGAGGACGGAAATAGTTGGTGATCGTCCAGACGTATTTGGAGATCGATGGAAATGCGAGGTATAAGGTGCCACTGGTTTCGTTCAGACCCAGAACGAACGTGTAAATGGATTGTGTGTCTGACATTGGATTTTATTCTGTGTTGATTGATTTCTATTGAATATATATCTGTTTGCCGGTGAAGAATTTATTCTCTTGCTTAACGCCGTTCTCTGAGACGTACGAGCTCAGAGGTTATATATCGATAGATATCAGTCGCATGGCATGAATTGCCTTTGTGGCATGCAGAGATGCAGTGATCAAGGCTTCTGTTGAAAAGCAGAGTCTTGTGGTTTGTGATAAAAGCACGGCTTTAATACAGCGTAGCTTTCTATATAACGTGAATTCGCGAGCCTCACACCTCGGTATGAATTAAAAACGGTGTGACGGCCGGGAATTTCGCTCGGTCCGATCCAGTCGCTAAACCGATCCAAACCGTTCGAAATCCCTGACTGTTGAGAACAGGACAAATCAGAACGCAAACAGAAGAACATTTCATTGTATATTACAATAATGCATTAGATTACAAGAATATACAGAGTATAAATGAATAAATATTACATAGAAATATCAGAGATTACAGTAAATTACATAGCAGCGGAAAATAATACAAACCACAACTGAAGGTGATATACGGATACAGAGCTTTCCGGATATCATTCTAGCTGTAAACCAGGATCCTGTGAATATAAATCTGCAAAACCAAAACTACTAGCTGCCCGTGCGGAAAATAGGGGCACCCAGAGTTTAGGTTAAAACAATAAACTCCAGGTCAGTCATGTGACTGGTCTGAGAACTAAAACAATTATTTAAAACTTTACTTTAAAAGAGAGTAATTCAAGGGACCACGCCGTATAGCACGGAACGGGTTTCCTCCCAAGAATACCAGTGCATAGAATAAACAACGCAATGCTTTTTCGAAAAATGAAGCTATTATAAGACCCAGGTCCCATCACACAATGCAACGCAAGCCGGAGGATAGGGTTTTCCCTTATAATAGCCAAACATGCTTGGTACGTTTAAAACAAATCATTTGATACTATAATAAGTGTATAGTGTCAAAACAATTTCAATCATAAATATAAATCATAGACGGCATGGGTACCATATATCATGTCGCCATACTAGTTCTACAATTAAAACCGAATTACACGTAATGGAAATTGGATTTCCGTCATGAGTCGAGGCAAGGGGCAAGCTCCTCTCCGCGTTCGAGACACTCTAGCAAATGCCTCAGGATTACGCACACTGGGTAACCCTTGGATGCGGCTGGGCCGGTCCTCACTTACGTTAGAGGATTATTTATGCCTGAACACACGTTTCCCGGTCCTTACAGACCTATAATCGAGGCGCCTCATTCCAACAACCACAAAGGTGAAAAGTATATATATGTCAGGGCTGGTAAGTCACTGACACCACCAAAGCTAGAAAGAAACGTCGTGCTCTCCCAGCGGTCCGTATCCCGTTTTTAACTCATACCGAGGTGCGAGGCTCGCGAATTCACGCTATACACAAAGCTGCCACGTAGGCTGTGCTTTGATCATCAACCACAAGACTTTGCTTTTCAACAGAAGCCTTGATCATTGCATCTTA
The DNA here is from genome assembly GCA_030737875.1 of Allium sativum. Classification (NCBI taxonomy): domain Eukaryota; kingdom Viridiplantae; phylum Streptophyta; class Magnoliopsida; order Asparagales; family Amaryllidaceae; genus Allium; species Allium sativum. The sequence goes on along the minus strand of CM060918.1, from coordinate 433,694,810 downwards.
GTATGCCACACATGCAATTCATGCCATGCGACTGATGTCCATCGATATACAACCTCTGAGCTCGTACGTCTCAGAGAAGGGCGTTAAGCAAGAGAATAAATTCTCCGCCGCCAAACAGATGTATATTTAATAGAAATCAATCAACACAGAATAAAATCCAATGTCAGACACACAATCCATTTACAAGTCCGTTCTGGGTCTGAACGAAACCGGAGGCACTTTCCTCGCATATCCATCCATCTCCAGGTACGTCTGGACGACCACCAACTATTTCCATCCTCTCGGGTGTACAGCCCAATCAGGATCGTCAGTAATTACCCAAACGATGTGAAAACTTCCGGTCTTCGACCACCGTCTTCATCTTCGACTTATCGTCGAATCGGTTATTCAGAATGGGTATAAACCCGGACTTTCCGAACAACCCGCGTATATTAAAAACAAATGTTACACAAACACAACATACGCCTCATTCCAATTCATTAGTCACTAACCGCAAATTAGCCAGAGAACAATTACCCAAACATTAACCCCGAAGGCCGAAACCAACATCAGATCAATACCCAGGAAACCATTCTTCTTAGCCAACCTACAGCTAGTTTCTAAATTCCACATTCTTAGGGAAAGGTTCCCATTAATTTTATCCAAGATAAATTCTTTAAATTTTATCCTGAAATCTTCCTTTGGATGTCATTTAAAACCAAATTATGGTTTTTCCAACTAGTCGAGATTAGCGAGCCGTAACGAAGTAGTTATTTATTTTATTTCCCAATCCCAACCTATTCATCCCATGAAGCAAAACTGGTAATACTCCATATCTAACACCGTGGTGTTATCGGTAAAACTAATTACCATTTCACGTTCAAATCTAATTAAAGATTTAACTATCGCTTTGGAGCAAAACTGGCGATACTCCATTCTCGCTCATTTCTAAATTTAATAATTTAGATTACAAATTCGCATTTCAATCTAATTGCAGATTTGTTAAGCTCCTTTTACTGGGTTAAAGAACTAGGTGTTATTTAAAACACAGTTCACGATAAACCCAAATCACTTTCTATTTATTATCGGGTTAAAGAACTAGTGTTATTTAAAACACAGTTCACGATAAACCCATTTCAAATCCAATCAAATATATTAGAAATCCCGATTATTTAAAACCCCTTTTAAATCTAATTTATTTATTTAAAAATAATTAGGTCTTAAATTTAGTCCAAAACTAGTTCATTTCAATAAAAATCTATTTTTATCTTTTTAAATGTGGAGTTTTTCATCCCAAATTTTCCCAAATCATTTCTTATGATTTTATACAAATTATTACTATTTTTAATAATTTTTTTAAGGCCCGTACAGTCGATTTCCAACAATGGGCATCGAACTGCACTTATAGCGACCTTTTTCGAATTTGATTTGGACGTATCTCCAAATCCAACCGTTAGATCTTGAATTTCTAATATTCTTTAGAAAGCTCTTTTCGATACGAACCCAACGGTTCCGGTTTTAGGAGAATCCGACGGTCGGATCTCCCGTAATGTCCGTTTGAAATAAACGGTCGAAATTTACGAACTGCCGCGGCGCGGCGCGTTCTATTCAGGCCATTATATTATATATATAATATATATAATATATATTTCGTCGATTTCTATTTAAAACGAATTATATAAATAGTTTTAAATTCGTTTCAAGAACCATTTCAACTTCTATTTCAATCCAAAGCAAAATTGAATTCTTCTTTAAAAATTCGTTTTAAAATTCATTTCTATTTAATTCAAATTTCAATTCAATTTGAATTCGTTTCAATTCGCTTTCTATTCAATTTGAATTCGTTTTCAATTCGATTCAATTCAAATTGGTTTTCTATTCGATTCAAATTCATTTTCTATTCAAATCAAATTCGTTTCGTTTCCTATTTGAATTAAGTTCATTATATATTCAATTTGAAATCAAATTGGTTTTCTATTCCAATCAATTCGAAATCGTTTTATATTCGATTCAAATCGAAATCGTTATATATTCAATTTATTTCGAAATCGTTATATATTCAATTCATTTCGAAATCGTTATATATTCAATTCATTTCGAAATCGTTATATATTCAATTCATTTCGAAATCGTTATATATTCAATTTATTTCGAAATCGTTATATATTCAATTCAAATCGAAATCGTTATATATTCAATTCAAATCGAAATCGTTATACATTCAATTCATTTCGAAATCGTTATATATTCAATTTATTTCGAAATCGTTATATATTCAATTCAAATCGAAATCGTTATATATTCAATTCAAATCGAAATCGTTATATATTCAATTCATTTCGAAATCGTTATATATTCAATTCATTTCGAAATCGTTATATATTCAATTCATTTCGAAATCGTTATATATTCAATTCATTTCGAAATCGTTTTATATTCAATTTAAATCGAAATCGTTATATATTCAATTCAAATCGAAATCGTTATATATTCAATTCAAATCGAAATCGTTATATATTCAATTCAAATCGAAATCGTTATATATTCAATTCATTTCGAAATCGTTATATATTCAATTCATTTCGAAATCGTTATATATTCAATTTATTTCGAAATCGTTATATATTCAATTCATTTCGAAATCGTTATATATTCAATTTATTTCGAAATCGTTATATATTCAATTCAAATCGAAATCGTTATATATTCAATTCAAATCGAAATCGTTAAAATCGATATAAATATCGTTCGCGTCCAAATGGCGCATCACTATTCAACACGGCTTTATATATTCTGTTTCAAATATTTCTTTTCGTCAACACACGACTAATCTCAACGAATGAGTACCGTCCATGTGTGACTATTTTTGTTAAATTATTTCGTTCAACACATGACTAATCTCAACGGATGAGTACAGTCAACACATGAACCTTTACTTTATATTATAAAGACGTAAATTTTATTATTAAAATATTTCGTTCAACACATGACTAATCTCAACGGATGAGTACAGTCAACACATGAACCTTTATTTTATAATATTCTTTATTTTTCAAATTGGAATGAGGCCCAATCAATTACCATATAAAGTTAATTATATGGATTTTCATACAACACATGTATATAATAGCATTGAAAATAATCAACCATCAACCAAAGTGCACTACACTGTATAAGCCTCAAATATAGATATTCAACGCTTATAACAGCCTGTCAATCAATCGATCGACATATTTAATCAATCAGGATGAGTGAACTTCAAATTTCATCCTAACACTCGTGTGGGGTTTCAAACAATCAAACACATGTTTTATTTGTGCAGTTGGGCGATGTGTAAATTTTATCGACCCAATCAACGTTAGTCAAATCAGTGTACATAAACAAACCGTCTGGTTTGTAAATGAATATTTTATTTATTCACATCCCGTTAAAAATTATATTTTTAACGATATAACCTTTTATTCCAACATATGAATTTCTATTCAGTTCATTCTTTAAATAAAATGATATTTTTTTTCTAACTTATTTTAGAAAATTTCGGCGGCATAACGGCACGATACTAGAAACGGGACGAGGCCTAGCCTTATCCCCGGTCTAGTGAAGGCCCACGCCATTCACATATCAATTTTAATCAATTTCCAATTCAACCAATCAATCAAATCCAAATCAAATAATCTAACCAACTACACAACCAAACAAACAAGTCCATGGTATGTGGACGGGTGTCGGGTGCTACTATGCACCGTCTGCATCCTAGTATATATATATATATATATATATATAACTAGCAAAAGAGAAATTTTGAGTGAGAAGTTCTCACCGAAAGCTATCCAATACCACGACTCTTCTTTTGATAGAAATCTTCATCTTCATCGCATCTTCGTCATCTTCGTTGCCCGTAGTCACTATATATATAAAAATCACATTTTTATATTTTGATGACCTTAAAATAAAAATCACATTTTTATTTATTCTCTTTCAATTTAAAAAGTCATATTTTTATAAACACTTCATATATTTAAAAATCGAATTTTCACTTTGCCATTCAATATATAAAAATCGAATTTTTACTACTATGTCATATAGATAAAATTCTATTTTTATCACGTTCCTCTATACATAAAGATTTCGCCTTTTTAAATTTAAAGATTTCACCTTTTTAAATTTAAGGATTTTGCCTTTTCAAATCTAAGGATTTCGCCTTTTCAAATCTAAGGATTTCGCCTTTTCAAATATGAAGTTTTCACCTTTATAAAAATAAAGTTTTCGCCTTTATAAAAATAAAGTTTTCGCCTTTCATCGCTATAGATTTCATCATTATAAAAATTACCACTTTATCTCAACGTATATAAAATAAAAATCAGATTTTTATTTCGCTACATATACAAAGATGATATTTTTATATTGTCTATCCTATAAAGATTATATTTTTAATATTTCTATGTAGTAAAGATTATATTTTTAATACTTTAAAAATATAAAAATCCTATCTTTAATACTTTAAAAATATAAAAATCCTATCTTTAATACTTTAAAAATATAAAAATCCTATCTTTAATACTTTAAAAATATAAAAATCCTATCTTTAATACTAAAGATTATATTTTTATCACTTTACAACATAAAATAAAAATTAGTTTTAAAGTAAATAAATAAATAAAACAGTTTTTAAAATAAAGAAAATTCAGTTTTAAAAATAAATAAAAATCAGTTTTAAAATAATAATAAAAACAGTTTTAAAATAATAATAAAAACAGTTTTAAAATAATAAAAAAAGGAAAAATCTGTAAACTTACAGGGGGGGAGGGGACTTGCGGCTGAAGGAGGGAAGGGGGGGTCGCGGCACTTGGGGAGGGGGTGTTGAGGAAGAGGGGGTCGCGGAGGAAGGGTAGAGGAGGATCGAGGGGGAGGCTCGCGAATCCGTGTAGGCGAAGGTGAGGCCTGGGGGGTTCGCGGAGTTTTGGGTTTTTGGGTTGTCGGGCTTCAGGGGGGGGGGGTTCTCCGATTCGACGAGGAGGAGGTGGCTTGCCGAAGATCGGCGGCGCCTGGGGGGTTCTCCGATTCGACGGTTGCCCCCTTTTTTTTTTTTTTTTCTTTGAATCTATCGAATGATAGAAGGGGGGCCAGAACGAAATAAAAAGGGGGGAGAGTTTTATTTTTATTAATTTAATTATTTTATTTTAATTCAAAAAGTCAACTTTTTCAAACGACCTATAAACGAGGTCAACCGACTGTCGCCCATAGCGTTTCACCCCCATTCTGAACACAATGGGATATGTATCGTAAGCTGATTCGGCTGTTACAATCAGTTTTCGTTAAATTTACATTTAAATCACTATATTGAATTTTAAACGTACATTTCAAATTACTGGGGTCACATACTAACTAGAAGAATTCCATAAAAATATTTTCTAGCTTCGTATTGACAATACGGTCCTAACAAAACTAGTTTCTTCGAATTCTGAGACCGTTGGAAAAATGGCCATTTCCAGTCGATTAAAATCAACTGAAACTGGTCAAACGCGTTTTCCTTTGCCACGCTCACATATTGTTTCGAAAAATTATGAAACTTGAAATCTAGCAATAACTTGACACCACGGACCCAACAAAACTGGTTTCGTCGAAATCCGAGGTCGTTTGCAAAACGGCTATTTTTAAGGGCTATATATTATATAAAATATATATAAATTCCACAGCGACTATTCTGAATTTTCTACTGGACATATCTTATCATTTCTAAAGTGAAATCTCAGTTTGTTAACTTCGTTAGAAAGATATTCTTCATCAGATTCAAATATTTCTTGTTTCGTTCAATTCTGACTTATAACGAATTCTGTATATTCATTTGAAATTAGAAATCGAATTTTCGAACTACCGCGCCATTTTCAATTCTATTTATAATTATATATAATTATTATATTCTAACGACGACGCGTATATAATATGTACGTCGAATTCTATTTAAAATAAATTTTCTCTACGATATTATTTAAAATAATCTATTTTAAATGTTCAAAATTCGTTAAAATTGCCAAAATAAAAATTTTAAACTAGCCCAGATTTTCGGGTTATTACAATCTCCCCCACTTAAAACTTTTCGTCCCCGAAAAGGAACAAAAGTCGAAAGTGGTTTGATTATTTAACTCTACGTTCGATCTGGCTTCCATTCTCCAACTCTTTAGTTTCTGAGAATTTCCAAAATTTCAAAAATTTGGCTAACACCCTAAATTTTCGAAAAATTTCGCCATAACCTCCCCTGCAATGGGAGCATCGGGGAATTTCAAATAGTTTCCCCGGTCCTTCAGATCTCAAAAAGAAAAAGCCAAGCGGCTAGCCAATAGGCTCATAAAATCATCATCACCCAAACAAAACAGTAAATTATGTAGTAAACATGTACCTATTTGTCGGGCAAACAAATTTTATTCTCTGCTCTAGCCTCCTTGCTATGACCTGTTCAATGATATATATGCATATACAAGCAAATGCGACCAATTTTCAATACAATTCAATATTTGATTATATTAGGCATAAATGGTTAAAAATTAGCAAACAATTAAACAAACAACACAAACATCAATCAATTAGTGGATTAGAGTTTCAAATTCATAAATTTGATATATATACAAAAATCATGTTTTTGATGCCAATTCACAATAATGTGTTCTAACTATATAAGTTTTGGTTCTCACACCAGCCTAATGGAAATATATAGATATCACACCTTCGAAACACGAAACTAATTACTAATGATGACGCGTCAATCATCAGAATCAGGTCCGGGCGACTAGAGTATGATTCTATATCTATCCAGTATATTAAAACTTCGAATATACGTTCATGACGCGTATATACAAAACCTTTATATACTCGATTGTCCATATTCAAAATAAATAAATAACCAAATACGTATAAAATGGTTTAAATTTCCAAAACAAAGTTGTTTTCATTTGAAAATATACCCTTCACACTCGTTCTAGGATACTACTGATCCTATCTCTAACGAGTCATTCTAATTGGATATTACTAATCCAATATCTGATGAATTCTTTCGTATGGTTCTAATGTGTCTTGTTCTCGAGCTCTGTAAACCAAAGCTCTGATAACAAATGTGACGGCCGGGAATTTCGCTCGGTCCGAACCAGTCGCTAAACCGATCCAAACCGTTCGAAATCCCTGACTGTTGAGAACATGACAAATCAGAACGCAAACAGAAGAACATTTCATTGTATATTACAACAATGCATCAGATTACAAGAATATACAGAGTATAAATGAATAAATATTACACAGAAATATCAGAGATTACAGTAAATTACATAGCAGCGGAAAATAATACAAAGCACAACTGAAGGTGATATACGGATACAGAGCTTTCCGGATATCATTCCAGCTGTAAACCAGGATCCTGTGAATATAAATCTGCAAAACCAAAACTACTAGCTGCCCGTGCGGAAAATAGGGGCACCCAGAGTTTAGGTTAAAACAATAAACTCCAGGTCAGTCATGTGGCTGGTGTGAGAACTAAAACAGTTATTTAAAACTTTACTTTAAAAGAGAGTAATTCAAGGGACCACGCCGTATAGCACGGAACGGGTTTCCTCCCAAGAATACCAGTGCATAGAATAAACAACGCAATGCTTTTTCGAAAAATGAAGCTATTATAAGACCCAGGTCCCATCACACAATGCAACGCAAGCCGGAGGATAGGGTTTTCCCTTATAATAGCCAAACATGCTTGGTACGTTTAAAACAAATCATTTGATACTATAATAAGTGTATAGTGTCAAAACAATTTCAATCATAAATATAAATCATAGACGGCATGGGTACCATATATCATGTCGCCATACTAGTTCTACAATTAAAACCGAATTACACGTAATGGAAATTGGATTTCCGTCATGAGTCGAGGCAAGGGGCAAGCTCCTCTCCGCGTTCGAGACACTCTAGCAAATGCCTCAGGATTACGCACACTGGGTAACCCTTGGATGCGGCTGGGCCGGTCCTCACTTACGTTAGAGGATTATTTATGCCTGAACACACGTTTCCCGGTCCTTACAGACCTATAATCGAGGCGCCTCATTCCAACAACCACAAAGGTGAAAAGTATATATATGTCAGGGCTGGTAAGTCACTGACACCACCAAAGCTAGAAAGAAACGTCGTGCTCTCCCAGCGGTCCGTATCCCGTTTTTAACTCATACCGAGGTGCGAGGCTCGCGAATTCACGCTATACACAAAGCTGCCACGTAGGCTGTGCTTTGATCATCAACCTCAAGACTTTGTTTTTCAACAGAAGCCTTGATCATTGCATCTTAGTATGCCACACAGGCAATTCATGCCATGCGACTGATGTCCATCGATATACAACCTCTGAGCACGTACGTCTCAGAGAAGGGCGTTAAGCAAGAGAATAAATTCTCCGCCTCCAAACAGATGTATATTTAATAGAAATCAATCAACACAGAATAAAATCCAATGTCAGACACACAATCCATTTACAAGTCCGTTCTGGGTCTGAACGAAACCGGAGGCACTTTCCTCGCATATCCATCCATCTCCAGGTACGTCTGGACGACCACCAACTATTTCCATCCTCTCGGGTGTACAGCCCAATCAGGATCGTCAGTAATTACCCAAACGATGTGAAAACTTCCGGTCTTCGACCACCGTCTTCATCTTCGACTTATCGTCGAATCGGTTATTCAGAATGGGTATAAACCCGGACTTTCCGAACAACCCGCGTATATTAAAAACAAATGTTACACAAACACAACATACGCCTCATTCCAATTCATTAGTCACTAACCGCAAATTAGCCAGAGAACAATTTCCCAAACATTAACCCCGAAGGCCGAAACCAACATCAGATCAATACCCAGGAAACCATTCTTCTTAGCCAACCTACAGCTAGTTTCTAAATTCCACATTCTTAGGGAAAGGTTCCCATTAATTTTATCCAAGATAAATTCTTTAAATTTTATCCTGAAATCTTCCTTTGGATGTCATTTAAAACCAAATTATGGTTTTTCCATCTAGTCGAGATTAGCGAGCCGTAACGAAGTAGTTATTTATTTTATTTCCCAATCCCAACCTATTCATCCCATGAAGCAAAACTGGTAATACTCCATATCTAACACCGTGGTGTTATCGGTAAAACTAATTACCATTTCACGTTCAAATCTAATTAAAGATTTAACTATCGCTTTGGAGCAAAACTGGCGATACTCCATTCTCGCTCATTTCTAAATTTAATAATTTAGATTACAAATTCGCATTTCAATCTAATTGCAGATTTGTTAAGCTCCTTTTACTGGGTTAAAGAACTAGGTGTTATTTAAAACACAGTTCACGATAAACCCAAATCACTTTCTATTTATTATCGGGTTAAAGAACTAGTGTTATTTAAAACACAGTTCACGATAAACCCATTTCAAATCCAATCAAATATATTAGAAATCCCGATTATTTAAAACCCCTTTTAAATCTAATTTATTTATTTAAAAATAATTAGGTCTTAAATTTAGTCCAAAACTAGTTCATTTCGATAAAAATCTATTTTTATCTTTTTAAATGTGGAGTTTTTCATCCCAAATTTTCCCAAATCATTTCTTATGATTTTATACAAATTATTACTATTTTTAATAATTTTATTAAGGCCCGTACAGTCGATTTCCATCAATGGCCATCGAACTGCACTTATAGCGACCTTTTTCGAATTTGATTTGGACGTATCTCCAAATCCGACCGTTAGATCTTGAATTTCTAATATTCCTTAGAAAGCTCTTTTCGATACGAACCCAACGGTTCCGGTTTTAGGAGAATCCGACGGTCGGATCTCCCGTAATGTCCGTTTGAAATAAATGGTCGAAATTTACGAACTGCCGCGGCGCGGCGCGTTCTATTCAGGCCATTATATTATATATATAATATATATAATATATATTTCATCGATTTCTATTTAAAACGAATTATATAAATAGTTTTAAATTCGTTTCAAGAACCATTTCAACTTCTATTTCAATCCAAAGCAAAATTGAATTCTTCTTTAAAAATTCGTTTTAAAATTCATTTCTATTTAATTCAAATTTCAATTCAATTTGAATTCGTTTCAATTCGCTTTCTATTCAATTTGAATTCGTTTTCAATTCGATTCAATTCAAATTGGTTTTCTATTCGATTCAAATTCATTTTCTATTCAAATCAAATTCGTTTCGTTTTCTATTTGAATTAAGTTCATTATATATTCAATTTGAAATCAAATTGGTTTTCTATTCCATTCAATTCGAAATCGTTTTATATTCGATTCAAATCGAAATCGTTATATATTCAATTTATTTCGAAATCGTTATATATTCAATTCATTTCGAAATCGTTATATATTCAATTCATTTCGAAATCGTTATATATTCAATTCATTTCGAAATCGTTATATATTCAATTTATTTCGAAATCGTTATATATTCAATTCAAATCGAAATCGTTATATATTCAATTCAAATCGAAATCGTTATATATTCAATTCATTTCGAAATCGTTATATATTCAATTCATTTCGAAATCGTTATATATTCAATTCAAATCGAAATCGTTATATATTCAATTCAAATCGAAATCGTTATACATTCAATTCATTTCGAAATCGTTATATATTCAATTCATTTCGAAATCGTTATATATTCAATTCATTTCGAAATCGTTATATATTCAATTCATTTCGAAATCGTTATATATTCAATTCAAATCGAAATCGTTATATATTCAATTCAAACCGAAATCGTTATATATTCAATTCAAATCGAAGTCGTTATATATTCAATTCAAATCGAAATCGTTATATATTCAATTCATTTCGAAATCGTTATATATTCAATTCATTTCGAAATCGTTATATATTCAATTCATTTCGAAATCGTTATATATTCAATTCATTTCGAAATCGTTATATATTCAATTCATTTCGAAATCGTTATATATTAAATTTATTTCGAAATCGTTATATATTCAATTCAAATCAAAATCGTTAAAATCGATATAAATATCGTTCGCGTCCAAATGGCGCATCACTATTCAACACGGCTTTATATATTCTGTTTCAAATATTTCTTTTCGTCAACACACGACTAATCTCAACGAATGAGTACCGTCCATGTGTGACTATTTTTGTTAAATTATTTCGTTCAACACATGACTAATCTCAACGGATGAGTACAGTCAACACATGAACCTTTACTTTATATTATAAAGACGTAAATTTTATTATTAAAATATTTCGTTCATCACATGACTAATCTCAACGGATGAGTACAGTCAACACATGAACCTTTATTTTATAATATTCTTTATTTTTCAAATTGGAATGAGGCCCAATCAATTACCATATAAAGTTAATTATATGGATTTTCATACAACACATGTATATAATAGCATTGAAAATAATCAACCATCAACCAAAGTGCACTACACTGTATAAGCCTCAAATATAGATATTCAACGCTTATAACAGCCTGTCAATCAATCGATCGACATATTTAATCAATCAGGATGAGTGAACTTCAAATTTCATCCTAACACCCGTGTGGGGTTTCAAACAATCAAACACATGTTTTATTTGTGCAGTTGGGCGATGTGTAAAATTTATCGACCCAATCAACGTCAGTCAAATCAGTGTACATAAACAAACCGTCTGGTTTGTAAATGAATATTTTATTTATTCACATCACGTTAAAAATTATATTTTTAACGATATAACCTTTTATTCCAACATATGAATTTCTATTCAGTTCATTCTTTAAATAAAATGATATTTTTTTTCTAACTTATTTTAGAAAATTTCGGCGGCATAACGGCACGATACTAAAAACGGGACGAGGCCTAGCCTTATCCCCGGTCTAGTGAAGGCCCACGCCATTCACATATCAATTTTAATCAATTTCCAATTCAACCAATCAATCAAATCCAAATCAAATAATCTAACCAACTACACAACCAAACAAACAAGTCCATGGTATGTGGACGGGTGTCGGGTGCTACTAAGTACCGTCTGCATCCTAGTATATATATATATATATATATATATATATAACTAGCAAAAGAGAAATTTTGAGTGAGAAGTTCTCACCGAAAGCTATCCCATACCACGACTCTTCTTTTGATAGAAATCTTCATCTTCATCGCATCTTCGTCATCTTCGTTGCCCGTAGTCACTATATATATAAAAATCACATTTTTATATTTTGATGACCTTAAAATAAAAATCACATTTTTATTTATTCTCTTTCAATTTAAAAAGTCATATTTTTATAAACACTTCATATATTTAAAAATCGAATTTTCACTTTGCCATTCAATATATAAAAATCGAATTTTTACTACTATGTCATTTAGATAAAATTCTATTTTTATCACGTTCTTCTATACATAAAGATTTCGCCTTTTTAAATTTAAAGATTTCACCTTTTTAAATTTAAGGATTTTGCCTTTTCAAATCTAAGGATTTCGCCTTTTCAAATCTAAGGATTTCGCCTTTTCAAATATGAAGTTTTCACCTTTATAAAAATAAAGTTTTCGCCTTTATAAAAATAAAGTTTTCGCCTTTCATCGCTATAGATTTCATCATTATAAAAATTACCACTTTATCTCAACGTATATAAAATAAAAATCAGATTTTTATTTCGCTACATATACAAAGATGATATTTTTATATTGTCTATCCTATAAAGATTATATTTTTAATATTTCTATATAGTAAAGATTATATTTTTAATACTTTAAAAATATAAAAATCCTATCTTTAATACTTTAAAAATATAAAAATCCTATCTTTAATACTTTAAAAATATAAAAATCCTATCTTTAATACTTTAAAAATATAAAAATCCTATCTTTAATACTAAAGATTATATTTTTATCACTTTACAACATAAAATAAAAATTAGTTTTAAAGTAAATAAATAAAAAAAACAGTTTTTAAAATAAAGAAAATTCAGTTTTAAAAATAAATAAAAATCAGTTTTAAAATAATAATAAAAACAGTTTTAAAATAATAATAAAAACAGTTTTAAAATAATAAAAAAAGGAAAAATCTGTAAACTTACAGGGGGGGGGGGACTTGCGGCTGAAGGAGGGAAGGGGGGGGGGTCGCGGCACTTGGGGAGGGGGTGTTGAGGAAGAGGGGGTCGCGGAGGAAGGGGAAGAGGAGGATCGAGGGGGAGGCTCGCGAATCCGTGTAGGCGAAGGTAAGGCCAGGGGGGGTCGCGGAGTTCTGGGTTTTTGGGTTGTCGGGCTTCAGGGGGGGGGGGGGGGGTTCTCCGATTCGACGAGGAGGAGGTGGCTTGCCGAAGATCGGCGGCGCCTGGGGGGTTCTCCGATTCGACGGTTGCCCCCCTTTTTTTTTTTCTTTTTTCTTTGAATCTATCGAATGATAGAAGGGGGGGGGCCAGAACGAAATAAAAAGGGGGGAGAGTTTTATTTTTATTAATTTAATTATTTAATTATTTTATTTTAATTCAAAAAGTCAACTTTTTCAAACGACCTCTAAACGAGGTCCACCGACTGTCGCCCATAGCGTTTCACCCCCATTCCGAACACAATGGGATATGTATCGCAAGCTGATTCGGCTGTTACAATCAGTTTTCGTTAAATTTACATTTAAATCACTATATTGAATTTTAAACGTACATTTCAAATTACTGGGGTCACATACTAACAAGAAAAATTCCATAAAAATATTTTCTAGCTTCGTATTGACAATACGGTCCTAACAAAACTAGTTTCTTCGAATTCTGAGACCGTTGGAAAAATGGCCATTTCCAGTCGATTAAAATCAACTGAAACTGGTCAAACGCGTTTTCCTTTGCCACGCTCACATATTGTTTCGAAAAATTATGAAACTTGAAATCTAGCAATAACTTGACACCGCGGACCCAACAAAACTGGTTTCGTCGAAATCCGAGGTCGTTTGCAAAACGGCTATTTTTAAGGGCTATATATTATATAAAATATATATAAATTCCACAGCGACTATTCTGAATTTTCTACTGGACATATCTTATCATTTCTAAAGTGAAATCTCAGTTTGTTAACTTCGTTAGAAAGATATTCTTCATCAGATTCAAATATTTCTTGTTTCGTTCAATTCTGACTTATAACAAATTCTGTATATTCATTTGAAATTAGAAATCGAATTTTCGAACTACCGCGCCATTTTCAATTCTATTTATAATTATATATAATTATTATATTCTAACGACGACGCGTATATAATATATACGTCGAATTCTATTTAAAATAAATTTTCTCGTCGATATTATTTAAAATAATCTATTTTAAATGTTCAAAATTCGTTAAAATTGCCAAAATAAAAATTTTAAACTGGCCCAGATTTTCGGGTTATTACAAACGGGATAGTGATCGCGGGGAGAACACGACGTTTCTTTCTAGCTACGGTGGTCTCAGTGACTTACCAGCCCTGACATTTATATTATTTTCACCTATGTGGTTGTTAGATGCGAGGCGCCTCGATTATAGGTCTGTAAGGACCAAGAAACGTGTGTTCAGGAATAATTTATCCTCAAACGTAAGAGAGGACCAGCCCAGCCGATTCCAGGGGTTACCAGAGTGTGTAGTCCTGAGACATTTACTAGAGTGTCTCGAAGCGGAGAGGAGCTTGCCCCTTGCCTCGACTCATGACGGAAATCCAATTTCCAATACGAGATATTTCGGTTTTATTTGTAGAGCCTAGTATGGCGACATGATATATGGTACCCATGCCGTCTATGATTGATATTTATGATTGAAATTGTTTTGACACTATACACTTATAATAGTATCAAATGATTTGTTTTAAACATACCAAGCATGTTTGGCTATTATAAGGTAAAACCCTATCCTCCGGCTTGCATTGCATTGTGTGATGGGACCTGAGTCTTATAATAGCTTCATTTTTTGAAAAAGCATTGCGTTGTTAATTCCTATGCATTGGTATTCTTGGGAGGAAACCCGTTCCGTGTTATACGGCGTGGTCCCTTGAATTACCCTCTTTTAAAGTTTAAATAACTATTTTAGTTCTCACACCAATCACATGACAAACCTGGAGTTTATTGTTTTAACCTAAACTCTGGGTGCCCTTATTTTTCGTACGGGCAGCTAGTAGTTTTGGTTTTACAGATTTATATTCATAGGATCCCGAATTATAGCTGGAACGACGCTCGGAAAGCTCTGTATCCGTGTATTACTTTCAGTTGTGTTTTGTATTGTTTTTCCGATGCTATGTAATTTATTGTAATCTCAGATATTTGTCGAATGTATATTCATTTTTTGCTCTGTATATTCTTGTATTCTGATGAAATTGTTGTAATAAGAAATGAAATGTTCTTCTGTTTGTCTTCTGATTCGTCTTGTCCTCAATTCTATCCGTACTTTCCTTCACGGGGAAGTTCGGGTCATCTCATTTATATACTACTCAAAGGTTACATTCTTGTTTTATCGCTTCGCATACACAAACATATACAAATACTAAACATACACATATTAAACATGAAATTCACCAACGAATGGATTAGAGTTGAAAAACCGTCAATCACTGATGTAAATACACATGCACATCCCTTTCACCAATGTAATCAACAATGTAAATTCATCAATGAAGGGATTAGAGTTGAAAAACCGTTAATCACCAATGTAAATACATATACACATATGCATACACATCCATTTCACCAATGTAAATTCACCAACGAAGGGATTAGAGTTGAAAAATTGTTAATCACCAATGTAATTACAATTGTAAATTCACCAACGAAGGAATTTATTCATGAAAACATCAACTTGTAGGCTATAGGAACTACAAATCACATCCATTTCACCAACGAAGGGATTGGAGTTGAAATCCCAAAACATAAAAAATCCTAAATTTCCCAATTTACCAACTTTAATCAACAAAGTTAGGAATACTTACCAATAGGTGGTGGATGAGAAGAAGAGGAGGTCATTTAATTGAATTTTGGAGAAAATTATAGTTTTTATTCTAAATTTGTAATGGGGAGGAAGATTTTCGAATGAGTTAGAAGAAAGTAAACAGGAAAGGAAAGAAGCGGGTGGGTTAGAGATCAACGGGGACAGAGAGCTCTAAACGGTGCATTATCTGGGATAATGCCGTCTTAAAATTAAAAAAAGCGTTATCTCAGATAATGCGTTTGTAAAAAAAGGAAAAATGAACTGGCGTAAACTGGGACGACACTTTTGAGAAAAAAATGGTCTATTTCCGTAATTAGTTTTGAAAGTGGTCTACTGGTGTTATAACTTTTCATAACTGGTCCAAATCTAAGCAAAATTCATGTATTTCCTTGAGGACACATTTGTTTTGATCAGAGTGTTATATGTTGTCCGAAATATTTAAAATGCAAGTTATTATGATTATCATTCATATACTATTAGTGTTAAATTCTTATTGTTTTCATATTTACGACCAACATATCATTTCATAAGATGAAAATTATATGTTTTCATTCGAGTGTGTAATTGATTTATTAGTTTAACTTTTTGTAGTTTAGCTGGGGTATATATTTAAGTAATGTTTAACTATTTAAACGATGTTTTTATTACTTATTGTTATTAATGAGCCCTTTGCAACAAATCCTCGCTATGTGCATACAGAGATACCTTCTTAATTGGCTTTAGTGCTCTAAATATTCGTTCATTATCCAAAATGGATTAACTTTAGTTCGTGCTATCTTTTGTGCCCGAAAGTATAATATTTTACTTTACGGAGTTATGTTACATTGTTAATAAATATTTACACTGAATACCACCAGTTTTACTGTTAATGTGAAATAAAAATTTTGTGGAATTATAATTCATGAGTTCACAAGTTATACTTAGATTTCTTGTAACGACCCAGAAAAATTCGATCTTGGTTACCCGATATACAACACATATCGAACATCCAAGGATCGAAAATACCGGTAGTTAACGAAAGAAATTAGAGGGTGAGAATAGATAAGATAGAAACTTTAAATAGAAGAAGAAGAAGAACATACAACATCTGAGTAACACAAATCTCACAGCGGAACAAACAAAATAAAATAAAATATACAACATAACCGGAAATCACAAATCTGCATTTGTATATTAGAGTACAACACTTACATCACAGCGGAAATAAATAGTAGTTATATAATCCTGAAGCCTCCTGCTCCAGATCTTCAAGTATATCCGTAAAATCCTGACTACTTCACTGCCCGTACAAAATTGGCCAACCAAGAGTTTATGGAAAACAAAATAAAATAAACTTCGGGTCAGTCATGGGACTGGTATGAGTAAAACAGTTTAAAACAGTTTGAGCCATTGAACGATATCTCATAAGACCACGCCATATAACAGAACGGGTTTTTCCCTGATGGGAATCCAAAATATCTTTATATCAAAAACCTCTTGGTATTATAATAATGTCTATCAACCACAATATAATAATCAGCTAGCAGAAATGCTTTCATCTCACGTTCTACATATATGGTATGCAATCAAAACCGCAAGCACGTATTGGGTAATGGATTTCCAACTATGACTAGGTACGGAACCACCTTTCGCTAGTGTACCTCTAGAGAGGAATACACTGGGTTCAATAAGAACATCTTGCTACCCGGCTACACATGACCGACCACTCATTTCGCTTGAGTGTATCGAATGTATATCTCCAACGGTTGGGATCAGCATCCGTTTCCCGAATGGGAAAGCATCGACAATAGATTTTTAGAAGTAAATGAAACTCTAGATCAGGTGATTATAAACCCTAATAGGTGCGACCTACATAGCCGTGCTGCCTTCCCGACTTTTGTCATTTCCCGGTTGTGAGGCTAGATGCCACGATTATCTCTGACAGATCACACATTTATTCACTTTGAATGTCACATCGTCATACTCGCCAAATAACAAATTGATTTCCCCAAAAATACCACAGGTATACAGCTAAGAGAAACGAATTCCTCCACCACCAAGCGTAAATACGTTTGAAGAGATCAACTTAGGCGATCTATTAAATATACTCTGTCAGACATTCTTCCATACAGGTCATCCTGGGACTGGACAAACCGAAGGCACTATTCAGTAAAACCATCTTAGGCATTCTTTACCTAAGATTTATTCAACAACCCTTGCACTTTACTCCGTCTTCAATTATCATTGGCATATATGATTCGCAATTGCTTATGCCAATACGGAGAGGTTCGTCGGATAATAATCCACCCGGTCTCTCCATATTAGTTTAAATGGTCAAAACTTTGATAGTCGGTGATGTAACTATCAAATGAAAACACATGTGCAAACAACAATCTTATTTCCAGATGGAAATTACATCGATGAATCACCAATCAACTTTTATCCTTTTAAATTAATTTATCATTAATTTATTTCGTTTGTCATTTCCTATTTCCATATATTCAACATTACTTATTTTCTAAATTTAGAAAATATATGTTATTAACATTGGGAAACATTTCTGATTATTATTTGGAAAACATTACCAAAACTCCTACATTGGACTTAGACAGATGTTGAAACAAACCATCGCGATGCCAACTCAAACCATTACACTTATTAACTAAATTCACTTAACCATCCTATATTATTAAACCTAAGCCATTCCTTAGTTAAGAAGGAAGTCAATCAAGTTGGGGTATAATTACCTCTCAGACCTTAACTGAACAATGTTTTAATTTCAGGATAGACAAAGTTTATCTTTTAAACCTTTAACAAACTTCCTTACGTAACTCTCTTTCGAAAAATCTTTATTCGATAACTCCTCCCTTCGAATAGCTATATTCGATAATCTCTCTTAAGAACAACTCGATTCGAGAACCTTTCTTCGAATAAACTATATTCGATTGATTCTATTCAATTAACTCTTATCAATTAACTCTATTGGATTAACTCTTTTCACTTAACTCCTTTCGAATAAACTATATTTGATAACTCCTTTAACTCTATTCGGATAAACTATATTCGATTAACTCCTTTAATTCTATTCGAATAAACTATATTCGATTAACTCCTTTAATTCTACTCGAATAAACTATATTCCATACTCTTCACGAATAAACTATATTCGATTACTCTTCCCTCGAATGCACTATATTCGATAACTCTACTTCGAATAACTAGATTCGATAACTCCTTTCGAATAACTAGATTCGATAACTCCTTTCGAATAACTAATATTGGATAACTCCTTTCGAATAACTAATATTCGATAACTCCTTTCGAATAACTAATATTCGACTAACTCTTATTTGATTAACTATATTCCATTTACTCTAACTCGATTAACTTTAATAGATTAACTCTAATTCCATTAACTCTAATCGATTAACTCTATTCGGTTAACTCTAACTGATTAACCCTAACTGGTTAACTCACTTCGAATAACTCCTATTCTATTACTCTAATTGATTAACTCTAACTGATTAACTTAAATCAATTAACTCTGTTCGATTAACTCTAATCGATTAACTCATTCGGATTAACTCCTTTGAATTAAGTCCTTTAGTTAACTCTACGTCCAAATTCAGTTTCAAATATCGGTGTTCAAATCGATTCTTACTTCTCTATATAAGTCCTGACCTATATATTCTATTTATCCAATGGTAAATATTTTACTTAATTTATGAAATATTATTTATACATTACTCTTCCCAATTTATCTGTTAAAACACATTTCTATTTAATTCCGCTTTAAATAAATCTTTTCTATTTATCTGTTATAACATATTTCCATTTCCTATTCATTTTCTAAATATTCCTTTGATTTAGTTCTATTTATTTAACAAATAAATGTTCCTTTGATTTAATCCTATTTATTTAACAAATAAATATTTACTTTCAATTCAATTTATTTAACAAATAAATATTTCCTTTTTATCTTTCTATTTATTTTCTAAACAAATATTCCTTTATAATTCTATTTATTTGTTTTACAAATATTTTCTTTCCAATTCCATTTGTAAATGTTTTACAAATGTTTTTCCTTTTTATTTCTTTTTTTAATTGTTTTACAAATATTCCTCCTTCTATTTTATTTGCAAATGTTTTACAAATATTCTTCTTTCTATTTGTTTTACAAATATTTTCCCTTTATATTTTCTTTCACAAATATCTTCTTTTATATTTGATTTCACAAATATTTTCCTTTATATTTGTTTTCACAAATATTTCCCTTTTATAAAATTCTTTGATTTTCTAATTTATTTTCTTTCATGAAATCCTTTTCCATTTCATATATAAAATCCATTGATTTTATATAAATAATTTATTTTCAAAATATAATTGAAAATCCCCTTTGTACCTCCCTGTGTTTCTTACGGTATCTAAATTACCAAACAACAGTGATCGATAACATTCAAACACACATAATCAACAACAGATTATATATCACATCATATATCACCATATATGAAAACAACAAAATAAATGTTGAGGAATACAGTTGGATTACTCCTACTTGTTTCCCTGCGTCACAGATGTTAAACGATATAATTAACATCGATTTCATGTACATATGAAATATTCTGCTAAATAGAATCAATATTTGATTAACGATTTAAATATATATATCGCTATCTATAATTTCAACCAATACATAAGCATTTCAACCAAACAGTTAACACACAGCAATCAACAGATAATTATCAGTTCTAAGAATACGCTATAAAAATATAACGGTTCAAAGTTGGCGAGTTTTACTCACTTTGGCAGTTCATCGTTAAATAACGATAAACTATTTGTTTGATTTTGATCAAAAAATTTATTTGCCATAAATTCAAATGAATTCCATTCTACTCGTAGTCTGTTCCATGGTGTAGCCACCGTCCATATGGTCCTAACGGATCTGACCGTTCGAAAAACTGATAGCGTATGAAGGAGATATTCGAATTACAAGTTTATATGCTATTAAACTTGAATTAAACTTAATTAAAATTTCAAATTGGGCCTACCATGTTGAATCTGGCCAAACCACCCATAAAACCCACTACTGCAACATTCATCTTCTCCATCCAAGCACAGTCGCTCAAACCAGTATACTCATAGCAACTTCCAAAGCCATTACCGAACCTGTTCTCAATACTAACCACCTCCTTACAACATAATACCCCAAACCAATTATACCATGATTCATCTCCTCCATTCCTTTATCTCCTCATTCCCCAAATGTATAACTCGATGCCTCCCCATAACCCGCGGTCCTTATACTTCCACGCCCTGACGCATGCCAACATCGAACTTTTTTTTCACGGATTTCTTCCAAACTCCACCAATAACCTCAACTACTCCTCCTAAGTGCAGCGCCACCCTCATTTTGCCCTGACTCCCCTCGCCTTGACCTCCAATCGAAACCCTAGGCTCACTCACCTACAGGACGTCGAACCAAGTACTATTCGAACCCACCAAAACCGATACGAGCATGAAGAGCAAACTACATAGATCACAAATATATTGGTATAACGATTTATAGAATTTTCTTTGATTTGATTTGGATTTCCAAACTTTGCTTTTACTGTTGAATTTTGTTTTCGGTGGCGGCTCATTTTTTCTTGTTCTTCAGGGGAATGGATTAGGTCTTAAGAGAGGGAGAAGTTAGGATATTTATAGGATTTAAAATTTTAGATATTTGTGTTTAGATATTTTGAGATATTTTCACTTTAATACTCATATTTATCAATTAAAAATTCCTGTGATCACATAAAATACCCCAAAATCACCAAACTGGACATACTGCTAGAGTTTGACAATACAGACCCAACGAAACTGGTTTCATCGAATTCCGACTCCGTTTGCTCACACAGTGTATTTTTTGAAAATACTGACTGTTTTTCACATTAAAAATCCGTACGGCCACATACTAACTTCAAAAATCATGGAACATGGAATCTAACAATAATTTGACATTGCGGATCCAACAAAATTAGTTTTGTCGAATTCTGAGTTCGTTTGCAAAACAGGCAATTTTTAAAGCTCTAAATAACCCTTTTAAATATATAAATATATTTAAAAACAATTAAATTTAATATTTAAAAGTAAATATTATCGTATATATTAACAACAGAATATATACAGCTCTAGAATGTTCCTATATGAATTTCTAACTCAATATTTTAAATCCCGATTAAATCGATATCCGATGTATAATGAGATTCCTTTTACAAATATAAATAAATCGATATAATTTATGAAGGAATTCCACAGCGACTTTTCTAAAATTTGATTTGGACATAAATCAAAATCTATACGACGAAATCCTGAATTTTCTCTTCCGTTAGAAAAATATACTCCACCAGCTCCACACGTTTCTTGTTTCACATAAATCCGACTTAAAACGGATCCTGTATTTCCAATTGAAGTTCAAATCGCCAAGTCGCGAACTACCCGCCATTTCGAGCTTGATTTTAATTAATATATATTATACGTTCAGACTTCGTTTAAATAATATATTCGTCAATATAATTCAATATAAACTAAATTATATATTTTATATCGTCCAATTCACACCATATCATGAATTCTGTTATTTTCAATCATTCCGAAAATATATTTTTTCTATTAATTAAATATAAATATTATTTAATTCCAATTATCGATATCGTTAAATCGATAATTAATAATTAAATAAATAATTTATTCGATTGCTAAAAATGCGGTTCATTGCATTTCTTATCATTCAATTATCATGAATACTCTGTTTTTCATATAATCTTATATTTAAATTGCCCTCTCTATAAATGGTCTCATGATTACGAAGACACGCTTGAACACACCAAGCAAAGAGACAAAAGGGACGTTCTGATCACCTCACCATCTGCCCTACTATTTCACAATGTGCTGCTACGAGAACTCCAAATGAGTTTCCTACATCTTTGTCTTTGGCTGAGCTTTATGTACAGTTCTACTTTTATTTTTTGGCTCCTTCTTAATTCTATATAATAATTTAATTCTCTCAACTGCAGTGAAATTTTGTTAATTTCAGCGGAAGCGTACTTGATCAGGATCTAGTATTGTCTATTTAGATACCAACTCAACGTAAAAGAACATGAATCCATTATGAAGCCACACAGAAACAATAACAGAAACAGGAGACACAGAAGATTTAACATGGTTTGGATATGAATATCCTACGTCCACAAAGACCGAACAACTTCTTTTATTCTTTCTTCACAAGAGGGAGTACAATAAGAGAAAAATACAAAACATTCAATATATATTTCTTGCCCTATAATTTATACAGAAAGTCTTATTGAGGATATGAAGAAGAGAGCACTATTGGCTTGGTCACAAAAGATGAGAAATTGCCTCCCTATTTATAAGAGTAAGGATGAAGGCTTGCCTGAAGATAAGCATGAGAAGTTTCCGGATTTCCTTAATTTGGTGTCAATGCAAATATTGCATATTTGTGATAGTTTCCTCGTATACATATATTTGATTGATTGCTCCAATCAAATAATATAACTTCTCATTCCATCCAAATTTGTTGCCATATAAACCAAGATTTGAATGATTAATCAAATCAAATATCTCTCCCATATCTTTCCAATTTATTACCCATAATTAATTGATTACAAAAATCAATTAAAATCTTCTCCATAATTGGCATAGATTTAAACTGTCCAATTTTAACACTCCACCTCGATTTAAATATATTAATCAATCAACAGAATTAGTTATTGGGTCAGCGCCCCATGGCGCTCAAGTAGTAGGAAGCAAACCGATCAAGTTTAAGAAATGCTCAAACTTGTCTTTTGGAAGTTAATTTGTCATCATATCTGAAGGATTATCCAAAGTACCCACCTTCACCAATTTGATCTTGTTTCGTTCATCTTCAAGCATAAGTAAGAAATCTCTGACATCAATGTGATGAACTATAAGCTTGATTTTCTACAAGATGAATCACACACTGACCATTTGAAAATAGTTCTATTGTTCGCTATGCCATTGAAAGATCATCCAACAACCAAAGTAAGTATAATTCTTCTTTTGTTGCTTCCATAATCGATATCAGCTATGCTTAGGTAGTCGACAAAGCTACAATAGATTGCAACATTGATCTCCATGAAATCTAGCCTATGCCAAGTGTAAAAACATAGCCCGACACTGAATTAATAGCATCTCTATCCCCAGCATAATCAGAATCATAGTATCCTCTAAGAAAGATGTCACCATCTACACCACCATATGACAAGCCCAACAAATAAGTGCCTCGAAAATATCTAAGAATCCACTTTACTGCTTGCCAATGTTCTTTGACTGGGTTAGACATATATCGACTCATAACACCCACTACATGGGCCAAATCTGGTCTATTGCACACCATCGCATACATAAGACTACCAACGACACTAAAATAAGGTATATTAGTCATATACCTCTTATCTTCTTCCAATGTACGAAATTGGTCTTTTGATAACTTAAAATAAGAGCCTAATGAAGTGCCAACGGGTTTGGCTTTCCCCATTCAAATCGAGCGACAACTTTCTCATTGTATTACGCATGAGTGAGCGTTAACTCTCTCCTCTTCCTATCCCTGCTTATTTCCATACTTAGTATTTTTGTGCCTTTCCCAAATCCTTTATGTCAAAGTCTCAACTGAGCTCCTCTTTAAACTCCTTAATTCTGACCACATTCCGAGATGCAATCAACATATCATCAACATATAGCAACAAATAAATCATATAATCATCACATCTCCTAAAGTAAACACACTGATCCTTGAAAGTTCTGGAGTATCCATGTGAAGCATAAACTTATCAAACTTCTTATACCATAGCCTAGGAGATTACTTCAGTCCATATAGAGATTTGTTGAGTTTGCAAACATAATCTGGTCTACCACTATCAATGAACCCTTCTGGCTGCTTTAAGTAAATTTCCTCATCCAGATCACCATGCAAGAATGCATTTTTGATATCTAGTTTCTCTAATTCCATATCATAATGAGCAACTAATGCTAAGAGAACACAAACATAAGTATGCATAACAACTAGAGCAAAGATGTCATGATATTCTACCTCCTTCTTCTGAACATACTCCTTTTCTACTAGTCTTGCTTTATATATGAGATTTTCATTGCTGCCATCTTTCACTCTATTGGTCCACTTACATCCAATAGCTCTTTTATTGGTAGGAAGTGGCACCAAATCCCAAGTGTTATTTTTTTGTAAAGACTCGATCTCCTCTTCCACAGCAACCAACCAACTGGAACTGTCAACTGATGCAATAGCGTCTATAATCTCTGGGCTCATCATAGACAATGTTTAATGCATATGTTGCCATATTATCAAACTCAATACCTTTG
The DNA here is from genome assembly GCA_030737875.1 of Allium sativum. NCBI lineage: Eukaryota > Viridiplantae > Streptophyta > Magnoliopsida > Asparagales > Amaryllidaceae > Allium > Allium sativum. Next base: position 433,669,496 of record CM060918.1, on the reverse strand, counting down.
ATTCTTAAACCAACAAAATCATCAAGCCATCTAGGCTTTCTTCTTTCTCTAACAGGCCTAGTCTCTGTATGTGCTCCACATTGAGTCTGATCATATGTGTCAATATCTATACTATCCTCATCAACCACGGTGTCATCGGAAACAGCATTTGAATGTCTATGAAAAGAATCAATAGAAGACTTGCTTTGTGTCTAGTATTCTTCACATGTCCTTTAATTGTCATTCGATAAGGAAGGCTCCACCTTCAACATAGACTTCTCATCAAAAACATGCTTGCTTATAATAAGTTTCTTGCAAATAGGACACCAAATCCTATATCCTTTCACTCCTCTACTATAACCTAGAAAGATACACTTGCGAGCTCTAGGTTCCAGCTTTCCTCGACTCTCATGCAAATAAGCTGGACAACCAAACACCTTGAGGAATGAATAGCTAATATGCTCTCTGTAATAACCCGTAAAATGCGAGCCAGTTTGAAATTTTTATTTTGGCAATTTTAGCGAATCTCGATTATTTAAAATGAATTATTTTAAATAATATCGTCGAGAAATTTATTTTGAATAGAATTCGAACATATATATTATACGCGTCGTCGTTAGAATATAAATAATTATATATAATTATAAATAGAATTGAAAATGGCGCGGTAGTTCGATAATTCGATTTCAAACTTCAATTGAATGTACCGGGTGCAAAACAATCCGGATTTTAGTGAAACAAAAAAAATTGGGATCTAATTGTGAATATCTTTCCAACGAATCCGAAAAATCAAGATTTCATATCGGGAATCAAAATATATGTCCAGTTGAAAATTCTGAATAGTCGCTATGGAATTCAGGCCCTTAAAAATGGACATTTTGCAAACGACCTCGGATTTCGACGGAACCAGTTTTGTTGGGTCCGGGATGTGAAGTTATCGCTAGGTTTCGAATTTCATAATTTTTCGAATCAATATGTGAGCGTGGCAAAGGAAAACGTGTTTGACCAGTTTCAGTTGATTTTAATCGACTGGAAAATGGCCATTTTTCCAACGGTCTCGGAATTCGACGAAACTAGTTTTGTTAGGACCGTATCGTCAATACGAAGTTAGAAAATATTTTTCGGGAATTTTTAGAGTTAGTATGTGACCCTGGTAATTTGAAAGGTACGTTTAAAATTCAATATAGTGATTTAAATGTAAATTCAACGGAAACTGATCGAAACAGTCGAATCAGCCCTCGATACATATGCCATTGTGTTCGGAATGGGGGTAATACGCTAGGGATGACAGTCGTTGGGTCTCGTTTAGGGTTCGAAGGAAAAGTCAACGTTTAGGGTTTTTTTTTTTTAAAAAAAAAAAATTATATATATATAATAATATGGATGACACCTCAGCCCCTTTATCCATTCCCCGATCCCCTTTTACAGTTTTCAATCCATATCGAGAAACCCCCCCCTTCTTCATCGCTCCGCCGTCGATCAAGGCCGCGACCCCGGCGCTCACCTCCCAGACCACGGCCGCCCCCATCGCCTCCACCTCCCTATCCGACCCCACCCCCTTCTTCTTCGAAGAACAGCCCAAACCCTTTCCCCCCTCCACGGTCAAAAATCACAACCACCGCCGCCTGTGGGCTCCGCCACCTGCCAACTCAGCACCCCGACCCTCTGCAGTCCGGCGCCACCCCCAGCAGTCTCCGGCGACTAAAACCATAACTATATGACTGTAAGTTTTTCCAATTTTGGGGTTTTTCTTTTTGCTTATAAAAAATATAGTTTTTAGTTTATAAAAATCTGTATTTTTAGTTTATTAAAAATATATAAAAAAAAACAGAAAACAGAATTTTTCTTAGGAAAAAAAATATGATTTTTCCCTTTGGTGAATGTATGATGAAAAGATTAGTTTTATTTTTTTAATTTTTTTTATATACGCTAAAAATTTGATTTTTATTATGTATGCAGCAAATAAAAATTGGATTTTATGTCTGTGAAGTAGTGAAAACGGTATGTGATGTTTATATATGAATAGCCATAAAAATATGATTTTTATATATTGAACTTCGAAATAAAAATATGATTTTTATATATTGAACTTCGAAATAAAAATATGATTTTTATATATTGAACTTCGAAATAAAAATATGATTTTTATATATTGAACTTCGAAATAAAAATGTGATTTTTATATATTGAACTTCGAAATAAAAATGTGATTTTTATATATTGAACTTCGAAATAAAAATATGATTTTTATATATTGAACTTCGAAATAAAAATATGATTTTTATATATGGAATAGCACGATGAAGATTTCTATCAATGAAGTGCCGTGGAGCTTGGATAGCTATATGTGAGAATTTCTCACCTTTCAATTTCTTTTTCTGGTTATATATATATATATATATATATATATATATATATATATATATATATATATACTAGGATGCAGACGGTACTTAGCAGCACCCGACACAATCGTCCACAGACCATGGACTTGTTTGTTTGGTTGCATAGGTTAGTTGACTTATTTGTTTGAATTTAATTGTTTGGTGAGATGCAATTGATTTGATTGATGCGTGAATGGCGTGGGCCTTCACTAGACCGGGGATAAGGCTAGGCCTCGTCCCGTTTCTAGTATCGTGCCGTTATGCCGCCGAAATTTTCTAAAATATGTTAGAAAAATAAAAATATCATTTATTGAATAAATGAATAATAGAAATTCATATGTTGGAATAAAAAGTTTTATCGTTAAAAATATAATTTTTAACGTGAATATGAATATAGTGAAAGTGAATAAAATAAAATATTCACTTACAAACCAGACGGTTTGTTTATGTACACCTATTTGAAGGACATTGATTGGGACGATAAATTTTACACATCACCCAACTGCACAAATAAAATCTGTGTTTGATTGTTTGAAACCCCACACGGGTGTTAGGATGAAATTTGAAGTTCACTCATCCTGATTGATTAAATATGTCGATCGATCGATTGACAGGCTGTTATAAGCGTTGAATATTTATATTTGATGCTTATACAGTGTAGTGCACTTTGGATGATGGTTGACTATTCATCGTTGTTGATATATACATGTGTTGTAGAAAATCCATATAATTAACATTATATGGTAATTGATTGGGCCTCATTCCAGTTTCGAAAAAGAAATATTTGGAAAAAGAAATATTTGAAAAGAAATATTTGAGATAGAAATATTCGAAATAGAATATTTGAAAATAGAAACATATGAAGCCGTGTTGATTAGATTGACGCTATTTTGACGTAAACGATATTTATATCGGTTTTATTCATTTTGAAATGAATTGAATTGAAAACGATTTCGAAATGAATTGAATTGAAAACGATTTCGAAATGAATTGAATTGAAAACGATTTCGAAATGAATTGAATTGAAAACGATTTCGAAATGAATTGAATTGAAAACGATTTCGAAATGAATTGAATTGAAAACGATTTCGAAATGAATTGAATTGAAAACGATTTCGAAATGAATTGAATTGAAAATGATTTCGAAATGAATTGAATTGAAAACGATTTCGAAATGAATTGAATTGAAAACGATTTCGAAATGAATTGAATTGAAAACGATTTCGAAATGAATTGAATTGAAAACGAATTCGAATTGAATTGAAAACGAATTCGAATTGAATTGAAAGTGAATTGAAATGAATTCAAATTGAATTGAAATTTGAATTGAATAGAAATGAATTTTAAAACGAATTTATAAAGAAGAATTCAATTTTGATTTGAATTGAAAAGGAAGTTGAAATTGCTTTTGAAACGAATTTAAAACTATTAATATAATTCGTTTTAAATAGAAATCGACGAAGTGTATATTATATATATTATATATATAATATAATGGCCTGAATAGAACGTGCCGCGCCGCGGCAGTTCGTGAATTTCGACCATTTATTTCAAACGGACATTACGGGAGATCCGACCGTCGGATTCTCCTAAAACCGGAACCGTTGGGTTCGTATCGAAAAGAGCTTTCTAACGAATATTAGAAATTTGAAATCTAACGGTTGGATTTGGAGTTACGCCCAAATCAAATTCGAAAAAGGTCGCTGTAAGTGCAGTTCGATGACCGTTGATGGAAATCGACTGTACGGGCCTTGATAAAATTATTAAAAATAGTGATAATTTGTGTAAAATCATAAGAAATGATTTAGGGAAATTTGGGATGAAAAACTCCATATTTCAAAAGATAAAAATAGATTTTTATCGAAATGAACTAGTTTTGAACTAGAATTATAATTCTATTTATTTTTAAATAAATAAATTGAATTGAAAAGGGTTTTAAAAATAACCAGAATTTCCAATGATTGCATTGGAGTGGATTTGAATCGAAATTGTCTTCGGAATATTTCGATGTTGGAATTCGTGATTATACGGATGTTGTTATGGAAATTTGAAAGATATATATTTATATCGTTATTTCCAATACGACATTTGTTAATCGTAGAATTTGATATTGAATATAAGCCGATATATTTTCTATTCAGGGCCTTGTATTGAATATCAGATATGATTTGGGTTTGTCGTGAATGGTGTCTTCATTAACACCGTTCTTGAACCCAGTGAGAAAAGATTAAATCTTTTTATTTAGATTTAATGAAGTGTACCAATTAAATAATATTTAAATGGAATTGAATTGATATCGATTTTGGGTTTATCGTGAACAGTGTTTTAAACAACACTCGTTCTTTAACCCGATAATTAATGAAGGTGATTTTGGGTTTATCGTGGATAGTGTTTTAAATGACACTGATTCTTTAACCCAGTTAACGATTAAAAATAAGTGGAGTTTTAATGAATCTTTAATTAGATTGAAATGATCGAAAATGGAGTATCACCAGTTTTGCTCCAGGCGATAGTTAAATCTTTAATTAGATTTGAACGTGAAATGGTAATTGAATTTACCGATAACACTGTGGTGTTAGATATGAAGTATAACCAGTTTTACTTCATGGGATGAATAGGTTGGGAATGGGAAATAAAATAAATGATTACTTCGGTGTGGTTCGCTAATCCCGACTAGTTTGAATTGATATTCAAAGGAGATTAAAGAATAAATTTAAAGAATTTATCTTGGATAAAATTAATGGGAACTTTTCCCAAAGTATAGGAATATTTGAATAAAAGAATATTCTGGAATGGAATGAGGCGTATGTTGTGTTTGTGTAACACTTTTATAATATATACGCGAGTTATTCAGAAAGACTGGGTTTATCCCATTCTGAATAACTGATTCGACGTGGTGTCGAAGATGAAGACATTGGTCGAAGACCGGAAGTCTTCACGTCGTTTGGGTGATTACTGATGATCTTGATTGGGCTGTACACCCAAGAAGATGGAAACAGTTAGTGATCGTCCAGACGTACTTGGAGATCGATGGATATGCGAGGTACTAGGTGCCTCCGGTTTCGTTCAGCCCCAGAACGGAATTGTAAATGGACTGTGTGTCTTACATTGGATTTTAGTCCGTGTGATTGATCTCTATTAAATATATATTTGTTTGGCGGCGGAGAATTTATTCTCTTGCTTAACGCCCTTCTCTGAGATGTACGAGCTCAGGGGTTATATATTGATGGATATCAAACGCATGGAGTGAATTGCCTGTGTGGCATGCCTAAGTGGCAATTGATCGAGGCTTCTGTTGAAAAGCAAAGTCTTGTGGTGATGATCAAAGCAAGGCCTTTGTGGCATAGCTTTGTGTAACGTTTGATTCGCGAGTTTCACACCCGGTATGAACCAAAAACGGGAGAGGACGTCAGGGAGGGCATGCATTTCTTCCTAGCTAGAAGTGGCGTCAGTGGTTTTACACGCCCTGACGAGTTTGACTTATGTGGTTGTTGCTGTTGCGAGGCGCCTCGGATTGATCGGTCGTTCTCGAACCGATGGAGTCATTTAGTTGGCTCGTTTACGCCCCATAGGGCTGGGAAACGCATGTTCAGGGTTTAAGTTTAATCCACATCGGTGGACTGGCCCTGAGGATCCAAGGGTCACTCGAGCTCTGATCCTGAGACTCGGGCTAGGCAGTCTCGAATCGGTTGAGGACTATCTTTTGCCTCGGTTCATAGACGGAAATCCAATTTCCAAATACGTGACATTCGCGGTTTTATTTGTAGAGCCTAGTATGGCGACACAGTTGGATGGGGCGCTCATGCCGCCTAGGATTGATACTTATGATTTGAAGTTGTTTTATACACTATGCACTTATTGTAGTATCAAACGATTTGTTTTAACCGTATCAAGCATTCTTTGGCTGTTATAAGGGAAAACCCTATCCTCGGCTGCGTTGCATTGTGTGATGGGACCTGGGTCTTATAACAGCTTCATTTTTCTTTATTTAGCATGGCGCTGTTTGTTTTATGCACTGGTGTTCTTGGGAGGAAACCCGTTCCGTGTTTTACGGCGTGGTCCCTTGATTTACCTAGCTCTAAAATAAAGATTAACTGTTATAGTTCTCACACCAGTCACATGACTGACCTGGAGTTTATTGTTTTAACCTAAACTCTGGGTGCCCTTATTTTGACACGGGCAGCTAGTAGTTTTGGTTTTGCAGATTTATATTCACAGGATCCTGGTTTACAGCTGGAACGATATCCTGAAAGCTCTGTATCCGTATATCTCTTCTAGTTGTGTATTGTATTATTTTCCGCTGCTATGTATTTAAATGTAATTTAAATCTCTGATATTTCTGTGTAATATTCATTCGTGTATACTCCGTATATTCTTGTAATCTGATGCATTGTTGTAATATACAATGAAATGTTCTTTTATATGCGTTCTGTTGTGGCTTGTTCTCGAACTATTCGACACTTTCCTTTACGGGGAAGTTACGGGTTTTCACAGTTGGTATCAGAGCTTTGGTTTACATAGCTCGAGAACATGACACATTAGAACCGTACGAAAGAATTCATCAGATATTGGATTAGTAATATCCAACAGGAATGACTCGTTAGAGATGGGATCAGTAGTATCCTAGAACGAGTGTGAAGAGTATATTTTTCAAATAAAAACAAATTTTTGTTTTGAAGATTTAAATCAATTATTTGTATTTGATTATTTATTTATATAGATGTGGACAATCCAGTATATATAGATTTTGCGTATACGTCTGATCCGCGTGTATTCGAAATTTTAATATACTGGATAGATATAGAATCACACTCTAGTCGCCCGGGGATGATGCTGATAATTGTGATCACATTATCAGTATTTATATTCGAGTGACGAAAGTGAGATTTCTATATATTTCCTATTGACAGGTGTGAGAACCAAAATTAGATAGGGCCTATTGTTGTGATTTGGCATCAAAAATCTGATTTTTGACTATATATCAAGGGTATGAATTTGAAACTCTAATTCACTAATTGATTGATGTTTGTGTTGTTTGTTTATTTGTTTGATAATTTTGAACCATTAGCCTAATTGAAACAAATATTGAATTGTATTGAAATTTGTTCGCATTTGCTTGCATATACATATACTTACATTGAGCAGGTCATAGCAAGGAGGCTAGAGCCAGAGAATAAAATTTGTTTGCCCGACAAATAGGTACATGTTTACTACATAATTTACTGTTTTGTTTGGGTGATGATGATTTTATGAGCCTGTTGGCTAGCCGCTTGGCTTTTTCTTTTTCTATTTGAGATCTGAAGGACCGGGGAAGCTATTTGAAATTCCCCGATGCTCCCGGTGCAGGGGAGGTTATGGCGAAATTTTTCGAAAATTTACGGTGTTAGCCAAATTTTTGAAAATTTGAAAATTCTCAGAAACTAAAGAGTTGGAGAACAAAAGCCAGATCGAACGTAGAGTTGATTAGTCAAACCACTTTCGATTTTTTTCCTTTTCGGGGACGAAAAGTTTTAAGTGGCGGAGATTGTAATAACCCGTAAAATGCGAGCCAGTTTGAAATTTTTATTTTGGCAATTTTAGCGAATCTCGATTATTTAAAATGAATTATTTTAAATAATATCGTCGAGAAATTTATTTTGAATAGAATTCGAACGTATATATTATACGCGTCGTCGTTAGAATATAAATAATTTTATATAATTATAAATAGAATTGAAAATGGCGCGGTAGTTCGATAATTCGATTTCAAACTTCAATTGAATGTACCGGGTGCAAAACAATCCGGATTTTAGTGAAACAAAAAACATTGGTATCTAATTGTGAATATCTTTCCAACGAATCCGAAAAATCAAGATTTCATATCGGGAATCAAAAGATATGTCCAGTTGAAAATTCTGAATAGTCGCTATGGAATTCAGGCCCTTAAAAATGGACATTTTGCAAACGACCTCGGATTTCGACGGAACCAGTTTTGTTGGGTCTGGGATGTGAAGTTATTGCTAGGTTTCGAATTTCATAATTTTTCGAATCAATATGTGAGCGTGGGAAAGGAAAACGTGTTTGACCAGTTTCAGTTGATTTTAATCGACTGGAAAATGGCCATTTTTCCAACGGTCTCGGAATTCGACGAAACTAGTTTTGTTAGGACCGTATCATCAATACGAAGTTAGAAAATATTTTTCGGGAATTTTTAGAGTTAGTATGTGACCCTGGTAATTTGAAAGGTACGTTTAAAATTCAATATAGTGATTTAAATGTAAATTCAACGGAAACCGATCGAAACAGTCGAATCAGCCCTCGATACATATGCCATTGTGTTCGGAATGAGGGTAATACGCTAGGGATGACAGTCGTTGGGTCTCGTTTAGGGTTCGAAGGAAAAGTCAACGTTTAGGGTTTTTTTTTTTTTTAAAAAAAAAAAAATTATATATATATAATAATATGGATGACACCTCAGCCCCTTTATCCATTCCCCGATCCCCTTTTACATTTTTCAATCCATATCGAGAAAACCCCCCCTTCTTCATCGCTCCGCCGTCGATCAAGGCCACGACCCCGGCGCTCACCTCCCAGACCACGGCCGCCCCCATCGCCTCCACCTCCCTATCCGACCCCACCCCTTCTTCTTCGAAGAACAGCCCAAACCCTTTCCCCCCTCCACGGTCAAAAATCACAACCACCGCCGCCTGTGGGCTCCGCCACCTGCCAACTCAGCACCCCGACCCTCTGCAGTCCGGCGCCACCCCTACCAGTCTCCGGCGACTAAAACCATAACTATATGACTGTAAGTTTTTCCAATTTTTGGGTTTTTCTTTTTGCTTATAAAAAATATAGTTTTTAGTTTATAAAAATCTGTATTTTCAGTTTATTAAAAATATATAAAAAAAACAAAAAACAGAATTTTTCTTAGGAAAAAAAAATATGATTTTTCCCTTTGTTGAATGTATGATGAAAAGATTAGTTTTATTTTTTTATTTTTTTTATATAGGCTAAAAATTTGATTTTTATTATGTATGCAGCAAATAAAAATTGGATTTTATGTATGTGAAGTAGTGAAAACGGTATATGATGTTTATATATGAATAGCCATAAAAATATGATTTTTATATATTGAACTTCGAAATAAAAATATGATTTTTATATATTGAACTTCGAAATAAAAATATGATTTTTATATATTGAACTTCGAAATAAAAATATGATTTTTATATATTGAACTTCGAAATAAAAATATGATTTTTATATATTGAACTTCGAAATAAAAATGTGATTTTTATATATTGAACTTCGAAATAAAAATATGATTTTTATATATTGAACTTCGAAATAAAAATATGATTTTTATATATTGAACTTCGAAATAAAAATATGATTTTTATATATGGAATAGCGAAGTAAAAATTCGATTTTTACATAGGTGGTGAAAGCGGACGACGAAAATAACTAGAGGCGAGCACGATGAAGATTTCTATCAATGAAGTGCCGTGGAGCTTGGATAGCTATATGTGAGAATTTCTCACCTTTCGATTTCTTTTTCTAGTTATATATATATATACTAGGATGCAGACGGTGCTTAGTAGCACCCGACACAATCGTCCACAGACCATGGACTTGTTTGTTTGGTTTCATAGGTTAGTTGAATTATTTGTTTGAATTGAATTGTTTGGTGAGATGAAATTGATTTGATTGATGTGTGAATGGCGTGGGCCTTCACTAGACCGGGGATAAGGCTAGGCCTCGTCCCGTTTCTAGTATCGTGCCGTTATGCCGCCAAAATTTTCTAAAATATGTTAGAAAAATAAAAATATCATTTATTGAATAAATGAATAATAGAAATTCATATGTTGGATTAAAAAGTTTTATCGTTAAAAATATAATTTTTAACGTGAATATGAATATAGTGAAAGTGAATAAAATAAAATATTAATTTACAAACCAGACGGTTTGTTTATGTACACCTATTTGAAGGACATTGATTGGGACGATAAATTTTTCACATCACCCAACTGCACAAATAAAATCTGTGTTTGATTGTTTGAAACCCCACACGGGTGTTAGGATGAAATTTGAAGTTCACTCATCCTGATTGATTAAATATGTCGATCGATCGATTGACAGGCTGTTATAAGCGTTGAATATTTATATTTGATGCTTATACAGTGTAGTGCACTTTGGATGATGGTTGACTATTCATCGTTGTTGATATATACATGTGTTGTAGAAAATCCATATAATTAACATTATATGGTAATTGATTGGGCCTCATTCCAGTTTCGAAAAAGAAATATTTGGAAAAAGAAATATTTGAAAAGAAATATTTGAGATAGAAATATTCGAAATAGAATATTTGAAAATAGAAACATATGAAGCCGTGTTGATTAGATTGACGCTATTTTGACGTAAACGATATTTATATCGGTTTTATTCATTTTGAAATGAATCGAATTGAAAACGATTTCGAAATGAATTGAATTGAAAACGATTTCAACGATTTCGAAATGAATTGAATTGAAAACGATTTCGAAATGAATTGAATTGAAAACGATTTCGAAATGAATTGAATTGAAAACGATTTCGAAATGAATTGAATTGAAAATGATTTCAAAATGAATTGAATTGAAAACGATTTCGAAATGAATTGAATTGAAAACGATTTCGAAATGAATTGAATTGAAAACGATTTCGAAATGAATTGAATTGAAAACGATTTCGAAATGAATTGAATTGAAAACGAATTCGAATTGAATTGAAAACGAATTCGAATTGAATTGAAAGTGAATTGAAATGAATTCAAATTGAATTGAAATTTGAATTGAATAGAAATGAATTTTAAAACGAATTTATAAAGAAGAATTCAATTTTGATTTGAATTGAAAAGGAAGTTGAAATTGCTTTTGAAACGAATTTAAAACTATTTATATAATTCGTTTTAAATAGAAATCGACAAAGTGTATATTATATATATTATATATATAATATAATGGCCTGAATAGAACGTGCCGCGCCGCGGCAGTTCGTGAATTTCGACCATTTATTTCAAACGGACATTACGGGAGATCCGACCGTCGGATTCTCCTAAAACCGGAACCGTTGGGTTCGTATCGAAAAGAGCTTTCTAACGAATATTAGAAATTTGAAATCTAACGGTTGGATTTGGAGTTACGCCCAAATCAAATTCGAAAAAAGTCGCTGTAAGTGCAGTTCGATGACCGTTGATGGAAATCGACTGTACGGGCCTTGATAAAATTATTAAAAATAGTGATAATTTGTGTAAAATCATAAGAAATGATTTGGGGAAATTTGGGATGAAAAACTCCATATTTCAAAAGATAAAAATAGATTTTTATCGAAATGAACTAGTTTTGAACTAGAATTATAATTCTATTTATTTTTAAATAAATAAATTGAATTGAAAAGGGTTTTAAAAATAACCAGAATTTCCAATGATTGCATTGGAGTGGATTTGAATCGAAATTGTCTTCGGAATATTTCAATGTTGGAATTCGTGATTATACGAATGTTGTTATGGAAATTTGAAAGATATATATTTATATCGTTATTTCCAATACGACATTTGTTAATCGTAGAATTTGATATTGAATATAAGCCGATATATTTTCTATTCAGGGCCTTGTATTGAATATCAGATATGATTTGGGTTTGTCGTGAATGGTGTCTTCATTAACACCGTTCTTGAACCCAGTGAGAAAAGATTAAATTTTTTTATTTAGATTTAATGAAGTGTACCAATTAAATAATATTTAATTGGAATTGAATTGATATCGATTTTGGGTTTATCGTGAACAGTGTTTTAAACAACACTCGTTCTTTAACCCGATAATTAATGAAGGTGATTTTGGGTTTATCGTGGATAGTGTTTTAAATGACACTGATTCTTTAACCCAGTTAACGATTAAAACTAAGTGGAGCTTTAATGAATCTTTAATTAGATTGAAATGATCGAAAATGGAGTATCACCAGTTTTGCTCCAGGCGATAGTTAAATCTTTAATTAGATTTGAACGTGAAATGGTAATTGAATTTACCGATAACACTGTGGTGTTAGATATGAAGTATAACCAGTTTTACTTCATGGGATGAATAGGTTGGGATTGGGAAATAAAATAAATGATTACTTCGGTGTGGTTCGCTAATCCCGACTAGTTTGAATTTATATTCAAAGGAGATTAAAGAATAAATTTAAAGAATTTATCTTGGATAAAATTAATGGGAACTTTTCCCAAAGTATAGGAATATTTGAATAAAAGAATATTCTGGATTGGAATGAGGCGTATGTTGTGTTTGTGTAACACTTTTATAATATATACGCGAGTTATTCAGAAAGACCGGGTTTATCCCATTCTGAATAACTGATTCGACGTGGTGTCAAAGATGAAGACGGTGGTCGAAGACCGGAAGTCTTCACGTCGTTTGGGTGATTACTGATGATCTTGATTGGGCTGTACACCCAAGAAGATGGAAACAGTTAGTGATCGTCCAGACGTACTTGGAGATCGATGGATATGCGAGGTACTAGGTGCCTCCGGTTTCGTTCAGCCCCAGAACGGACTTGTAAATGGACTGTGTGTCTGACATTGGATTTTAGTCCGTGTGATTGATCTCTATTAAATATATATCTGTTTGGCGGCGGAGAATTTATTCTCTTGCTTAACGCCCTTCTCTGAGACGTACGAGCTCAGGGGTTATATATTGATGGATATCAAACGCATGGAGTGAATTGCCTGTGTGGCATGCCTAAGTGGCAATTGATCGAGGCTTCTGTTGAAAAGCAAAGTCTTGTGGTGGTGATCAAAGCAAGGCCTTTGTGGCGTAGCTTTGTGTAACGTTTGATTCGCGAGTTTCACACCCGGTATGAACCAAAAACGGGAGAGGACGTCAGGGAGGGCATGCGTTTCTTCCTAGCTAGAAGTGGCGTCAGTGGTTTTACACGCCCTGACGAGTTTGACTTATGTGGTTGTTGCTGTTGCGAGGCGCCTCGGATTGATCGGTCATTCTCGAACCGATGGAGTCATTTAGTTGGCTCGTTTACGCCCCATAGGGCGGGGAAACGCATGTTCAGGGTTTAAGTTTAATCCACATCGGTGGACTGGCCCTGAGGATCCAAGGGTCACTCGAGCTCTGATCTTGAGACTCGGGCTAGGCAGTCTCAAATCGGTTGAGGACTATCTTTTGCCTCGGTTCATAGACGGAAATCCAATTTCCAAATACGTGACATTCGCGGTTTTATTTGTATAGCCTAGTATGGCGACATAGTGGGATGGGGCGCTCATGCCGCCTAGGATTGATACTTATGATTTGAAGTTGTTTTATACACTATGCACTTATTGTAGTATCAAACGATTTGTTTTAACCGTATCAAGCATTCTTTGGCTGTTATAAGGGAAAACCCTATCCTCGGCTGCGTTGCATTGTGTGATGGGACCTGGGTCTTATAACAGCTTCATTTTTCTTTATTTAGCATGGCGCTGTTTGTTTTATGCACTGGTGTTCTTGGGAGGAAACCCGTTCCGTGTTTTACGGCGTGGTCCCTTGATTTACCTAGCTTTAAAATAAAGATTAACTGTTTTAGTTCTCACACCAGTCACATGACTGACCTGGAGTTTATTGTTTTAACCTAAACTCTGGGTGCCCTTATTTTGACACGGGCAGCTAGTAGTTTTGGTTTTGCAGATTTATATTCACAGGATCCTGGTTTACAGCTGGAACGATATCCGGAAAGCTCTGTATCCGTATATCTCTTCTAGTTGTGTATTGTATTATTTTCCGCTGCTATGTATTTAAATGTAATTTAAATCTCTGATATTTCTGTGTAATATTCATTCGTGTATACTCCGTATATTCTTGTAATCTGATGCATTGTTGTAATATACAATGAAATGTTCTTTTATATGCGTTCTGTTGTGGCTTGTTCTCGAACTATCCGACACTTTCCTTTACGGGGAAGTTACGGGTTTTCACACTCTCCTTTCCATACTTCTTCAGGGATCTTCATGTCTATGGAAGTAGAAGGTGTGTGGTTGATGAGCAAAGCCACCATAGATAAAGCTTCAGCCCAAATTCCTTTCTTGAACCTAGCAGTCAATCTGAGGCATCTAATTCTCTCCAATAATGTCCAGTTCATCCTTTCTGCAACTCCATTGGACTGGGGGTCGCTTGGTGTTGTGTAGTTCCTCTTAATGCCTTCAAACTCACAATAATTGATGAATTCCTGTGATACGAAATCACTGCCATAATCTGGACGGAGAACTTTCAACTTATTCCTTTACTACTTCTCCACCATGGATTTCCATTTACGAAATCTTGCAAAGGTTTCACTTTTGGACTTTAGAAAGTATACCCAAACTTTACGAGAGAAATCATTTATAAATGAAACAAAATATCTGGCTCCACCCAAGGATAGGCACGGGGAAGGTCGCCAAACATCTGTGTGAACATAATCCAAAACAACTTTTGCCTTATGCATACCAACACCAGAAGAAATCTTCGTTTGCTTACCAAGAACACACTCTCTACAAAAGGAAAGCTTTGAATGTCGAACACCATCAATCAAACCTCACTTTCTTAGCTCATCCATGTTGTGCTCCCCAATGTGTCCCATCCGCAAGTGCCATAATCTGGAAAAATTTGAGTCAGCTGATGTAACTGAGGCTGATTCATCAAATATAGTACTGCACTTTAGTAAATAGAGATTTCCTACTCTCACTCCTTTCATAACAATCATGGAACCCTTAGATATTTTCATCTTATCTTCTTCAACTACAATCTTTAGTCCATGTCTGCTCGAGTCCCCAACAGAAATCAAGCTCCTCCTTAAATTAGGTACGTGCCTAACATCAGTAATGGTTCGAATAACACCGTCAAACATCCTGATCTTTACACTACCAACACCAACCATACGCCAAGAAGCATCATTGCTCATCGGAACTTCTCCTCCATCAATCGCACGGTAAGTGGAAAATGAGTTCCTATCGGGTGTCATATGATATTATGCGCCATAATCAATCAACCATAGGGTGCTCTTCTCAGAAGAGCCAAAAGTTGTAAACACGTTAGTGTCACTCTCTATATCTGATTTCTCCGCTGTAGAGGCTGAAGCTTGCTTTGGGTCTTCTCTTCTTCCTTCAAGCTTGGGACATTGTGCAATAAAGTGCCCGAGCTTCTTACAATTATTGAAAATCAATTTCTTAGGCCCGCTAGATTGAGACCTCGAAGAATTCAGTCCTCAATCTTTCTTCGAGTTGCTTTGAATTCTATCACTCCGAACAGATAAACCTTCAGTATCACTATCAATGCTAGTGCTCGCCAATCAACCTCTTAACACTTCATTATGTAGACTAGCCTTTACATCAGAAAGGCTAATTTTACTACAGTATACTCCTTAGGCAAGGGATATAGGAGAATCATAGCTTGAGCCTCATCAGTATTATCAACATCTGCTGCCTTAAGGTTCACAACTAAAGTGGTTAAAGCATCTACATGCTCCATAAGATCGACCAGGCTTCATCTTGAATGAATAGAGTTGTTGTTGTAGAATAATCCAATTAGTGAGAGACTTGTTTTGATATAAATCTGATAATTCATCCCATAGTTCTTTCGTCATCTTCTTCTAAGAAAATTCTCTAAGAACTTCACCTGAAAGAATCAACTGAACTGTTCTGAGAGCTTCATCTTCCATCTCTTCCGAATCAGCTACATCCGTAACAACCCGGATTTTTAAAAACAGTCAAAACTACCGAAATATCCGTCTACTCTAAAACTACAAATGAAAACAACCAATTTACTATACAACGTTTGAAAATTATTAGATGCTGCTAAATGTATAGGATTAAGCCAACCTAGTTCTCTTATTCACAAATAGGACTCATGGAGCCTACGATGCACAAACAACAATGCAATTCCCAAGCTACCCTTCGGGCTTAATCTTTAAATTTAGATTTATCAAATCTAAACATCTTTATTATTTTCAAAATCCATTCTTTTGAAAATAATCCCTTCGATCTTAAAATTACGATTTCATTTCAAATCATTTAAATAATATATTCCTTTTATATCAAATCATACTTCACTTCGGGATTTAAAAACAAATCACTTATAAAAATGTCAAATATCTACAATACAAGCATATCAAGATATATGCAACCAGATCAGGAGGTTTCTCCCGATAACAAGGCCACTGGGTATTAGCTACCCCCATAAATAAATAGTATTGTCTCTCCAACATTCCAGAGCATACTACCTTTCAGGGTTTTTTAAACCTTGTACCCAGTTTTTAGTCACGGGTTACTCGATTCACGGCAACACAACAAATCATTTACTCTCCCGAAGTGATAAAACGTTTCCTAATAATAATCACAAATAGCTTCAAGTCATAGTGTTGTCTTCCTTCTAAATCATTATAAACAACGGGGTTTAAGCCATCGAGATTCTCTTCGTTTATAAAACACCTTTTTATAAACCAATTAATATCTTCCAAATATTTTCTACTTCCATGAAATCAAACATTTCATTCATATTGTTTTATGAAAAAAATCTTTTGAAATTGTTCATTTAAACTTGTGTTCAAAAATTAAATGGATCCATATTGTCGTTAAACACCTTTCGGTCAAACCGTGAAACTAATCACACAGCGTTAGAATACGAAAATTTTCTACCTAACCGATGCTAAATAGATACAAGTATTTGCTCATAAAATGGTCGAGCACAAATCACATAATTAATCAAACAATAATAACAAACGATAAATGATAATTAATAAAAAAACATTTATCAATATTACTTACCAAACATAGAAGTAATTATCCAAGTTATTATAATAGCAAAGCAGTGTTTGATTCTGCTAACAGATGTCACTAATCATGTTTAATTATGTCAACCGTAATTAAATCAATAACTACTATTTTATCGTTATTCATATACTTAAATCGTTTCCGACATCATCAGCTTTATCCATTCCTAGCCCGGGATGAGGCCAGGTGAGCCAGGGCACTGGTTGTTCCTGAGCATCTCCTTAGTTTAATCACCTCGAACCGAATCTGAAAAACAAATAAGCCTACTCGTCGGCTTATTAGAGTTATGTTCTTTAGATTACTTTTCAATTAAGCAATTAACGAGACATGTTTAAGAGGGTAATAAAAGATATGCTACATAATATAAAGTTGTCATTTTCTTTCAAAAGCAAGAAGGTTCTGAAGTTAATAACTTTACTTAGTTAATGTCAGTTTAACTTTATACTCCAAGCATAACATATATATAAACAATTTATGACTAAGAGATAGTGAGGTAACTCACTTGGATTCATACCTAACCAAGAAAAAATCCATAAGGACAAAAGAACCACTTACTTTCATTACCACTAGCCTAAAGGTCCAGCCTTTAGCACTTCCAAACCAAGCCAATGCCTCTCCTCCCCCTCCTCCACCACCATAATTACTCATGAAGAAGTCATTAATATAGCTTAAGTATAAGAAGAAGAAAAGAATTTGTGTCGATATTCCTAAGGGTATGCCTCTCTTTATATACCCTTAGGAATGTGATGGGTAAAAACTAAAATCCCCTCAAAACCCTTATCTTACAAATGAAGTATTTCTATTTTTGCTCATTTTCCTTATTTGCTCATTTCCCAAATATCTTTGCTTTATGACATGCATGACATCATCAACATTTTTAGTTAACCAAAGATACTAAAAATATTTTTATTAGCTAATTACTTTCCTAATGTATAATTAGACATTCACTAAAATTTTCAACAACTTTTATTGAGAAAATAGCTATATATTGATAAAATGATTTTCGGTCATTTTATCAGTATTTTTCAAAAAAAAATTGTAAACATTTTTCCAAAATGATTCTAGCATCATTAATTACTAATTAAATGATTTTTAACAAGGTTATAAAATCATATTTATAACACTTAACAATATTTCAAATAGTTTCGATATTCAAAGATAAAGTGTTCGAATTTTCGGGTCTTTACAAAATACCTATCTTTCAATTTCTCAGGCGCATAAACAACTTTATAAGTCTTCTCCTTCTTCAATACAACCTCCATCTTCATCTTCAAAGTAATAAAATCTCCCTTTTTGTCAAAACGAGTTCCTCCATAATTGACAATAGATCTACCAATAGACTTACTAAAAATAGCCATTGAAATCTAAATAGGAAACATAACACTAGCTCTGATACCAAACTATAGTGAAATTTTGTTAATTTGAGCGGAAGCGTATTTGATCAGGATCTAGTATTGTTTATTTAGATACCAATGAATCTCAACACAAAATAACATGAATCAATTATGCAGCCTTACAGAAACAATAGCAGAAATAAGAGATACATAAGATTTAACGTGGTTCAGATATGAATATCCTACATCCACGGAGACCCAACAACTTCTTTTATTCTATCTTCCCTAGAGGGAGTACAATAAGAGAAGAATACAAAACATACAATATATATTTCTTACCCTATAATTTGTACAGAAATAGGGATCTTATTGAGGATGTAAAGAAGAGAGCACTATTGGCTTGTTCACAAAAGATGAGCAAATGCCTCCATATTTATAAGAGTAAGGATGAAGGCTAGCCTGAAGATAAGCATGAGAAGTTTCCGGATTTCCTTGATTTGGTGTCAATGCATATCTTGCATATTTTTGATAGTTTCCCCGTATACATATATTTGATTGATTGCTCCAATCAAATAATATAACTTCTAATTCTATCCAAATTTTTTGTCACATATACCAAGATTTGATTGATTAATCAAATCAAATATCTCTTCCATATCTTTCCAATTTATTTCCCATAATTAATTGATTACAGTAATCAATTAAAATCTTCTCCATAATTGGCATAGATTTAAATCGTATAATTTTAACATCAACTACATTGAATCTCTGATTTGTTTGTCCTTTGTTTTTTTAGTACCTTTCAGTTGACGTGCATTTATTTCATTTCATTTTTACTTGGATCCTTAGTTTTCCTTAATACTGACATATTTAATTCATGTTGAAGTCCCTATTATTTGAATGCCCACAAGCACTTAGTAGCTTACATAATAACTTGAATATACTTTTCACTCTCACCTTTACCATTGTTTTGCACATATCAGACGAATATTACAACCAATCAAACGACGGTGAGTTCAATTGTGTTGTAGCCCATCTTCTGCTTTGACTTTATTACTAAATTATACTAACACTTTACTATGAATATGTATCATACTTCAAAAGGCGCTAACTCAAACTGAAAACACTAGGCATGATTAATAATAACACATGTAAGGAATGGACGGAATACAAAGTTAGCAGGAGATATAAATTTGGAACACAATTAAATATGACATAGCAAAACAGAAAACATGATTAATGATCTTAAATTATATTCAATGCAAAACAACATGGAAAACGCTAAGGCTAACATGTACGATAAAATAAAAAAGTATAGCAAAATCAATGACATAAAACAATAAAAAGAACAATGTCTACAATGTTTAAAAGTGTATGCATCACATTTGTGTATCTTTCATTGATAACTTCAACGAACTCTCCACGACATCTTACATGTTGTGACCTTATTGACTTATTTTTCAAATAAAATTTCTTATAGTACCAAACAAATCAAGAAAAAGGAAAGTTCATGAAGAAACATAGTAATATAGAATGGCGCCCTCCCTATTATAATGTTACTGCTGCAATATGCATGAAATTTGTCTTGATAGTTTCAGATCTGTTCAATGTTCGTGAACAAAATATAGCCCACTACCTGATTAAGTCTTGGAGCAGCCTTTGATTGAATTAACAACATTGTTGCACAAACTGCCCGTGTGCTAAGCATGGGTCCCAAACTAGTTTTATAATATAATAGAAATGTTTTTAAAAATCATTTTGCTAAATGAATGGAAATCAGATAGGTGCAACCCAAGTTTTAACATGAAATCTAAGACTCGATAATATATTGAAATCTCGAACTCTTCAGAACTCATGATTCTTAATTCTTTGACTATTGAATCATCAACAAAACTATCATGACTTAAGAATAATCATATCAATTGTTGACTAAATACTGACTTATGTACTGATTATGTCATATACTGACTATATTTTTAATAATTCTATTACTGACTCAAATATAAGGTTATTCTAAAAGGTAGTTATAAAAAATCATATAAATTAAAGATAAGCATATTAAAGTAACATATAAAGACTTAAAAATGAAATCAAGCATTTCAATCCAACCAAATTTTAAGTACTTTAAACCAGTCAATCAATGTTTAAAAAACCAAGCTTAATTATTATTAAAAAGAGCAAATTCAAATATTACGTGGCACTTCTACCTAGCCATCATTGTCAATGATAGGATCTACCCTTATAGATTTCTAATTGTCATCATGTAGACATTAGGGATTGGCTTCGGTTTCGTCTTTGGAAAGTGACCATATCATCCACCGGATGGCATTAAAGTGCCTCTCTTGTTCCTTAACTATCTACATTTGACTCAATTCTAAATGCATCTAATTTTGAAGTATAAATGAGAGTATATTCTTAAACGATTGAAGCATTTGTTCTAATTGTTCAAAATGATTATGAATAAGGTTATCCATTATTTAGTTTTTCGGTTAAGGAATTAAAAAAAAGACAATGAAGTGTTAATTCATTTTTCTAGTATAGAATAGTATTTATAAGGACAAAAATTCATTTAGAGTGAATAGACACAAGTTAGTTATTCAAAATTTAAAACTTAAGAAAATTTCAAATTCGGTCATTATATGCCAACTTATGGTTGGAAGTATGTCGAGATACTCTAATAAAATTTAATATTTGTCGTATTTTTTGTGTTTTTCATACATATATCATCGATTTATCGATATCCAGAAGCTATTACAAGTATTTGACGGAGAAAACAAGGATTTTCGTTCCTATTAAACATTGATTACAATGATAACTAGGATTTGAAGTAATACAATACAAAGTAAATTAAGAAACAAGGCTAATACAATAAACATAAAGCTTAAAAGGTAGCAAATGGAGAAGATAATGATAGTCCAAGCTTCTTTCTAATCTTCCCAAAGAAGTCGTCCATTTTGCTGGAAATATTTTTGAATTTCTAGCTTACGGACCGTTAAGGTTTTTGGTTCTCTATGATCTTCTTTTGATTAACAAGAAGATCTTTGACAGTTGGACAGGTTGGGAGATTGACACTTTCAAGAGATGTTTCTTTCTCTTCTTCCCATTCTTCCTCAATTTCCATTTCTTTTCTTTCCTCCTCCTCTTCTTCCATTTAATAATCGTTAGTGAGCCTTCGCTCCTTTTTGGTTAATGACTTGTAAGGCTCGAAGATCATATAAATATGCATAAGATGAATATTGGCTAGAAAAAAGTTTTTCAAAAAGAAAATTTCTTTCATTTAAATTAACACCAAAATAAACAAAGATACGAGAAAGAGAGATACCATAAAAGAGTGTGTATTAATGGCTTTAATTTGTTAAGATAAAATTCATCAAGTATGACTTGTGCTCAATTTATGTCGTGACCGAAAAGAGCCCAAAATTTAAGATTCGGTTTATTGGGACTTCTCAATCTTGGAGTAATGTGTTGTTGCAAAAGAAGATTAATGATTTTTTCCTTTGTTGAAAATTAAAATTTTGAAATTCGAAGTTATCATAAAATATGAGGGAAAGTCTCTATATTATTATTATTATTGATTTGATATGTATTTGGTAAACCTACAACCAAGAATGTGACAAAAAAGTTCGCAGTACACTACTCCAAATTTGGTTTCATTTGCTTCATAAAACTTTCCATCCAAATTTGCATAACACAATTTGACAAGACGAGGTAGCCAATGTAATCATTTTGAATTGCGTTAACAAGAGAAATAGCAAAATTATCATTGAAAAGAGAATCAGGATCATAAGAAGGAAAATCATTAAAATGGGCAAACCAACCGGGTTGGACTTTGCCATCATGTACTTGATATAGGCATTTATATACTTTTGATCTTTGATAAGATGAGTTTTGGCACTTTTTGATAGTCTCAGGGTGATAGGAGTAGTTGAAGATGAAGCCGTTGGAGTTCAATAGAGATAAGAGTTTAAAAAACGAAAGTTTGAATTTCAAATGTGATGATATAAATGGATGAATATGGCTGATATTAATAAAGATTTAATATGCACATTCTCTAGTAAAAAATTGTCTTTTAACGACATAAGAATTTATGAAAAGACGGGGTGAAATTTCAAAATTAGGATTTCTGACTTCTGACGCATATGTCTACATCACATAGAGGGTACGTCAACACGTTTGTGCACTTTGTACAATTTTATTCTTTTCAAGCTTTTGTTTATGTTTCCTGATATATGTGTGTACATATATATATTAAGTCTAACATTTCTTGGGTATATATATATATTAAGTCTAACATTTCTTGGGATTTAGAAATTTAGTTTTATTCTACTATTTTATAAAAATACTTATATTAAATTTTATGTTTTAAAATATTATTTTTAAAATTATATTAACTTTGCCAAAATTATTAAAAAAATCACATTAGCAAAATAAGCAATTAAAACAACTAAAGCAATCAAAAAAAACCAAGAAAATCTA
This sequence comes from Allium sativum, assembly GCA_030737875.1. NCBI lineage: Eukaryota > Viridiplantae > Streptophyta > Magnoliopsida > Asparagales > Amaryllidaceae > Allium > Allium sativum. The sequence continues at coordinate 433,646,517 of CM060918.1, read as the reverse complement.
AACATTAATGTAAATGCGTACCTATTTTAGATCCAATTTCAGTTCTGTCTGAACTGTGTATCACTATAAAGCACATGTTAGATATTTCAGTGTGGAAACATGTTAGCCATTTCAGTGTAAAAACATTATGCTTAATGATGTGTTTAAATCTGAATCATCTTATGCTATAGCATAAGCCTTTATTATTTTTCAATACAAATAATCATTTGGTGTAGATTTTTGTTTTTTTAGGATATGAACAGAATCGTCGTACATATCCTTGCTTATAACAATTGTTGCATCTGATTTCTTTTTTACTGGTATTTCCATTCCCTTGATTTCTATTGTCATTTTTTTTTGAAATTGTTCATTTTTCTATGTTTCAGGAATTTTCTTAAGTTCATTCTCATCGGTCTCTTCGTCATCGTCTTCCAAATCAAATCCATCAGTAATTGCATTAACTGCTGTGGACTTCTTTTCAACTTCTTCGTTTTCTGTCCTGCCTGCATTTGGGCTTCAAAACATACTAAATTTCCAAATAACTCTTAAATTTTCAAAGTACTAATATCATTAGCCTCTTCAATTTCCAAAGTTTTAGGATCCCAATCAGGAGGAAGTGAAATTAATTTTTTTAACTTGGTCTTCTTTAAAAAAAAAATTGCCTGATGCAATGAGAATATGTACTATATCTTGAAATATACTATATATATATATATGTATCAAATGTTGATTCATGTATCCTCTTTTTAAATAATTGATCTGATTAGTTAGCGTGAAAATCTTAGTTCGTTTAACTTTATTAGCGCCTTTATGAGTAACTTGCAAAGTTCTCCAAATTTCATGTACAGCCTTACAAACATATGCACTATTAAATTCATTCCTATTTAGTGAACATGGTAGTATATTAATGGCTTTAGAATTACTTTTTGTAACAACCATTCGACCAATAGCCCATTGGGCATATTTAGTCTCGGGTTTAATGTACTATGTTTACGTCACATTCCAAATGTCTATTCCTATTAACTAAAAATTAATTTTTGTCCTACATACCCAATAAATATAATCACTATCATTATAAAATCATAATATGGTTGTAGATCGATCTTCTTCAAATAAACTAGTGATGGTGTTGACAATACCAGTGATAGCAGCCATTTTTTTTTTTTTAAAATCAATTTATGAAACTTTTGAAAACTGATGTTATGGTACAAAATGAAAGTGATGCAGATTAAGGATCTTAAAGCTAGTTCATTACTAGAAGGGTAACGGATAATGTTTACTTAAATTTACGGATCTTTTAGATTATGGCTGAGCATATGTAAAACGATCACAGAATCAAATAAATAATTAAAGATGCAAATAAAAAAATGCAGTAAAGGAAAGAATACATCGGGGTTTTTATACTAATTCAAGTTAACTTACATCCAGTTATACAGTGCATATGGTTAATCAATGTTAACAGCTACACTCCTTGATTTCAAGGCCATAAGGAGATAACCTCCAAAACTCAGCCCTCTAGGCAAGCAATTCTTATTTGTGAGCTGTAGAATCACTCCCAACTTAATTTCTGGAAAACCAATCTCTCTCGTTTGCTTTTAATCCATCACAACCAAACCCAGCATGATTTAGGGCCACCTAGTAACATATATATATATATATATATATATATATATATATATGTAACAACCCTGAAATGCTAAGCCAATTTATATTTTTTATTTTGGCTAATTTAATGAATTTTGATTATTTAAAATGAATAATTTTAAATAATTGCAACCAAAAATTTTATTTTCGACGAAGTTAAAATGAATAATTTTATTTTATTTATATAACGAGCCTGAAATGGCGTGGCAGTTTGAAAATTCGATTTCGAATTTCAATTGAATATACATAATTCAATATAAGTCAGAATTGAACGAAACAAGAAATATTCGAATCTATTTAATCATATCTTTCTAACGAATTTAAGAAATTGATATTTTACTTTAGAATTTGAAAGATATGTCTAGTTTAAAATTCAGAAAACTCGCTGTGGAATTTATATATATTTTCATATATATAAAGCCCTTAAAATAGCCATTTTCCAAACGACCTCGGTTATCGATGAAACCATTTTTGTTTGATCTGTGATGCCAAAATATTGCTAGATTCAAATTTCCATAATTTTTGAAATCAATATGTGAGCATGGCAAAAGAAAACGTGTTTTGACAGTTTTAGTCAAATTGGATAGACCAGAAAATGGCCATTTTTTAAACTATCTCCAAATTTGACGAAATTAGGTTTTTTAGGACCGCATCTTCAATACGAAGGTAGAAATATTTTTTCTGGAATTTTTAGAGTCTGTATGTGGCACCGATAAATTAAAAATGTACTCTTAAATTGAATATATAATGATTAATATTTAATTTAAAGGAAAACTGATCGAAACGATAGAATTGGCTAGCGGGACATATCCCATTGTGTTCGGAATATGGATAATTAGCTAGGGGCGATAGTCGTTGAGTTCGATTTCGAATTCGAATGAAACATTAACTTGTTGGAGAAAATAAATAAATAAATAAATAATTTTATATTTTCCCCCTCTTCTCTCCATAGACCGGGTCAACCCCCCGTTCCTTCAGATCGAAACGAGGTAAAAGAAAGAAAAAACCGCTGCCAATCCAAATCGCGCCACCGCGATTCTCCACGTCCCGCCACCGCGCACGACGGCGCCGCCCTCCCCCATGGCCACCACCTCCTCCAGCGCAGCCTTCTCCCCTTTTCCCTCCTCCAGTGCGGTTTCTCGAACCACCAGAGCTCCCCAACTGCGCAGCTACCACCTCCGGCCACGAACGCCACCCTCTAGACCCCCTGCGACAGCCCTCTACCACCTGCAACACCTCCCTCCGGCGCTCCTCCAACAAAGATCCGATTCTTACCACAATAAAAATGTGTTTCTGGTTTTTATTATATGAAAAAAAATCTGATTTTTCTGGTTTAGTTAAAATTCGATTTATTTTATTTTAATTTGTAAAAGTTATGATTTTTAATTCATGAAAGTTTAGATTTTTAATTTATAAAAGTTATGATTTTACCTTCATAAAAGATTTGATTTTTAATGTATATAAAAATGAAATTTTTATACATGAAATGGTATTATAAAAGTGAGATTTTTATACATGATACGGTGTTATAAAAATATAATCTTTATATATGTGGCATAATAATAATATGAATTTTATGTTATAGGGATAATAAAAATATGATTTTTATATAATAGAGATTATCAAAATGTGATTTTTATTCATGTAGAATAATAAAAAATATAATCTTTATTGGAAGAAGAGTGATATAAAAAAATAATTTTTATAACGAAGTAGCGACATAAAAATATGATTTTCATATGTAGTAGAGAAACAAAAATTTGATTTTTATTTATATAGATGGCTTATAAAAATATGATTTTTAAATATAAAACTGAATAATAAAAATGCGATTTTTACTATGAACAGCGCGAAAAAGAGTGCGATGAAACTGACTGAAAGAAAAATGGAATTCAAACCTTTCAGTGATAAGGAATAGAACAGTGGATCCCAAAGGTGAGAACTTCCCACTAAAATTATTTTATACAGTTATTTGTTTATAACTGCATATATGAACTGTTTCCCCATCGTCCACAGACCATGGACGACTTGTGTGTTTGTTTGATTGTTGTTGGGTTAGTTTATTTGTTTGGATTGGTTTATCGGTTTGGATTGATTTGGGATATGAAATCGTATTGATTAGAATGGGTTTGTGAATGGTGCAGGCAATGGTTAGACTGGGGATAAGGCTAGGCCTTATCCCCTTTCTAGTATTGTGCCGTTATGCCGCCGAAATTTTCAAAAATATATTAGAAAAATAAAAATATCATTTATATTGTGTAAATGAACCGAATAAATATTTTATCATTAAAAATATAATTTTTAACGTGTATGTAAATAAAATAAATATTCATTTACAAATCAGACGATTTGATTATGTACGCTGATTTGACTAATATTGATTAGGATGATAAATTTTACACATTGCCTAACTACGCAAATAATATTCAGTGTTTGTTAATTGAAACCCTACACGGGTGTTGGGATGATATTTGACGTACACTAATCCCAACTGTTTAGTTGTATGTCGATCGATTGGTTGACAGGTTGTTGTAAGCGTTAATTACTTTTATTTAATGCTTATACAGTGTAGAAAGCACTCTCGTTGATGGTTGATTATTTATCATTGCTATTATATACATGTTTTGTATGGAATCCATATAAATACACTATATGGTAATTGATTGGGTCTCATTCCAATTTAGAAAACAAAGAATATTTTAGAATAATATTCAGAACAGGAAACTAAATATTCATGTGTTGAATAAATAAAAATAGTCATGTGTTGACGATACTCATGTGTTGAAAATATTCATGTGTTGAAACTATTCATGTGTTGAACGAAATATTTATACAATAAAATTCACATTTTTATTTTAAGAAAGAACTAATAAATATTCATGTGTTGAATGAAATATTTATACAATAAAATTCACATTTTAATTGTAAGAAAGAAATAATAAATATTCATGTGTTGAAAGAAATATATATTCATGTGTTGAAGAAAATATTCATTCGTTGAATAGAATAACGAAGTTATTGAAATATATAAAGCCGTGTTGATTAGATTTGTGCCATTTTGACGCGAATGATATTTATATCGATTATATTTGTTCTTATAATGAATATAGAAAAGGAAGTGATTTCAAAATATAACATTTTCAAAATATTATCATTTATATATTAATGATATGGAATATTCAATTTTGATCTGAAATTGAATATGAAGTTGAAACCATTTTGAAAACGAATTTAAAACGATTTATGAAATACGTTTTAAATGGAAATCGACGAAGTATATATATAATAGATATTATATATATTAAATGGCCTGAATAGAACGTGCCGCGCCGCGACTGTTCGCGAATTTCGACCATTGACTTCGAATTGACGTTACAGGAGATCCGGCCGTCGGATTCTCTTTAAACAGGGACCGTTGGGTTCGTATCGAAAAGAGCTTTCCAACGAATATTAGATAATTGAAATCTAACGGCCGGATTAGGAATTATGTCCAAATCAAATTTGGAAAAGGTCAATGTAAGTGCAGTTCGATGACAGTTTGTGGAAATCGGCTGTATGGGCCTTAATAAAATTACTAAAAATATCTATAATTTGTGTAAAATCATAATATATAAACTGGAAAGAACTGGGATGAAAAATTCCACATTTGTAAGGATAAAAATATATTTTTATCAAAATGAACTATTTTATAACTAGAATGATAATCCATTAATTTTTAAACAAATAAAATGGATTGAGAATGGGTTTTAATATAACCAGAATTTCCAATATGTGAATTGGAAGGGATTTGAATCGAAATCATCTTCGGAATAGTTCGATGTTGGATTTCGTGATTATACAGATATTGTTATGGGAATTTGAAAGATATATTTATATCGTTATTTCCAATACGATATTTGTTGGTTTCAGAATTTGATATTGAATATAAGCCGATATATTTTCTATTTAGAGCCTTGTGTTTAATATCAAATCGGATTTTGGGTTTGTCATGTACAGTATCTTTACTAATACAATTCTTAAACCCAAACTGAGTTAAGAAATTTAGAAACTAACTGAAGATTAGTTAAGATGAATGATTTCCTGGGTTTTGATCTGATGTTGGTTTCGGGCTTTGGGGTTAATATTTAGGGAATTGTTCTCTTACTAATTTACGGTTAGAGACTGCTAGAATGGAGTGTGATTATGGGTTTATGGTGAACCGTGTTTTAAACGACATTGGTTCTTTAACCCAGTTAAAGACAGGATATGATTTCCCAAGTTAAATAATCATTAATATTGATTTTTGTGAAGATTAAAACTAATTGGAGTTTTTATGTATCTTTAATTAGATTGAAATGATCGAGAATGGAGTGTCACCAGTTTTGCTCCAAGCGATAGTTAAATCTTTAACTAGATTTGAATGTGAAATGGTAATTAATTTTACCGATAATACCGTGGTGTTAGATATGGAGTATTACCAGTTTTGCTCCATGGGACGAATAGGTTGGGATTGGGAAATTAAACAAATAATTACTTTGGTATGGTTCGTTAATCCCGACTAGTTTGGAAAACCATGATATGGTTAAAAATTTGTGAAAAGAATATTTGATTAAAAGAACATTCTGAATTGGAATAAGGCGTATGTTGTGTTTGTGTAACACTTGTTTATAATATAAGCGAGTTATTCGGAAAGGCCGGGTTTATCCCATTCTGAATAACTGATATGACGATAAGTCGAAGATGAAGACGGTGGTTGAAGACCGGAGGTCTTCACATCATTTGGATGATTTCTGATGATCTTGATTGGGCTATACACCCAAGAGGAGGGAATCAGTTGGTGATCTTCCAGACGTACTTGGAGATCAATGGATATGCGAGGAATAAGGTTCCTTCGGTTTCGTTCAGACCCAGAACGAACTTGTAAATGGACTGTGTGTCTGACATTGGATATCATTCTGTGTGATTGATGGATATCGGTTGCATGGAGTGGTTTGCCTATGTGGCATGCTAAGATGCAAATGATCAAGGCTTCTGTTGAAAAGCAGAGTCTTGTGGTTGATGATCAAAGCACGACCTTTGTGGCATCGCTTTGTGTAGCATTAATTCGCGAGCCTCACACCCCGGTATGAACCAAAAACGGTAGAGGACCACAGGGAGGACATGCGTTTTCTTTTAGCTTGAAGTGGCGTCAGTGGTTTACAAGCCTTGGCAAGTTTGACTTATGTGGTTGTTGGAATGCGTGGTGCCTCGGTTATATCGGTCAATCTGGGACTGATGGAGTCATTCGTTGGCTCATTTATGCCCCATAGGGCGGGGGAACGCATGGTTCATGGATAATAATCCACTCCGTGTGGACGGGCCCTGACGATCCAAGGCTTATCTTCTCCCTTGCCTGAGACACGAGCTAGAGCATCTCGAATCGGTGAGGGCTATCTTTTGCCTCGGTTCGTAGATGGAAATCCTAATTCCAATACGGGACATTGCGGTTTTAGTTGTAAACCTATATATGGCGACATAGTGGTATGGGGCATTCTTGCCGCCTATGATTGATACATTTATATTTAAAGTGTTTTCTTCACTTAAAGTAATAATAAAAGATGAAATTTAGCGTATCAAGCATTCTTTGGCTATTATAAGGTAAAACCCTAACCTCCGGCTTGCGTTGCATTGTGTGATGGGACATGGGTCTTTTAATAGCTTCATTGTTCTTTATTCAGCATTGCACTGTTTGTTTTATGCACTGGTATTCTTGGGAGGAAACCCGTTCTGTGTTATACTGCGTGGTCACTTGATTTACCTAACTTTAAAAATAAAGATTAATAACTGTTTCAGTTCTTACACCAGTCACATGACTGACATGGAGTTTATTGTTTTAACCTAAACTCCGGGTGCCCCATTTTCCGCATGGGCAGCTAGTAGTTGGGTTTTGCAGATATTATATTCACAGGATTATGGTTTACAGCTGACGTGATATTCAGAAAGCTCTGTATCCGCGTATTTCTTTTATTCTATGTTTTGTATTATTTTTTCGCTGCAGTAATGTATTTAAATCTCTGATATTTTATAATATGTAATATTTATTTACAATCTGTATATTCTTGTATTTTGATGGAATTGTTATAATAAGCAATGAAATGTTCTTCTGTTTGTCTTCCGATGTGTCTTGTCCTCAAAGCAATCCGTGCTTTCCATACCGGGGAAGTTACAGGTTCTTTCAATATATATATTTGAGTTTTTTGTAAAATCAATGTAGACTTGGATATTTCAATCTTGATTATAATTACTTCTGTAACTTTGAATTTAACTTTGATCTTGGTAGAAATGGAAAAAGTTTGATGTAGAATAAATAAGAGAAGAATAGACTTGATTTGGTCTAAAAATCATTAAAGTATAGTTACATAAGTTGTAATTTTTAAGAGAGAAGAGAAAAACTGAAGAATTATGAAGAAGTTCATTTCTAGAAGATGGGCAAATACAGGAGTAAATAAGAATTACTTTTAGAGAAAGGTTATTGCGAATAGACACTTCCTTTCAAATTTTAATTTTGATAAATGTTGTCCTATGTCGGCATACATGGAGACCCCATATCGACATATCTCAATTAAAAATGAAAACTACTTTTTTTTAAAGAATTGTTTTAAAAATATAAACTTATATATAATGATTTGAAACTTTGTAAAACTATTTTATCATAATCGTAAATGTATATTTCAAACATAGTAAAGCTTAAGAAATGTAACAACCTGGAAAATCATAACCAATTTTAAAATTTTATTTCGAGTAATTTTAACAGAAATTTGGTCAGAATTTAAAAATTCCATTTTTAAATAACAACAAAGCCCTTAAAAATAGCCATTTTGCAAACGACCTCCGTTTTCGAAGAAACCACTTTGGTTGGATCCAGAATATCAATTTATTGCTAGGTTTAAAATTCCATAATTTTTGGAATTAATATGTGAGCGTGGCAAAGGATAACGTGTTTCAAATAAAATGCAAATTGGATCGACCAGAAAAAGGCCATTTTTCAAACGGTCTCCAAATTCGAAGAAATCTGTTTTGTTGGGACCGTATCATCCAAACAAATCTAGATTTTTTTTTGGGAATTTTTGGAATGAGTACGTGGCCCCGATAAATTAAAATGTACGTTCAAATTTAATATCTATTGTTTTATATTTTAATTTGAAGAATAACTGACTGAAACAGTCGAATGGGCTTACGAAACATATTGTATTGTGTTCGGAAAGGGGGTATTTAGCTGGTGGCGACCCTCGTTGGCTTCGATTTGGAGTTCGGATAGGAAATAACTACTTTTGGATTTAAATGAATTAAAAATAAATTATATATATACATATATATTATAACCAGTCAGAATTCATCGTTAAACCCTAATTTATTTTCAAATCCGCGCCCCAAGGTTAAAAGTGACGGCGATAATCATTCAAACTTTTCTCCCTAAGTAACGTTCGATCCACACAATAAAATCCATCGATCCTTTGGAGGATTTTGTAGATCTCACCTCCACATTCAAATCCATACCCGTCTCGCCCCCTGTCGATGTGTGTTTCTCGAGATCCAAGCCTCGAAAGTCACTCCGTTCATCTCCAAAATTCTTCGCCGTGCCACTATCAAGTTCGCCACCATTCAGGGGGTGGCACGCCTCTCCTAGCTCCTTGACGTGGTAGTGGTCGATTGTCTTCAAGTGCTTCAGTTTTGCGAGAATTCAAAACCTAATTTTGAACCAAGTTTGAAGGTAACGGCCTGTTTAAATTAAAAGGGTTTCAACACTTTAAAGCATTGCAAAGTTTGATTATCGAATAAAAATCATATCTTTTTCGTATGTTGTCGAAATCCAGTGAAACAATAGACATCGGACTCGCGACATCTTACACTACATTCTAGAAGAGACTAGAACACATTTGGAGCTCTCTACAAAACTTGAAGGAGTGGACCCCAAAGTGAGAGTTCTAAATTCAAATTGAAATGGATACGCGTTGTATAAATTATATAAGAAATTTATAAATTATATGAGCGTTGCATATGTCATATATAAACGTTGTATAAATTATATACGTCATGTATAAATTATACGTTGTATAAATCATATATGCGTTGAATGAAATTGAAATGGAAATATGTTTATATATATATATATATATACACACACACACACACTCCCCTAGCCCACAAAGCATGGACGATTAAAATTGATTGTGTGATGATTGTGGTTGTGAATGATTGATTGTGGTTGCAACAAAATTGGTTGTGTTTGTCGTAAATTCATTATGTTGTGAAAATGAATGGTATTGTGGAAATTATGGCCATGAAATTATTATAATGCTACAAGGCCTAGGATAGCAGAGGAGCTATGCTGGACACAGTGCTGGTGCTAAATATCCTGTCATTGTAATGCCGAAATTTTATGAAATGAATAATATAAAATTGTTGTTGTGTTTGAAATGAATTGTTTGAATGATAAAAATGTCATTTTAATCATGTATGTGAAGTATATAAAATATTTATATTTTGAATAAATTCTTTGAACAATAAAAATTTCATTTTTATCACGTATGTGAAGTATATAAAATATTCATGTTTTGAATAAATTGTTATAAATGAAAAAAAAATCATTTTTATCATATATGTGAAGTAATAAAAATATTCATGTGTTGAATAAATTCTTTGAACGGTAAAAATATCATTTTTATCATGAATGTGAAGTAATAATAATATTCATGTGTTGAATAAATTGTTTGAACGATAAAAATATCATTTTTATCATATGTATGAAGTGTTAAAAATAACCAAGTGTTGAAATTAGTATTTGTTAGTTAAAAATATTATTTTTAACATGTTAATGAAGTGAATTAAATTGTCATGTATGGAAATAAATATTTGTTCACTAAAAATATTTTTTTCAGCTTAGATATGCACATATAAACATATGCAAAATAGGTAAATGGATGGGCTGTTGAGTAGAGAAATTATTTGCATGCCTGACAAATTGGTAAACCTTAATGAGTTGGCTACGCAATTTTATTTATCACATAAACTACTGTGAATGCCATTGGATGCAGTATGTCGGTTGTTCTGTGTGAGAATATAAACGTTGCCATAGGATTGCAACAATTAATTTGAAACTACACTACATGGCATACTACTCGAAGATAGAATACTCTATCATATACCACATAAGTAATTGGAGCTTATGTGACGAGTTTGGAATTACCATACAAGCGAGAGCCTTGTATGGCGATGACTGAATTACAGGTTGAAATGAGGATTGATATGGACTAAATAAAATATAACAGTAAATTGTCAAATTTAATAAAAAACAACATGGGTCTGGAGTTGACGATAATCAAGTCTCTCTAGTTATTAGATACGGCGCATGGATTATTTATTTTCCAAAACTGGACAAGGTTACAAGAATTTATTCTCTTTAGATATGATTTTTACGCTCTCCCTTAGGCTTAGATTAGTCACTAAAAAATGTGTAAGCATATTTTGGATTTATTTGGTGCCTAATATGGCCCTATAAATTTCCAAACCCCTCTCCGTACAAAGAAGGCTATGGCGAACATTTTTGAAGTGAAAATGGTTTGGAAATCATCGAATGAATTTACATACATACATACATACATATATATATATATATAAATTAAAATAAAATGAATCGCGCAGCTGTAGTTCGCGTTTTGGAATCTTAACTTTAAATGATTATACCGAGAGATTCGACCATCGGATTTTCCCGAAACCGCAACCTTTGGTTCGCTTTGGAATGATATTTTCAATGGTATTAACTTTGTTAAGATCCTACAGTTAGATTTTGAGAAATGTGTAATTCGAATCTGAATAAAAATAGCGCCATGGTCGCGTAATGACCTGAAGCGTCGTTTAATTAAAATGAGCTATTTTTATATAAATAAAAATAGCGATAAATCGTTTTGAAATATTATAAATGATATCGAAAGGAAATAAACCGATTTTACTTGGTTTATTGGATATTCTGGTGGTTAGATACATTTGACATGAAATTATTATATTGAATTGAAACATGAATGTCAAATGGTTTAACCATGAAAAGAATTGATTTGAATTCTATGTATACATGAATTTTTTGAAAAGGCCGAGTTAATTCTCATTTCAAATAATTGATCGACGATTAAAAGTCGAAGATATGAAGATGGTGCAAGACCGGCGATCTTCACATCGAATGGATTGCTACTGATGCCTTGGATATGGTTAGCTCCCATGAAGGGGTTATAGTCGTAGTGGTCCGGACGAACTTGTTAATTGTCAGATGTGCGAGGGCCACTCTTCTGTATTGGACATACGGAACGAGGAATAAGGTGCCTCCGGTTTCATTCAGATCCAGAACGGACAAGTAAATGGATGTGTATCTGACATTGGATTTTGTACTGTGTTGATTGATCTCTATTAAATATATATTTGTTTGGTGGCGGAAAAATATTCTCTTTCTTAACACCCTTCTCTAAGACGTACGAGCTTAGAGGTAATATATCGACAGGCATCCGTAGCATGGCATGGAATGTCAATGTGGCAGGCTGAGATGCAAATGATCAAGACTTTTGTTGAAAAGCAGAGTCTTGTGGTTGATGATCAAAGCACGACTTTAAATAGCATAGCTTTGTGTATAGCGTTAGTTCACGAGCCTCATACCCGGTATGAGTCAAAAACGGGATAAGGGACCCAAGGAGGACATGACGTTTCTTTCTAGCTATGGGTGGTGTCATGGTATCGATCCCAGACATTTATTTATTTTTACCTATGTGGATGATGGATTGTGAGGCGCCTCGGATATATCTGTAGTAACTCGGAAATCCGGTCCAATTTGAGCTGACCAAAAATACAAGTCCAACCCCAAAATAAACTGAAAACCAGGAAACTAATAGGAAGAAGGCAGTGGGTGAGGAAAGATAAGATAGAAACTTAGAATAGAAGAAGAAGAAGAACACAACATCAGAGTAACACGAACCTCACAGAAGAACGAATAACATATAATAAATAACATATCTTTGAAATAAAAGATTGTACTTGAATATACATATCATCATCAAGTACAGCACTTACAACACAGTGGAAATAAACTATATTTATATGATCCTGAAGCCTCCTGCTCCAGCTCTTCAAGTATCTGTAAATCCCGACTACTTGACTGCCCGTACAAAATTGGGCACCCAAGAGTTTAGGGAAAACAAAACAAAATAAACTCCGGGTCAGTCATGGGACTGGTATGAGTAAAACAGTTTAAAAACAGTTTGAGCCATTAAACGATATCTCATAAGACCACGCCGTATAACGGAACGGGTTTTTCCCTTATGAGAATAAAAAATATCTTTATATCAAAAACCCTTGTGATATTATAATAATGTCTATCAACCACAATATAATAATCATCTAGCAGAAACGCTTTCATCTCACGTTCTACATACATAGTATACAATCCAAACCGCAAGCACGTATTGGGTAACGGATTTCCAACTATGACAAGGTATGGAACCACCTTTCGCTAGTGTACCTCTAGAGAGGAATACACCGGGTTACACAAGAACATCTCGCAACCCGACCACACATGACCGACCACTCATTTCGCTTGAGTGTATCGAATGTATATCACCAACGGTTGGGATCAGCAAACGTTTCCCGAATGGGACAGCATTAACAATAGATTTTTAGAAGTAAATAAAACCCTAGATCAGGTGATTATACAATCTAATATGTGTGACTTACATGGCCATGCCACTTGCCCAATTTTTGTCATTTACCGGTTGATGAGGCTTGAGGTTACGTTTTATCATCACATCAGATTCACTTCGAATGCCACATTGTCAGATCCATCGAAAATCACTAATTGACGGCTACAACAGTACATTACGTGTTAGCTAAAGAAGTTTCCTTTTCCGCTTTCACTCTTGGTACGGTTGAAGAGATCAATGTACATGACCTTTCTGGAAACACTCTGTCAGACATTCATCCATACAAGTCATCCAGGAATAGGATGAACCGAAGGCACTATTCAGTAGATCCTTCTTAGGCACTGTTATCTAAGACTTATACAATAGCCCTTGCACTTTACTTTGTCTTCAATTATCTTTGCCATATATGATATGCAACGCTTATGCCAATACAGAGTAGTTCTTTGGATAATAATCCAACCAGTCTCTTAATATTAACAACGTTAAAATGGTCAAAACTTTGATAGTCTGTGATTTAACCATCAAAGAAAAACAGGTGTGCAAACAACGATATTATTTCTAGGAGGAAATTATATCGATCAATCATTCAACATTTATCTCTTTATTTCATTAATTTACTTATCTCCTGTTTCTACATATTCCAAATTCTTATTTTCCATTATCAGAAAACATTTCTGATTCTCGTTTGGAAAACATTTCCAAAACATCTTAATTGGGACTTAAACAGATGTTTAAAACTATATTGCGATGACGACTCAAATCACTATACTAAATTACTAAATCCACTTAACAACTTCACACTCTAACCATAACCATTTCTTAATTACAAATGCAATCAATTAAGTTGGGGTATAGCTACCTCTCAGACCTGAACTGAACCACCTTTCAAATCTCGAAATAGATAAGATTCACCTTTTTAACTCTTTAACACTTCCTTATGAACCCTCAGATTCTATTTACGAACCCCTTTCTTTTACAAGTTTACGTGATTATAAGAATGGTGTCATAATCTCCTGCATCCGAAATATATTATCTTTAATATGACTTTTATTTCCTAACTCGAATAATATAATGACAACTAATTTATTTACTCCTATTCGGTTAACTCTAATCTATAGCTCTTAATTGAATTTACTCTAACTGGTTTAACTCTACGGTTTAACCTAACTGGTTAACCCTAATGGTTTTACTCTAATTGGTTAACCCTAAATGGTTTAACTCTTCGTCATTATTCAGTTTCAAACATTGATGTTGAAATTGATTTTTACTTCTTCATATAAGTCCTGACTTATATATTCTATTTATCCAAATGACAAATATTTAACTTAATTTATAAATATCATTTTAAATCAATCTGCTCTTTTTTTCTATTTACTTCTTCATATATAAGTTCAGACTTATATATATCTATTTATCCAAAGATAACTATTTCCTTTATAATCTATTTGTTTTCTAAACGCCTTTACCCATATTTCCTTTTTAAATCTTTATTTGTAAATGGTTTACACGTATTACCATTTTAAATTCTGTTTGCAAATGGTTTGTAAATATTCCCTTCTCTATTCTATTTGCAAATGGTTTACGAATATTTCCTTTTCAACTCTATTTGCAAATGTGTTGCAAAAATTTCTTATATAATATCTTATTTGTTTTCTAAACAAATATTCCTTTTATCTTATTCTATTCATTTAACATATAAATATCCTTTTCTTATCCGATTTAATTGACAAACTAATATCCTTTATAACCTATTTGTAAATGTTTTACACATATTTCTCTTTCTATTTTATTTGTAAATGGTTTACAAATATTTCTTTATTCATTCTCTGAATAAATAACAACCTTTTATAACTTATTTATTTCCTACTGAATGTCTTTTTAATAACTTATTTATTTTCTAAGTCAATATCTCTTTATATTATCCTATTTATTTAACAAATAAATAATCCATTTAAATATCTAATTTATTTATTCTAAATAAATAATTCAATTTATAAATGTTCCATTTATAAACATTTCCCTTCATATAAAATTCCACTTAAACATATTTTCTATTTATAAATATTCCATTTATAAACAAATTTCTATTTATAAGTATTCCATTTATAAATAATTTCCTTTATAAAATCTTCTTTGATTTTATAAATATTATCTCTTTTATAAAACCCCTTTGATTTTATAAATAAATCTAATTTCAATATTCATTTTTGAAAATCCCCTTTCTCCAAATTCCGGTGTGTTTTGGTGTTTAACATATCAAATTACGATGTCCAATATCGTCCATACACATATAATCAACAACAGATTATAACCCACATCGTACATCACAATATATGAAAATAATAAAATAGCTGTTGAGGAATCCAGCCGGATTCCTCCAACCTGTTTCCCTGCATCCACAGATATTAAACAATAAAGTCAACATCACTTTCAGTTCCATATGATATATTCTGTTAAACAGAATCAATATATAAATTCAACTAACTGACTAGCAGTTCAATCAAACAGTCAACACACAGTCAATCAGCCAATATTTAACAGTTTTAAAAATACAACATGAAATTATAAGCTATTCAGAGTTAGTGAGATTTACGCACATTGGCAGTTCATCGTTAAAGAACGATAAACTATTTGTTTGATTTGAATCAAACAATTTATTCCACTGTAAATTCAAACGAGCTTCAATCCACTTCCAGTCAGATCCAATGTGGAGCTCTCGTCCATACGATCCTAATGGATCCAACCATTCGTGATTCTGATATAGTATGCTCATGTTATAACAATTACAAGTTAATAAAATTTTAAACTAAAATAAACGTGATTTATTTTAAAATAACGGGCTTTACTTTCCTTTCCTTCCGGCCCACTTACGTTTTAAAGCCCACCGCCGAATACCCTTTCTTCCACTTTGCAACCGTGACTTCCACCAATCATTCATGGCCATTACCAAATCCTTCACCGATCCAAACAATTTCCCCCTTCCACCGAAATCGAAACCAAACTCACCAACAAACTTCTCTTCGACCCTACTTTCTCCACATACACCTTTCGTTCAACTTTCGCCCACCCTGGGAAGTGCGACATCGAGCAACTCAGCTCGGCTACAGGAAAGTCACCGAACTCGGTTGCCACCATATACCACAAAACCATGCCAAAAACCCTCCTTTCACCTCACAAACCCAGCACTAACACCTAAATCCACGAATACAGCTCGTATAACACGATTTACTTAAACCCTAAGCTAACGCTGCATAGTAGACAGTGAGCAAAAGATGTGTCGAGCCTCTCAAAAATCCTACGGCAGTGAAGACTACCCTCTCCAGAATCCAAATGCATCTATACCATGATTTATAGAATTCTATCCAATTTGTTTTGGATTTTACAAACTCTCATTTTTCTGAAAAGGGAGAAAAGTAACGGCGGAATCATGTTTGACCGATGAAATGAAGTATTAGGCTAGAAGAAATTTAAAGTGTTTATATAGGATATTTTTAATAATTAAATATTGATTATTATATTAATTTTTAAGCAAACGCTAATTTTTTGTGTCCTCTAAAATTCCTGTGATTACATACGATAACCAAAAATCACCAAACTGGACATACTGCTAGAGTTTGACATTGCGGACCCAACGAAACTATATTCGTCGAATTCCGACTCCGTTTGCTCACATAACGTATTTTTAATCATCAAAATACTAATTGTTTTTCACTCTAAAAATCTGTACGGCCACACAGTGACTCTAAAAATCACGGAACTTGGAATCTAGCAAAAATTTGATGTTGCGGATCCAACAAAATTAGTTTCGTCGAAAGCCGAGGTCTTTGCAAAAAATGGCTATTTTTAAAGCTCTGAATGACCCATTTAAATATATAAATATATTTAAATATAATTAAATTAAAAATAAATAGATTTATATTATCATATATATTCACAATGGAATACCATATAGCTCTAGAATATTCCTATATGAATTTCTAGCTTGATATTCGAAATCACGATTAAATCGATATTCGATTTATAATGAAATTCCTTTTTAAAATATAAATAATTTATTTATAAATTATAAAGAAATTCCACAACGACTTTTCTAAAATTTGATTTGGACATAAATCAAAATCTACACGACGAAATCCCGATTTTTCTCTTCCACTAGAAAAATATACTTCACCTGCTCCCAACGTTTCTTGTTTCACAGTAATCCGTTTAAAACGAATCCTGTATTTTCAATTGAAGTTCAAATCGCCAAATAACTAACGACAACGCCATTTCAAGCTCGATTTTAATTATAATATAATTATACGTTCAAACTGTCGTTATTTAAATATATTCGTTATTCTAATTCAATTTTAAACTAAATTATATATTTCGAATTTTTCCAATTCACACCATATCGCCATTTCAGCACGTTCTGGTTATTTAAAATTAAATATATTATTTAATTATTTATATTAACTAAATATTCCACGTTATTTAATTAAATGACTTTAAATTCTCTAAACCACTCTTTAAATAATTAAATAAATTAATTATTATATCGCTGAAGATGCGGGTCATTACATTCTTCCCCACTTAAAATAATTTCGTCCTCGAAATTGCTAGGGTAGAAAACAAACCCTACCGACCGGTTAGAACTTATCTGTTCATTTCTTAACTTCAGTTTCACCTGAACCAATTTAATTTCAATTAAATTATAAATTTATTCTTATAAACAAAAATTTTCAAAAATCCTGAAAATTTTCTAACGCCTTAACTTTTCAAAAAATTTCGCCAGCACCCCCTTTGTATGGACCAATAGGTCAAACTCCAACTCGCCTCTCTAGGCCTTCTTCAACGCAAAAGAAAATCAAACAGCTATGCGTCTTGCCAATTCGGCTCATAAATCTTATATCCAATAGAAATATAAACTTGTACCTTTTGTCGCCATATCATTTTATCCTTTCCACCTGTTATCAATTCAGTAGATACAAGGGTCATCTCAATCAACTCCGATCAATTTATCCTCAACATAGTTATTTTCTTACACAAGCCAAATTCCATTTCGAACTCAATCTTCATTCTTGATTCCGAATCCTTAACTCACCAACACAATATTATTTCAAATTCCTATATCACAATCTAATTCATTCGATATTTCTATTTCAACTCAGTTTCCACTTAACTGGTTTCAATTAAAATTCCAATTTTAGTTTCCCAAATTCTAATTTAATTTGTTTTAATTCAACAAATCCTTCCCTGGGAAATTTAAACAGTTTACCTTATCGAAAATCAAACTTTCCTTTTTTTTTTGAATCTCAAACAACTTGTTTTTTCCCCAAACAATTCGAAAACAAAACTTTGGTAGTAATCCGTCACTTACGACTCCAAAATGAACACTGATTATGCTGCGCAGTCATCATCAGAATTATTTTCTAGTTATCGAAGTGAGTTCAATACTATATCACTTTCAAAATCGTTCTTCAACACTTTTATTTTGAAATCAGTTCAAAATATCATCCACAAATGCTTGGAATACAATTTAAAATCTCTCAGGACCTTAAAAATTACATATATTTAATCCTAGTCCTTTTACAAACACCTTTACCTTGTCCAGGGTTTTTAATTTCAATTCTAATTTAAATTTCAGATTGATTTCATTTAAATTTTATATATTTCACTTATATGAATTCTGATCGATAATTTACATAACCATTTCACTTTTAATAATCTTACTCGATTATAATAACAACCAATATATCCAATATATTATAATCATTTCAATATCAATCTTCTTTATATCAAAATATAATTTGGGTAAAATCATATAATTTACCCTCTTTTCAAAACAAACCATGACGGTTCATCGTATTTGAGTGTTTATAAACTTCTACCGATACAGTGGATCAAACTGACCGACCAGAACACATAAACAACTCAACCAATAAATCTCCACAATATAAAAAAAATTATATCAATAACAAATATGTTCACTCGTAGATATACACTCAAACTCAATCTAGGGTATTGCTAACCCCATCTCTACTGAGTCACACCACAGAGCCAAGGTAATTCACTTAACCTTAAGCTCTGACACCAACTGTACTGACCCGAAAATCCGGTACAATTGGAGCTGACCAACAACACAAATCCAACCCCAAATTAAATTGAAAACCAGGAAACTAATAGGAAGAAGGCAGAGGGTGAGGAAAGATAAGATAGAAACTTAGAATAGAAGAAGAAGAAGAAGAACACAAAATCAGAGTAACACGAACCTCACAGCGGATCGAATAACATATAATAGATAACGTATCTTTGAAATAAAAGATTGTACTTGAATATGCATATCATCATCAAGTACAGCACTTACAACACAGCAGAAATAAACTACAGCTATAAGATCCAGAAGCCTCCTACTCCAGCTCTTCAAGTATCTGTAAATCACGACTACTTTACTGCCCATACAAAATTGGGCACCAAAGAGTTTAGGGAAAACAAAACAAAATAAACTCCGGGTCAGTCATGGGACCGGTATGAGTAAAACAGTTTAAAAACAGTTTGAGCCATAAACGATATCTGATATGACTACGCCGTATAATGGAACGGGTTTTCCCCTTATGCGTATCCAAAATATGTTTATATCAAAAACCCTTTTGATATTATAATAATGTCTATCAACCACAATATAATAATCATCTAGCAGAAACGCTTTCATCTCACGTTCTACATATATAGCATACAATCAAAACCGCAAGCACGTGTTGGGTAATGGATTTCCAACTATGACAAGGTATGAAATCACCTTTCGCTAGTGTACCTCTAGAGAGGAATGCATTGGGTTCAATAAGAACATCTTGCAACCCGGCCACACATGACCGACCACTCATTTAGCTTGAGTGTATCAATTGTATATCACCAACGGTTGGGATCAGCAACCGTTTCCCGAATGGGACATCATTAACAATAGATTTTTAGAAGTAAATGAAACTCTAGATCAGGTGAGTATACACCCTAATAGGTGCGACCTACAAAGCCATGCTACCTGCCCGATTTCTGTCATTTAGCAGCTGATTAGGCTTGAGGTTACGCTTTATCATCACATCAGATTCACTTCGAATGCCACATTGTCAGATCCATCGAAAATCACAAATTGACGTCTACAACAGTACATTACGTGTTAGCTAAAGAAGTTTCCTTCTCCGCTTCCACTCTTGGTACGGTTGAAGAGATCAATGTACATGACCTTTATGGAAATGCTCTATCATACATTCATCCATAGAAGTTATCCAGGAACAGGATGAACCAAAGGCACTATTCAGTACATCCATCTTAGGCACTGTTATCTAAGACTTATACAATATCCCTTGCACTTTACTCCATCTTCAATTATCTTTGGCATATATGATTCGCAACGCTTATGCTAATACAGACTAGTTCTTTGGATAATAATCCAACTGGTCTCTCCATATTAACAACGTTAAAATGGTCAAAACTTCGATAGTCTTGATTTAACCATAAAAGAAAAACAGGTGTGCCAACAACGATATTATTTGTAGGAGGAAATTATATCAATCAATCATCATTCAACATTTTTCTCTTTATTTCATTAATTTACCTATCTCCAGTTTCCATATATTCTAAATTCTTATTTTCTATTATCAGAAAACATTTCTGATTCTCGTTTGGTAAACATTTGCAAAACTTCTAAATTGGGATTTAAATAGATGTTCAAAACTATATTGCGATGACGACTCGAATCACTATACTAAATTACTAAATCCACTTAAGCACTTCACACTCGAACCGTAACCATTTCTTAATTAAAAACGCAGTCAATCAAGTTGGGGTATAGCTGCCTCTCAGACCTTAACTAAACCATCTTTCAAATCTCGAAATATAAAAGATTCGCCTTTTTAACTCTTTTACACTTCCTTACGAACCCTCAGATTGTATTTACGAACCCCCTTCTTTTACAATTTTACGTGATTATAACAATGGTGTTATAATCTCCTGCATCCGAAATATATTATCTTTAATATGACTTTTATTTCCTAACTCGAATAATATAATGACAACTAATTTATTTACTCCTATTCGGTTAACTCTAATCTATAACTCTTAATTGAATTAACTCTAACTGTTTTAACTCTACGGTTTAACCTAACTGGTCAACCCTAATGGTTTTACTCTAACTAGTTAACTCTAACTGGTTTAACTCTTTGTCATTATTCAGTTTCAAACATCGATGTTGAAATCGATTTCTACTTCTTTATATAAGTCCTGACTTATATATATCTATTTATCCAAAGATAACTATTTCCTTTATAATCTATTTGTTTTCTAAATGCCTTTACCCATATTTCCCTTTTAAGTCTTTATTTGTAAATGGTTTACAAATATTACCCTTTTAAATTCTATTTGCAAATGGTTTGCAAATTTTCCCTTCTCTATTCTATTTGCAAATGGTTTGTGAACATTTCCTTTTCTACTCTATTTGCAAAAGTGTAGCAAATATTTTGTTACATAATATCTTATTTGTTTTCTAGAAAAACATTCCTTTTATCTTATTCTATTCGTTTAACAAATAAATATCCTTTTCTTATCCTATTCATTTAACAAACTAATATCCTTCATAACCTATTTGTAAATGTTTTACACATATTTCTCTTTCTATTTTATTTGTAAATGGTTTACAAATATTTCTTTATTCATTCTCTGAATAAATAATCCCTTTTTATAACTTATTTATTTCCTACTTAATGTCCTTTTAATAACTTATTTATTTTCTAAGTTAATATCTCTTTGTCTTATCCAATTTATTTAACAAATAAATAATCCATTTAAATATCTAATTTATTTATTCTAAATAAATAATTCACTTTATAAATATTCCATTTATAAAGATCTCCCTTCATATAAAATTCAACTTAAACATATTTCCTATTTATAAATATTCCATTTATAAATAAACTTCTATTTATAAGTATTCCATTTATAAATAATTTCCTTTATAAAATCTTCTTTGATTTTATAAATATTATTTCTTTTATAAAACCCCTTTGGTTTTATAAATAAATCTAATTTCAATATTCATTTTTGAAAATCTGCTTTCTCCAAATTCCGGTGTGTTATGGTATTTAACATATCAAATTACGATGTCCAATATCGTCCATATACATATAATCCACAACAGATTATAACCCACGTCATACATCACAATATATGAAAATAATAAAATAGCTGTTGAGGAATCCAGTCCGATTCCTCCAACCTATTTCCCTGCATCCACAGATATTACACAATAAAATCAACATCACTTTCAGTTCCATATGATATATTCTGTTAAACAGAATCAATATAGAAATTCAACTAACTGACTAGTTGTTCAATCAAACAGTCAACACACAGTCAATCAGCCAATATTTAACAGTACTAAAAATACAACATGAAATTATAAGCTATTCAGAGTTAGTGAGATTTACTCACATTGGCAGTCCATCGTTAAAGAACGATAAACTATTTGTTTTATTTGAATCAAACAATTTATTTCGCAGTAAATTCAAACGAGCTTCAATCCACTTCCAGTCAGTTCCATTGTGGAGCTCTCGTTCATACGATCCTAGCGGATCCAACCTTTTGTGATTCTGATACCGTATGCTCATGTTATAACAATTACAAGTTAATAAAATTTTAAACTAAAATAAACATGATTTATTTTAAAATAATGGGCTTTACTGTCCTTTCCTTCCGGCCCACTTACGTTTTAAATCCCACAACCGAGTACCCTTTCTTCCACTTTGTAACCGCGACTTCCAGCAAACATTCATGGCCATTACCACATCCTTCACCGATCCAAACAACTTCCCCCTTCCACCGAAATCCAAACCAAACTCACAAACATACTTCTCTTCGACCCCACTTTCACCACATACACCTTTCGTTCAACTCGCGCCCACCCTGGGAAGTGCGACATCGAGCAACTCAGCTCGGCTACAGGAAAGTCACCGAACTCGGTTGCCACCTTGTACCACAAAACCATGCCAACAACCCTCTTTTCACCTCACAAACCCAACACTAACACCTAAATCCACCAATACAGCTCGTATAACACGATTTACTCAAACCCTAAGCTAACACTGCATAGTAGACAGCGAGCAAAAGATGTGCCGAGCCTCTCAAAAATCCTACGGCAGTGAAGACTACCCTGTCCAGAATCCAAACTCATCTATACCATGATTTATAGAGTTCTATCCAATTTGTTTTGGATTTTACAAACTCTAATTTTTCTGAAAAGGGAGAAAAGTAATGGCGGAATCATGTTTGACCGATGAAATGAAGCATTAGGTTAGAAGAAAGTTAAAGTGTTTATATAGGATATTTTTAATAATTAAATATTCGATTATTATATTAATTTATAAGCAAACGCTGTTTTTCTGTGTCCTCTAAAATTCCTGTGATCACATACGATAACCAAAAATCACCAAACTAGACATACTACTAGAGTTTGATATTGCGGACCTAACGAAACTGATTTCATCGAATTCCGACTCTGTTTGCTCACACAGCGTACTTTTAATCGTCAAAATACTGACTGTTTTTCACTTTAAAAATCCGTACGACCACACAATGACTCTAAAAATCATGGAACTTGGAATCTAGCAAAACTTTGATGTTGCGGATCCAACAAAATTAGTTTCGCCGAAAAACGAGGTCGTCTGCAAAAATTGGCTAATTTTAAAGCTCTGAATGACCCATTTAAATATATAAATATATTTAAATATAATTAAATTAAATATAATTAGTTTTATATTATCGTATATATTCATAGTGGAATACCATATAGCTCTAGAATATTCCTATATTAATTTCTGGCTTGATATTTCAAATCCCGATTAAATCGATATTCGATTTATAATGAAATTCCTTTCTAAAATATAAATAATTTCTTTATAAATTATAAAGAAATTCCACAACGACTTTCCTAAAATTTGATTGGGACATAAATCAAAATCTACACGACGAAATCCCGATTTTTTTCTTCCACTAGAAAAATATAATTCACCAGCTCCCAACGTTTCTTGTTTCACTGAAATCCGGCTTAAAACGAATTTTGTATCTTCAGTTGAAGTCCAAATCGCCAAATAATGAATGGCAGCACCATTTCAAGCTCGATTTTAATTATAATATAATTATACGTTCAAACTGTCGTTATTTAAATATTTTCGCTATTCTAATTCAATTTTAAACTGAATTATATATTTCGAATTTGCCCAATTCACACCATATCGTCATTTCAGCACATTCTGATTATTTCAGAATTAAATATATTATTTAATTATTTATATTAAATAAATATTCCACGTTATTTAATTAAACTACTTTAAATTCTGCAAACCACTCTTTAAATAATTAAACTAATTAATTATTATATCGTTGAAGATGTGGGTCATTACTATATCGGTCCCTACGGGGTCGATGGATTGGTCCGATAGGACCGAGAAAAGCGTGTTCAGGAATTACCAATCCTAAAACGTAAGAGAGGACCGACCTTGGAGGATCTAGGGGTTTCCCGGAGTGTGTAACCCTGAGGCGTTTACTTTAGTGTCTCGAAGACGGCGAGGAGTACATCCCTTGCCTCGGCTCATGAAGGAATCCAATTTCCAATATGACATTTCGGTATTGATTATAAACCTATATATGGAGACATGATATATGGTACCCATGCCGTCTATGATTGATACATTATGATTGAAAATTCTTTTGAAATATATATGCACTAGTAATAATATCAATTGATCTTGTTTTATACGTATTAAGCATAGTTTGGCCATTATAAGGGAAAACTCTATCCTTTGGCTTGCGTTGTGTGATGGGACCTGAGTCTTATAATGACTTCATTTTTCTGAAAAGAATTGCATTGTTTAAAAGATTTACTTTATTTGATGCACTCGCAATCAATGGAGTAAACCCGTTCCGCATTATCGGCGTAGTCCTATGATTTACCTTATTATTATTGTTTAACCATTTAAGTAGATTTCTCATATCAGTCCCATGACTAACTCGTAGTTTGTTCCACTTCCAAACTCGGGTGCCCTTATTTTTACACGGGCAGCCAAGTGGCAGGTAGTAGGATTTGTCTTGGCCTAGCACTATAGCTTGGATTGCGCTTTTGGCTGATGGCGAAGACTAGCTTTTATATGTATTTTGGACTATTGACATTACCGCCTATATTGTCTTATGTATATGTACCGCTGATCGCCATGTAGACTAATTATTTCTATTATGTACCATCTGATGTATATGTACCATTGATCTCGATGTAGACTGATGATTTCATTTATGCACTAAGTTGTATCCTATGACTGTGCAACTCTGATGTTTATTACATTTTATGATTTCGCTGTCATATTGATTTAAATTATTTTATTTCATGCTTATGTTATTATCTCTAATCTGCTAATGTTGATCAATGTGTTATATTCCAATGATTATCCTTACTTTCGTGACACGGGGGTTTGAGGTTTTCACAGTTGGTATCAGAGCTTTGGTTAATCTTAGTTCTGGAATTAAACACAATAAAATCCTCATCAAAAATAGAATCAGTAGTGTTCTAGGGCGAGTAGCTCATTAGTGATAGGATTAGTAATGTCCTAGAATGAGCACAGCAGAATAACATAATAATTTGATTAGTACATCATTGTTTTTCCTTATGTCCTTCTGGCTTTACCATTCCTTAAAATTATCATTTCTGTTGGTCTGACTCTTTTCTTGCTTGTACAGAACTGACTGAGATGAGTACTAGAGCTAGAGGTTGAGGTAGGGGAGGCCGAGGTTAAGGAACAGGTGATATCCCCGTTGCTCCGAATTAGCCTAATCTTGTGGATGTGGTGCCACAACCATCGCCCCTACAACCGTTCGATCCTGATAGGGTGGCTAAGAAGTATAGGAATCTTGGTGGCCTTCCATTCTCTGGCAATGGTGCAGTGGTAGAAGCCCAGGCCTGGTTGAAGTCATGCGAACGAATCTTCGTAGGCCTGAAGCTAGAACATCATAGAAAGAGGTTCATGGCATCATGGTTGTTGAAGGATGAAGCACTAATATGGTAGGACGCCATCACATTAGGCGAGATTGAGGTAGATATGACATGTGCAAAATTCAAAGAAGTGTTCAATGAGAAATTCATTCCTCGACAGGAGGTCGAGTGCTTACATGGTGAATTCGCTAATCTCCAGCAAGGAGATCACACTATCCATGAGTATCTCAACAAATTCACCAAATTAGCTCGCTATGCACCCGAGCTTATTCAGGATCCTATCAAAAAGAACAAGCGATTTATCCATGGTCTTCTTCATAGGTACCAAAGTCAAACAACTGGACACATTGACCTTCCATTTACCAAGATGGTTGAGATGGCATGCAGATATGAAAGTTTAGACAAGAGGAACTTTCAGGAGGACCATGAGAAGAATCAAGCCAACAACAAACGGAATTCTTCTGGTAAGCAGCCCGAGGCAAGCAACACAGCAGCCGCAAAGCCTCAAGTGGGTAAGCAACCAAAGGGCAAATTCCATAATTGTTTTCAGAATGGACATTGGGAAAACGAATACAACGCTCCAAAGCGGCAAAAGACAAATCAATCAGGATCAAGTCAGAATCACTGTAATTCAAATGAGTGCTATAACTGCCACAAGACAGGGCATCTTAGAAGGAACTGTCCATTGCTCAAAATTTCCCAAGTGGCTCATGTGTATGACGGGGCGGATCCGCCAGCTTCTTCTGAGGGAGAAGGTAAACCTAATGTTTTGGGAGGTACCATTACTATTAAAAATATTCCTGTTTTAGTATTATTTGACACTGGTGAATCACGTAGCTTCATTTCAAGTAACACTGTTAAAATGTTAAAGTTAAAACTAAGAAGGCTTAAAGAATCGATAAGTGTTCATAATCCCATAGGAGGATCTCTTGTTCTCAGTTCATATTGTAGAGTGCCCATCTCCTATTCTTTCTATTGGTTTCCATTTGATCTAATTGTTATGGATTTTTATGAGTTCGATATCATTCTTGGACCGGATTGGTTAACGAAATATGTAGCCGAAGTAAAATGTGCTGAAAGAAAAGTTAAAGTTAAAACGAAGCTAGGAGATATTTTCTGTAACACCCCGAATTTTAGTTAATACTAAAATTCACTAATTACAGGATAAATAATCTCAGACGTGGGAATTGGGGGTAACGGGCTGCGTCATTACGTTCGTCTCGGAAAAATACGCAAAATAGAGTCCGAGTTTTCGAAAATCCGAATCCGTATGGCCCAGTTATGGCCCGATGAAGTTTGCAGAAAATTCAAAACTAAAAACAGAATTAAGAATTTAAAATTCAGATTTTAAATTGGACAGGTGGGGTCAGGCGGGAAAAATCTCGCCCTACCCATGTCGACAGGGCTGTCGACAGGCCTGTCGACAGGGGTGTCGACTTGCCTGTCGACTTGCCTGTCGACAGGGGCGTGGCGTCCAGTGAACCTAGGTGCACCAGGTTGGGTTCTAGGCTGGCTTAGAGGGCTGGTTCTAGAGATTTCCTAAATCTAAGGGTCCTAATCTAATCTAGGGTTAATCTAAGGGCCTAAAACACTCACCTAATCCTATAAATAAGACCCCAACCCTACCCTAATTCATTCATAATTAGGTCTTGTAACTAAACTATGGCAAAATGAAATTTGAGCATGGCCTCCACTAGTTCATGAAGGAAGTTGCAAGCTAATCCCTCTCTAATCAATCTCTAATCATCACCATCTTCATAGTTAGCAACTAATTCCACTTCATAAGTTTGCTAATCTTGGTTTTGGTGAGTTTCTATCACTTTAACATTAATTGTTAAAGTAAGTAGATTGGGTGTAATGAGACTTATGGTCTTAAATGCGGATTAGTGAGTTTGAATCATTTATAATGATATGCTACTCTATGTTTTTCCATGTTTATGCATGTTTTGATAAGTTGGTTTATGCATGCTTAATAAGTTGGTTTATGCATGTTTAACAAAGTGAGTTATGCAAGTTCATATGCAAGTTATGTATATGTTTAAATGCAAGTTTAATGTGAAATGCAAGTTATGCATGCTTATGCAAGTATATGGATGCTTATGCAAGTTATGTATATGTTTAAATGCAAGTTTAATGTGAAATGCAAGTTATGCATGCTTATGCAAGTATATGGATGCTTATGCAAGTTATGTATATGTTTAAATGCAAGTTTATTGTGATATGCAAGTTATGCATGCTTATGCAAGTATGTAAATGCTTATGCAAGTATGCGAATGCTTATGCAAGTATGTGGATGCTTATGCCAGTTATGTGTATGCTTAAATGCATGTTTAACATGTTATGCAAGTTATGAGAATGCTTATATGCAAGTTCAACATGTTATGCAAGATATGTGTATGATAATATGCAAACTCATATGCAACATGTTATGCAAACCATGTGTATGATAATATGCAAGTTTGGGTTAAAGGTAGTTGGGTTAATATGTGCTCATATATGCAAGTTGACATCCTCTTAACCCATGATAAAGTTATATGCTAAACCCATGATATTTGTGATGGATCTTCCCCTTTATTATGTTATGAAATGAGAACGATTTACGTGGGGAACGATGGGGAGGGTGAATATGTTAACAAATGTATGATTGGGTATGATTAAGCATACCATAAAAATAAATTACCATAAGTGGGAATTTACCTATTGAGTTAGGTCTACCCCATGGGAATTTACCTATTGAGTTAGGTCTACCCATGTTATGGAAAATTTGATATTAATTAGGGATAATTAATATGGGGTGATTAATTTAGGAGTAATTAATCGACTAAGACACGAGGTTGGACTCATTTGTAGTGTAAAACTGCCCGGACCCAACCGGCTTAACCAGTTGCTACAAATGTTAGCCCAATGTGAGAGGTCTTAGCCATAAATTAAATACGTGATTAAGGTAAAGGCACGAGGTTAGACTCTGTTATGACGTAAGACTGCCCGGACCCTACCGGCTTAACCAGGCAGTCATAACAGCCAGTCTAATGTGGGAGGTCTTTATGGAAGATCACGGTCTTAATTAATTAAGAAACACTTAACCATATTAGCATGTGGAGGGACATGAGGGGTTAAGTGGGTGCCTTGGGTGGCATGTGGAAATTTTGTGGTTGCCTTGGGTGGAATGTGGAATCTAGTGGGTTGCCTTGGGTGGCAATAGAAAATACGATTAGAATACTTAACCAAGTGGAAACATGTAATTAAACATGATTAAAGGGTTAAGTGGGATACACTAGATATATGACAAGCTTAAGTGGGTAGCTTGTGGTGGCCCATTTCAACCAATATCCCAAACGTATCTTTGTGGGCTCGACCCATGTCGAGTGACGGGACACGCATATTGGGCTTGATTATAAGAGGCAAAACGGGTTAGCGGTGGCAACGCAAGTCCAACGGGTTTCATATGCGTGTGTGGGCCCGGGCTGGTAGATAAGCCGTTGTTGCATCGTGTAGATATAAAGCCGTGCACCGTTGATATTATCAGGTGGCCACTTTAGGGGAGTGATACACCCCACTGTGGGACCAGCACGGGTATCTACGGTAGGGAGCCGATCGATGGGGAGTAGTGGGTACACCTAATAAAGGTAGGGGCAGACGGCACCTATGTAGGGGTACACGAAACTACTGGGTAAAATTGCTAAGTACACCTAGTGGAGATAGGGGAAGACGGCACCTATGTAGTGGGCTAGGAGTACGTGAAACTTCTGGGGAAATTTTCTAAGTCCTTGAGAGGGATCAACCTTTAAGTAGGAATGACTAGTGTGGTGCAGTTAGTAATTATCCTTGGGTGGGTAGATGCGTCTTTACGGTTATCTTAGTTTATCCTAAGTCTACCAAGCTGCTTAGTGTAGCCATTCATCCCCAGATATTACCGTAGGTCAAGTTTATGTCTTCTCTGGTTACTTTAATGATTGTATTGTTAAAGTTATAGGACTCACTCAGACTTATGTCTGACCCCGTTGTTTTTATCTTTTTCCCAACCCTCAGGTCCTACGGTGGATCGTAGCGGTAGTAGAGCTTGATCGGATTGTTGTTCCAGTCTTTAGGAGCTTGGGTAGATGTAAAGCTCCAGTTATCCAGTTATCTTTTCTTTTGTTCTGGCTATTGTATGAGAGAGTGGGATTATGTACTTCTTTATTTTGATGGATATTGTACTTGACTTTTATCGTGGTTTTATGATGTAACCAGACATGTTTATTTCCGCTGTTATGAGATGATATTTTAAATTTCAAGTACTATTTATATCTGTCTTGTTGTAATTTTTCTGTTCTATATTCACTAAAATACTCCACCGATGCTATGGCATTCCCATAGTGAGTGACCATAGCGGGCGTGGGGTGTTACACGTGGTATCAGAGCAAAGGTTACCGAAACAGATAAAATTTTTAGAAAACTATTTTTCTAAAAACATTTTTGGAAGAGATATTTTCAAAAACATGTCTTTAAAGAGAAAAGTTTTTGAAAGAAAAGCATAATCCCCAATAGCCATATCTATATCCTTCGAATCCTTCGTTTTGAATCTTTCCTTTTTCGTTTCAGCATGGCCGAGAATCTTAACTTTCTGGAGGGTGTGACGGTACCAGTATGGTATAGGAGATTGATGGAGGCTAGGGCCACCACTGCGGGTCCGGCAAATATTCCTCCACCAACCGT
Organism: Allium sativum; assembly: GCA_030737875.1. Lineage (NCBI taxonomy): Eukaryota > Viridiplantae > Streptophyta > Magnoliopsida > Asparagales > Amaryllidaceae > Allium > Allium sativum. Next base: position 433,615,494 of record CM060918.1, on the reverse strand, counting down.
AGCACCCGATCTTCCTCCTCCCCCTCCTCCTCGCACGGATACTTTTGCTAAGACTTGCAAGGAATTTAAAGCTATGGCAGGGAAACCTTTTCAAGGATCTGAAACTTTTGTGGAAGCTAGAGATTGGCTTAAGGAGGTGGAAGAGTTGATAGATATCTTTGAGATGGAAGAAGGAAAGAAAGTCAAGTTGGCTGCTTGGTTAATGAAGGGAGAGGCCACATTCTGGTGGGAGGTCACTAATGGAGAACGCCCCGTTGACTCTTGGGCGGATTTTAGGCAAAGATTTGTGGCAAAGTTTCTCTCAAGGGCGGAGGAAAACTTGTATATGGAACGATTCTTGACTCTAAAGCAAGGGAATCTCTCGGTGAAGGAATATGTCAACAAGTTTAATCAATTGGCAAGATTTGGCTTAGACATGGTGAATACACCGGAGAAGAAGGCTTTGAGGTTCGTGAAAGGCTTGAATGAACCGATGCATGGGTTGGCTATGACTCATATCCCTATGGGGGCCACCTTTGAGAAGTTAGTTGACATGGCACTCATGTATGAAGAAGAGAAGGGTCCCAATGCTAATAAGGCACCCGAGAAGAAGGGAGATCAAAAGAGACCTCAGCAACAACAACAACAAAGCAAAGGTGGGAAAGGCAATGGTGGCAAGGGCAAGAAGAAGTGTTTCAATTGTGGGACCCCTGGCCACCTAAGCAAGGATTGTCGCAAGAAGAAGAAGACTGGCTGCTTCCACTGTGGCGAAGTAGGGCCTCTAGTAAAAGACTGTCCTAAGAAAGGGCAAAGGACGGGATCTACCTCAGGAGGACAGGTGCAAGCTCTTATGGCACCGGGTCAGGCTAGGGGGCAAGTACAGGCTCTCGCGGTTCCACCGATTCAGGAAAGAGGTAGAACTATCTCCGTTGAAAGTCTGGTTTTTCTATTTGATCATCCTGTCCGTACATTGTTTGATTCAGGCGCATCGCATTCGTTTATCTCATCATCATTAGTTGAGTCACTGCACTTAGACACCAGTCTGGTAGATGATCCCTTGGTTGTTTCAAACCCAATTGGGGGCTCCACTTATTTGTCCATGATATGTTTGGGTTTGAAGATTTCTATACTTAGCATTGAGTTTAGATGTGATGCTTTTGTGTTGGGCTTCACGGGCTATGGGTTGATTTTGGGCATGGACTGGTTATCCAGTAATGGTGTCGTTCTTGATTGCGAAAGGAGAGTTGTTAGGCTTATGACCCGCTTGGGTAACACTCTCGAGATTTCTTGTAATCCCAGGGACTCTGTTATGCTAAGTTATCTTGAATCGCTTGACGCTTCGGTCGAGAGTTTGCAATCTGTTAGAGTGGTCCGGGAATATCCGGATGTGTTTGAGGAGGTGAAGGGCTTACCTCTGAAGCGGGAGATTGACTTCCGAATATATCTGGTGGATAATGCTAAACCTGTATCCTTACCAGTGCGCCAGATGGCTCCTCGTGAGAGGAGGGAACTCCATAAGCAAGTAGGGGAGTTGCTTGAGAAGGGGTTCATAAGACGAAGTATATCGCAGTGGGGTGCTCCAGTAGTATTTGCTACGAAGGCGGATGGGTCCCTCAGACTTTGTGTAGACTATAGAGAACTCAACAAGCTCACAAAAAAGAATAGACACCCATTGCCGAGGATTGATGATCTTTTCGATCAGTTGGTTGGCGCTTCAGTATTTTCTCAGTTGGACTTAGCCACGGGGTTTCATCAGTTGAGGGTGGCTGAAGATAGCATAGACAAGACTGCCTTTAGAACTCCGGATGGTTTCTATGAGTGGCTGGTAATGCCATTTGGGTTGACGAACGCCCCTGCATACTTTGTTGATTTGATGAGTAGGGTGTTCAGGGAGTTCCTTAATAAATTTGTGGTGGTCTTTGTGGATGATATCTTAGTATTTTCTAAGAGTGAAGAAGAGCATGCCCTACATCTTGGGGAGGTATTAAAGACTCTTCGAGCATATAGCCTTAAGGCTAAATTCTCTAAATGTCACTTCTGGCGAAAAGAGGTGCGGTTCTTGGGGCACGTGGTCTCCAAGGAAGGAATAGCTGTGGATCCTGCGAAGGTAGTATCGATTCAGGATTGGAAGGTTCCGAAGAATGCTACCGAAGTAAGAAGTTTCTTGGGGTTGGCGGGTTATTATAGGAAGTTTATTAAAGACTTCGCGAAAATATCAGCCCCATTAACCCGCTTGATGAAGAAGAATCTTGTTTTCACATGGGACGTAGATTGCAATGATGCGTTCCGACGGTTAAAGAGAGCTTTAACCACCGCTCCAGTTTTGGTGTTGCCAGATGGGAGCAAGCCATTTGTTGTGTATACCGATGCCTGTGGGACAGGACTTGGCGCAGTCTTAATGCAAGAGGGAAGGGTAATAGCCTATGGTGGAAGGCAGTTGAGGGCACATGAGAAAAATTAACCTACCCATGATCTAGAGCTGGCCGCTATTGTTTTTGCGCTTAAAATTTGGCGCCATTATCTTCTTGGTGAGAGATTCGAGTTGTTCACTGACCATAAATCATTGAAATACTTATTCTCTCAGAAGGATTTAAACTTAAGACAGCAAAGGTGGATGGAGTTCTTAGCATCTTATGATTTCGAGATAGCGTATACCCCTGGCAAGGGTAACGTGGTGGCGGACGCCTTGAGCAGGAAGAGGTTGTCCTTGAGTCCATTGTTCGTGGAACGACGAAGCTTGGAATTTATCTCGATGTTTGATTTCAGACCTTCCGTTGACTATGTACCCGGTTTGCTAGCTTCTTTGGAAGTTAGACCTACTCTTTTGGGGCGGATTGGAGAAGCACAGAGGGACGACCCACAGTTGGTTGAGTTGGTAGAAAAGCTCATAAGGGGGGAGTCGTCCAGCCATTTGAGTAGGTACACCCTAGACGATAGGGGGTGCTTGTGTAGAGACGGTAGACTTTGTGTACCGCAAGATGAGGGTTTAAGGAAGGCTATTCTTGATGACGCACACCGTTCTAGGATGACCATTCTTCCCGGTGGGGAAAAGATGTACCAAGACATGAAGAGGGTTTTCTTCTGGGCCGGTATGAAGAAAGATTTGGCCGAGTATGTCGCTCGATGTTTGGTGTGCCAGCAAGTAAAGGCAGAGCAAAGGAAACCAGGTGGGTTGCTTCACCCATTGGAGGTTCCGCAATGGAAGTGGGATAGCGTCTCGATGGATTTTATTGACGGGTTACCCAGGTCGAGGAAGGGTAATACAGGAATTTGGGTGGTGGTAGACAGACTTACTAAGAGCGCCCATTTCATACCTGTGAAGAGCAAGAGGACTGCTCCATGGCTAGCTTCAGTATATCTTTGAGAGATAGTTCGATTACATGGGGTACCCTCTAGCATAGTAAGTGATCGAAATCCTATCTTCACTAGCGAGTTCTGGAGAAGTTTGCAAGAAGCGGTGGGGACTCAATTGTGTCTGAGCACCGCATATCATCCTCAGACGGACGGCCAGACTGAGAGGGTGAATCGTGTTCTAGAAGACCTTTTGAGGCTATGTATCTTAGATTTTGGAGGTACATGGGAAGAGCATCTTCCATTGGTGGAATTCGCATATAATAACAGCTTTCAGTCCAGTATTGGGATGGCTCCTTTCGAAGCTCTCTATGGAAGGCCTTGTCGATCACCTACATGTTGGTGGGAATCTACAGATAAGATCTTGCTTGGGCCTGATATGGTTAGGGAGACTTCAGAGAAGATCGATTTGATTCGAAGAAGGATGAAAGCAGCACAGGATAGGCAAAAATCTTATGCGGACAAGAGGAGGACGGACCTTGAGTTTGAAGTTGGGGACATGGTCTTTGTCAAGGTGTCTCCGTTACGAAATGTGGTTCGCTTTGGATCTGTTGGGAAATTAGCACCAAGGTTCGTAGGGCCGTTTCCTATTAAGGAAAGGATTGGACGGATGGCATATAGAGTGGAGTTGCCCGACAGACTTAGTGGTGTACATGATGTATTCCACGTATCTCATTTGAGGAAGTGCTTACATAAGACCGCAGAGGTGGTAGAGCCGAGCTTGCTTAAAGAAGTGGAAGTAGAGCGTGATGCTACTATCCGACGAGCTCCTACTCGCATCCTTGGGTCAGAGACTAGGAAATTGAGGAATCGAGAGGTCCAACTAGTCAAAGTGCAATGGGGAGAAGATGAGAGCAACGCAACTTGGGAGACAGAAGCGAAGATGCGTTCTTTGTATCCATTTCTTTTTGAGAGTATGTCTTTTAACTTCTCCTTTATCGTTTGACTAGTACTTATCTTATCTTTGGTATGTCCTCTCGTTAGTACCTTTGACCTTTAGATAGGGTAAACCTATGGTTGAAACATGTGCTTGAGACATGTTATGGTTGATGGATGCAAGTGGATGCAAGTGTTTGCTAGTGGTTGCTCGTGGATGCATATACACACACTCTAGGCACTAGATCGGCTCAGTCACTTCATATTGCATATTGCATAAAATTGTGTGTAGAAAGTTATATTTATGGATGTATAATGATTGTGTTATCACATGGATGATGCATATTGGGTGGATGATTGTGCACTCATGTAGATATTGTATGTGTCGATAGGGTTTTCTCGCATACATAATGGATGCATGGCACTATCATGGTTTGCATATGTTCATACATTAGATAGGGAACATATACACACACTTTTTGCATATGCTCATACATCATTAGAAATTGTTTTAAGGACAGTGGATGCCAGTGGTTGATGGTTTGAGTAGATGGTTGTTTGGATGGTAGGATATGCATTCTCCTTAGCTTAGGGATTTCGGGGACGAAATCCTTTAAGGAGGGGAGAATGTAACACCCCAAATTTTAGTTAATACTAAAATTCACTAATTACAGGATAAATAATCTCAGACGTGGGAATTGGGGGTAACGGGCTGCGTCATTACGTTCGTCTCGGAAAAATACGCAAAATAGAGTCCGAGTTTTCGAAAATCGGAATCCGTATGGCCCAGTTATGGCCCGATGAAGTTTGCAGAAAATTCAAAACTAAAAACAGAATTATGAATTTAAAATTCAGATTTTAAATTGGACAGGTGGGGTCAGGCGGGAAAAATCCCGCCCTACCCATGTCGACAGGGCTGTCGACAGGCCTGTCGACAGGGGTGTCGACTTGCCTGTCGACTTGCCTGTCGACAGGGGCGTGGCGTCCAGTGAACCTGGGTGCACCAGGTTGGGTTCTAGGTTGCCTTAGAGTGCTGGTTCTAGAGATTTCCTAAATCTAAGGGTCCTAATCTAATCTAGGGTTAATCTAAGTGCCTAAAACACTCACCTAATCCTATAAATAAGACCCCAACCCTACCCTAATTCATTCATAATTAGGTCTTGTAACTAAACTATGGCAAAATGAAATTTGAGCATGGCCTCCACTAGTTCATGAAGGAAGTTGCAAGCTAATCCCTCTCTAATCAATCTCTAATCATCACCATCTTCATAGTTAGCAACTAATTCCACTTCATAAGTTTGCTAATCTTGGTTTTGGTGAGTTTCTATCACTTTAACATTAATTGTTAAAGTAAGTAGATTGGGTGTAATGAGACTTATGGTCTTAAATGCGGATTAGTGAGTTTGAATCATTTATAATGATATGCTACTCTATGTTTTTCCATGTTTATGCATGTTTTGATAAGTTGGTTTATGCATGCTTAATAAGTTGGTTTATGCATGTTTAACAAAGTGAGTTATGCAAGTTCATATGCAAGTTATGTATATGTTTAAATGCAAGTTTAATGTGAAATGCAAGTTATGCATGCTTATGCAAGTATATGGATGCTTATGCAAGTTATGTATATGTTTAAATGCAAGTTTAATGTGAAATGCAAGTTATGCATGCTTATGCAAGTATATGGATGCTTATGCAAGTTATGTATATGTTTAAATGCAAGTTTATTGTGATATGCAAGTTATGCATGCTTATGCAAGTATGTAAATGCTTATGCAAGTATGTGAATGCTTATGCAAGTATGTGGATGCTTATGCAAGTTATGTGTATGCTTAAATGCATGTTTAACATGTTATGCAAGTTATGAGAATGCTTATATGCAAGTTCAACATGTTATGCAAGATATGTGTATGATAATATGCAAACTCATATGCAACATGTTATGCAAACCATGTGTATGATAATATGCAAGTTTGGGTTAAAGGTAGTTGGGTTAATATGTGCTCATATATGCAAGTTGACATCCTCTTAACCCATGATAAAGTTATATGCTAAACCCATGATATTTGTGATGGATCTTCCCCTTTATTATGTTATGAAATGAGAACGATTTACGTGGGGAACGATGGGGAGGGTGAATATGTTAATAAATGTATGATTGGGTATGATTAAGCATACCATAAAAATAAATTACCATAAGTGGGAATTTACCTATTGAGTTAGGTCTACCTCATGGGAATTTACCTTTTGAGTTAGGTCTACCCATGTTATGGAAAATTTGATATTAATTAGGGATAATTAATATGGGGGTGATTAATTTAGGTGTAATTAATCCACTAAGACACGAGGTTGGACTCATTTGTAGTGTAAAACTGCCCGGACCCAACCGGCCAGTTGCTACAAATGTTAGCCCAATGTGAGAGGTCGTAGCCATAAATTAAATACGTGATTAAGGTAAAGGCACGAGGTTAGACTCTGTTATGACGTAAGACTGCCCGGACCCTACCGGCTTAACCAGGCAGTCATAACAGCCAGTCTAATGTGGGAGGTCTTTATGGAAGATCACGGTCTTAATTAATTAAGAAACACTTAACCATATTAGCATGTGGAGGGACATGAGGGGTTAAGTGGGTGCCTTGGGTGGCATGTGGAAATTTTGTGGTTGCCTTGGGTGGCATGTGGAATCTAGTGGGTTGCCTTGGGTGGCAATAGAAAATACGATTAGAATACTTAACCAAGTGGAAACATGTAATTAAACATGATTAAAGGGTTAAGTGGGATACACTAGATATATGACAAGCTTAAGTGGGTAGCTTGTGGGGGCCCATTTCAACCAATATCCCAAACGTATCTTTGTGGGCTCGACCCATGTCGAGTGATGGGACACGCATATTGGGCTTGATTATAAGAGGCCAAAACGGGTTAGCGGTGGCAACGCAAGTCCAACGGGTTTCATATGCGTGTGTGGGCCCGGGCTGGTAGATAAGCCGTTGTTGCATCGTGTAGATATAAAGCCGTGCACCGTTGATATTATCAGGTGGCCACTTTAGGGGAGTGATACACCCCACTGTGGGACCAGCACGGGTATCTACGGTAGGGAGCCGATCGATGGGGAGTAGTGGGTACACCTAATAAAGGTAGGGGCAGACGGCACCTATGTAGGGGTACACGAAACTACTGGGTAAAATTGCTAAGTACACCTAGTGGAGATATGGGCAGACGGCACCTATGTAGTGGGCTAGGAGTACGTGAAACTTCTGGGGAAATTTTCTAAGTCCTTGAGAGGGATCAACCTTTAAGTAGGAATGACTGGTGTGGTGCAGTTAGTAATTATCCTTGGGTGGGTAGATGCGTCTTTACGGTTATCTTAGTTTATCCTAAGTCTACCAAGCTGCTTAGTGTAGCCATTCATCCCCAGATATTACCGTAGGTCAAGTTTATGTCTTCTCTGGTTACTTTAATGATTGTATTGTTAAAGTTATAGGACTCACTCAGACTTATGTCTGACCCCGTTGTTTTTATCTTTTTCCCAACCCTCAGGTCCTACGGTGGATCCTAGCGGTAGTAGAGCTTGATCGGATTGTTGTTCCAGTCTTTAGGAGCTTGGGTAGATGTAAAGCTCCAGTTATCCAGTTATCTTTTCTTTTGTTCTGGCTATTGTATGAGAGAGTGGGATTATGTACTTCTTTATTTTGATGGATATTGTACTTGACTTTTATCGTGGTTTTATGATGTAACCAGACATGTTTATTTCCGCTGTTATGAGATGATATTTTAAATTTCAAGTACTATTTATATCTGTCTTGTTGTAATTTTTCTGTTCTATATTCACTAAAATACTCCACCGATGCTATGGCATTCCCATAGTGAGTGACCATAGCGGGCGTGGGGTGTTAGATTTTCATACCATGCCAAGGCTCAGATTCGGACAGAAAATAATTTTGGTCTGCTCTTGAAGTTACTCCCATTTATTAGAAAAGATTCCTGTCATTAAACATTATGCGGATGTGTTTGAAGAAGTTGACAGCTTACCTCCGCGAATAGAAATTGACTTCAAGATCGATTTAATTCTGAATGCAAGGCCAGTAGTGCATGCTATTCGGAGAATGGCTTGGAAAGAGAAAGAAGAATTGGGTGATCAAACTTGACAATTGCTACGGAAGGGTCTAATCAAACCTAGCTTCTCGTGCTAGGGAGCAGCATTAGTGTTTGTTTCTAAATCAGACGGTACCCTTAGAATGAGCGGAATTGATATAGAATCACTTTTGAGAGAGCGCGATTTGGGTTTTGAAAAATACTTTGAATTTGACAGAACGGGATCCGAGCGATGCCCGAATTGAAAATGTTTGTTAAACAAGAACTGAATTAGTTTTGAAATTGGCTCGGATCGGTATTTGAAATAAAGTAAGAATATCGGTGATAACGAATAGATAATACTAACAACTAAAACTAAATTCATTATTTTCTTTGACAGGTATATAATTTGAATTGGGTACAATTTCCATTGGGATATTCTGTATGACGAGGATTTTGAGTAAATGGATTAGTAATATCAAGCGGTATGGGACGTTTGATAACATAATGTGATATGAGAGCACGAGTTATAATTGAATAATTACTGTTTGAAAGTGTACTACAATTACTGAAGTGTTTTTTAAGTGGACATGCTTTCATGACGATACTATTTGTTCTCTTTCACAACTTTTATGATTTGGTTCATTTTGTCATATTGTTTTATATTTATTACTTATTATGAGTATTATATTGATTTATATATTATACTCAGACTTCACTAATTTTATCATATTGTTTTATATATGATAAAGTCAAAAATCACTTTTGTTTGTGATTACCATTCTGCGTTTATATGTGATGGTTTATTTCTATAATTCAGTTGAATTTTTAAAGTGTTTTGACGTTATAAACACTTTGAACTTCATGACAAGTTTTATATAAAAATTAGCATTTCAAGAATACTTTGATTTTGGGATTGGGATAGATTGGACTATGTTTACCAATGGGCCAAAACACCATCTTGGTCGACCTGATTCAGGTTCGCTAACTGAATCTTGGTGGTTTTAAATTCCGCCCATCTACCACTAAAGGTCAAACGGTCTGCTACTTTGGGTAATTCTGTTGTTTTGATCGGGATTCCCGATCGGTGGGTCGCGGACTACATCAGATGGAGCCGTGGGTGTCCCACGTGTAGTGCCGTGAATGGGTAGCATATAGCCTTCGTCTTAGACCGTCTTGGTTATCCTGGGTTGATCGCCAGGTGTCGTTATGGTGCTATGAGTTGATTACGGTGCGGATGTTTCGATGCGCGCTCGAGCTCTACCACTATGATTTTACAACACTAGCGTTTGTTTATTTAGTATTTATGAGTCAAGTTATATTTAGCCCATAATCCCCTAATATTTTATTACATCACTATAACTGATTTGATTATATTATCATATTGATTTTATATATGATAATGAGTATCGTATTGATTTATATATGATACTCTGATTTGATTATATTATTATATTGATTATATATATATGATAATTGTTAGGAGTAATTGTTAGGAGTGTTGTATTGATGATACTCTGATTTGATTTATATTATCACATTGATTTACATATGATAATTATTATGAGTATCGTATTGATTTATATACGGTACTCTGATTTGATTTTATTATCATATTGATTTATATATGATAATTGTTGTACTGATTTATACTCTGATTTGATTATATTATCATATTGATTTTATACATGATAATTGTTATGAGTATTGTATTGATTTATATATGATACTCTGATTTGATTATATTATCATATTGATTTTATATATGGTAATTGCTATGAGTATCGTATTGATTTATATATGATACTCTGATTTGATTATATTATCATATTGATTTTATATATGATAATTGTTATCGGTATCGTATTGATTTATATATGGTACTCTGATTTGATTTTATTATCATATTGATTTATACATGATAATTTTTGTATTGATTAATACTCTAATTTGATCACATTGCTTTTACATGTGACAAGTGCCATGAAAATTTTATTGACTTGATTAATTATTAAAAAAAATTATTATAAGTATCATATTGTTTTGTATACGTGTACGTTATGAGTATCAAGTTGATTTATATATATGATACTCTGATTTAGTCTATTTCATCATATTGCTTTTACAAATAATAAATGCACTGAAGATTTTATTGATTTATATATGATACCCCAACTTGATTTATGTTATCATATTATTTTTACATATGATAAATGCCACATAGGTTTATTTGGCTCTTCATTGATTTATTTTATCAAATGGTTCTTACATATGATAAATGTCATTAAAGATTTATTGGCTTTTATATAATTCTTTGACTTGATTCCTTATTATATTTTTTGTGGCATTTGTTATGGGTAACAAATTAGTATTTATACACTCTATTTAATTTAATCATATTTTCTAGAATAATTATTGTCAGAATCGTATATATTCATATACGATACCTTTATTTCATATCGAAAACGGAGACTGCGCATCCCCAAAATATGTATTTTATTCGGGATAAGAGTTGGAATTCTTACAACTAAGTAATCAAGTTTGAATTTTTTCATTTTTTTTTCATTTTGTAGTTGCAATCTAAATGAGTTGGGGAAGGTAATAGAAATTTCGAACTCTATGGGTTGGATACTTAAATTAAAGGAATGAAGTTAAGATGCGACGTTGGAATTCAGTAAGGTTGTATTTTGGCCCGTGTAAATTGCGAGGACGCAATTTCTTTAAGGGGGGAGTCCGTAACAACCCGGATTTTTGAAAGGTGATAGTAATGACTTAGAAATTTTGTCCTTTAAACTACATACTAAAATAAGAATTCATGGTCATATAGATATTTCAATTTAGAATTTAAAATTTTACATATTTTGAATCTTAAAAAAAATATTGAATTGATTTGGATGTTATTTAAGGGTTCATTAGTTCGAAAATTAAATCATTAAACATGTTTCAATTGAAGATTTTGTTGTTTGGCAAGTTTCTAAAATCAGAACGTAGAGATAATGTATTCTTATTAAATTGTTTAATAAGTGTTGAAATTAAAATGTGCTCAAACCGAGTAAATAGCGTTGTTCGCTTTGGCTATGTTCTGTTTGTCAGTAACATTCATTCTGAACAATATTTGAAGTCCGAATGTTGGCTGTGTATCCTATTTTAACAATAGTCAAATCATATCTGGAAAATTTTGGGTTGAGACTGGTGCTGAAATGAATCGCCATTTGTCCCTAATGTTCTGATTTGGGGGTAACACGTGTTGTTTTCTCTGTGTTGTCGGTTCCCTTTGTTCCATCGGGAGAGTTCTCCTTTCCTTTATATTTTCGAGCATCTCCTTCTTAGGGGGAATTCAATTTCCTCCCCAAAATCAAAATCTATTTCTTCCCCAAATTCAATTCCTCCCCCAAAATTTCTTAAATTAATTTCCCCCCAAACTGGCAAAGCAGTGGCCGCCACCAAATCCATCGTTATCGGAGTTGTTTCGCTCCTCTCTCCGCTTCACTACCCTCATTGTCACAACCCTCTCTGGCCTCCATAAGCTCCATCTTCAACGAAAAATTCTCTGCTAAGAAATTCGGCTTCCTGCTTGAAACAAACCGACTTCGAGCTGATTACGATAATTGTGAAGAGTAGACAGTAGCGGCTTCCCTCTCTATCATCCACCGTCTCCAGTCGAACCCCAAAACTCATGGCAGTCTCCGCCTTTCACCGGTACGTTCGCTTCCTTCTCGCTGCAGGCGCTACTTCGTTCTTCGACGTAAGGTATGTATATCTTACGGTTAATCTTATTTCAAGCCTTTTCACTTGGATAGTACTAAATATGATGGTTGGGGTTATTCTCTATTGTGATTCCTCTCTTGTACTCTGTCTTAATTGTGTATTTGATAGACTGAAACTAAATGTAGTTAAATCTACGTATATCTTGGTCTTTCAACATTAAGACATTTGAGTTAGAAATAATAAACATGAAGTGTTATCCAATACCCTCAAAGTTGTTGACGTTAACTGATTTGTCAGTAATGTTTATAACATAGCTTTGTGGTTATGCCCAAATACCATCATACCATTGAGGAGAGTAACATGAAGAGGGGTAGGATATTACCTAATTCATTGTTTTGAGTCCGAAAATTACAAGTGGCCTGTAGGTGGTATGTAGTCTTCGTGATGAAGACTGATATTTGGGGCGTATCCAAGTTGATAAATGAAAAAAAACACATTTTATTGTTATGTTGTTGCTTGATAAATTTGCGGGTAAAAATTGCAATCTGCTGTCCTATAGCTTTTGCATGTAATGCATACCGTGTTTTTATAGTTTGTACCATTGACAGGTATTATTTCTCAGTTTCATTTTGCATAGTATGTGTAATACCAGGACAAAAAATTAAATAGTGTGTTTAAGCTTTTTTTTAGAGCATGACTATAGCGCTACATCAACAAAATCGTATTTTCTTTGTTAGACAATACAGTTAAGCGGAGACATATAGGTTGTGCTATTGTGTCATTTGAACCTCCTTGGTTTAGCATATTGTTAAAGAATGAGTATTATAACATTAAAGCAGCATTATGTTACGGTTTCACTGAATGGACATGTAATTATTTCCATCCTATGCGTTTTGATTGCTGTTTAATTTATTGATCGCCTCAGTTCCATGCACATTGTATAAATCCAATAGACTTGTTGTTTTCATATTGTCCCTATCTAGTGTTAATGTAAAAGAATATATAGATGGTCCCATTTTATACCTATATTTCCTGTGGGGTTGCAAAAGTAAACACATACCCTCTATTTTTGGGACACAGAGTACTCCAAGTGTTATTATAAATACATGAAGATTTTGATACCAGCATGGATCCATGCAATATTTGTTTACACGGTTGTCAGGTCATTTATTCATTTGAGTAATTACAAGTGCATACACTTGCTTTATATCACTATGCTCATATTCCATTCACATAAAAGCCTTATAAATATTCTCTGGAATGTATTAACACTATAATACTTGCTTGTTTTGTGGACATATGTTCAACTGTTTCCTTAATTTTACTCTGCGTGTTTTATATCTAAAGACTGTAGAACATGTGATATGATCTGGTTTATGTCCATAATATTTAAATAATTGATGCCTAATGCGTAAATATGCGATAATTTGTGTACTACATGCATTTCAGTTTTCAACTCAATAACTTTTATTTGAGTATTAACTGTTAGAGTTTGTGCCCTAGAGGCAATTCATTTGATGAGACTGATAACACTGTTGATGTTATTATTTTATTGGGAATAAAATATTATTCTATTATATTGTATTTACTGCGTAATATAGATAATAATATAATAGAAGTCCTTAGAATAATAATACGGAATTATATAGTTCGAGTAAAACTGAACTTGAGATTATATAATGTGATAAGTATTATAATTCTTAAATGCCCCTAGTCGAGTTTTTATTGTTAATATAGGACAACAATAAAGCGTTAAGACTAGTATGTTGATTGACTGATGATCACATCTCATTGATCATTAATATACGTGATATTAATGTCAAAACATGAATACGTATTGGAGAATATAGTATTGGGCTAACCTGCCGTGAGATAACTCCATGGAATATAATTAACAGTATCATAAGTTATTCTCATAGTGACAGTGATGTAATGGTCCTCAGACCTGAAATCATTATAATTTTATTCGAGGATATTTGTGTTTAGATATCATCTAAAGTTATTTCGTAATAGAGTAACGATAACGGTGGTTATTGGATACATCTCGAGTCGAATGAAAATTATGAATGATCTAGATGGAATTTAACCCTACGATATATTCGTAGTGATATCCATAGACCTCTTGATTGAGTGAGACTGTGAAATGCATGGTCGTGCTCAAATACTGATTTGTTTTAAACAGTCTACTCATCGATCAAGAAAACGAATTAAATTATAACAAGGATGATACGATCCTTGCCCCTAGTTTGATCCTGGATATACTGGTTAAAAGGATTATATTGCATTGAGACACTGGTCACAGAAAGGTAGTATCGAATCATAGATATTATTATAACTTGGGTAATAGCGATGTGTTGCTAGATACCGATCACTGTTTATAATTTAAATTCGATTTAAATTATTGCCAACGTTGTAGTAACCTATAGGGTCACACACTTAGAGATTTATAGAGATGAAGCCTTATTTTGGAAAAATAAAATATTAATATGTTAATATTTTATTAAACGTTGTAAAAGGTAAAATGGTCGGATCTATATATGATGGTATACATTTGGTTTGAAAAAGGGGGCTACACTTTCCTTTATAAACCGACATATAAACTCTTTATATAAGAGATATTAGTATCGAAAAGGGCTAACCCTAATTTTCCCTTTCAAAACGGAATCCAAAATCATGGCGGCTAGCACCGAGTCTCTTATCTTCTTCAATCCAATTTGAGAGGAACAATCTTGTGTGGACTACTTGTAGAGGCTCTACATTTGGAGAGCTACGATTCGATCAACCCAGATCTCGAAAGCACTCGATCTTGATAATCAAAGCAGAGGATGAAAGGTATAATTGTTAACCCAATTTCGAATTCATGTATGCTTTTAGGACTGATAAATTGTTTGATTATGCTGTAATTGATCCTTAATTTCCTTCAATCGTATCAGAGCCTATGGTTTAAGAGTTCGAATAGTTTGGGTTGGCTGAATATTCAATAATCATGATAAATTAGTGTGTTAAACATTGAAATTGATTAGAAATTCGTATTGACAAGTTGTTGATCCTGATCTAGAATATTCTAGATGTAAAAAAAATATTATTTTGTTACAAAACCTAAATTGAATCATGTCTTGATTCGTATGTTTTATTTATTATATATATATATATATATATATATATATATATATGAATATGTCAGAGACTTGATTAGGATTTGAAATTGTTTCAAGGTTAGCAAACTTTGTTTTGTTATCAGTTGCGAATCCAGATTTAATATTTGATATCGAATCAATAATATGAATTTGAAGTTCCTAATTCCTACCTGTTAGAACATTTAATAATGATTATATGTTCGACAGCTGGAGAATTCAAATAATGTTTGAGTTCAATGTTATAAAACAAATTACAGTGTTTATCAGTGTACTCTAATTACTCGTGTGTATATATATATATATATATATATATATATATATATATGTTTACACACTTTTTGGCAAAAGATGTTACACATGGAATATTTGAATAACATGCTCAAGCAGTGGAAACAACATCAGAAGACAAGCAGGGATTTGGTCAAAATCACATCATCAATATAAATAGGTCCGAAACTCCTATCAGACGACCTCTTTTGGGCCCGAAAACAACAACTACGGAGCTATGCTCGGTAAACCTTATAGCCCTCTAAGTTAGCTTCAGTTTGAGCTTTGGTTTGGCTCAATCGGACTTACGGTTTGAAAGTTATGCCCATTTCCGTGACTCGGGTGTAATTTGGCAATTTTCTGGATAAAGTGACGAAGCATCATTGGCTCGGATCGTGGGACCCAACTCGGATCATGGATCGCCATCTCCCCCTGGTTCGTGATGCACCCTCGGATCGCCCCTCATCGGTTCTCCCCATCGGCTCGTGGCGCACCTTCAGACCATGACCCACTCGTGGCGCACATGGAGAGCACGACCCGATCACCTTCTCTTCATTCCAGCTCGTAAGGACCCGGTCAGCTTGCCCTACCTGATCACGAACGGATCCCATGGTCACGATCCGACCTCCGAACCTGCTTCTGGACAGCCTGTTTTGACCTGTTCTCATGCCACATCTTACTCCTACTTTCCCGGATCGGGTGCCACGTACCCCATCACGATCCGGTCAACCCAGAAGCTCTCCTACAGCTATAAATACACCACTACATGGCAAATTGAGGTGACTTTTTGGATGAGACCTTTCTCATACATCTCTACGGCTTCCACCATTGCTGAGTGCAAGGATTTTGCACCTTCTTACATCAAAATTCTACTCTTGTAATCTCAATTAAACGCATGGATTGTGTGTCTGCATGTAACTGATTTTTGTAATCTGTCAGTATAACAATAAGATTATAAAGTGGACGTATGCTTCATCTACAGCCGAACCACTATAAAAACTTCATGTGTCTCCTCTTATTTATCATTTTATGCATTTCTATTATCTGTGACCTACATTTTGGTGTTAGTGCCAATTTTTGGTCTAACATTTTAGCATGCTAGGTGGGGGCACACGACAACTTCAATCTCTGTTTGGATTTTTTGGCTATTGGATCAATGGTAATCAAAAGAAAAAGACTGGAACCTCTGCTCATGCTGAGGATGCTGACGCTGAAGGAACGAGGAATGAAGCAAGCCACGAGGCTTACTCTCATGGAGATCTATCCGCATACCTGACTAGAGATGAGATGGACGACGTTCCCGCTGAATTGAGAGATCAGATGGCAAGGCAAGACGATCTCCTTCAGAAACAACATGAGATGATCAACCAATTATTCACTTGGATGGATGGAAGGCCGAGCAACGCCCAAATCATTGGAAATGAAGCCACAGAAGTAGCTCACGCATCACATGGACTCAGGGGCAACCCCCTCATTATTGGAAACGCACAACGACTGACTTCAGCTCAAAATCGGATGGATACCGGAGCATAAACTCTCAATCAACTACATCAGGGATCGGCTCGTGATAGGCCACCTACACCGGGTCGGATCGCCCCTCCACAGTTCGCTCCCCAAGAACCACCATCCGACCTTTACCAACCTGCCTCACGAACTGACCCCCTTGAACCGGGTCGGGTCGCCACCCTCGATCCACGATCCGCGAGCCGCGATCCTTAGGCAATAGCTCACCAGCAGCTTCCGTTCTCTCCTGCACTCAACGCTGGGGGAACCATCTCTGATCTTGGTAGTTTGCAATAGCTTTTTGAAGGCAATCCACTCGCTGATCTGATTCAATGGCTCTCGAGATGCCGCACCTATCAGAATGACGTGGATGACGTCAATCACAACCCGTTCACACAGGAAATCAGGAGTTCTCGCAATCCTCCAAATTTCAAACTTCTATAATTGGAGCCTAACAACGGCAAGACAGATCCTTCCTCGCACCTGATGCGCTACAAACGGAAAATGGAAGTTCAATCGGTGTCGAAAAAAGTCATGGCAAAGTGTTTTCCCCTCTTTCTAACTGATATAGCAGACATGTGGATTCTGCAGCTAGAAATGGAATCGATCAACAGCTGTACTATGTTGGTCGCTTGCTTCCTTGAACAATTTCGGGTCCACATCGCACGACCCAAGAACGTCATGTCACTCACTACAATTAAGCAGAGGCCCAGAGAAACTCTGCGTTCATTTCAGGAAAGATTCAATCTTGCAGCAGCATTAGTTGATCGCCCTGAACCATCGATGGTACTGATGGCAGCAGTATCCAGCGTTCTAGATAACACGGAATTCAAAAAATATTTGTACCAAGATCCACCGTGAAACCTCAGCGAATTCTACCATGAAGCAGATAGATTTTTGCGTGAAGAAGATACAACTTATGAGAAGTGTATTCTCGACATCAACATGCTTAAAGGCGGAGGACCGTCTGATCCTGGAAAAGGCAATGACACGGGTAAAGGAAAGACCCCTGCTACAAATGATCGTAATGCTCCACCTTGGAGAGGGTCCAGATATGACAAATACACTGAATTAAATGACACACTGAGCAACATCTACGTGGATACAGGGGGTGTTGTCTTTTATCCCAGGCCTCCCCAGTGGGAGCCGACGTTGGCACAACGCAATTGCGGCAGACATTGCATATTTCATGACATGGACGGTCACAACACTGACGACTGCAGACATTTGCGTGATCTTATTGAGGCTCAGGTCAGGCGAGGAGAACTACGCAAGTACGTCACTCAACCAATAGCTCCCACACCTGCGCTACCACCACCGACTCCCCGGAGAGGGAACGATCCCGTATCGAGCAATCGCGGGCATATCATTAACTACTCCCACTCAGTGGATCTCTTCAGTTAGCCGGACCCTGGTCCGTAGTTCATGTTTTTTAGGCTTTAAGGCGACTTCTCGCCCTTCTTTGTTTTACCTGCATGGAATAAAAGCAGTAACATAAGCCCACGTGCGCGGAACCGGCTTGTGGTCTCCAGTCGGGTCCGGCAAACGACCGCTGCATTTTCATGAATTAGTAATAAGCATTGAGCTCCGGCTCCTAACTGGATCCATCCAGTATAAACATTGAGCTCCGGCTCCCAAGTGGACCCGTCCAGTAAAAACAAATTCTCATGCGCTTTTCCTTGGTCGTCTTACTCCGGTAAGGCCGTCTTGGAACCTCATGTGCTTTTCCATGATCATCTTACTCCAGTAAGGCCGTCTTGGAACTTTCATGGTATTTCCTTGGTCGTCTTACTCCGGTAAGGCCGTCTTGGAACCCCTCTAACATCTCCTCAGATGGTTTACTCCAGTAAGGCCATCTAGGAAATAATCTTGCATTGTTTGTTTTATATTCTTGTAGGTACAAACTCTTGGTCTTCTTGGATTTCTCTGGCCTTAATACGATCCCTTGAGATCGTCGGTTTTCTGGCCTTAATACGATCCGGCGTGATCGTCGCATTCTGGGTTTGGACTTATCAGATTGTCCAGAACACATCTTCCTTCAACCAGCAAGATATGTTCTGGGGGCAAACACGTTTACACACTTTTTGGCAAAAGATGTTACACATGGAATATCTGAATAACATGCTCAAGTAGTGGAAACAACATCAGAAGACAGGCTGCGATTTGGTTAAAAACACATCATCAACATAAATAGGCCCGAAACTCCTATCAGACGACCTCTTTTGGGCCCGAAAACAACAATTTCATAACTTAGCTTGGTAACTCGTATAGCCCTCTGAGTTAGCTTCAGTTTGTGCTTTGGTTTGGCTCAATCGAACTTACGGTTTGAAAGTTATGCCCATTCCAGTGACTTGGTTGTAATTTGGCAATTTTCTGGATAAAGTGACGAAGCATCATTGGCTCGGATCATGGGACCGGATTTTGGGACCCACCTCGGTTCGTGGATTGCCATCTCCTCCTGGCTCGTGATGCACCCTCGGATCGCCCCTTATCGGATCGCCCCATCGGCTCGAGGCGCACCTTCATACCACGACCCACTCATGGAGCACGTAGAGAGCAAGACCCGATCACCTGCTTTTCATTCTAGCTCGCAAGGACCCGGTCAACTCGCCCTAAATGATCACGACCCGATCCCATGGTCACGATCTGACCTCCGAACCTGCTACTGGACTGCCTATTTTGACCTATTCTCATGCCACATCTTACTCCTGCTTTCTCGGATCGGATGCCACGTACCCAATCACGATCCGATCAACCCAGAAGATCTCCTATAGCTATAAATACACCACTACATGGAAAATTGAGGGGACTTTTTGGCTGAGACCTTTCTCCTACATCTCTACCGCTTCCACAATTGCTGAGTGCAAGGATTTTGCACCTTCTTACATCAAAATTCTACTCTTGTAATCTCAATTAAACCCACGGATTGTGTGTCTTCATGTGACTGATTCTTGTAATCTGTCAGTATAACAATAAGATTATAAAGTGGACGTAGGCTACATATACAAACGAACCACTACAAAAACTTCGTGTGTCTCCTCTTATTTATCATTTTCTGAATTTCTGCGATCTATAACCTACATTTGGGTGTTAGTGCCAATTTTTGGTCTAACATTTTGGCGTGCCAGGTAGGGGGCACACGACAACTTCAACTTCTGCTTGGATTTTTTCACTATTGGATCAACGACAATCAAAAGGAAGAAGACTGGAACCTCTGCTTATGCTGAGGATGCTGACGTTGAAGGCACGAGGAACGAACAAGCCGCTAGGCTTCCTCTCATGGAGATCTATCCGCATACCTGACTAGAGACGAGATGGACTGCGTTCTCGCTGAATTGAGACATCAGATGGCAAGGCAAGACGATCTCAATCAGAAACCACAGGAGATGATCAACCAATTCTTCACTCGGATGGATGGAAGGCCGCGCAACGCTCAAGTCATTAGAAATGAAGCCACAGAAGCGGCTCATGCATCACATGGACTCAGGGGCAACACCCTCGTTATTGGAAATGCACAACGACCGACTTCAGCTCCAGATCGGATGGATACCTGAGGACAAACTCTCAATCAACTACAGTAGGGATTGGCTCGTGATAGGCCACCAGCACCGGGTCAGATCGCCACTCCTCAGTTCGCTCCCCACGAAACACGATCTGGCCTTCACCAACCTAACTCATGAACCGACCCCCGCGAAACGGGTTGGGTCGCCACCCTCGATCCGCAATCTGCGATCCCTAGGCAACACCTCACCAGTAGCTTCCGTTCTCTCCTGCACTCAATGCTGGGGGCACCCGCTCTGATCTTGGTAGTTTGCAATAGCTTTTTGAAGGCAATCGACTCACTAATCTGATTCAACGACTTTCGGGAGGCCGCACCTATCAGAATGACGTGGATGACGTCAATCACAACCCGTTCACATAGGAAATCAGGAATTCTCGCAATCCTCCAGATTTCAAACTTCCATAATTGGAGCCTTACAACGGCAGGACAGATCCTACCATGCACTTGATGTGCTACAAATGGCATATGGAAGTTCAATCGATGTCGGAAAATGTCAAGGCAAAGTCCTTTCCCCTCTTTCTAACTGATATAGCAGCCATGTGGATTTTGCAGCTAGAAACGGAATTGATCAACAGCTGGACTATGTTGGTCGTTCGCTTCGATGAATAGTTTCGGGTCCACATCGCACGACCCAAAAACGTCAAGTTGCTCACTACAATTAAGCAGAGGCCCTGAGAAACTCTGTGTTCATTTCTAGAAAGATTCAATGTTGCAGCAGCATCAGTTGATCGCCCTGAACCATCGATGGTACCGATAGCAGCAGTATCCATGGTTTTAGATAACACGGAATTCAAAAAATCTTTTTACTGAGATCCATCACGAAATCTCGTCGAATTCTGCCCTGAAGCAGATAGATTTCTGCATGAAGAAGATGCCACTCCTGAGAAGCTTATTCTAGACATCAACATGCTTAAAGTCGATGGACCGTCTGATCCTGGAAAAGGCAATGACAAGGGAAAAGGAAAGACCCCTACTACAAACTATCGTAATGCTACACCCCGGAGAGGGTCCAGATACGACAAATACACTGAACTAAATGACACTCTGAGCAACATCTACGTGGATACAGGAGGTGCTGCCTCTTATCCAAGGTCTCCCAAGAGGGAGCCAACATTAGCACAACGCAATTCCGGCGGACATTGCATATTTTATGACATGGACGGTCACAACACTGATGACTGCATACATTTGCGTGACCTTATCGAGGCTAGGGTTAGGCGAGGAGAACTACCCGATTACGTCACTCAACCAACAGCGCCCACACCTGCGCTACCACCACCGACTCCCCGTAGAGGGAATGATCCCGGATCGAGCAATCGCGGGCTTATCATTGATTGATCCCACTCAGCGGATCTATTCATTTAGCCGGACCCCGGTCAGTAGTTCATGTTTTTTAGGCTTTTAGGCGACTTCTCACACTTCTTTGTTTTCCCTGCATGTAATAAAAGCAGTCACATCAGCCCACATGCACGGAACCGGCTTGTGGTCTCCAGTCGTGTCCGGCAAACGACCGCTGCATTTTCATGAATTAGTAATAAGAATTGAGCTCCGGCTCCTAACTGGATCCGTCCAGTATAAACATTAAGCTCCGGCTCCGAACTGGACTCGTCCGGTATAAACAAATTCTCATGTGCTTTTCCTTGGTCGTCTTACTCTAGTAAGGCCATCTTGGAACCTCATGTGCTTTTCCTTGATCGTCTTACTCCGGTAAGGCCGCCTTGGAACTTTCATGGCATTTCTTTGGTCGTGTTACTTCGGTAAGGCCGTCTTGGAACCCCTCTAACATCTCCTCGGATGGTTTACTCCGGTACGGCCATCTAGGAAATATTCTTACATTATTTGTTTTATCTTCTTGCAAGTACAAACTCTTGGTCTTCTTGGATTTCTCTGGCCTTAATAAGATCCCGTGTGATCGTCGGTTTTCTGTCCTTAACACGATCCGGCGTGATCATCGTATTCTCGGTTTGGACTTATCATATTATCCAGAACACATCTTCCTTCGACCAACAAGATATGTTCTGGGGGGTAAACATATTTACACACTTTTTGGCAAAAGCTCTTACACATGGAATATCTGAATAACATGCTCAAGGAGTGGAAACAACATCAGAAGACAGGCAGCGATTTGGTCAAAATCACATCATCAACATAAATAGGCCCGAAACTCCTATCAGATGACCTCTTTTGGGCCCGAAAAAAGCAATTATGGGGTTGAGCTCTATAACTCCTGTAGCACTCTGAGTTAGCTTCAGTTTGAGCTTTGGTTTGGCTCAATCGGACTTACGATTTGAAAGTTATGCCCGTTTCCATAACTCGGGTGTCATTTGGCAATTTTCTAGATAAAGTGACGAAGCATCATTGGCTCAGATCGTGGGACCGGATCGTAGGACCCACCTCGGCTCATGGATCGCCTTCTCCTCCTGGCTCGTGATGCACCCTCGGATCGACGCTCTTTAGATCGCCCCATTGGGTCGTGGCGCACCTTCAGACCACGACCCACTCGTGGCGCACACAGAGAGCACGACCAGATCACCTGCTCTTTATTCCAGCTCGCAAGGACCCATTCAACTCGCCCTAAATGATCACGACCTGATCCTATGGTCATGATCCGACCTCCTAACCTGATCCTGGACAGCCTGTTTTGACATGTTCTCATGCTACATCTTACTCCTACTTTCCCGGATCGAGTGCCACGTACCCCGTCACGATCCGGTCAACCCAGAAGCTCTCCTATAGCCATAAATACACCATGGTAAATTAAGGGGACTTTTTGGCTGAGACCTTTCACCTACATCCCTACGGCTTCGACCATTGCTGAGTGCAAGGATTTTGCACCTTCTTACATCAAAATTCTACTCTTGTAATCTCAAAAAAACGCACGGATTGTGTGTCTGCATGTAACTGATTCTTGGAATCTGTCAGTATAACAATAAGATTATAAAGTGGACGTAGGCTACATCTACAGCCGAACCACTATAAAAACTTCGTGTGTCTCCTCTTATTTATCATTTCCTGCATTTCTGTGATCTGTGACCTGCATTTGGGTGTTAGTGCCAATTTTTGGTCTAACATTTTGGCGCGCCAGGTAGGGGGCACACGACAACTTCAAATTCCGCTTAGATTTTTTGGCTATTGGATCAATGGAATTAAAAAGGAAGAAGAATGGAACCTCCGCTCATGCCGAGGATGCTGACGCTGAAGGCATGAGGAACGAAGCATGCCACGAGGATTCCTCTCATGAAGATCTATCCGCATACCTGACTAGAGACGAGATGGATGGCGTTCTCGCTAAATTGAGAGATTAGAATGCAACGCAAGACGATCTCCTTCAGAAACAATAGGAGGTGATCAACTAGTTCTTCACTCGGACGGATGGAAGGCCAAGCAATGCTCAAGTCATTGGAAATGAAGCCACAGAAGCGGCTCACGCATCACATGGACTCAGGGGCAACCCACTCGTTATTGGAAATGCACAACGACCGACTTCAGCTCCAGATCGATGGATACCAGAGCACAAACTCTCAATCAACTGCAGCAGGGACCGGCTCGTGATAGGCCACCAGCACCGGGTCGGATCGCCCCTCCTCAGTTCGCTCCCCACGAACCACAATCCGGCCTTCACCAACCTGCCTCACGAACCGACCTCCTCGAACCGGGTCGGGTCGCCACCCTCGATCCGCGATCCACGAGCCGCAATCACTAGGCAACGGCTCACCAGCAACTTCCGTTCCCTCCTGCACTCAATGCTGGGGGCACCAGCTCTGATCTTGGTAGTTTGCAACAGCTTTTTGAAGGCAATCGACTCGATGATCTAATTCAACGCCTCTCGGGAGGCTGCACCTATCAGAATGACTTGGATGACGTCAATCACAACCCTTTACACAGTAAATCAGAAATTCTCGCAATCCCCCATATTTCAAACTTCCACAATTGGAACCTTACAACGGCAGGGCATATCCTACCGTGCACCTGATGCACTACAAACGGCATATGGAAGTTCAATCGGCGTTGGAAAATATCATAGCAAAGTATTTTCCCCACGTTCTAACTGATATAGCAGCCATGTGGATTCAGCAGCTAGAGACGGAATCGATCAACAACTGGACTATGTTGGTCGCTCGTTTCGGGTCCACATCGCACGACCCAAGAACCTCATGTCACTCACTACAATTAAGCAGAGGCCCAGAGAAACTCTACGTTCATTTCTGGAAAGATTCAATGTTGCAGCAGCATCAGTTGATCGCCCTGAACCATCGATGGTACTGATGCCAGCAGTATCCGGCATTCTAGATAACACGGAATTCAAAAAATCTTTGTACCGAGATCCACGGCAAAATCTCGGCGAATTCTGCCATGAAGCAGATAGATTTCTGCGCGAAGAAGATGCAACTTCTGAGAAGCATATTCTCGACATCAACATGCTTAAATACGAAGGACCGTCTGATCCTGGAAAAGGCAATGACAAGGGTAAAGGAAGGACCCCTACTACAAATGATCGTAATGCTCCACCCCGGAGAGGGTCCAGATACGACAAATACACTGAACTAAATGACACTCTAAGCAACATCTACGTGGATACAAGGGGTGTTGCCTCTTATCCAAGACCTCCCAAGAGGGAGCCAACATTAGCACAACGCAATTCCGACAGACATTGCATATTTCATGACATTGACGGTCATAACACTGATGACTGTAGACATTTGCATGACCTTATTGAGGCTTAGGTCGGGCGAGGAGAACTACCCGAGTACGTCACTCAACCAACATCGCCCACACCTGCGCTACCACCACCGACTCCCTGGAGAAGGAACGATCCCGGATCGAGCAATCGCCGGCTTATCATTAACTGATCCCACTTAGCGGATCTCTTCTGTTAGATGGACCCCGGTCCGTAGTTCATGTTTTTTACGCTTTTAGGCGACTTCTCACCCTTCTTTGTTTTCCCTACATGTAATAAAAGCAGTCACATCAGCCCACACGCACGGAACCGGCTTGAGGTCTGCAGTCATGTCCGGCAAACGTCCGCTGCATTTTCTTGAATTAGTAATAAGCATTCAGCTCTGGCTCCTAACTGGATCCGTCCAGTATAAACATTGAGCTCCGGCTCCCAACTAGACCCGTCCAGTATAAACAAATTCTTATGTGCTTTTCCTTGGTCGTCTTACTCCGGTGAGGCCGTCTTGGAACCTCATGTGTTTTTCCTTGATCGCCTTACTCCGATAGGGCCGTCTTGGAACTTTCTTGGCATTTCCTTGGTTGTCTTACTCCTGTAAGGCTATGTTGGAACCCCTCTAACATCTCCTCGGATGGTTTAATCCGATAAGGCCATCTAGGAAATATTCTTGCATTGTTTGTTTTATCTTCTTGCAGGTACAAACTCCTAGTCTTCTTGGATTTCTCTGGCCTTAATACGATTGTAACACCCCACACCCGCTACGGTCACTCACTAAGGGAATGCCATAACAACGGTGGAGAATTTTAAGTGAATATAGAACAGAAAAATTACAACAAGACAGATATAAGTAATACTTGAGAATTTAAAACATCAATTCATTGCAGCGGAAAGTAAAACCTGTTTGGTTACACCAAAACCATAAACAAGAGTCAAGTACATAATATCCATCCTGATAAAACAAAAGTACATAATCCCACTACATAACTTAATAGCCATAATAGAAAAGATAAACTGAGCTTTACATCCACGGTCCAAGCTCCAAAAGATAGATAAAGCAGTTTGATCAAAGCCCACTAGTGCTCGGCCCACTCTGATAACCTGAGGGTGGGAAAAAGATAAAAACAACGGGGTCAGACATAAGTCTGAGCGAGTCCTATAACTTTAACAATACAATCATTAAAGTAACCAGAGTAAGACATAAGCTTGATATACGGTAACGACTGGGGATAAATGGCTACAGTAAGCAGCCAGCTAGACTTAGGATGAACTAAGATAACCGTAAAGATGCATCTACCCACCCAAGGATAATTACTACACTGCACCATACCAGTCATTCCCAATTTAAAGGTTGATCCCACTAAGTATACTTAGTAATCTATAATTAGTAGTTTCGTGTACCCCTAGCTGACTACATAGGTGCCGTCTGCCCCTATTTCCACTAGGTGTACCCACTACCCCCCATTCGATCGGCTCCCTAACGTAGATACCCGTGCTGGCCCCACAGTGGGGTGTATCATCCCCCAAAGTGGCAACCTGATAATATCAACGGTGCACGGCTTATACCTACACGATGCAACAACGTATTACTTACTAGCCCGGGTCCACACACGCATATGAAACCCGTTGGACTTGCGTTGCCACCGCAAACCTGTTTTGGCCTCTTACAGTCAAGCCCAATATGCGTGTCCCGTCCTCGACTTGGGTCGAGCCCACAAAGATACCTTTGGGATATTGGTTGAAATGGGCTCCCACAAGCTACCCACCTAAGCTTGTCATTTCTAGTGAATCCCACTTAACCCTTTAACCATGTCCACGTACATGTTATAAATTTTGGTTAAGTCTTTTAATCATATTTTAATTGCCACTCAAGGCACCCACTAGATTTCCACAAGCCACCCAAGGCACTTACTTGATTCCCACATGCCACCCAAGGCACTTACTTAACCCTTTAATCATGTTTAATTACATGTTCCACTTTGGTTAAGTATTCTAATCGTATTTTCTATTGCCACCCAAGGCAACCCACTAGTTTCCTCATGCCACCCAAGGCACCCCCACTAGTTACTACATGCCACCCAAGGCACCCACTTAACCCCTCATGCCCCACTACATGCTAATTTGGTTAAGTGTTTCTTAATTAATTAAGATCGTAACCTTTGTAAAGACCTCTCACATTAGACTGTCTTTTATGGCAGCTGGATATGCCGGTTGGTTCCGGGCAGCCTTACACCATAACAGAGTCTAACCTCGTGTCTTTACACTTGTCACTTATTTAGTTTATGACTAAGTCCTCTCACATTGGGCCAATCATTTGTAGCCGCTGGATTTGCCGGTCGGTTCCGGGCAGTCTTATGCTACAAAAGGGTCCAACCTCGTGTCTTGGTCGATTAATTACACCTAATTAATCACCTCCATAATTTGTATTAATTATCCCTAATTAATTACAAATATTTAAAAATATAGGTAGACCTAACTCAATAGGTAAATTCCCAATTCCATAATATGGGTAGACCTAACTTAATAGGTAAATTCCCAATTATGTCCATCCACTTTATGGTATGTTTAATCATACCAACTTCACACAATTTTATGTGTTCATTAATTTTTACCCCATCATCCCCTCATAAATACGTTAACATGACATACTTTAAAAGTGGAGATTCATCATACACACAATGGGTTCAACTTAGCATATCATTAGCATTATCATGGGTTTAAAAGGTGTCAACTTGCATATATGACCATAAACCCAACTTGCATAAATAACCAACCCAAACTTGCATGAATCACATATGTCATAAAGATGGTAACTTGCATAAATGTTCATGTCATAGACCTATCATAAAGGTGTCAACTTGCATACATGTCATAGGTCTAAAAGGGATGAACTTGCACATGTACTTATGTCATACAAAGGGGTAAACTTGCATATATATGTATGACATACAAAGGTGTAAACTTGCACATGTTACTTGCATATAATCAACCACCAAACCTGCATAACATGTCATATATAGACTTACATATAATCAAACACCAAACTTGCATAACATGTTACATATGAACTTGCATATGTATGTATGACATACAAAGGTAAACTCGCATATGTTATGCATATCACTAATCCAAACAACTTGCATAGATTATGCATATTATAGATCCAAACTCATAGGTTAAACTTGCATGTCATGTCACTTATTTCACACATGATTCTAGCATAAAACCAAGCATTTAACTTGCATAAAACCAAACACTTAGCATGCATAAAACCAAATACTTAGCATGCATAAAACCCACCACTTAACATGCATAAACCCAAACACTTAACTTGCATAAACATAGTGTCATCATGAATAAGTGTTAAACATAGTGATTAGCAAACTAGCATAATAACATATGACCTAAAACCCATTGATCCGCAAGCAAAACCATGTGATCTCATCACATCTCATCTACTTAATTTAGCAATTGGTTATTAAAGTGATAGAAACTCACAAACTCCAAATTTAGCTCCTTCGATAGTTGCTAGAGTTGAAGTAGAGGTGGATTAGTAGTTGATTAGCTTGCAATCCTCTTCTCTAATTAGTGGAGGCTCCTTCTAAGTTGAATTTTGGCGGCATGATGGCATAGATTCTATTTTTAGTATGGATTAGGGTAGTCTTAGGGTGTATTTATAGGATTAGGTTGTGTTTTAGACCCTTAGATTAACCCTAGGTTAGTTTAGGTCCGTCAGATTTCGTCCCAAGCCCTCCAACCCAACCCAAAACTCAACCAGGTGCACCCAGGCCAGAATCAGCCGACAGGGCAAGTCGACAGCCCTGTCGACTGCCAAGTCGACAGGCATGTCGACAGGCTAGTCGACAGCCCTGTCGACAGCCAAGTCTACTTGGCTGGGCGGGAGTTTTCCCGCCTGTCCCCCATTTCTGCATGTTTCGAAATTCAAATTTCCCGAAAACTTCTTTGGGCCTTAACCGGGTCATACGGACTACGATTTACAAAATTTCGGACTCTATTTCGCGTATTTTTCCGAGACGAACACAATGACATAACCGTTTCCCCTGATTCTCACATCTGAGATTATTAATTCTGTAATTAGTGAATATCAGTGTTAACTGAAATTCGGGGTGTTACATTCTCCCCTCCTTAAAGGATTTCGTCCCCGAAATCTCTAAGTTAAGGAGAATGCATATCCTACCATCCAAACAACCATCTACTCAATCCATCAAACACGGGCATCCATTGTCCTTAAAATAATTTCTACTGATGTATGAGCATATGCAAAAAGTGTGTGTATATGTTCCCTATCTAATGTATGAACATATGCAAACCGTGATAGTGCCATGCATCCAATATGTATGCGAAAGAACCCTATCGACACATACTATATCTACATGAGGGCACAATCATTCACCAAAATGCATCATCCATATGATAACACAACCATTATACATCCATAAATATAGCTACCTATACACAATTATATGCAATATGCAATATGAAGTGATTGAGCCGATCTAGTGTCTAGAGTGTGTGTATATGCATCCACGAGCAACCACTAGCAAACACTTGCCTCCACATGCATCCATCAATCATAACATGTCTCAAACACATGTTTCAACCATACGTTTACCCTATCTAAAGGTCAAAGGCACTAACAAGAGGACATACTAAAGATAAGATAAGCACTAGACAAACGATAAAGGAGAAGTTAAAAGACATACCCTAAAAAAGGAATGGGTATAATGAACGCATTTTCGCTTCCGTCTCCCAAGCAGCGTTGCTCTCATCTTCTCCCCATTGCACTTTGACTAGTTGAACCTCCCTGTTTCTCAACCTCTTAATCTCTGACCCAAGGATGCGTGTAGGAGCTCGTCGAATAGTCGCATAACGCTCTATCTCTACTTCTCTAAGCAAGCTCGGCTCTACCACCTTTGCGGTCTCATGTAGGCACTTCCTCAAATGTGACACATGGAATACATCATGTACACCACTAAGTCTGTCAGGCAACTCCACTCTATAGGCCATCTGTCCAATCCTTTCCTTAATAGGAAACGGTCCAACAAACCTTGGTGCTAACTTCCCAACAGATCCAAACCGAACCACATTCCATAACGGAGATACTTTGACAAAGACCATGTCCCCAGCATCAAACTCAAGCTCTGTTCTCCTCTTGTCCGCATAAGATTTCTGTCTGTCTTGCGCCGCTTTCATCCTTCTTCGAATCAAATCAATCTTTTCCGAAGTCTTCCTAACCATATCGGGCCCAAGCAAGATCTTATCCGTAGATTCCCACCAACATGTAGGTGATCGACAAGGCCTTCCATAAAAAGCTTCGAAAGGAGCCATGCCAATACTAGACTGAAAGCTGTTATTATATGCGAACTCCACCAATGGAAGATGCTCTTCTCATGTACCTCCAAAATCGAAGATACATAGCCTCAAAAGGTCTTCTAAAATGCGATTCACCCTCCCGGTCTGGTCGTCCGTCTGAGGATGATTTGCGGTGCTCAAACACAACTGAGTCCCTACTGCCTCTTTCAAACTCTTCCAAAACTCGCTAGTGAAGATAGGATCTCGATCACTCACTATGCTGGAAGGTACACCATGCAATCTAACAATCTCTCGAATGTAGATTGAAGCTAGCCATTGAGCAGTCCTCTTACTCTTCACGGGTATAAAATGGGCACTCTTAGTAAGTTTTTCTACCCCAACCCAAATTCCCGTATTACCCTTCCTGGATCTTGGTAATCCATTGACGAAATCCATCGAGACACTATCCCACTTCCATAGCGGAACCTCCAATGGGTGAAGCAACCCACCGGGTTTCTTTTGCTCCGCTTTTACTTGTTGGAACACCAAGCATCTAGCGACATACTCGGCCACGTCTTTCTTCATACCGGCCCAAAAGAAAACTCGCTTCATGTCTTGGTACATCTTGTCCCTACCGGGATGAATGGTTATCTTCGAACGATGTGCATCATCAAATATAGCCTTCCTCAAACCCTCGTCTTGCGGTACACAAAGTCTACCGTCTCTACGCAACCACCCATTACCATCTAGGGTGTACCTACTCAAATGGCTGGACGACTCCCCCTTCTCATGAGCTTCTCTACTAACTCAACCAACTGTGGGTCGTCTCGCTGTGCTCCGCCAATCCGCCCCAAAAGAGTAGGCCTAACCTCCAAGGAGGCTAGCAAACCGGGTACAAAGTCAACGGAGGGTCTAAAGTCAAACATAGAAATAAACTCTAAGCTCCGTCGTTCAACGAACAATGAACTCAAGGACAACCTTTTTCTACTTAAGGCGTCCGCTACCACGTTACCCTTGCCATGGGTATACGCTATCTCAAACTCATAGGATGCTAAGAATCCCATCCACTTTTGATGTCCTAAGACTATGCGCTCGAAGAGTCTCCAACACTTCCCTAAGATGTAGGGCATGCTCTTCTCCACTTTTAGAGAAAACCAGGATATTACCCCATCCAAAATCATCACAACTGTCCATCTCTCACGCAGACCACCCTAGTCGAACTCGACATCCCCCAAATGCAAGCCCCAAAATCCTAAACCAATATCAGACAAACACCCAAGGGATACCTCCTTCGAATTCAGACGACCTACGTGAGATGATACTAGTAAAAACGGCTAAATAATTAAGCCCTTGTCCAACTCTGGATGTCCTCGCCAGTCTCGCTCCAAAACCACCGTTTATCCCATAACTGGCTTTGCTCAACCTATTGAGCACATACGAAAACTTATTTCGCTCCTAGAAAAGACCAAGATGTCATTTACAAAGACCATCACGAACTTATTTAGGTACTCCCTGAACACCCTTCTCATCCAATCAATAAAGTATGAGGGGGCGTTCGTCAAACCAAATGGCATCACCAGCCACTCATAAAAACCATCTAGAGTCCTAAAGGAAGTCTTCTCTATACTATCCTCAGCCACTCTCAACTGACGAAACCCCGTGGCTAAGTCCAACTGCGAAAATACTGAGGCGCCAACTAACTGATCAAAGAGATCATCAATCCTCGGCAATTGGTGTCTATTCTACTTTGTGAGTTTATTTAGTTCTCTTTAGCCTACACAAAGTCTGAGGGACCCATCCGCCTTTGTGGCAAAAACTACTGGAGCACCCCACTCCGATATACTTCGTCTTATGAACCCCTTCTCAAGCAAATCGCTTACTCGCTTATGGAGTTCCCTCCTCTCACGAGGAGCCATGTGGCACACTGGCCAAGATACTGGTTTGGCATTGTCTACCAGATATATTCGGAAGTCAATCTCCCGCTCCGGAGGTAAGCCCTTCACCTCCTCAAACAGATCCGAGTATTACCGGACCACTCTAATAGATCGCAAACTCTCGACCGACGTGTCAAGCGATTCTAGATAACTTAGCATAACAAATTCCATGGGATTACAAGAGATCTCGAGAGTGTTACCCAAGCGGGTCATAAGCCTAACAACTCTCCCTTCAAAATCAAGAACGACACCACTACTGGATAACCAGTCCATGCCCAAAACTAACCCATAGCCCGTGAAGCCCAAAAAGCATCACATCTAAACTCAACGCTAAGTATAGAAACTTTCAAACCCAAACACATCATGGAGCCCCAA
Organism: Allium sativum; assembly: GCA_030737875.1. Lineage (NCBI taxonomy): Eukaryota > Viridiplantae > Streptophyta > Magnoliopsida > Asparagales > Amaryllidaceae > Allium > Allium sativum. The sequence continues at coordinate 433,582,746 of CM060918.1, read as the reverse complement.
TTGGGTTTGAAACAACTAAGGGATCATCTACTAAACTGGTGTCTAAGTGCAGTGACTCAACTAACAATGATGAGATAAACGAACTCGATGCGTCAGAATCAAATAAAGTTCGAACCGGATAATAAAGAAATCCAAATTCCAACCTAGACGGTCCTATCCCCATCTGGTACACTAGCCGTGAGGGAATACAACTACCCTCCAGGAGATTCCGTACCTTGCCCTTGCCTCTTTGGACAATCCTAATAAGGTGCCCTATTCCTCCCAAAAGGATAACTACTAGCCCTCTTCTTCCCATTCTCCACTCGTAACCTCCCATCAAAATGAGGTTTCGCTCTTCATTAACCAAACAACTATTTGAGCCTTCCTCCCATCGTCTATCCAATAGGTACCTACAAGTCCTCCTCCTTCTTGAACCAACTTCTAGTCCGACTAATGTCTAAGTCCCTTGAAGTGGTTTTCCATCCTTATCTATCTTAGAAAGATCATCTATACGCGGAGGGGAAACTCAAAACGAGAGAGGAAGAGATTCAAAACGGAGAATTTGAAAGATATAGATATGGCTATTGGGGATTATGCTTTTCTTTCAAAAACTTTTCTCTTAAAAGACATGTATTTGAAAATACTCCTTTCAAAAATATTCTTAGAAAATAGTTTTTCTAAAAATTTTATCTGTTCTGGTAACCTTAAGCTCTGATACCACGTGTAACACCCCACACCCGCTACGGTCACTCACTAAGGGAATGCCATAACATCGGTGGAGTATTTTAAGTGAATATAGAACAGAAAAATTACAACAAGACAGATATAAGTAATACTTGAGAATTTAAAACATCATTTCATTGCAGCGGAAAGTAAAACATGTTTGGTTACACCAAAACCATAAACAAGAGTCAAGTACATAATATCCATCCTGATAAAACAAAAGTACATAATCCCACTACATAACTTAATAGCCATAATAGAAAAGATAAACTGAGCTTTACATCCACGATCCAAGTTCCAAAAGATAGATAAAGCAGTCTGATCAAAGCCCACTAGTGCTAGGCCCATTCTGATAACCTGAGGGTTGGGAAAAAGATAAAAACAACGGGGTTAGACATAAGTCTGAGCGAGTCCTATAACTTTAAAAATACAATCATTAAAGTAACCAGAGTAAGACATAAGCTTGATATACGGTAACGACTGGGGATAAATGGCTACACTAAGCAGCCAACTAGACTTAGGATGAACTAAGATAACCGTAAAGACGTATCTACCCACCCAAGGATAATTACTACACTGCACCATACCAGTCATTCCCAATTTAAAGGTTGATCCCACTAAGTATACTTAGTAATCTATAATTAGTAGTTTCGTGTACCCCTAGCTGACTACATAGGTGTCGTATGCCCCTATTTCCACTAGGTGTGCCCACTACCCCCCATTCGATCGGCTCCCTAACGTAGATACCCGTGCTGGCCCCACAGTGGGGTGTATCATTCCCCAAAGTGGCAACCTGATAATATCAACGGTGCATGGCTTATACCTACAGGATGCAACAACGTCTTACTTACCAGCCCGGGTCCACACACGCATATGAAACCCGTTGGACTTGCGTTGCCACCGCTAACCCGTTTTGGCCTCTTACAGTCAAGCCCAATATGCGTGTCCCGTCCTCGACTTGGGTCGAGCCCACAAAGATAGGTTTGGGATATTGGTTGAAATGGGCCCCCACAAGCTACCCACCTAAGCTTGTCATTTCTAGTGAATCCCACTTAACCCTTTAACCATGTCCACTTACATGTTTTAAATTTTGGTTAAGCCTTTTAATCATATTTTAATTGCCACTCAAGGCACCCACTAGATTTCCACATGCCACCCAAGGCACTTACTTGATTCCCACATGCCACCCAAGGCACTTACTTAACCCTTTAATCATGTTTAGTTACATGTTCCACTTTGGTTAAGTATTCTAATCGTATTTTCTATTGCCACCCAAGGCAACCCACTAGTTTCCTCATGCCACCCAAGGCACCCCCACTATTTACTACATGCCACCCAAGGCACCCACTTAACCCCTCATGCCCCACTACATTCTAATTTGGTTAAGTGTTTCTTAATTAATTAAGATCGTAACCTTTGTAAAGACCTCTCACATTAGACTGTCTTTTATGGCAGCTGGATATGCCGGTTGGTTCCGGGCAGCCTTACACCATAACAGAGTCTAACCTCGTGTCTTTACACTAGTCACGTATTTAGTTTATGACTAAGACCTCTCACATTGGGCCAATCATTTGTAGCCGCTGGATTTGCCGGTCGGTTCCGGGCAGTCTTCTGCTATAAAAGGGTCCAACCTCGTGTCTTAGTCGATTAATTACACCTAATTAATCACCCCCATAATTTGTATTAATTATCCCTAATTAATTACAAATATTTAAAAATATGGGTAGATCTAACTCAATAGGTAAATTCCAAATTCCATAATATGGGTAGACCTAACTTAATAGGTAAATTCCCAATTATGTCCATCCACTTTATGGTATGTTTAATCATACCAACTTCACACAATTTTATGTGTTCATTAATTTTTACCCCATCGTCCCCACGTAAATACGTTAACATGACATACTTTAAAAGAGGAGATTCATCATACACGCAATGGGTTCAACTTAGCATATCATTAGCATTATCATGGGTTTAAAAGGTGTCAACTTGCATATATGACCATAAACCCAACTTGCATAAATAACCAACCCAAACTTGCATGAATCACATATGTCATAAAGACAGTAACTTGCATAAATGTTCATGTCATAGACCTATCATAAAGGTGTCAACTTGCATACATGTCATAGGTCTAAAAGGGATGAACTTGCACATGTACTTATGTCATACAAAGGGGTAAACTTGCATATGTATGTATGACATACAAAGGTGTAAACTTGCACATGTTACTTGCATATAATCAACCACCAAACTTGCATAACATGTCATATATAGACTTGCATATAATCAAACACCAAACTTGCATAACATGTTACATATGAACTTGCATATGTATGTATGACATACAAAGGTAAACTCGCATATGTTATGCATATCACTAATCCAAACAACTTGCATAGATTATGCATATTATAGATCCAAACTCATAGGTTAAACTTGCATGTCATGTCACTTATTTCACACATGATTCTAGCATAAAACCAAGCATTTAACTTGCATAAAACTAAACACTTAGCATGCATAAAACCAAATACTTAGCATGCATAAAACCCACCACTTAACATGCATAAACCCAAACACTTAACTTGCATAAACATAGTGTCATCATGAATAAGTGTTAAACATAGTGATTAGCAAACTAGCATCATAACATATGACCTAAAACCCATTGATCCGCAAGCAAAACCATATGATCTCATCACATCTCATCTACTTAGTTTAGCAATTGGTTATTAAAGTGATAGAAACTCACAAACTCCAAGATTAGCTCCTTAGATAGTTGCTAAAGTTGAAGTAGAGGTGGATTAGTAGTTGATTAGCTTGCAATCCTCTTCTCTAATTAGTGGAGGCTCCTTCTAAGTTGCATTTTGCCAGCATGATGGCATAGATTCTATTTTTAGTATGGATTAGGGTAGTCTTAGGGTGTATTTATAGGATTAGGTTGTGTTTTAGACCCTTAGATTAACCCTAGGTTAGTTTAGGTCCGTCAGATTTCGTCCCAAGCCCTCCAACCCAGCCCAAAACTCAACCAGGTGCACCTAGGCCAGAATCAGCCGATAGGGCTAGTCGACAGCCCTGTCGACTGCCAAGTCGACAGGCATGTCGACAGGTAAGTCGACAACCCTGTCGATAACCAAGTCGACTTGGCTGGGCGGGAGTTTTCCCGCCTGGCCCCCATTTCTGCATGTTTCGAAATTCAAATTTCCCGAAAACTTCTTTGGGCCTTAACCGGGTCATACGGACTCTGATTTACAAAATTTCGGACTCTATTTCGCGTATTTTTCCAAGACGAACACAATGACGTAACCCATTTCCCCTGATTCTCACATCTGAGATTATTAATTCTGTAATTAGTGAATATCAGTGTTAACTGAAATTCGGGGTGTTACAACGATCCCGTGTGATCGTCGGTTTTCTGGCCTTAATACGATCCGGCGTGATCGTCGCATTCTGATTTTGGACTTATCAGATTATCCAGAACACATCTTCCTTCAACCAGCAAGATATGTTCTGGAGGACCAACATGTTTGCACACTTTTTGGAAAAGCTGTTACACATGGAATATCTGAATAACATGCTCAAGCAGTGGAAACAACATCAGAAGATAGGCAACGATTTGGTCAAAAACACATCATCAACATAAATACGCTCGAAACTCCTATCAGACGACCTCTTTTGGGCCCGAAAACAGCAATTTCAAAGCGATGCTCAGTAACTCTTGTAGCCCTCTGAGTTAGCTTCAGTTTGAGCTTTGATTTGGCTCAATCGGACATACGGTTTGAAAGTTATGCCCGTTTCCGTGACTCGGGTGTAATTTGGAAATTTTCTGGATAAAGTGACAAAGCATCATTGGCTCGGATCGTGGGACCAGATCGTGGGACCCACCCCAACTCGTGGATCGCCATCTCCTCCTGGCTCGTGATGCACCCACGGATCGCCCTTCATCGGATCGCCCCATCGGATCATGACGCACCTTCAGACCACGACCCACTCGTGGTGCACATGGAGAGCACGACCCGATCACCTGCTCTTCATTCCAGCTCGCAAGGACCTGGTCAGCTAGCCCTACATGATCACGACCCGATCCCATGGTCACGATCCAACTTCCGAAACTGCTCCTGGACTGCCTTTTTTGACATGTTCTCATGCCACATCTTACTCCTACTTTCCCGGATAGGGTGCCACGTACCCCACCACGATCTGGTCAACCCAAAAGCTCTCCTACAGGTATAAATACACCACTAGGTTTCAAATTGACGGGAATTTTTTGCTGAGACCTTTCTCCTACATCTCTACGGCTTCCACAATTAATGAGTGCAAGGATTTTGCACCTTCTTACGTCAAAATTCTGCTCTTGTAATCTCAATTAAACGCACGGATTGTGTGTCTGCATGTGACTGATTATTGTAATCTGTCAGTATAACAATAAGACTATAAAGTGTACATAGGCTACATCTACAGCCGAACCACTACAAAAACTTCGTGTGTCTCCTCTTATTTATCATTTTCTGCATTTCTGTGATTTGTGACCTGCATTTGGGTGTAAGTGCCAATTTTTGGTCTAACATTTTGGTGCGCCAGGTGGGGGCACACGACAACTTCAACTTCTGCTTGGATTTTTTGGCTATTGGGTTAACGACAATCAAAAGGAAGAAGACTGGAACCTCCGCTCATGTTGAGGATGCTGACGCTGAAGGCAAGGGGAACGAAGAAAGCCACGAGGCTTCCTCTCATGGAGATCTATCTGCATACCTGACTAGAGACGAGATGGACGGCGTTCTCGCTGAATTGAGAGATCAGAAGGCAAGGCAAGACAATCTCCTTCAGAAACAACCGGAGATGATCAAAAAATTCTTCACTCGGATGGATGGAAGGCCGAGCAACGCTTAAGTCATTAGGAATGAAGCCATCAAAGTGGCTCACGCATCACATGGACTCAGGGGCAGCCCCCTCTTTGTTGGATACACACAACGGCTGACTTCAGCTCTAGATCGGATGGATACCGTAGCACAAACTATCAATCTACTACAGCGGGGATCGACTCGTGATAGGCCACCAGCACCGGGTTGGATCGCCCCTCCTCAGTTCTCTCCCCACGAACCACGATCCGGCCTTCACCAACCTGCCTCACGAACCGACCCCCTCGAACCGGGTCAGGTCGCCACCCACGATCCGCGATCTGCGAGCCGCGATCCCCTGGCAACAACTCACCAGCAGCTTCCGTTCTCTCCTGCACTCAATGCTGGTGGCACTAGCTCTGATCTTTGTAGTTTGCAACAACTTTTTGAAGGCAATTGACTTGCTGATCTGATTCAACACCTCTCGAGAGGCCGCACCTATCAGAATGACGTGGATGACGTCAATCACAACCCGTTCACACAGAAAATCAGGAATTCTCGCAATTCTCTAGATTTCAAACTTCCACAGTTGGGGCCTTACAAAGGAAGGACAGATCCTACCATGCACCTAATGCGCTACTAATGACATACGGAAGTTCAATCGGCGTCGGAAAATATCATGACAAAGTGTTTTCCCCTCTTTCTAACTGATAGAGCAGCTATGTGGATTCGGTAGCTAGAAACGGAATCGATCTACAGCTGGACTATGTTGGTCGCTCGCTTCGTTAAACATTTTTGGGTCCACATCGCACGACCTAAGAACATCATGTCACTCACTACAATTAAGCAAAGACCCAGAGAAACTCTGCGTTCATTTCTGGAAAGATTCAAGGTTGCAGCAGCATCAGTTGATCGCCTTGAACCATCGATGGTACGGATGGCAGCAGTAACCGGCGTTCTAGATAACAAGGAATTCAAAAATCTTTGTACCGAGATACACCGTGAAATCTTGGCGAATTCTGCCATGAAGCAGATAGATTTCTTTGCGAAGAAGATGCAACTTCTGAGAAGCGTATTTTCGACACCAACATGCTTAAAGACGAAGGATCATCTGATCATGGAAAAGGCAATGACAAGGGTAAAGGAAAGACCCTTGCTACAAATGATCGTAATGCTCCACACCGGAGAGGGTCCAGATACGACAAATACACTGAACTAAATGACACTCTGAGCAACATCTACATGGATACAGGGGGTGCTGTCTCTTATGCAAGGCCTCCCAAGAGGGAGCCAACATTAGCACAATGCAATTCCGGTAGACATTGCATATTTCATGACATGGACGGTCACAACACTGATGACTGCAGATATTTGCGTGACCTTATCGAAGCTCGGGTCAGGCGAGGAGAACTACCCGAGTACGCCACTCAACCAACAACGCCCACACCTGCGCTACCACCACCGACTCCTCGGAGAGGGAACGATCCCGGATCGAGCAATCACGGGCTTATCATGAATTGAACCCACTCCACGGATCTCTTCAGTTAGTCGGACCCCGGTCCATAGTTCATGTTTTTTAGGCTTTTAAACGACTTCTCGCCCTTCTTTGTTTTCCCTGCATGTAATAAAAGCAATCACATCAGCCCACACGCACGGAACCGGCTTGTGGTCTCCAGTCGTGTCCGATAAACGACCGTTGCATTTTCATGAATTAGTAATAAGCATTGAGCTCCGGCTCCTAACTGGATCCGTCCAGTATAAACATTGAGCTCCGACTCCCAACTGGACCTGTCCAGCGTAAATAAATTCTCATGTGCTTGTCCTTGGTCTTCTTACTTCGGTAAGGCCGTCTTGGAACATCATGTGCTTTTCCTTGATCGTCTTACTCTGGTAAGGCCATCTTGGAACTTTCATGGCATTTCCTTGGTCGTCTTACTCCGGTAAGGCCGTCTTTGAACAACTCTAACATCTCCTCGGATGGTTTACTCTAGTAAGGCCATCTAGGAAATATACATGCATTGTTTGTTTTATCTTCTTGTAGGTACAAACTCCTGGTCTACTTGGATTTCTCTGGCCTTAATACGATCCCTTGTGATCGTCGGTTTTCTGGCCTAAATGCGATCCAGCAGGATCGTCGCATTCTGGGTTTGGACATATCATATTGTCCAGAACACATCTTCCTTCAACCAGCAAGATATGTTCTAGGGGGCAAACATGTTTACACACTTTTTGGAAAAAGCTGTTACACATGGAATATCTGAATAACATGCTCAAGCAGTGGAAACAACATCAGAAGACAGACAACGATTTGGTCAAAATCAAATCATCAACATAAATAGGCCCGAAATTGCTATTAGACGATCTCTTTTGGGCCCCGAAAACAGCAATTGCGAAGCTGAGCTCGGTAATTCTTGTAGCATTCTGATTTAGCTTCAGTTTGAGCTTTTGTTTGGCTCAATCGGACTTACGGTTTGAAAGTTATGCCTGTTTCCGTGACTCGAGTGTAATTTGGCAATTTTCTAAATAAAGTGACGAAGCATCATTGGCTCGGATCGTGGAACCAGATCGTCGGACCCACCTCGGCTCGTGGATCCCCATCTCCACCTGGCTCGTGATGCACCCTATGATCGCCCCTCATCGGATCGCCCCATCGGCACGTGGGGCACCTTCAGACCACAACCCACTCGTGGCGCACATGAAGAGCACAACCCGATCACCTGCTCTTCATTCCAGCTCGCAAGGACCTAGTCAGCTCGCCCTACATGATCACGACCCGATCCAATGGTCACGATCCGACCTCCAAACCTGCTCCTGGACAGCCTGTTTTGAACTGTTCTCATGCCACATCTTACTCCTACTTTCCCAGATCGGGGGCCACGAACCCCATCACGATCAGGTCAACCCAGAAGCTCTCTTACAGCTATAAATACACCACTACATGGCAAATTGAGGGGACTTTTTGGCTGAGACCTTTCTCCTACATCTCTACGACCATTGCTGAGTGCAAGGATTTTGCACCTCCATAAATCAAAATTTTACTCTTGTAATCTCAATTAAATGCACGGATTGTGTGTCTGCATGTAACTGATTCTTGTAATCTGTCAGTATAACATTAAGATTATAAAGTGGACGTAGGCTACATCTACAGCCGAACCACTATAAAAACTTCGTGTGTCTCCTCTTATTTATCATTTTCTGCATTTCTGTGACCTGCGACCTGCATTTGGGTGTTAGTGCCAATTTTTGGTCTAACATTTTGGCGCGCCAGGTAGGGGGCACACGATAACTTCAACTTCTGCTTGGATTGTTTGGCTATTGGATCAATGGCAATCAAAAGGAAGAAGACTGGAACCTTCGCTCATGCTGAGGATGATGACGTTGAAGGCATGAGGAACCAATCAAGCCACGAGGCTTCCTCTCATGGTGATCTATCCGCATACCTGACTAGAGACGAGATGGACGGCGTTCTCGCTGAATTGGGAGATCAGATGGCAAGGCAAGGCAATCTTCTTTAGAAACAACAGGAGATGGTCAACAAATTCTTCACTCGGATGGATGGAAGGCCGAGCAACGCTCAAGTCATTGGAAATGAAGCCACAGAACCGGCTCACGCATCGCATGGATTCAGAGGCAACCCCCTCATTATTTGAAACGCACAACGATCGACTTCAGCTCCAGATTGGACGGATACAGGAGCACAAACTCTCAATCAACTGCAGTAAGGATCGGCTCGTGATAGGCCACCAGCACTGGTTCGGATCGCCCCTCCTCAGTTCGCTCCCCACGTATCACGATCCGGCCTTCACCAACCTGCCTCACGAACCGACCCCCTCGAACCGGGTCGGGTCACCACCCTCGATCCGCAATCCGCGAGCCGCGATCCCGAGGCAACAGCTCACCAGCAGCTTCCGTTCTCTCCCGCACTCAACGCTGGGGGCACCAGCACTGATCTGGTAGTCTGCAACAGCTTTTTGAAGTAAATTGACTCCCTGATCTGATTCAATGCCTCTCGAGAGGCCGCACCTATCAAAATGATGTGGATGACGTTAACCACAACCCGTTCACAAAGGAAATCAGGAATTCTCGCAATCCTCCAGATTTCAAACTTCCACAAACGGAGCCTTACAATGACAGGACAGATCCTACCGTGCACCTGATGCGCTACAAACGGCATATGGAACTTCAATCTTCATCGGAAAACGTCATGGCAAAGTGTTTTCCCCTCTTTCTAACTGATATAGCAGCCATGTGGATTCGGCAGCTAGAAACGGAATCGATCAACAACAGGACTATGTTGGTCGCTCGCTTCCTTGAACAGTTTCGGGTCCACATCGTATTACCCAAGAACGTCAGGTCGCTCACTACAATTAAGCAAAGGGCTAGGGAAACTATGCGTTCATTTCTGGAAAGATTCAATGTTGCAGCAGCATCAGTTGATTGCCCTGAACCATCGATGGTACTGATGGTAGCAATATCTGGCGTTCGAGATAACACGGAATTCAAAAAATCTTTATACTGAGATCCACCGCGAAATTTAGGCGAATTCTGCCATGAAGTAGATAGATTTGGCACGAAGAAGATGCAACTTCTGAGATGCGTATTCTCGACATCAACATGCTTAAAGATGAAGGATCGTCTGATCCTGGAATAGGAAATGACAGGGGTAGAGGAAAGACCCCTGCTACAAATGATCGTAATGCTCCACCCTGGAGAGAGTCCAGATACGACAAATACACCGAACTAAATGACACTCTGAGCAACATCTACATGTATACAAGGGGTGCTGCCTCTTATCCAAGGCCTCCAAAGAGGGAGCCAACATTAGCACAATGAAAATCCGGCAAACATTGCATATTTCATGACATGGACGGTCACAACACTGATGACTGCACACATTTGCGTGAACTTATCGAGGCTCGGGTCAGGCCAGGAGAACTACCCGATTACGTCACTCAACAAACAGTGCCCACACCTGCGCTACCACCACCGACTCCTCAGAGAGGGAATGATCCCGGATCGAGCAATCGCAGGCTTATCATTAACTGATCCCACTCAACGGATCTCTTCATTTAGCCAGACCCCGTTCCGTAGTTCATGTTTATTAGGCTTTTAGGCGACTTCTCACCCTTCTTTGTTTTCCCTGCATGAAATAAATGCAGTCACATCAGCCCACTCGTACAGAACCGGCATGTGATCTCCAATCATGTCCGGCAAACGACCGCTGCATTTTCATGAAATAGTAATAAGCACTGAGCTCTGGCTCCTAACTTGATCCGTCTAGTATAAACATTGAGCTCCGGCTCCCAACTGGACCCGTCCAGTATAAACAAATTCTCATGTGCTTTTCCTTGGTCGTCTTACTCCAGTAAGGCCGTCTTGGAACCTCATGTGCTTTTCCTTGATCGTCTTACTCCAGTAAGGCCGTCTTGGAAATTTCATGGCATTTCCTAGGTCATCTTACTCCGGTAAGGCCGTCTTGGAACCCCTCTAACATCTCCTCGGATGGTTTGCTCCGGTAAGGCCATCTAGGAAATATTCTTGTGTTGACGCCAAAAAGTGGTCATCAACGGCCAAAAGTTAGATTTGAGCATGATATATGGAGAAAAATCAGAAAATGAGAGAAAAGGTAAGACAACAGCATTTTTATAGTGGTTCGGCGTTAACGAGCCTACTTCCACTTTATAATCTCATAACAATATCATAAAGTCGAGGATACAATGAATGAGATTGTCAGGATCTCTATTACATAATCATTTTTGAGGACTGTAGCAAGTATTTCGTGATGAAAGTGGTTGGCAGCCATAGTTGAGTCATGCGTGGGCCAAAGAGTTAGGCTCTAATCTGAGCCGAAGAAGATCCCCTCTTTGTTGTATTGCTTGGTGTATTTATAAGCAGTAGGCTTCAACAATTGGAGGTGCCATGTGTTAGTTGATCCATGTGAATTGCAGATAATGGAGCTGAGTCTTGATTACGTGGAGAAGTTCCCTCTAATATATGGCAGCATAAACGTAGCTAGATCCGAATTTATAGGCTTTAGATTAGGGAGTTGGAAAAAGTAAGTAGGCTATTAAATAAATCTCATGACCTAGTCATTGTTGTAGTCTAAGCTAATTTCAAGACCATCGAGCCTAGGTATTTCAGGCTGAAGTGCTTCTATCCAAGAGCCCTCAATCCAAAGAGCCTCGAGCCGAGAAAGTCTGGGCTTGCCCAAGTCCATGTTGGAGTCCTGGGCAGTCCTATGGTGGGTCCATGGGTTGACGGCCTTTCCAAAAGCCGGTCAACACTTTGCCCCCTAAAGTACATCGTGTGGCAGACAGGATGTTCTTTGAATAAGCCAAACTGCATTTCTTTGGAATGTCATTCATCTTCGGGAAAGCAATGTCGAATTCTCACGTCTTTTGGAGTAGTCCTGAAGCTTGGATTCTTTTTTCTTTTCTGGCTCGTCGAGTCAAGAGGTCGAATGATATCACCATAAGTTAAGATGGACCACTTGTTTCTACACGTGGTCGCTCATAACTAGTCTTCCCCAAATGGTGTCATCTTCTTATGCAAGTCGAGAGCATGGTCAAGTGTAAGGTCAAGTCAGACCATTATTCACACATAAGTCAGTGCATGGTTTGGTTATCCAAGTCATGAGATAGTGTAGAAAATCAGAAATGGCATGTGAACTTGACATCGCATATGGGTTTTTACTTCCTAAGTCATTGGAATAGCAGGCTGGAGGTCCATGATCGCGCTGTATCTTACCAATAGAAAGCCAGAAAACCACGATCACTCCGGATCATATTAATAGAAGACCATAAATCCATGGTCGCGTCCTACCATATTTAAGAAATCCACGATCGCTCCAGATTGTTTTTATAGTCCAAATGATCATGCACGAGACAGTACGAGATAATGTCGAAATCATATGGCATTAGAAATCTTAGTGTTGCTCTCCATTCAACGCACTCGCGATTTTAGTCTTCAATGTTATGACTAACTCATAAGTTGTCTCGCTTGAAGGAATAAGGCAAGTCATGTCGAGCTCATAAGCTGTCTCGCTTGAATGAGTAACTCAAGTCCTATCGAACTAATTAGCTGTCACGCTAGGATGAGTAAGACAAGTCGTGTCAAGGTCCGATGGTATAGTATATATCCTTTGAATCACGTGTCAAGCTAATGACGTGTTCAAAGTCAATCTATAAGCTGACGCTCATGCCCATATCGTCGATGGGTGACAAACAAAGTCAGTTTTCATGCCCCTAGCATCAGTGGGGGTCGAGATAAGATAGTCGGATGTCCAGTCCTTAAGCCTTTATACTCTTTGTCATTATTTCGGGTTAGAGTTGTTGGTTTAGTGGTCCTAACTAACCCAAGTCGTTTTACTCTCTCTTGAGTCAGAGAGATTTAAAGTTAAAGACGCGAACAGTCAAATCTCATTTGCCTAGGCATCAAGCGCCAGTGAACTTAGTTGCTCTTATCATTCGAGCCAATTAGGTCGAGCCCCTTTTGTTCATATTTCAACATAGTCCAAAATAGTCATCATACTCTTGTTGAGTTTGTTCTTCATGCTCGGTTCCATTGAGGTCATCATTTTTGTTGTAGTTTGGGATCGTGTGAAACTTTAAGAAGTTGAAATTGTGCATAGAGTAGTCGAGTAGTAGATTCATGGCTCGCACTCTTCGTCCCTAGTCATTGGGGGCTTGACTGAGTAGCAGACTTCAAATCCATGTCTTCTCAGTATTCATACTTCCTCATCATGTCTTGAGTTAGAGTTGGATGCAAAATGGTTTGTTGGTATTCAAACCATATTGGTTTCTGCTCTCCCATCCAAGCTCTGAGGATCGAAGTTGCGCTGCAAGAGGTCAGACTATAGTCACTTTGAATGCTCTCATTCTTCCCCTTCCAATTGGGAAGTAGGTTGGGATTAGTCAACGGATGGTCACTCTGCACCTCTTTCGTGGTCCACATGCGGCCTGTCAGGATCAAAGCATAAGTTATGTACATGCAAATAAGTTATGCCGGTTGCAAATACTTTTAATAGTTTGCCCCCAGCCTGGGGGAAATGGCAAAAGACAGGCGACCAGACCACATCCATTTCAAATTTAGACATGCATGCATAAAAAGGTATGGCTGTCAAAGCTTAAGTGATTATGTCGTCCAAGTGCTCGAGTTATTGCATTTTCTATTCATTGTACTTGCAACGTGAAACTCGTCGTTGTAATTGAGCTATAGTCAGTCACATATGGGTATGTGTGTCAATTTCAGATATCACTCTTAAGGTCCTCTTTCAGTCATTGCCTTAGGTCGTGTGTTGTGTTGATGAGCCTCCCACTCTCAATGCCTCCTTTCAGTCGTCGCATTGAGTCGTGTGGGAAGTTTAGAATTAGGAGTCAAAGTCATCCCTTCGAACATGACCCTTCGTTGGTGTGTGTGAGTGTGGCCCCCTATGTCTATGTTTGGTATCTGTACGTGAACTTGCAATTCGAAAAAGAATAGTTTGCTTAGTCTTGCAAGCTACTAAATCGATCTTTAAGTCACAAGAAATTCTAGCTTGAAATGAAAACATGTTAAGTGCTAAGCTATCTAGCATAGAACTATTAAATGTCAAAGTGCCAGGTGCCGTAGTTTGGAGGTATAGCATCTATCGCCTCCATTTAACATTGAAACACGGGTCGCGTCCAAAGCGTATTTGAAGTTACTTCAAGAGTTTATGTTCGTACCCCCAGTGTTGGAGGGAACCGGGTTAAGTCATTCGGACGTATGGTCCGTTAGTCTTTTATACTCCTATCCTCAGTCAGAGGGCAATGGAGATTATGTGGATGTCGCAACATCGTCCTTTATACTCTCTCCCAAGTCATGAGAGTTAGAGTTCTGGGTTTAGTGGTCTTAAGCTGTGGTGCACCATTCACACTAACCCAATAGGTTTAAACTCTCTCTCAAGTCGTGAGAGTTAAGAGTTACGGACGTCGTGGCTTGTTCTTTATACTCTCCCAAAGTCAGTTTGGGTTAGAGTTGTGGATCGAGTGGTCTTAAATCTTGGCGCGCCTATCACACTCGTCCTAAGTTTATACTCATATCCAAGCTCTGAGGATTAGAGTCAGTCGGGCAAACAGTCGGGTCACATTTTCCTTGGCATCGTCCCTTTGCTTCCACGTCAAGGGCAAAGGTCGCCATCAGGGATGGTCGGGTCACACCCCTATTAAGTTTATACTCCTCCCTTCAGAAGCATGGAAAAGTGTTAGATACGTCGTTGGAAAGCGGTCAAGTCATATTCATCCTCGTCTTAACATTTCTCTTTTGCACCCACATCGAAGGCAAAAGTTATTATGTTTTTCATGGAATCATTCCGCTGTCATTGTTGCACTATTCCCGTCTTATCGAGGGATGAAGCATAGATCTGCTGAGTGTTTATGTCACACTCGAGTATATCTCTATGTCTTGCCTGGCGAATCAAAGGGTAGATGGTGAGGATGCCTTATTAGTATGTCCATATACAGATAACGTACGTCAAACTCATGCGCGTTTATTCTCTTGCCCCCACATCAATGGCAAAAAATCAATGAATGAATGTTCGAACTTCATTTACTTTAGATTGTTTGCGTCAAACCAAGAGTAAGCAGGTGAATAGACGAATCACGTTCGCCAAAGCTTTACATTCCTCTGATCAAATTATGGAAGGAGTGGTCGGTACCAAACCTCGGGTACCTGCAACATTCATATATGAATTTGCATGAGTTAATCATGTCAATAACTCAAGAAGCATGTAAAGGAAAAATCCATGATTGGAAAATAAGTATGTTGATGGGCGGTGCTGCCTCCTCTATTTGGATTTATGTGATCCAACAGCGTCGAGCACAACATCTATCCATATGGACGGCCAATCCACATCCATCCTGAGTCGGATTCGGACTTTGAAATGCAAAAGTTGATGCATAATTGTCGGTCTTCCACGCATGAGCCGAGTAATGGGTGTTCATGTCCGATCCACCTTGAGCTGTATAACTTTCCTCGGACGAAGGGTCTGGTTTTTTAAACGAGTGGTTCAGTCAGGCTTGTTATGGCAATGCTCTGTAGTTCTACATGCAGTTATTGGAAGTATGTAACGGCTGGAAATTTCCGAATCCTCGAGAGTCGGAAATTCCGAGACGTTAGTGAAAGAATTTAGAAGGTGAGAAAGAAAAGATAGAACTAATAGAATAGAAGAAGAAGAACATTAGAATCATCAGAGTAACACGAATCTCACAGCAGAACGAATAACATATAATATATATCATAACTTTGAAGTAAAAAGTTATATATATATACAATGGCATTTATCAGAGTACAACACTTACAACACAGCGGAAATAACTATAGCTATAAAATCTTGCAGCCTCCTGCTCCAAGCTCTCCAAGTATATCTGTAAATCCCGACTACTTGACTGCCCGTACAAATTTAGGCACCCAAGAGTTTAGGGAAAACAACAAAGTAAACTCCGGGTCAGTCATGGGACTGGTATGAGTAAAACAGTTTTAAACAGGTATAGGATATCTCATAAGACCACGCCGTGAATACGGAACGGGTTTTTCCCTTATGAGTATCTGAACAACTTTGACAAGCAATATCATTGTGATATTATAATAATGTGTAAGTACAAATAGGTATCAATCTAGCAGAAACGCTTACATCTCACGTTCTACATACATAGTATATAATCATAAGCCGCAGGGCGCTTATCAGAGAATGGATTCCCACAGACAAGGTATGGGAGCACCTTCTGACCAGTGTACTCTAGAGGTGATACACTGCAGGTTCAACAAGAACATCTTGCAACCCGGCCACACATGGCCGCTCACTCATTTAGCTTGAGTGTCGCGAATATATTGCCACCACGGTTATAGGCCATCAAACCGTCATCCGAAAATACAGAATCAAAAAGAAGTATAAATATGAATATTCCCTAGATCGGTGACAATACACCCTGCTTGGGGATGACCCAACTAGCCATGCTGCCTAGCCCAACTTTTGTTACTTCCTGGTGTGAGGCTAGAGGCTACGTCTATCTTCAGAACATCTGATCACCATTCACTTTGAAAGCCACATCGTCATAACCGCCAAATCACAAATTGACTTACCCAAAAATAACACGGGTATACAGCTAAGAGAAACGAATTCCTCCGCCACCAAACGTGGATACGTTTGAACAGATCAACTTACGCGATCCATTGGATATACTCTGTCAGACCTTCTTCCATATACGTTGTCCTGGGACTGGACAAACCGAAGGCACTATTCAGTATATCCATCTTAGTCACTGTTATCTAAGACTTATACAACAGCCCTTGCACTTTACTCCGTCTTCAATTTATCTTTGGCATATATTGCTCGCAACGCTTATGCCAATACAGAGTGGTTCTTTGGATAATAATCCAACCGGTCTCTCCATATTAACAACGTAAATATGGTCAAAACTTTGATAGTCTGTGATTCAACTATCAAATGAAAACATGTCGGTGTACAAACAACGATCTTATTTCCAAATGGAAATTCGATCGATCGACCATCATATGTTCATATTTCCTTATTTCATATATTTAGAAAATATATGTTATTAATCATTGGAAAACATTTCCATAGCTTATTTTCACATCACTATTATTTCGCAACTATCAGTCCCTAACTGTAACTAGTATGAGAACAATTCTCTAAGTATCAAATCCGGAAGGTCGAAACCAACATCAGATCGTCACTTAGAAAACCGTTCAACTTACCCTCTCCAGTCAGTTTCTGAATTTGCTAAACTCTATTTCTTAAATTCTTATCATGAAAACATTTCATTTCCTATGTTTAGAAAACATATCTGACTATATTTGGAAAACGTTTCCAAAACTCATTTACGGATTTCCAATGAACGTTGTATAAAACATCGTTACGCTTAATCCATTAATCGCTTATTACTTAACTATATTTCAAATCAACCTTTTCTACCGAACCACAACTATTCCTTTGTCAATTCTGAAGTCAATCAAGTTGGGGTATAATTACCTCTCAGACCTTAATTGAACAACGTCCTTTACTGTGAAATAGATGAAGCTCGTCACTCACTTTTTCCAATCATCTGTTTACGCAAATTCTCGGATTCAGGTTACGAATCTACTTCTTATATGACAGTGTTTGATTATAACTATAAAGTTATAATTCCTACTTCTGCAATATCTAACCTAAATTATAACTTTATCTCCTACTCGAATAATTTAACAGACACCTAATTTCTAAATCAATAACTAAATCTTGATTTAAACCCTGGAAAGTAAATAGTACTTTCTCGAATTCGCTATAATCGAATTCGACGTATAACTCCCTTTCGAGTAATCTCTATTTGATTTACTCTTCTTCGAATAACCTATATTCGATTATCTCTCTTCGAATAACTCATATTCAAATTCTCTCTCTTTCGAATAAACAATATTCAATCTCTTTCTTTCGAATATGCCATATTCGAAAATCTCCTTTCGATTTACTAATCGATAACCCCTTTCGATCAAACTAAAATTGATAACTCCTTTAACTCTATTCGAATAACAAATATTCGACTAACTCCTTTGGATTAACTCATTTGATTAACTCCTTCGAATAACTAATTCGAATAACTTACCTTCGAATAACCAATATTCGATTTACTCTAACTCGATTAACTTAATTCTAATCGATTTACTCCATTTCGATTCAACTTAATTCAAATCGATTAACTTAACTCAAATTGATTAACTCTTTTCGAATAACTAAATTCGATTTAACTCTTCTCGAATAACTACATTCGATTAACTCAAATTGAATAACTAATATTCAATTAACTCTTACGTGTTTAACTCTATTTGAATAACTAATTCGAATAACTTAATTGATGAATTATATTCACTTCTATCCTATCGAATAAACTGTATTCGATATCTCCTCCAACACTATTCGAATGAACTATATTCGATTAACTTCTCTAACTCTATTCGAATAAATTATATTCGATTAACTCTTTTAACTTTACCCGAATAACTATATTCGATTAACACTTTCTTTCGAATAACTATATTCGATTAACTCTTTCTTTCGAATAACTATATTCGATTAACTCTTCGACTAACTCCTTTGGATTAACTAACTTCGAATAACTCCTTTGGATTAACTAACTTCGAATAACTCATATTCGATAACTACTCTTTGAACAAATAATATTCGATAACTCTTCTCAAATAAATAACATTTGATTTCTCCACTCGAATAAACTATATTCGATTACTCTTCTCAAATGAATAACATTTGATTTCTCCACTCGAATAAACTATATTCGATTACTCTTCTCAAATAAATAACATTTGATTTCTCCACTCGAATAAACTATATTCGATAACTCTTCTCAAATAAATAACATTTGATTTCTCCACTCGAATAAACTATATTCGATTACTCTTCTCTCGAATACCCTATATTCGATAACTCTGCTTCGGATATGTGATATTCGACAACTCTACTTGATTAACTCTACTTGGATAACTCTAACTGATCAACTCTAACTGGTCAACTCTTACTGGTCAACTCTAACTGTTTATCTTTAACTGGTAAACTTTAACTGGTTAACTCAAATGGTTTAACCTAACTTGATTTACTTGTCTTGATTAACTGAACTAATCCACTTAGTTTAACTTAGTTAATTCACTTTGATTAACTCTAACCGATTTACTTAGTTTAACTCAGCTAATTCACTTTGATTAAACCAACTAATTTACTTCGATTAACCAATTAGTTTAACTTGACTAATTTACTGAGTCTATCTTGACCAATTCCTTTAGACTAACTCGACCCATTCACTTAGACTAATCAACTTTGTTAAATCGACTAATCCACTTTGATTTATTTATTCCCTAAATAAATATTTCTTTTTAATGATTCTATTTATTTTCTAATAACTATTTCCTCTTTATAAAATCCTATGATTTTATAAATACTTTATTTTCAAGATATTTCTTTTATAAAATCGGTTGATTTTATAATATTACTTTATTTCAATTTACATTGAAATATTCCTTTTCTACATCTCGGGGATTCTTTTGATATTTAACACACTATATAACATCGATAAGTATCATCCCAACATACATATTCAACATTAGAGTATATATCACATTATATATCATAATATATATAAATCACAGTAAAGTAACTGTTGAGGAATCCTGTTGGATTCCTCCAACCTGTTTTCCTGCACCACAGATGTTAGACAACACCAGTAAAAATATTCTGATAAACAGAATCAACACATAACTATTTGACGGATTATATATATATATATGTATATACACATATATATATAATCTCTACTAACTGACTAGCAGTTCAATCAACAGTCAACACACAGTCAAACAACAAATAATTAACAGTTCTAAGAATACAACGTGAAAATAAAACTATTTAGAGTTTGTGAGATTTACTCACATCAGCGCGTTAATCGATAAATATCGGTTTGCGTTATCTGATTCAGTCGGACAAATTATTTCGCCATAAATTGTAACGAGCTCGGATTGACTCGTAGTCAGTCCCATTGTGTTGCTCCCGTCCATACGATCCCAACGCAACTTACGGTTTGTCAATCTGGTATGGTATGACCAAGATATCGTATTTACAAGATTGAATACATTTTCGATTAAATAAAAGTGGAAATTAACTTATATTGGGCCTTCACCTTTTGAATTCTCTCCGGCCCAAATAGAAACCACTCCCCCATGTTACTCCAGCCTAACCCGTATAAATCCATCTTCTTCCCAACTCAATACCCAACGCGACTTCTGTTCCTGAACACCAAAACCACGGCCGACTTCCTCACATCCCAACTCCTCCTTCAAACCACCGAACTCCACAACGAGACCAGCGTCGAACTGCTCTCCATCTCCTCTTCCTCCTCATAACCATAAGAGGCAGCTCGCACCCCTTCTCCTGTTAGCGTCGACCACGCTGCTCAACTCCAGGTGCGACACCACGCGACCTCGTTCACCCCAAGTCTCCTCCTACCCGAGCGGTTTCATCCCCCAAACCCAACGGCATCATCCGATTTGCGAAACACTGCATCAACAACATGATTTCCACAACCCTAGGTCGCGCTGTGTTGAACAGCGAACCCCCCAAGTGAAATCGCACTCATTGAAACACCCATACAAATGAAGAGTAGCTTGAAACAAACTCAGAAATACTTGATTCCAGAATTATGCTATTTTCTATGAATTGTTTGTGATTTATTGTGGGATTTTACTTTGCTGCGTTTAGTTTTCCAAAGGAAGAATTTTGGGGTTTGGCAAATCTTATATGCTGATGTAGTTGGTAATGATTGTGGCAGACAAAGGAGGACGTGTGTTTTGCTTTGGTTCACACAATTTAGTTTTTTTTATTGATTTTCTATTCGTCTTATGTCCTTAAAAATTCTTGCGAGCACATACGATATCCAAAAATCACCAAACTGGACATGTAGCTAGAGTTTGACATTACGGTCCCAACGAAACTGGTTTCGTCGAATTCTGACTCCATATGCTCACACAGCGTATTTTTAACTGTCAAAATACTGACTGTTTCTCACTCTAAAAATCCGTGCGGTCAGACAGTGACTCTAAAAATCACGAAACTTCACATCTACCAACTATTTGATATTGCGGATCCAACAAAACTGGTTTCGTCGAATTCCGACTTCGTATGCTCACCCAGTGTATTTTTAAAGCTCTGGATGACCCTTTTAAATATATAAATATATTTAAATATTATTAAATTAAATATAAATAAATTAATATTATCGTATATCTTCACATATGATATCGTACAGCTCCAGGGTAATTATATATTCGATATACCAAGTCCTGATTGAATCGATATTTCAATTTACATTAAAAACCCTTTTATAACGTATATAAAGCGTTGCGAATTATAAAGGAATTCCACAGCGACTTTTCTGAAATTTGATTTGGACGTATCTCAAAATCTACATGACGAAATCCCGATATTTCTCTTCCACTAGAAAGATATACTCCACCAGCTCCACATGTTTCTTGTTTCACAGAGATCCGATTTAAAACGAACCCTGTATACTCAGTTGAAGTTCGAATCGCCAAATAGCGAACTGCCGCGCCATTTCGAGCTCGATTATAATTATATTATAAATTATACGTTCAACTATCGTTTATTTAATATATTCGTTATTTAAATAATTAAATAACTTAATTATTATACCTTACAAAACGCGCCATTACAGACTCCCCCCTTAAAATAATTTCGTCCTCGAAATTGCTAAGCTAGGAAAATGCTACCAACTTTACTAACTAGATTCAAATATCTTTTAGTTTACTTCTCAACTCCAGTTTCAACTGAACCATTAAATTTTAAATTAAATTATTAATTCATTCTGGCTAACTGAATTTCCATAAATCATGAGAATGTTCTAACGCCTGGAATTTTCGAAAAATTTCGCCATAACCTCCTTTGTATTGGTCAATATGACAAACCACCCCTCGCCTCTCTAGGCCTTCTCCAACCCAAAAGAAAATCAAACAGCCAAGCGGCTTGCCAATTCGGCTCATAAAATCCAAACTCATATATAATATAAACTTGTACCTTTTTGTCGGTCGTATCATTATATCCTTTTGATCTGTTATCACTTCTGCATATATCATGGTCATTCCACTCAGTTTATATCCTCAAACCAAATCATTCGCTTATACCCAAGCTGAATTCCATTCAAACTCCAATATCAAATTTCAAACTCTTAACCCTTCAACTCAATTCCAATCCAGATTATAATCAAATCCATTTCAGTTTTACTTAACTCCACGAGTTACATTTAAATTATAGAATTTAAATTCCTGGGTTTTTCAAATCAACTTGAAATCATACTGCCAATTCAAAGCCCTTGAATTTTCTAAACAAATTGTTTCCTAAAAACAATTCAAAATAAAATCTTCGGTAGTAATCCACCACTTAGAACTCGAAAATCACACCGATGATACTGCGCAGTCATCATCGGAATTATTTTCCAACGACCCAAGTGATTTCAATACTATATTATTTTCAAAACCATTACTAAATACTTCCATTTTGAAAACATTTCAAAATCTCCCACGAACTTAAAATTTCCTTATTTTAATTCCAAATCTGATTTAAATTCATATTTAATTCATCTTATTTCATATACTTTACTTATATGAATTCTGATTATTTATATATAACCATTTCACATGTTATAAATCTTACTTGATTATAATAACAACCAACACTACCAATATATTATATCAAAATATATTCGGGTAAAATTATTTCTTTTACCCTCCTTCCAAAACATACCGTGTCGGTCCATCGTATTCGAGTGTTTAGTAACCCCTATCGATACAGTGGATCAAACTGATCGACCAGAATTCACAAACTACTCAACCAATGAGTCTCCACAATATAAAATCACTTTATATTAAATAACAAATACGCACTCGTATATATACACTCAAACTCAATCTAGGGTATTACTAACCTTATCTCTACCGAGTCACGCCACAGAGCCAAGTAATTCTTAACTTAAGCTCTGATACCAACTGTAACGGCTGGAAATTTCCGACTCCTCGAGAGTCGGAAATTCCGAGACGTTAGTGAAAGAATTTAGAAGGTGAGAAAGAAAAGATAGAACTAATAGAATAGAAGAAGAAGAAGAACATCAGAATCATCAGAGTAACACGAATCTCACAGCGGAACGAATAACATATAATATATAACATAACTTTGAAGTAAACAGTTATATATATACAATGGCATTTATCAGAGTACAACACTTACAACACAACGGAAATAACTATAGCTATAAAATCTTGCAGCCTCCTGCTCCAAGCTCTCCAAGTATATCTGTAAATCCCGACTACTTGACTGCCCGTACAAATTTAGGCACCCAAGAGTTTAGGGAAAACAACAAAGTAAACTCCGGGTCAGTCATGGGACTGGTATGAGTAAAACAGTTTTAAACAGGTATAGGATATCTCATAAGACCACGCCGTGAATACGGAACGGGTTTTTCCCTTATGAGTATCTGAACAACTTTGACAAGCAATATCATTGTGATATTATAATAATGTGTAAGTACAAATAGGTATCGATCTAGCAGAAACGCTTACATCTCACGTTCTACATACATAGTATAAAATCATAAGCCACAGGGCGCTTATCGGAGAATGGATTCCCACAGACAAGGTATGGGAGCACCTTCTGGCCAGTGTACTCTAGAGGTGATACACTGCAGGTTCAACAAGAACATCTAGCAACCCGGCCACACATGACCGCTCACTCATTTAGCTTGAGTGTCGCGAATATATTGCCACCACGGTTATAGGCCATCAAACCGTCATCCGAAGATACAGAATCAAAAAGAAGTATAAATATGAATATTCCCTAGATCGGTGACAATACACCCTGCTTGGGGATGACCCAACTAGCCATGCTGCCTAGCCCAACTTTTGTTACTTCCTGGTGTGAGGCTAGAGGCTACGTCTATCTTCAGAACATCTGATCACCATTCACTTTGAATGCCACATCGTCATAACCGCCAAATCACAAATTGACTTACCCAAAAATAACACGGGTATACAGCTAAGAGAAACGAATTCCTCCGCCACCAAACGTGGATACGTTTGAACAGATCAACTTACGCGATCCATTGGATATACTCTGTCAGACCTTCTTCCATATACGTTGTCCTGGGACTGGACAATCCGAAGGCACTATTCAGTATATCCATCTTAGTCACTGTTATCTAAGACTTATACAACAGCCCTTGCACTTTACTCCGTCTTCAATTTATCTTTGGCATATATTGCTCGCAACGCTTATGCCAATACAGAGTGGTTCTTTGGATAATAATCCAACCGGTCTCTCCATATTAACAACGTAAATATGGTCAAAACTTTGATAGTCTGTGATTCAACTATCAAATGAAAACATGTCGGTGTACAAACAACTATCTTATTTCCAAATGGAAATTCGATCGATCAACCATCATATGTTCATATTTCCTTATTTCATATATTTAGAAAATATATGTTATTAATCATTGGAAAACATTTCCATAGCTTATTTTCACATAACTATTATTTCGCAACTATCAGTCCATAACTGTAACTAGTATGAGAACAATTCTCTAAGTATCAAATCCGGAAGGTCGAAACCAACATCAGATCGTCACTTAGAAAACCGTTCAACTTACCCTCTCCAG
Organism: Allium sativum; assembly: GCA_030737875.1. NCBI lineage: Eukaryota > Viridiplantae > Streptophyta > Magnoliopsida > Asparagales > Amaryllidaceae > Allium > Allium sativum. Next base: position 433,557,962 of record CM060918.1, on the reverse strand, counting down.
TCAATTTCTGAATTTGCTAAACTCTATTTCATAAATTCTTATCATGAAAACATTTCATTTCCTATGTTTAGAAAACATATCTGACTATATTTGGAAAACGTTTCCAAAACTCATTTACGGATTTCTAATGAACGTTGTATAAAACATCGTTACGCTTAATCCATTAATCGCTTATTACTTAACTATATTTCAAATCAACCTTTTCTACCGAACCACAACTATTCCTTTGTCAATTCTGAAGTCAATCAAGTTGGGGTATAATTACCTCTCAGACCTTAATTGAACAACGTCCTTTACTGTGAAATAGATGAAGCTCGTCACTCACTTTTTCCAATCATCTGTTTACGCAAATTCTCGGATTCAGGTTACGAATCTACTTCTTATATGACAGTGTTTGATTATAACTATAAAGTTATAATTCCTACTTCTGTAATTTCTAACCTAAATTATAACTTTATCTCCTACTCGAATAATTTAACAGACACCTAATTTCTAAATCAATAACTAAATCTTGATTTAAACCCTGGAAAGTAAATAGTACTTTCCCGAATTCGCTATAATCGAATTCGACGTATAACTCTCTTTCGAGTAATCTCTATTTTATTTACTCTTCTTCGAATAACCTATATTCGATTATCTCTCTTCGAATAACTCATATTCAAAATCTCTCTCTTTCGAATAAACAATATTCAATCTTTTTCTTTCGAATATGCCATATTCGAAAATCTCCTTTCGATTTACTAATCGATAACCCCTTTCGATCAAACTAAAATTGATAACTCCTTTAACTCTATTCGAATAACAAATATTCGACTAACTCCTTTGGATCAACTCATTTGATTAACTCCTTCGAATAACTAATTCGAATAACTTACCTTCGAATAACCAATATTCGATTTACTCTAACTCGATTAACTTAATTCTAATCGATTTACTCCATTTCGATTCAACTTAATTCAAATCGATTAACTTAACTCAAATTGATTAACTCTTTTCGAATAACTAAATTCGATTTAACTCTTCTCGAATAACTACATTCGATTAACTCAAATTGAATAACTAATATTCAATTAACTCTTACGTGTTTAACACTATTTGAATAACTAATTCGAATAACTTAATTGATGAATTATATTCACTTCTATCCTATCGAATAAACTGTATTTGATATCTCCTCCAACACTATTCGAATGAACTATATTCGATTAACTTCTCTAACTCTATTCGAATAAATTATATTCGATTAACTCTTTTAACTTTACTCGAATAACTATATTCGATTAACACTTTCTTTCGAATAACTATATTCGATTAACTCTTTCTTTCGAATAACTATATTCGATTAACTCTTCGACTAACTCCTTTGGATTAACTAACTTCGAATAACTCCTTTGGATTAACTAACTTCGAATAACTCATATTCGATAACTACTCTTTGAATAAATAATATTCGATAACTCTTCTCAAATAAATAACATTTGATTTCTCCACTCGAATAAACTATATTCGATTACTCTTCTCAAATGAATAACATTTGATTTCTCCACTCGAATAAACTATATTCGATTACTCTTCTCAAATAAATAACATTTGATTTCTCCACTCGAATAAACTATATTCGATAACTCTTCTCAAATAAATAACATTTGATTTCTCCACTCGAATAAACTATATTCGATTACTCTTCTCTCGAATACCCTATAATCGATAACTCTGCTTCGGATATGTGATATTCGACAACTCTACTTGATTAACTCTACTTGGATAACTCTAACTGATCAACTCTAACTGGTCAACTCTAACTGGTCAACTCTAACTGTTTATCTTTAACTGGTAAACTTTAACTGGTTAACTCAAATGGTTTAACCTAACTTGATTTACTTGTCTTGATTAACTGAACTAATCCACTTAGTTTAACTTAGTTAATTCACTTTGATTAACTCTAGCCGATTTACTTAGTTTAACTCATCTAATTCACTTTGATTAAACCAACTAATTTACTTCGATTAACCAATTAGTTTAACTTGACTAATTTACTTAGTCTATCTTGACCAATTCCTTTAGACTAACTCGACCCATTCACTTAGACTAATCAACTTTGTTAAATCGACTAATCCGCTTTGAATTATTTATTCCCTAAATAAATATTTCTTTTTAATGATACTATTTATTTTCTAATAACTATTTCCTCTTTATAAAATCCTATGATTTTATAAATACTTTATTTTCAAGATATTTCTTTTATAAAATCGGTTGATTTTATAATATTACTTTATTTCAATTTACATTGAAATATTCCTTTTCTACATCTCGGGGATTCTTTTGATATTTAACACACTATATAACATCGATAAATATCATCCCAACATACATATTCAACATTAGAGTATATATCACATTATATATCATAATATATATAAATCACAGTAAAGTAACTGTTGAGGAATCCTGTTGGATTCCTCCAACCTGTTTTCCTGCACAACAGATGTTAGACAACACCAGTAAAAATATTCTGATAAACAAAATCAACACATAACTATTTGACGGATTATATATATATATATATATGTATATACACATATATATATATAATCTCTACTAACTGACTAGCAGTTCAATCAACAGTCAAACACAGTCAAACAACAGATAATTAACAGTTCTAAGAATACAACGTGAAAATAAAACTGTTTAGAGTTTGTGAGATTTACTCACATCAGCACGTTAATCGATAAATATCAGTTCGCGTTATCTGATTCAGTCGGACAATTTATTTCGCCATAAATTGTAACGAGCTCGGATTGACTCACAGTTAGTCCCATTGTGTTGCTCCCGTCCATACGATCCCAACGCAACTTACGGTTCGTCAATCTGGTATGGTATGACCAAGATATCGTATTTACAAGATTGAATACATTTTCGATTAAATAAAAGTGGAAATTAACTTATATTGGGCCTTCACCTTTTGAATTCTCTCCGGCCCAAATAGAAACCACTCCCCCACGTTACTCCAGCCAAAACCCGTATAAATCCATCTTCTTCCCAACTCAATACCCAACGCGACTTCTGTTCCTGAACACCAAAACCACGGCCGACTTCTCACATCCCAACTCCTCCTTCAAACCACCGAACTCCACAACGAGACCAGCGTCGAACTGCTCTCCATCTCCTCTTCCTCCTCATAACCATAAGAGGCAGCTCGAACCCCTTCGCCTGTTAGCATCGACAACGCTGCTCAGCTCCAGGTGCGACACCACGCGACCTCGTTCACCCCAAGTCTCCTCCTACCCGAGCGGTTTCATCCCCCAAACCCAACGGCATCATCCGATTTGCGAAACACTGCATCAACAACATGATTTCCACAACCCTAGGTCGCGCTGTGTTGAACAGCGAACCCCCCAAGTGAAATCGCACTCATTGAAACACCCATACAAATGAAGAGTAGCTTGAAACAAACTCAGAAATACTTGATTCCAGAATTATACTATTTTCTATGAATTGTTTGTGATTTATTGTGGGATTTTACTTTGCTGCGTTTAGTTTTCTAAAGGAAGAATTTTGGGGTTTGGCAAATATTATATGCTGATGTAGTTGGTAACGATTGTGGCTGACAAAGGAGGACGTGTGTTTTGCTTTGGTTCACAAAATTTAGTTTTTTTTATTGATTTTCTATTCGTCTTATGTCCTTAAAAATTCTTGCGAGCACATACGATATCCAAAAATCACCAAACTGGACATGTAGCTAGAGTTTGACATTACGGTCCCAACGAAACTGGTTTCGTCGAATTCTGACTCCGTATGCTCACACAGCGTATTTTTAATTGTCAAAATACTGATTGTTTCTCACTCTAAAAACCCGTGCGGTCAGACAGTGACTCTAAAAATCACGAAACTTCACATCTAACAACTATTTGATATTGCGGATCCAACAAAAATTGTTTCGTCGAATTCCGACTTCGTATGCTCACCCAGTGTATTTTTAAAGCTCTGGATGACCCTTTTAAATATATAAATATATTTAAATATTATTAAATTAAATATAAATAAATTAATATTATCGTATATCTTCACATATGATATCGTAGAGCTCCAGGGTAATTATATATTCGATATACCAAGTCCTGATTGAATCGATATTTCAATTTACATTAAAAACCCTTTTATAACGTATATAAAGCGTTGCGAATTATAAAGGAATTCCACAGCGACTTTTCTGAAATTTGATTAGGACGTATCTCAAAATCTACATGACGAAATCCCGATATTTCTCTTCCACTAGAAAAATATACTCCACCAGCTCCACATGTTTCTTGTTTCACAGAGATCCGATTTAAAACGAAACCTGTATACTCAGTTGAAGTTCGAATCGCCAAATAGCGAACTGCCGCGCCATTTCGAGCTTGATTATAATTATATTATAAATTATACGTTCAACTATCGTTTATTTAATATATTCGTTATTTAAATAATTAAATAACTTAATTATTATACCTTACAAAACGCGCCATTACAAAGTATGATCAGTACCAGACTCTTTGTACCTATATCATTTACACATAAATTCGTATAAGTTATTAGTAACATAAATAACTAATAAAGCATGTAATGATAAAAGAGATGGGTAAAAATAATCCTGTTAAGGGAATGAGTATTATTCAAAATGAGAATGGTATCGCATATCCTTTGCCAGTCCATTCTGACTTATCCCATCTCTGACAGGTAATGACCGCTGAAGCTTTAATGGATGAAGGAAGTCTTTTCAAATCATCATGGGGCGGCAATGCCAAGAATGATCAGACCTTGATCGGGGTATTGGGATAATAAAGGAAACTAGTTGGCCTTTATGGGTGAATGATGAGGGTGTGTTTCCTTTGAATCGCCTTCTTGCCCCCACGTCAAGGACAGGGAATAAGAATCAAGTAGTCAGATCAAGACCGCTAATGGTGGCATCTTATATAGTCGGTGTTAAGGATTTGATCTGCAGAAGAACAATGGATCCATGAAGCTTTGTCTTTTCCATGTTAGGAAGTGGGATATGGAGGCTAAGAATGTAGGCATGCCTCGTTCATCCGTGGTTATGTCTTTGATCCCACGTCGGGGAACGAGAGCCGATATATAGACAATCAATCAACATCCCGGCTTAAGTGTTTCAAGCTTTAAACTTGTTGATCTTCGGGCAAGACTGAAGCAGTCGATCAGGATTGAATAACCTCAGTAAATGAGGGTGATGGCTCTTGGAAGAATCCCGGTCATTGCCATCTTGATGCTGATATTCTCATACCATCCGTCGAATCTTGGTTGATAAGTCTTTATGATTACTGTTGGCCAAAATATTTGCTGAGCCGAAGGCGAGCCATGCTCCGAGCAGAAGGCGAGCCGTCAAGCTGGTCCGGGCGCAGCGCCGTTGGGGGTCCGGGGCCCCATAGTCCTGGCGGCGATCGACCTAGCCGGTTAGGTCAAAAATGTGGGCACCGTACGATTTTTTCGATTTTGGAAGATGGAGTCTTTTTTGAAACGATCGGAAAAATGCATTTTTTCTGAAAATGACCTTGTCTCGGGTCGATGTGCAAGACTTTATAAATGACTAGTAATCCGAGCCGGTATATCTGGAAAAGTTGGTTCGAAGCAGGTCGACCTGGAGATCTTCTGAGGAGTCGGTCGCACTGGAGAGCTTCAGATGAGTCGGTCGATTCCAAGTCGGTCGACCTGGACTTGAACGTCCTGACGACGATGGGTGTTCGAACTGATCTCACCTCGACCCATGACCTTCTCTGGGCCAAGGTACATACTGGGAGATTTCGAAAGTGCAATTCCTACTAGCTGGTCCTCTGGTCGGGTCGTCGTCAACCCAGGAAGGGTCAACCGATTGGGGTCGAACCCACAACTGGAAAAAATCGATTTTTTTATGCAGATGTTGCTGCTTCAGCTTTCCAAAGCATTTACATAAGTATTGGAAACCATGGCTGTTGAAGATGACTGAAACTATGATTTCGTCTTGGACTTTGTGATCCAAAAGTTCAGCGGAATCCTTAAGACATTGAGAATTCAATTCTCAGTGAAAGCACCATACTGTTGACGCCAAAAAGTGGTCATCAACGGCCAAAAGTCAGATTTGAGCATGATATATGGAGAAATATCAGAAAAAGCGAGAATGTAACACCCCGTAATTCCGTAACACTAGGATTCACAAATCAGGGCATAATTAAAAGTTAAATTCAAAATCAAGGGAAATGGGCTATGCCATTGCGTTCGTCTCGGAATTTTTCATGAAAATGAGTTCGAATTGAGTAAATCGGAGTCCGTAAGAGGAAGATATGGCCTCCGGAAGATTCAGTGAAGTTCAAATTTCAAAACAGGTCAAGTTCAAAATTCAAATCGGACCCAGATTGGGCTGGGTAGGAATTTTCCCGCCCAAGGCACCCAGGTCGACTGGGTAGTCGACCTGGGGGTCGACCCCCCCTGCTTTTTCCTGTTTTCTGCACCTGGTTCGTTCTTCTGTATTCGGACGCCATCCTGACCAGATTCGTTGACTTCTACACTATATAAACAGTCCTAGACTCATTCTCTATTCACAATTCTTCTCTACCCTTATGTTGCAAAGATTCTTAGTGAACATGGCTTCCTCTCCTCCTCTTAATTAAATAATAAATAAAATAATATATATAAAATAAATCAAGACGAGGAGGTGCTAGCTCAAAGACTTTCAAAGATGTGATTCCAGCTAGAATTCAAGTGAAGATTCGAACGACTACAACGACTGTTTTTCTACGAATCATAGCAACGCCATCTTTCTATTCTAATCTAATCTCTGTAAGTCACTTATTTCTAGATTTGAACGTTTTTCTCTGTTCGTGACATGAAATTAAAGGAATAAAAGAATATGCCGAATCTCTTTCTCTATTCGAATCAGTGCCTATACTCTTGAACCTAATTAAGAACTGTTATGATTCGAGGACAAATAGGACCGTGACTCTGAAACTATGGACCTTAGAACCATATGCCTATGACTATGAACATTGCCTATGACTATGGACATTGCCTATGACTATGAATATTGCCTGTGACTGTGACTGTGACTGTGACTATGAGAATTATTTTCTTGACTGTGAACACCAACCTATGCCTCTGATTAGGAAAAGCATAAATTATTGCCTATGACACAACAAGGACATCTGTGATTAAACACCTATGATTCATGACTAGGAAAGTGTTGCTTAAATTCTGTGATTATGAGATTAAACCCGATTATTTATTCTGCCTGTCCTTGGTTTCCTTTGGTTTTATACCATGGGAATTTACCTATTAAGTTAGGTCTACCCATGTTCTTGAACCTGTGTCTCTATTTTGTCTATCCTTGGTTTTAGGCCTTCGGAATTTTCCTATTAAGTTAGGTCTACCCATGTTCTTGAACCAACGTCGTTGTTCAAACCTTTTATGCCAGTTATTATGTCCATCCTTTTTCATAGCATCTTTGGTTCTTTCCCTATTTAGATTTATCCATAATCTAGAGTGAATCGCTATTATACGAACGGTGGGAATACGATTTGGGCATAATGTGAAATGTACTAAAAACATAGTTATAAATTAGGAAATTGGCATAAATTGGGAACATGTATTATGACATGTTCATAGGAATGCAAATTGGGTAAATTTGATTGTGTAACCTGTAAATCTAGCATTTACATGAATAGTGAACTGGAGTAATAAGGCTAGTTTGACAGGAATTAGAATTGTTGAATCGGAATTGGATTAGCCAATTTGGCACGGTAAGTATATTAGCATAAATTTGAAATTGGCCATAATTGGGAATAACCGTCAGGTTTAGCAAAATCATGGTTAATGACACATAATTGTTATAATTTACATACCAAAAGGCATAAATATGATATAGAGGGGAAAATGGGCCACAAGAATAAATGTTGACAGTTTACATTAAAAGGGTAATTAGGAAATAAGTAAATTAGGAATAATTTACTTATAGAATTTGGCCTAAATGAGGAAATGTAAATTTAGACAAATTAAAGGTTTATTAACGACATCTCTTTCAATGGTACACCAGAATGTCCTAGGGTGACAGAGAGGATAGTGTCTAGGCTTGAGTTTGGAAAATACAAGTTTCCTGCTCTCCCTGGCTATCCCTAACTGATCCGACGGACGAGATGGTTACTTTCAAAACCTGATTTGAAAACTAATCAAAACCCTTTTGAACTTAGAAAACACGAATATGCCTAACCCGAGGTTAGACTGAGTTGCGATGTAAACCTGCCCGGATCCGACCGGCATATCCAGTATTCGCAACAATATCTGTCTAATGTGAGTGGTCGCGGCTTTAATTTATTTAGTTATAGCTAGAACAAGAATGGTAGGGTTAAGTTAACTAAGACACTTAACCAGTTCAACATGATAACTAAACTGATGGGTGGGTTAGGTTCAGACTGACACTTAGCACAGTTAAGCTAGAATGGGAGGGCTAAGTCTATAGAGACACTTAACCAAAATCAAGGTAGCAAGACAAGATTTGTAGGGGTTAAGTAAAGTTAATACACTTAGCCAAATTAACATATTAACTAGACCAGAGGTTGGGGTAAAGTAAAATCTAATACACTTAGCCAACTTGATATGTTAGCCGGTTAGACCGTAGGGTTAAGTAAACTTGAACACTTAGCCATCAGATTGTGATAAAGGAATAGGGTTATGTCTAAAACATGAAGGGATAATACTTAACCGTTAATAACATTTTAGTTAAAACAGACGGGCAAGGTTAAGTTAAAAAGGAACACTTAACCAACGCAGGGTGAATGGGTAGGGTTAAATAAGAAATACTTAATCAATATGACTTGGTTTGTGGTGGGGTTAAGTCAACATGAGTTACTGATAACACTTAACCAGTTTAACAGGGTAAATGAGGAGGGTTAAGTTAGCTTTAATTGACTATGACACTTAACCAATCCAAATTGACGGGAAAGAGAACTAAGTAAACCTTAGTTAAGAAAACAACGATTCTGGAAACTAAGTGGTAAACCTTAGTTGACAAAACTAAGTAGTAATTCTTAGTATAACACGAGCAGGAGTGAACGTCTGTCTAATTAGAAAGAAGGCTCCAACGAATTGGGTTACGAAGCCCGAGGCTTCGAGGGGACGTGAGGATACTCTTGGTATCCCTCTGTGAGGCTGCAGATGATCTGCCTGGGCCCACAGAGGTTAAGGTCTGCGTAGAAGAACCGGGGGTATGCCTTGGTTGCAATACATGGCCACCTAAAGACTAGGATGGACCGGCGTGATTCGGTGAGCAAACGGTAGCCCTGTGATAGCGACTCGTCGTCTACCATCCATCTTCAGTCAATCGAGATACGTGAAGCGGAAAGGTGGAGAATTCCAAAAGAACATATACTTGTTTTCTAGTTATGGTTGAGGATGGCCATATGATAGTAGGGCACCGGTGGCCGGCGTATAGTTCTCATTTTTCAAGGCGTGCCTTTCATTAGTTGAGGGAGGGGTGAAGTGGGACCATAGCCACTGGAACAAAAACAGACCTTAGCATCTGCATCGGCATATATCTGAAAGCTCCCGACCGAGTTCTGTATTCTTTGATTTGCCCTGACATAGGACTCGGACCGCACATTACGGAACATGTGCCTCTAGACAAGTGATAACGATTTGTGATACATGCATGGGGAAGTGTAGGAACATATACCACTCTAGGTAGTGTGTCCTAGACTTGGGGGGGCATCGTTCGACAGGTAGCACTAGTTGGACTAGGTGGCATAAATCCTGAATCCGAGAAGCGTTCAGCAGATAACGTAAGCTCTAGTTAAATGTAGAAGGCACTTGGTAGAAAACCCTAAATTAAATCTAGGTAACAAATAGTAAATGTATGCCCGAATGCGATGGAAAATACAGGGATTGGGATCACGTTATCATTACTAGTTGGGACATTAGTTAGCTGGTGCAGAGATAATAGAAATCCATGTAACAAGGAAATGGCGAAGCGGCGAATGTATTAGAGCGTATCCAGTTAATCTTATCTTAGCATATCTTGTGACTACCTTGTCTAATCTTGTTGACCCTATCGTCATGGTGTAATCTTGTATTCAGTTAATTTATGTCATTTTGTTTTCCTTGTTCACATGCTACAAGTTACTGAACTTACTCAGGCTTTATGTCTGACTCTGTTTTTCTTTCGTCTTCTTTTCTTCCGTTCCCCCCCCTCAGGTAGTAAAGGAGGGAATAGTTTAGCTCAGGTTAAGTTGGACTGCCACTCTTTCCCAGCTTAAAGATTTGTCGAAGTTTGCTTGGATTCTCTTTTCAGATGCTATGGCTGGCTCTTGCTAAAATCAGGGAATATAAATGTTGTTTTTATGCTTCTTTATTTTGTAAGACAGATGATACTCTGATATTGTAAAGAAACCATTGTACAAACTATTTTATCAATAAAGCAAAGTTTTATTTTCCGCTGTTTAATTTCTGTCTGTCTTGTAATTTATCTGCATCTTTTACCCTAAATGCTCCATAGAACTTAGTGCATTCCCTTTGTGAGTGACACTAACGGATGTGGGGTGTTACACGTGGTATCAGAGCTAAAGGTTACCAGATCAGATAAAGGATTTGAAAAATTATTTTCAAAACTGTTTTTAAAGAAGCATTTTCAAGAGAAAAGATTTGTTTTAAAGGCATATTCCCCAAAGCCATACGCACTATCTTCCTCTGTTTGAATTCTTGTCTCCTTCTTTCTTGAGTCTCTGGGGCTCCTGGCTTTCTGGGAGGTAACCTCATCGAAGGGAAAAGTAGTGCCCGGCTTCCATCCATAGCCATAGTTGTTTCACCTACAGGCAGTTTTCTTTCGAAGCTTATAGGGTTTTCCGGACGATGGAGGTAGTTTTCAAGAGATTTGTCAACATGACTACACACGGAAGGGGATGAGGAGTTTGGCTAAGGAGCATAACCCTAGGACGAGGAATTCATGGATGTAGACTTAGCACACGAAGGAGGAAGAAATTATAAAACCTAAGACAAGAGGAAGTATCTTTACTAGGGTGTGATAGGGCATATACTTAAGGACAAGGGCAAGAATGAGGACGAGATTTTCAGAAGGACAAGTACATGCTTTCGCCATCAAGCGTACCTAGGAGAAGGGTAGTGAGGTTCTATTGAAAGAGTCTAGTTTTGCTGTTCGTACTCTTTCCTTTGGTTTTAGCGCTTCGCGTTTGTTCGTATCAACTTCCATAGTTGATTCTCTGCACTATAGTACTTGTATAGTAGAAAGATCCAACTAGAGTCTCAAATCCAATTAGTGGTCCGACTAGTTATTTTTGGGATTTGAGTATAGCTATCGAGTTTGCTTATATCATCCCACGTAGATCGTCTAAATTCGGGTAGATATTCCTTGGGTGCTTGTCTGATATTGGTTTAGGCCTTTGGGGCTTGTACTTGAGGAATGTCGAGTTCGGTTTGGATAGTTTGCGGGAGAGATGAATAGTTGTGGCAGGCACTCCAAAGAGCACGTAGTGACCTTTCGACTCTTATAGTTATGGCATGGCGGATATGAGGGAAACCTCTAATCATCTTAGTATGTATGCCTGGTACCGTGATTGACATCTGTTTATTTTGGAAATGGAGATCTGGAACTTCACAATCGTGAAGTTAAATTAGTTAAGATACAGTGGAGTAAAGCTCAAGAAGGCTAGATACTAGCATCATACCCTTTTCCTTGAGGGTGCATCCTTGATTTCTTTGTTTTAGGAGCTTTAAACATAATTGTTTCTCTCTTTCCAAAGTATATCACCTAGGTCGTGTCTTCGATCCTTAGGTAGAAGCCAATGGATGTAAACATGTATTTGAAACATGTTATGGTTGATGGTTGTAAGTGGTTGCTAGTGGTTGCTTGTGAATGCATATGCATACGTATTAGGCACTAGATCTGTTCAGACGCTTTCATATTGCATTTACAGATGTGTATTTGTTTGTAAATTGAACTTGATATGTTATCATATGGGTGTTGCATATGGATGAATGGTCGTGCACACATATAGTATTTACATAACTAGGGATGCTTGCATACATGATTGGACGCATGGCACTGACATGACTCGCATTAAGGAGGTCGACTGAATCCGTAGACCGCATGATTTTACAGTAGATAAAGACATATACACACACTATGCATATGAACATGAAAGCATTAGAAATCTTTTAAGGACAATGGATGCCTGTGAGTGAATGGTTGAGTAGATGGGTGATTGGATGGTAGGACAAATTCTTCCTAACTTGAAGATTTCGGTGACGAAATCCTTTTAAGTGGGAGAGAAGATAACACCCCGTAATTCTGTAACACTAGGATTCACAAATCAGGGCAGAATTAAAAGTTATTTTCAAAATCAAGGGAAACGGGCTGCGCCATTGCGTTCGTCTCGGAATTCTGCATGAAAACGAGTCCGAGTTTGCGTAAATCGGAGTCCGTATGAGGAAGATATGGCATCTGGAATATTCCGCGAAGTTCAAATTTCAAAACAGGTCAAGTTCAAAATTCAAACCGGACATAGATTGGGCTGGTCGGGAATTTTCCCACCCAAGGCACCCAGGTCGACTGGGTAGTCGACCTGGGTCACCCAGGTCGACTGGGTAGTCGACCTGGGGGTCGACCCCCCCTGCTTTTTCCTATTTTCTGCACCTGGTTCGTTCTTCTGTATTCGGACGTCATCCTGACCAGATTCGTTGACTTCTACACTATACAAGCAGTCCTAGACTCCTTCTCTATTCACAATTCTTCTCTACCCTTATGCTGCAAAGATTCTTAGTGAACATGGCTTCCTCTACTCCTCTTAATTAAATAATAAATAAAATAATATATATAAAATAAATCAATACGAGGAGGTGCTGCTCAAAGACTTTCAAAGATGAGATTCAAGCTAGAATTCAAGTGAAGATTCGAACGACTACAACGACTGTATTTCTACTAATCATAGCAACGCCATCTTTCTATTCCAATCTAATCTCTGTAAGTCAGTTATTTCTAGATTTGAACGTTTTTCTATGTTCGTGACATGAAATTAAAGGAATAAAAAGAATATGCCGAATCTCTCTCTCTATTCGAATCAGTGCCTGTACTCTTGAACCTAATTAAGAACTGTTATGATTCGAGGACAAATAAGACCGTGACTTTCAAACTATGGACCTTAGAACCATATGCCTATGACTATGAACATTGCCTATGACTATGGACATTGCCTATGACTATGAATATTGTCTATAACTGTGACTGTGACTATGAGAATTATTTTCTTGACTGTGAACACCAACCTTTGCCTTTGATTAGGAAAAGCATAAACTATTGCCTATGACACAACAAGGACATCTGTGATTAAACACCTATGATTCATGACTAGGAAAGTGTTGCTTAAGTTCTTTGATTATGAGATTAAACCCGATTATTTATTCTGTCTGTCCTTGGTTTCCTTTGGTTTTATACCATGGGAATATTTACCTATTCAGTTAGGTCTACCCATGTTCTTGAACCTGTGTCTCTATTTTGTCTATCCTTGGTTTTAGACCTTGGGAATTTACCTATTAAGTTAGGTCTACCCATGTTCTTGAACCTACGTCGTTGTTCATACCTTTTATGCCAGTTATTATGTCCATCCTTTTTCATAGCATCTTTGGTTCTTTCCCTATTTAGATTTATCCATAATCTAGAGTGAATCGCAATTATACGAACGGTGGGAATACGATTTGGGCATATTGTGAAATGTACTAAAAACATAGTTATAAACTAGGAAATTGGCATAAATTGGGAACATGTATTATGGCATGTTCATAGGAATGCAAATTTGGTAAATTTGATTGTGTAACCTTTAAATATAGCATTTACATGAATAGTGAACTAGAGTAATAAGGCTAGTTTGACATGTATTAAAATTGTTGAATCGGAATTGGATTAGCTAATTTGGCATGGTAAGTATATTAGCATAAATTTGAAATTGGCCATAATTGGGAATAACCGTCAGGTTTAGCAAAATCATGGTTAATGACACTTAATTGGTATAATTTACGTAACAAAAGGCATAAATATGATATAGTGGGGAAAATGGGTCATAAGAATAAATGTTGACAGTTTACATTAAAAGGGTAATTAGGAAATAAGTAAATTAGGAATAATTTACTTATAGAATTTGGCCTAAATGAGGAAATGTAAATTTAGACAAATTAAAGGTTTATTAACGACATCTCTTTCAATGGTACGCCAGAATGTCCTAGGGTGACAGAGAGGATAGTGTCTAGGCTTGAGTTTGGAAAATACAAGTTTCCTGCTCTCCCTGGCTATCCCTAACTGATCTGACGGACGAGATGGTTACTTTCAAAACCTGATTTGAAAACTAATCAAAATCCTTTTGAACTTAGAAAATACGAATATGCCTAACCCGAGGTTAGACTGAGTTGCGATGTAAACCTGCCCGGAACCAACCGGCACATCCAGTATTCGCAACAATATCTGTCTAATATGAGTGGTCGCGGCTTTAATTTATTTAGTTAAAGCTAGAACAAGAATGGTAGGGTTAAGTTAACTAGGACACTTAACCGGTTCAACATGATAACTAAACTGATGGGTGGGGTTAGGTTCAGACTGACACTTAGCACAGTTAAGCTAGAATGGGAGGGCTAAGTCTATACAGACACTTAACCAAACTCAAGGTAGCAAGACAAGATTTGTAGGGGTTAAGTAAAGTTAATACACTTAGCCAAATTAACATGTTAACTAGACCGGAGGTTGGGGTTAAGTAAAATCTAATACGCTTAGCCAACTTGATATGTTAGCTGGGCTAGACCGTAGGGTTAAGTAAACTTGAACACTTAGCCATCAGATTGTGGTAAAGGAATAGGGTTAAGTCTAAAACATGAAGGGATAATACTTAACCGTTAATAACATGTTAGTTAAAGCAGACGGGCAAGGTTAAGTTAAAAAGGAACACTTAACCAACACAGGGTGAATGGGTAGGGTTAAATAAGAAATACTTAACCAATATAACTTGGTTTGTGGTGGGGTTAAGTCAACATGAGTTACTGATAAAACTTAACCAGTTTAACAGGGTAAATAAGGAGGGCTAAGTTAGACTGAATTGACTATGACACTTAACCAATCCAAATTGACGGGAAAGAGAAGTAAGTAAATCTTAGTTAAGAAAACAACGATTCTGGAAACTAAGTGGTAAACCTTAGTTGACAAAACTAAGTAGTAATTCTTAGTATAACACGAGCAGGAGCGAACGTCTGTCTGATTAGAAAGAAGGCTCCAACGAATTGGGTTACGTAGCTAGAGGCTTCGAGGGGACGTGAGGGTACTCTTGGTATCCCTCTGTGAGGCTGCAGATGATCCACCTGGGCCCACAGAGGTTAAGGTCTGCGTAGAAGAACCAGTGGTATGCCTTGGTTGCAATACATGGCAACCTAAAGACTAGGATGGACCGGCGTGATTCGGCGAGCAAACGGTAGCCCTGTGATAGCGACTCGTCGTCTACCATCCATCTTCAGTCAATCGAGATACGTGAAGCAGAAAGGCGGAGAACTCCAAAAGACCATATACTTGCTATCTAGTTATGGTTGAGGATGGCCATAGGATAGTGGGGCACCGGTGGCCGGCGTATAGTTCTCATTTTTCAAGGTGTGCCTTTCATTAGTTGAGGGAGGGGTCAAGTGGGACCATAGCCACTGGAACAAAAACAGACCTTAGCATCTGATTCGGCAGATATCTGAAAGCTCCCCACCGAGTTCTGTATTCCTTGATTTGCCCTGACACAGGACTCGGACCGCACATTACGGAACATGTGCATCTAGACAAGCGATAACGATTCGTGATACATGCGTGGGGAAGTATAGGAACATATACCACTCTAGGTAGTGTGTCCTAGACTTGGGGGGGCATCGTTCGACAGGTAGCACTAGTTGGACTAGGTGGCATAAATCCTGAATTCGTGAAACGTTCAGTAGATAACGTAAGCTCTAGTTAAATCTAGAAGGCACTTGGTAGAAAACCCTAGATTAAATCTAGGCAACAAATAATAAATGTATTCCTGAAGGCGATGGAAAATACAGGGATTGGGATCATGTTATCATTACTAGTTGGGACATTAGTTAGCTGGTGCAGAGATAATTGAAATCCATGTAACAAGGAAATGGCGAAGCGGCGAAAGTATTAGAGCGTATCTAGTTTATCTTATCTTAGCATATCTTGTGACTACCTTGTCTAATATTGTTGACCCTATCGTCATGGTGTAATCTTGTATTCAGTTAATTCATGTCGTTTTGTTTTCCATGTTCACATGCTAGAAGTTACTGAACTTACTCATGCTTTATGTCTGACTCTGTTTTTCTTTCATCTTCTTTTCTTCCGTTCCCCCCCCCCCCAGGTAGTAGAGGAGGGAATAGTTTAGCTCAGGTTAAGTTGGACTTCCACTCTTTCCCAGCTTGAAGATTTGTCGAAGTTTGCTTGGATTCTCTTTTCAAATGCTATGGCTGGCTCTTGCTAAAATCGGGGAATATAAATGTTGTTTTTATGCTTCTTTATTTTGTAAGACAGATGATACTCTGATATTGTAAAGAAACCATTGTACAAACTATTTTATCAATAAAGCAAAGTTTTATTTTCCGCTGTTTAATTTCTGTCTGTATTGTAATTTATCTACATCTTTTACCCTAAATGCTCCATAGAACTTAGTGCATTCCCTTTGTGAGTGACACTAACGGATGTGGGGTGTTACAGAGAAAAAGCAAGACAACATCGTTTTTATAGTGGTTCGGCGTTTACGAGCCTACGTCCACTTTATAATCTCATAATAATATCATAAAGTCGAAGATACAATGAATGAGATTGTCAGGATCTCTATTACATAATCGTTTTTGAGGAATATAACAAGTATTTCGTGATGAAAGTGGTTGGCAGCCATAGTTGATTCATGCGTGGGCCAAAGAGTTAGGCTCTAATCTGAGCCGAAAAAGATCCCCTCTTTATTGTATTGCTTGGTGTATTTATAGGCAGTAGGCTTCAATAATTGGAGGTTCCATATGTCAGTTGATCCATGTGAATAGCAGATAATGGAACTGAGTCATAATAACGTGGAGAAGTTCCCTCTAATATGTGGCAGCATAAACGTAGCTAGATCCGAGTTTATAGGCTTTAGAATAGGAAGTTGGACCAAGTAAGTAGGCTATTAAATAAATCTCATGATCAAGTCATTGCTGTAGTGTAAGCTAATTTCAAGAGCATCGAGCCCAGGTATTTTAGGCTGAAGTGCTTCTATCCAAGAGCCCTCGAGACAAAGAGCCTCGAGCCAAGAAAGTCTGGGCTTTTCCAAGTCCATGTTTGTGTCCTGAGCAGTCCTATGATGGGTCCATGGGTTGACGGCCTTGCCAAAAGGCGGGTCAACATCTTGCATTGTTCGTTTTATCTTCTTGCAGGTACAAACTCCTGGTCTTCTTGGATTTCTCTGGCCTTAATACGAACCCATGTGATCGTCGGTTTTCTGGCCTTAATACGATCCGGCGGGATCATCGCGTTCTGGGTTGGACTTATCAGATTATCCAGAACACATCTTCCTTCAACCAGCAAGATAAGTTCTGCGGGGAAAACATGTTTACACACTTTTTGGCAAAAGATGTTACACACGGAATATCTAAATAACATGCTCAAGCGTTGGAAATAACATCAGAAGATAGGCAGCGATTTGGTCAAAATCACATCATCAACATAAATAGGCCTGAAACTCCTATCAGACGACCTCTTTTGGGCCTCGAAAACCGCAATTACGGAGCTGAGCTTGGTAACTCTTGTATCACTCTGAGTTAGCTTTGGTTTGGCTCAATCGGACTTAGGGTTTGAAAGTTATGCCCGTTTCCGTGACTCGGGTGTAATTTGGCAATTTTCTGGATAAAGTGACAAAGCATCATTGGCTTGGATCGTGGGTGCGAATCATGGGACCCACCTCGGCTCGTGGATCACCATCTCCACCTGGCTTGTGATGCACCCTCGGATCGCCCCTCATCGGATCGCCCCATCGGCTCGTGGCGCACCTTCAGACCACGACCCACTCGTGGCACACATGGAGAGCACGACCCGATCACCTGCTCTTCAATCCATCTCGCAAGGACCCGGTCAGCTCGCCCTACATGATCACGACCCGATCCCATGGTCACGATCCGACCTCCGAACCTGCTCCTGGACAGCCTGTTTTGACCTGTTCTCATGCCACATCTTACTCCTACTTTCGCGGATCGGGTGCCACGTACCCCATCACAATCCGATCAAACCAGAAGCTCTCCTACAGCTACAAATACACCACTACATGCAAATTGAGGGGACTTTTTGGCTGAGACCTTTCTCCTACATCTCTAAGGCTTCCACCATTACTGAGTGCAATGATTTTGCACATCCTTAAATCCAAATTCTACTCTTGTAATATCAATTAAACGCACGGATTGTGTCTCTACATGTAAATGATTCTTGTAATCTATCAGTATAACAATAAGATTATAAAGTGGACTAAGGCAACATCTACAGCATAACCACTATAGAAACTTCGTGTGTCTCCTCTAATTTATCATTTTCTGCATTTCTGTGATCTGTGACCCGCATTTGGTTGTTAGTGCCAATTTTTGGTCTAACATTTTGGCACGCCAGGTAGGGGCACACGAAACTTCAACTTCTGCTTGGATTTTTTGGATGTTGGATCAATGGTAACAAAAAGGAAGAAGACTAGAACCTTCTCTCATGTTGAGGATGTTGACGCTAAAGGCACGAGGAACGAAGCAAGCCATGAGGCTTCCTCTCATGGAGATCTATCCGCATACCTGACTAGAGACGAGATGGACGGCGTTCTTGCTGAACTGAGAGATCAGATGGAAAGGCAAGACGACCTCCTTCAGAAATAACAGGAGATGATCAACCAATTCTTCACTCGGATGGATGGAAGGCCGAGCAACACTCAAGTCATTGAAACGAAGCCACAGAAGCGGCTCATGCATCATATGGACTCAGGGACAACCCCCTCATTATTAGGATCGACTCGTGACAGGCTACCAGCACCGGGTCGGATCGCCCCTTCTCAGTTCTCTCCCCACGAACCACGATCCGGATTTCACCAACCTGCCTCACGAACCAACCCCCTCGAACCGGGTCGGGTCGCCACACTCGATCCACGATCCGCGAGCCGTGATCCCTAGGCAACAGCTCAGCAGCACCTTCCGTTCTTTCCTGCGCTCAACGCTGGGGCACCATCTCTGATCTTGGTAGTTTGCAATAGCTTTTTGAAGGAAATCGACTCGCTGTTCTGATTCAACGCCTCTCGGGAGGCCGCACCTATCAGAATGATGTGGATGACGTCAATCACAACCCGTTCACATAGGAAATCAGGAATTCTCGCAATCCTCCAGATTTCAAACTTCCACAGTTGGAGCCTTACAACGACAGGACAGATCCTACCGTGCACCTGACGCGCTACAAACGGCAAATGGTAGTTCAATCGGCGTCGGAAAACGTCATGGCCAAGTGTTTTCCCCTCTTTCTAACTGATATAGCAGCCATGCGTCGGTAGCTAGAAACGAAATCGATCAACAACTGGACTATGCTGGTCGCTCGCTACCTTGAACATTTTCGGGTCCACATTGCACTACCCAAGAACGTCATATTGCTCACTACAATTAAGAGGAGGCCCAGAGAAACTCTGCTTTCATTTCTGGAAAGATTCAATGTTGCAGCAGCATCAGTTGATCGCCCAGAACCATCGATGGTACTGATGGCAGCAGTATCCGGCGTTCTAGATAACACGGAATACAAAAAATCTTTATACTGAGATCCACCGCGAAATCTCGTCCAATTCTGCCATGAAGCAGATAGATTTCTACGCGAAGATGATGTTACTTCTGAGAAGCGTATACTCGACATCAACATGCTTAAAGACGAAGAACCGTCTGATCCTGGGAAAGGCAATGACAAGGGTAAAGGAAAGACCCCTGCTACAAATGATCGTAATGCTCCACCTCGGAGAGGGTCCAGATTCGACAAATACACTAAACTAAATGACACTCTGAGCAACATCTACATGGATACAAGGGGTGCTGCCTCTTATCCAAGGCCTCCTAAGAGGGAGCCAATATTAGCACAACGCATTTCCGGCAGACATTGCATATTTCATGACATGGACGGTCACAACACTGATGATTGCAGACATTTGCGTGACCTTATCGAGGCTCGGGTCAGGCGAGGAGAACTACCCGAGTACGTCACTCAACCAACAGTGCCCACATCTGCGCTACCACCACAGACTCCCCAAAGAGGGAACGATACCGGATCGAGCAATCGCGGGCTTATCATTAACTGATCCCACTTAGCGGATCTGTTCAGTTAGCCGGACCCTGGTCCATAGTTCATGTTTTTTAGGCTTTTAGGCGACTTCTCGCCCTTTTTTGTTTTCCCTGCATGTAATAAAAGCAGTCACATCAACCCACGCGCACGAAACCAGCTTGTGGTCTCCAGTCGTGTCCGGTAAACGACCACTGAATTTTCATGAATTGGTAATAAGCATTGAGCTCCGGCTCCTAACTAGATCCGCCCAGTATAAACATTGAGCTTCGGCTCCCAACTGGACCCATCCGGTACAAATAAATTCTCATGTGCTTTTCTTTGGTCGTCTTACCCTGGTAAGGCCGTCTTGGAACCTCATGTGTTTTTCCTTGACCGTCTGACTTCGGTAAGGATATTTTGGAACTTTCATGGCATTTCCTTGGTCGTCTTACTACGGTAAGGCCGTCTTGGAACCCCTCTAACATCTCCTCGGATGGTTTACTCCGGTAAGGCCATATAGGAAATATTCTTTCACCATTTGTTTTAACTTCTTGCAGGTACAAACTCCTGGTCTTCTTGGTTTTCTCTGACCTTAATACGATCCCGTGTGATCGTCGGGTTTCTGGCCTTAAAACGATCCGGCGTGATCGTCGCATTCTGGGTTTGGACTTATCAGATTATCCAGAACACATCTTCCTTCAACCAGCAAGATATGTTCTGGGGGGCAAGCATGTTTACACACTTTTTGGCAAAAGCTGTTACACATGGAATATCTAAATAACATGCTCGCAGTGGAAACAACATCAGAAGACAGGCAGCGAATTAGTCAATATCACATCATCAACATAAATAAGCCCGAAATTTCTATAAGACGACCTCTTTTGGGCCCGAAAACAGCAATTACGAAGATGAGCCCCCTAAGTTAGCTTCAGCTTGAGCTTTGGTTTGGCTCAATCGGATTTACGGTTTGAAAATTATGCCCGTTTCCGTAACTCGGGTGTTATCTGGAAATTTTCTGGATAAAGTAACTAAGCATCATTGGCTCGGATCGTGGGACCGGATCGTAGGTCCCACCTCGGCTCGTGGATCGCCATCTCCTCCTGGCTCATGATGCACCCTCGGATCGCCCCTTATCGGATTGCCCCATCGGCTTGTGGCTTACCTTCAGACCATGACCCACTTGTTGCGCACATGGAGAGCACGACCCAATCACATGCTCTTATTTCCAGCTCGCAAGGACCAAGTCAGCTCGCCCTACATGATCAAGACCCGATCCCATGGTCACGATCCGACCTCCGAACCTACTCCTGGATAGCCTGTTTTGACCTGTTCTCATGCCACATCTTACTCCTACTTTACCGGATCGGGTGCCACGTACCCCATCACGATCCGGTCAACCCAGAAGCTCTCCTACAGCTATAAATACACCACTACATGGCACATTGAGGGGACTTTTTGGCTGAGACCTTTCTCCTACATATCTACGGCTTTCATCATTGCTGAGTGCAAGGACTTTGCACCTTCTTACATCAAAATTCTACTCTTGTAATCTCAATTAAACGCACAGATTGTGTTTCTGCATGTAACTGATTCTTGTAATCTGTCAGTATAACAATAATATTATAAAGTGGATGTAGGCTACATTTACAGCCGAACCACTATAAAAGCTTCGTGTGTCTCCTCCTATTTATCATTTCCTGCATTTCTGTGATCTGTGACCTGCATTTGGGTGTTAGTGCCAATTTTTGGTCTAACATTCTGGCGCGCGAGGTAAGGGGCACACGATAACTTCTGCTTGAATTTTTTTGCTATTGGATCAATGGAAATCAAAAGGAAGAAGACTGGAACCTTCGCTCATGATGAGGATGCTGACGCTGAAGGCACGAGGAACGAAGCAAGCCACGAGGCTTCCTCTCATGGAGATCTATCCGCATACCTGACTAGAGAGGAGATGGACGACGTTCTCGCTGAATTGAGAGATCAGATGACAAGGCAAGACGATCTCCTTCAGAATATAGCAGATGATCAACCAATTCTTCACTCGGATGGATGGAAGGCCGAGCAATGCTTAAGTCATTGGAAATGAAGCCACAGAAGCGGTTCACGCACCATATGGACTCAGGGGCAACCCCATAGCTAATGGAAACGCACAACGACTGACTTCAGCTCCAGATCAGATGGATACGGGAGCACAAACTCTCAATCAGCTGCAGCAGGGATCGGCTCGTGATAGGCCACCAGCACCGTGTCAGATCGCCCCTCCCTAGTTCGCTCCACACGAACCACGATCCGGCCTTCACCAACCTGCCTCACGAACCGACCCCCTCGAACCGGGTCGGGTCGCCACCCTCAATCCACCATCCACGAGCCGCGATCCCTAGACAACAGCTCACCAGCAGCTTCCGTTCTCTCCTGCACTCAACGCTGGGGGCACCAGCTATGATCTTGGTAGTTTGCAATAACTTTTTGAAAGCAATCGACTCGTTGATCTGATTCAATGCCTCTCGAGAGGTCGCACCTATCAAAATGACGTGGATGACGTCAATCACAACTCGTTCACACACGAAATCAGGAATTCTCGCAATCCTCCAAATTTCAAACTTCCACAATTGGAGCCTTACAACGGCTGGACAGATCCTACCATGCACCGGATACGCTACAAACGGCATATGGAATTCAATCGGCGTCGGAAAACATTATGGAAAAGTGTTTTCCCCTGTTTCTAAATGATATAGCAGCTATGTGGATTCGGCAGCTAGAAACGGAATCGATCAACAGCTTGACTATGTTGGTCGCTCACTTCCTTGAACAATTTCGGGTCCACATCTTACGACCCAAGAACGTAATGTGGCTCATTACTATTGAGCAGAGGCCCAGAGAAACTCTGCGTTCATTTCTGGAAAGATTCAATGTTGCAGCAGCATCAATTGATCGCCCTGAACCATCGATGGTACTGATGGCAGCAGTATCCGGCGTTCTAGATAACACAGAATTCAAAAAAATCTTTGTACCGAGATCCACCGCGAAATCTTGGTGAATTCTACCATTAAGCAGATAGATTTCTGCGTGAAGAAGATGCAACTTCTGAGAAGTGTATTCTCGATATCAACATGCTTAAAGACGAAGGAACGTCTGATCCTGGAAAAGGCAATGATAAGGGAAAAGGAAAGACCCCTGATACAAATGATCGTAATGCTCCACGCTGGAGAGGGTCCAGATACGACAAATACACTAAACTAAATAACACTCTGAGCAACATCTACATGGATACAGGGGGTACTGCCTCTTAACCATGGCCTCCCAAGAGGGAGCAAACACTAGCACAATGCAATTCCGGCAGACATTGCATATTTCATGATATGGACGGTCACAACACTGATGACTGTAGACATTTGCGTGACCTTATTGAGGATCGTGTTAGGCGAGCAGAACTACCCAAGTACGTCACTCAACCAACAGGGCCACACCTGCGCTACCACCACCGGCTCCCCGGAGAGGGAACGATCCCGTATCGAGCAATCGTGGGCTTATCATTAACTGATCCCACTCAACGGATCTCTTTAGTTAGCCGGACCCCGGTCCGTAGTTCATGTATTTTAGGCTTTTAGGTGACATCTTTCCCTTCTTTGTTTTCCCTGCATGTAATCAAAGCAGTCACATCAGCCCACACGCATGGAACCGGCTTGTGGTCTCCAGTCGTGTCCGGCAAACGACCGCTGCATTTTCATGAATTAGTAATAAGCATTGAGCTCCGGCTCCCAACTGGATCCGTCTAGTATAAACATTGAGCATCGACTCCCAATTGGACCCGTCAAGTATAAACAAATTCTCATGTGCTTTTCCTTGGTCGTCTTACTGTGGTAAAGCCGTCTTGGAACCTCATGTGCTTTTCCTTGATCATCTTCCTCTAGTAAGGCTGTCTTGGAACTTTCATGGCATTTCCTTGGTTGTCTTACACAGGTAAGGCCGTCTTGGAACCCCTCAAACACCTCCTCGGATGGTTTACTACAGTAAGGCCAACTAGGAAATATTATTGCATTATTTGTTTTATCTTCTTGAAGGTACAAACTCCTGGTCTTCTTGGATTTCTCTGGCCTTAATACGATCCCGTGTGATCGTCGGTTTCTGGCCTTAATACGATCCGGTAAGATCGTCGCATTCTGGGTTTGGACTTATCAGATTATCCAGAACACATCTTCCTTCAACCAGCAAGAAATGTTCTGGGGGCAAACTTGTTTACACACTTTTTGGCAAAAGCTATTACACATGGAATATCTGAATAACATGCTCAAGCAGTGGAAACAACATCAAAAGACAGGCAGCGATTTGGTCAAAATCACATCATAAACATAAATAGGCCCGAAACTCCTATCTGACGACATCTTTTGGGCCCGAAAACAGCAAGTACAAAGCTAAGCTCGGTAACTCTTGTAGCCCGCTGAGTTAGCTTCAGTTTGAGCTTTAGTTTGTCTCAATCGGACTTGCAGTTTGAAAGTTATGCCCGTTTCCGTGACTCAGGTGTAATTTGGCAATTTGTTGGATAAATTGACAAAGCATCGTTGGCTCGGATCATGGGACCGGATCGTAGGACCCACCTCGGCTCATGGATCGCTATCTCCTCCTGGCTCGTGATGCACCCTTGGATCGCTCCTCATCGGATCGCCCTATCGGATCGTGGCGCACCTTCAGGCCACGACCCACTCGTGGCACACATGGAGAGCACAACCCGATCACCTGTTTTTCATTCCAATTCGCAAGGACCCGGTCAGCTCGCCCTACATGATCATGACCCAATCCCATGGTCACGATCCGACCTCCGAACCTGCTTTTGGACAGCCTGTTTGGACCTGTAATCATGCCACATCTTACTCTTACTTTCCCGGATCGGGTGCCACGTACCCCATCACGATCCGGTCAACCCAGAAGCTCTCCTACAACTATAAATACACCACTACATGGCAAATTGAGGGGACTTTTTGGCTGAGACCTTTCTCCTACATCTCTACGGCTTCCACCGTTGCTGAGTGCGAGGATTTTGCACCTTCTTACATCAAAATTCTACTTCTATAATCTCAATTAAATGCACGGATTATGTGTCTACATGTAACTGATTCTTTTATTCTGTCAGTATAACAATAACATTATAAAGTGGACGTAGGCTACATCTACAGCCGAACCACTATAAAAACTTCGTGTGACTCCTCTTATTTATCATTTTCTGCATTTATGTGATCTGTGACCTGCATTTGGGTGTTAGTTCCAATTTTTGGTCTAACAATATAGATGATTGAATGAGTAGAATTATTACTAGGTTGAATCATGTTTATGGGTATATGATTGTATTTGGTACATCGGGACTAATAAGTCTAGCTTTGTACTTTTGGAATAAGAATAATTTGTTTAAACGCAAATTAGTAATAAATTTTAATACGGTTTTAGATCTGTTTATATGAGTTAAAAGTTCTAAAATAATGATCAACGTTTCATTGATCTGTGTGTACTAAAATCATGACCCAGTCAAATTCTCTTTGTGTGACATAAGTTAAATTTGCTAATTGCCAATCAGAATTGTAGTCTTAAATCATTTTGATTTATTGATATCAGTATTCAGTAATATGGTAATTTGTTAAGACTATTTTGATTTGATCAGTATACATGGACATAAAATCAAATCTGTTTGATTTATGAATACTAAATGCATGACCCAGTAGTAACATCTGTTCATTACAATTAGTATACAAATTTCTTGAAATATCTAATCTGAAATTGTTTCATTATAAATCTGTGAAAATGTTTCACTGTTATAAGGTAATTTGTATCTGATACATAATATAAAATTGTTTTATAATAACTAAGTTTTATATATGATATATATTCGTGAAATGAATTCTGATTAGAAATATTAACTTAGTTTAATATTCCTATTCGATAAACCTAGGAACCTGGTACAATAATCAAAATCCAGTTTTGATTAATCATAGGAAATCAAATCATTACATAACAGATATAATAAAGTATTATAAATCTGTTAATCTATGTAATTACGATTATGAAAAGATCTGTAGTAATTTTGAGCAAACAGATCAGTTTGATTGAATCTGTGTAAATTTTAAAGCATGAAATTTGTACATACTGGATTGTAATATCAATTTTGAATGTCAAACCTATTGCAATTTTGCTAATTTTGTTAGGCAAATGTTGTATATAAAGATTCACATACAACTGAATATGTAACTAGTTTTAAACTGTTTATGAAACAAGTTTAAACTAGAATACATAAACTTATTGTATGATCATGTTATGTATATATAAATAAACTCGTGATTGAATGATACAAGCATGTTTGTAAATTCTTTTTCAAAGTACACACTATGACATTTGAAGTATCCAAACCAAGGTCTTCAAAAACCTTGATCATATTTGCAGAAGCTTTTAAATATGATTTAATCTGGATGTATAAATATAATTTTTTTTATATGTGATATAAGATTGTTTCAGACTTGTACATTATGCATACAGAGAGGTTTGGATATAGCAAAATTGTTTCCCGTTGTATCTCGATCCAACTGGATGTTCTTTATCAAATGCTCAAGTCAAAACTTTAGATTAATTCTGGGCATTTATTTTAACCTTGTCTGATTTGTAATACTTAACATTATATATTTGATATGTAATGTAAAGAAGCACATCAACATTAGTTGACTAATTATATATTTACTACGGTTGTTTTAATTATTTCAGGAAATATGATTTTCTTTTTTATTACTGTTTTAAATTTACTGTTGCAAAATATATGTACCAGTATAGAAATACACCGTATTCCTATGAATATGCATATATGTTTAAAAGATAACTTTGATTTGATGTGTATGTCAGAACACATTACTTCATAAAATTTTAGGTCTTTCAACATATTCATACATTTGATATGATTTTGAATACGCATGACATATTTCTTTTATGCGAGATGTTCATGGCAAATATGATTTGCAAATAAAACATGAACAGGACAAACAAAAGGTTAAAAAGTATGTGTGTCAGTGCAATATTTTGGGTTATTCCTCCAATAGCAAGTATGACTTGCTAATTTTTATTCTTACTATACATTCGTTGTATTCATATCAACCTGAATATATAGTAAATGCTGATTTATATATATATATATATTGGTTACCTAGGTTATTAAGATACATAAAAGAATTCACGAAATGTTGCAAGTTTTATTTAAATGCTAAGACAGTTATGAACTGCTATGTCATTTCAAACATGCCAAATAGTAATGTGTATACTAGCATAACTATTATATATACATTTGTATCTGGGCACTATCAAATATTGATTCATGAATATAGATTGCCCGGATTACATAAGCTAATTAATCTAACTGAATACAAAGCATTGGATCAAATATAGGCTGATAAATTACAACACATATGTGAATACATGATTCTCGTTATGGTTGTGCACATTTAGATACATTTAGATGTATCCATATAAACCTGACCCCATGATTAAAATGTTTTAACAGTGTAGCCACCATGGGGGTTCTGAAATTGTTTCAGCAAAAGGGAATGTTCATCAGCCCATCTATGTATGCTAAAATTGTTTCAGCATAAGAAGCATCGAATTGGCTAAAGACTGACTAAATGATGGGCGAGTATGACTTCTTGTCATTTTCAGGATGTTCATATGAAAATTTTATATAGTTTTGTAATAAAGCGAAGGTCAGGAGATTTGTATAGTAACTCAAATGTATACATAGCAGAGTATCGAATATGTAGCATAAATGTGTAAATGGTTATGCATGTTTACATATGGTAGATACTGATGTGTATTTCTTAATCAACATAAAATATGCCAAATTGTTTTATCTGTTAGGAATGAATATTCGTATGTATATGTTAGAACTGATAAAGTTTAGAATTGTTCACTCTGATGCAAAATTTCTTACTAGTTATTGTACTTACATGTATATATTCTATATGTCCATGATGACTGGATACATACATATGTCAATTGACTTAATTACCTATTCTAAAATGTTTAGATCTGAAGGATTATTTAACAGTACTCGTATTTGTATTCTAAATTTATGTTTAGTGGCATCACTTATTATTGCATTAGTAAGTCATTTCGTTATGAAGTTAATTGTTTATCTTCTGGACATAAATGAAGCCTAATAATGGTTAGGGCCTACATCTTGCATGTGTCTAGTAGTGATTGGTTTGTAATATTTCATATTAGATTTATGAGTATATTCATTGATACTCAACATAAGTGTATTATGTTAACCGACTGTTTTGAAGTGTTCAAAAGGGATATGTTGGTATAATTGCTATACAATGTTGAATTTAAATATATGTACATGGTTCATATATATTATTTAAATTCTATTAATATTACGAATATAAAATACATATATTTTGATATATGTAAATAATTCTAATATTGTTTTCCACTATGAGTTGTAATTCTCTTTAAAAGCAAAATTTTGTTATATTAAGTCATGGTGAAGTCTTCCAATAATACACTCATCAATATCCAAAATCACTGGATGTAGGTAATGCCAAAGCATTGTGCATTCTTTTATTTTGGTTATATGTGACGGAGTAAAAGTGATACTTGAATTGTATTATTGGGTCTGACTTAACTATGCTGCATAATAAGATTATGGCTTAGAGACAACAACATGAATTATTCTATATTTTGAGCAAATGAATAATACTGAACAAAAATGTTCATCATGCGATCCAAGAATTATATACACGATATAATTGACATAAGATGTCTACCTAAAAGGTTGTGTTTTGGGGATTAGCCAAAGTTAAGTCAAGGCATTACTAGATATGGATCTTGGAACATCGTTATATATACACACACACACACACACACACACTGATATATTTATATAAATAGAGGGATGTTAATTTGAGTGGGAGCGTATTTTAGTTCAAATTATACATTTATGTTAATATAAAATTTTGATTGTCAAAATTTATATTAAATAAATATTAAAGAATCGGCTATTATTTATTATCTACTGTATATATTAAATAATAAATTACTCTGATAATTTAAATTAATCCTTAAGAAGGATAAATTGAATTAAATCAAATTTCTTGACTAGCATTGAAATTTGAGGATCATCCTTAAACAAATTAAACGTAATTTTTTTAGAAACTTTGAGAAGATGTAAAATGAAAGTTAAAGTATGACTTTAACTGAATAAGATATAAATGTTATAACAGTCTACTTATACATCTATAGTATTAGATACTGAATATGAATCACATAAATGTATGTTGATTAACAGAGATTACAAAATAAGTAGAAATCTGATAAAAGGACAAGTGGACTTACAATTGGAAATGAAGCTAATGTTGCTGGATTATCCATAGGAAGTTGATTCTTGTTGATTATACTGGCTTAATTAAATAAATAAAATAATTGTTATAATGAAATTCCATTTAAGGTAAATGTTATAGTAGATCTTGTTTAGACAATTTTGAATTTCATTTGTAATAAAAGAACAATTGCTATTCATTTTATTTAAATGAAATATCGTATGGAATTTCACAAATAGTTAATGATCTTTGTAAATCCTTAACTATAATGTACTTGACATTAATAATGAGTGGATTAAATTACGTGATATAAATCCAATATACCTTTAGTATTACCGGTTAGCCCAGTAAACAAGAAAGTATATCAAAACTCCATAATGATGGAATTTTGAGATCATACGATTTTGATTTATATGAAGAATACAGATCTTGTTTATTAGGTAAAATAACTGAATCACTTTTCACTGGACACAGTGAACGAGTGATAAGTATTGGGTTTCGTACATAATGATGTATATGGAGCAAAGAATACATAAACTAGAGGTAGGTGTTATTACTTCATTATATTTACTGATGATATCAGTAGATATAGATATGTATATCTTATGAAATACATATCAGAATCCTTTGAAAAGTTCAAAGAATTCTAAGTGAAGTTAGAAACCAATTTTAATAGAAAAATAAATATTTTTCAAACAGTTCGATAGAGAACATTTAAGCCAATAAATTTAAATGACTATCTGAATAAGTTTGGAGTTGTTTCACAACTATGTCCACCTAGAACACCATATTGAAATGGTGTGTCTAACAAGAGAAATCACACCTTATAACATATAGTATGATCAATGATAAGTCATATAGATCTTCCAATAAATTAAATTTTGAACAACTGCATTTAATCCTACTCAGACGATTATGAAGACACGATATAAGATATAAACTAGAAAATGTTCCAGTGTGTCTATTATGTAAATTTGGGATGTGAAGCGTTTATTAAACGCCTCGCTTTTGATAAGATCAAATCCAAATCTGATAATTGTTTTATGGATTATCAAATAGGATATTATTTCTATGAATCCTTAGAGAATAAAATGTTTATTGCTCGAATTGATATCCTTTCAAGAGGAGCTATTCTTTAAGATACCGATAAAAATGTAATAGATTTCGAAATGTCTCGGAAACCATAAAATTCTATTAAACCTTGTATAGACAAGAAAATGAGTGGGAGTGATACTGTAACGACCTAACTTTCGAACACATCGAAGTCGTGCCATTAATAAGAATAAGAATAGACAAAAGATAAAATCATAGAAAACATCAGAATCTCACAGCGGAATTTTTACAAAAGATGATACTTCATAATATTACACAACGGAACATATTACATCAGAGCATTATATCTCTAGTGATATAAGCCATTCATAGTACATCTTTAATTTTGCGTATCATTGATGACTAACTTGCAGACATAATTATACAGCAGATATGATAAGTAGATCAGCACACAGAAAGTCTCCATCCAGCTTCTCAAGTTTTATCCAATCCTGATTCACTTGCCTATTCATAACAAGTGTTATGAATACACAAGAGTTTAAGAGAAACACAAAAAAAATAAACTCTGGGTCAGTCAGAGGATTGGTATGAGTAAACAGTTTAAAATAGATTAAAGAAATAAAAATATCTCATAAGACCACGCCGTGAATACGGAACGAGTTTTTACCTTATGAGATAAAAACACTTTGTATACTTGAAACCAGATATTATCATAGTGTCTAGGTGTTTCACAAATAATTTAGAATCTAGAAGAATGCTTGCATCTCACATTCTCCTATATAGTATACAAATAAAAACCCGCTTGGCGCTTAGGGATAATGGATTTCCAACTATGACAAGGTATGGAACCACCTTCCGATCATGTATCTCTAGAGGCGAATACACTGGGTTCAACAAGAACATCTTGCAACCCCACACACACATTACCGACCACTCATTTCGCTTGATTGTATCGAATGTATATCACCAATGGTTGTGCTCAAACCACCGTTTCCCGAAAAGAGACAGCATCGAAATAGATTAAAGAAGTAAAAGGAATTTCTCTAAATAGGTGATTATACGCTCTAATGGGAGCGACCCACATAGCCATGCTGCCTGCCCGATTTTTGTCATTTCCTGGGTGTGAGGCTTGAGGCTAGACTTACCTTTTCATCATCACAGTTTATTTTCTTTGAATGCCACATCGTCATATCCATCGGAAATCACTAATTGATTTCCACAAAAAATCTCCGGTTGTCAGGCTATAGAAGATTCCCTTCTGTGCCAGCAACTGGTATGTTTGAAGAAAACAACGTACGTGATCCCTTTGGAAATACTTCGCCAGACATTCGTCCATAGAAATTGTCCTGGGATTGGACAAATCAAAGGCACTATTCCAGAATAGCCCTTGTATATCGCCGTCTTCAATTTAACAATCTATGACACGCGGCGTATAATCAAATCAAAGGGAAATATTTATTTCGGCCTCTTTGAAATGATTAGCGAACATTTCTTTTTTAAATTATTAATCCAACATGATTAAAAATATGATTTACATACATAATTACAGTCAAACTAAACAGTATATGATCATCTTGTCTATATTTGGCATTTTGATCATCTCTTAAAAATGGACAGTTTCTGTGTGCGCTTCGCACATGGTTTATCTTTTCATTTTTTTCATCACTTTAAAACGAATACTTACCTTATTTTTCTTTAGAAAAATATTTCTCACCATTATTCCTTAATCTAATTATTCATAAATAAAGTAAATTTATGATTTATAATCTACTTTACAACTTTTACACTTTGTATGGTTTCGTCAAATCGATCTACTTTGTCTTCTTATATACTAATAAAATTTCTCTTTGCAATTATCGGTCTAAAATATGACTTACAGTTCTTGTTTTATAAAATACAGAAATGTACATGATCAGTTTCTTATACCGGGAATTTAGATAACAGTTTAAAACTGACAGGATTAGCGTATATGATTTCTCTTTATCTTGTTTGTTTTAAAATTTAAATATTTCATTAGAAAATAAATTCTAATTTAAATTATAAACTAAATTTATAATTTAAATAAAATTATAGTTTCTGTGCTAACTTCTGGACTTCTGTCAAAACCATATCCGATCTTCTACACTTGGTCAACTTTCTTTTATTGACTTTACAGTCCGTATATTTCATTAGAAAATTTCTCTAATTATATTTTAAATTTTAAATTTTATAATTTTAATCTGAACTAAAGTTTCTAAACTTTTTCTCCACTGTTGACAAAACTGCATTTTTATCCGGATTCACTTCTTTCTGGACTTGCTAATTTAAATAAAAATTCTATTTTTGTTTGTTCATTTATTTCCCTTTTTATTTAATATATTATTTGATTTAAAAAAACTAGTTTTGATTAAAAATATATTCAAAAATCCTCTTTTTAAAGTTGAAATAGCAAAGTACCACTTTTTATTAAAGTACCACGTCGAGATCACGGTGTGCGCACATGAAATCAGCCATGGTTCCTATGTTTTTGCAAAGCACCACCTTTATTTGGCCAAAGTACCAAGGCCAAAGTACCAACCTCATAAAAACATGGCCGATCACTCCCAAACTCCAGTATTTCCATTCCGATCACCTACCTGCACCTCGTGCACGTGCACACGCGTCGGAGCCCACGTCCATCTCCAACAACCACCACCGCACGTCAGCCTCCACTCCCTAATCACTTCCCCAAACCTGAACCACCACCTTCACGGCCCCAGTGGAATTTCACCGTTCAACTTCATGTACAGGAAAAATTTTCCATCCAAGAAAACCACCCCTCCTCCTTACCTCGACCATGTGCTGTCGTGCCCTCCTTGCCACGTCAACCTGACATCCTAACGCTGCTAACCCCCCTGGACCGCACCCCCACCGCTCCACCGTCGACGAGTAGTTCGGCGTGGAAAAAAAGAACACAAAACCCAAGTTTAAACCCTATTTCTCTTTATTCTCAAAATCTATTTGTTTAAAAATTAAACTTATGTTTGTCCTGTAATCTCTAGCTCTCCTACTCCTTCTGAACGCCACCTCCCCTAGTCGAGTAGTTCACCGGAAATTGATCGAAATGCCTTTTCTGATCATCCTCTTATTTCTCTCTCAATATGTCATTAAAAATCTTGAAACAACTTTTAAAAATCATGATTTGGCATCAGGATTTCATTAATAAAACTGAAACAAGTTTTTATGAAACTTGAATTTTTGATGAAACAGAGAGGTGTTTAATAGTCTGTGTTTTCCCTTGTTTCCAGGACCAGTGTCAGTTTAAAGTTTGTTCACTTCCTTTCCTACTTTAAATGATTTTGGGTTGATGTAGTGGCATGATCTGGTATTGACACCACACTGAAACCATCTACCTTGATCAAAGATCATAAATCTTGATGACTTAAACTAACACTGAACGTACAGACCTACTGATATATAATGACTTACTAACCACAAATAGTTAATAGCTTAAGTATCCTAGACTTATGATTGGACAAAGTAGGTAATTCAACCTAGTGTGCATCCAATCATACACAGCAAACCATAGGCATTCATATGGATAGTTCAAAACAGAAAAGTAATTGCAGGAAGAAAGAAGTTTACTCACCTTGCACTCTTGAAACCCTTAGCTTTATTCTTCTCACTAATCTAATTAGAAAGACTTTTGTTGTGTGGAAAAGAGGTGCAAGCTCGGGTCTATTTATAGTGGTGAAAACTAATAAAATATGGTGCAAAAAATCCTAGTTTTGATAAACAAGCAAAATCAGTTTTGAGATTTGTTTTGACAATTGAATGACAATTCAACAAAATCAAACCACCACCATTAATTCACATGGCTTGCCTCAGCCAACATCCCCTGAAAATCCCCTATTAAATCACCAATTTTGTCCCTATTGGTTTCTATGAATTGTCACCTTAAATGCAAGTGGTACAACCATGATCTTCACTGCATCTTCCTTGGTTTTAAACAAATTATAGCATCCTTTCTTGTACCATATTTAAACAAAATGATGTAACATGAAAACATAAAAATACTTTTACTTGCCTTAAAAAAGAATTGCAAAATCTGAAAGTTTGGTACAATAAAGATCTCAACCATGTGATGAAATGGTCATGAAAAATCTTGAGTGATCTATATTTTAGAATAGATCCAGTGTAGGTGAGATCCTTAATGTATATGCAAGGATTTGCAAGATCTTTTGGCACATGGGTTTTGACAAAATAAACATGGTTTTGAAAATGCAAAAGAAAATGTCATTTCCATAAAATATTGTGAAAAAAGAGAATGATTTAAAATGAAAATATTTTATACAAAAAGATTTGGCCATGTGACAAATATTTCTTTAGATCCCTTTTACTAGTTTAGTACTAGTGTAGATGTTATCTTTGAATTTTTGTTCATGAACATGCTTGAAAAATGGAAATGGCACTTTTATGTTTTGGTTCATGAACATATGAACAAGAAATGGTTCTTGAACTTGCTTTTGACAAGAACATGATCAAACACATGCTATCATACCTGAATGTGTAAAATGGCTTTTTAGTAAATGCTGTAATATCTGCATCTCTAAATGCTATTATTCACGTGTTAAATGTTTTGAAATTTCAATGTCTGGATTTTAAATCTTATTTGTACTTACGTACTCACGATCAATTAATATTCATGTTAGTGATATAAAAACCCAAGACATTACAGTTACAATAATTCTGATGTTATTTGATAACACATTAATTATTGTAAATAATGTTAGTTTGAAAACAAGAAATAGATACTGATTCGAAGAAAGAAAATGTTTGGATTAAGAAGTTCATGATTGAACTTAATTCTTTGTTGATCGAATGATACATATTGTGATAACAATATGGCTGTTGCTCAGGCCTAAAACATTAAACTCATCTTCAATCCAAACATATATTTTAAGAAATATAATTCTTATGTGAAGTTGTTCATAGAAGAAATAAACATATCTGTAAAGTTACAAAAGTTGTAATGTTGCAGACCTACTGAATTAAACTCTATCGCGGCAGAAGTCTAATAATCACATTAGTTTCATAAGTATATGATACGTAAATGATTGACTCTAGTGCAAGTGGGAGATTGTTAGAGTTTGCGCCCTAGAGGCAATTCATTTGATGAGATTGATAACCCTGTTGATGTTATTATTTTATTTGGAAAAAAATATTATTCTATTATATTGTATTTACTGCGTAATATAAATAATAATATAATAGAAGTCCTAAAAATAATAATACGGAATTATATAGTTTGAGTACGACTGAACTTGAGATTATATAATGTGATAAGTATTATAATTCTTAAATGCCCCTAGTCGAGTTTTTATTGTTAATATAGGACAACAATAAAGCGTTAAGACTAGTATGTTGATTGACTGATGATCACATCTCAATGATCATTAATATACGTGATATTAATGTCAAAACACGAACACGTATTGGAGAATATCGTATTGGGCTGACCCACCGTGAGATAACTCCATGGAATATAATTAACAGTATCATAAGTTATTCTCATAGTGACAGTGATGTAATGGTCCTCAAACCTCAAATCGTTATAATTTTATTCGAGGATATTTGTGTTTTGATATCATCTAAAGTTATTTCGTAATAGAGTAACGATAATGGTGATTATTGGATACATCTAGAGTCGAATGAAAGTTATGAATGATCTAGATGGAATTTAACCCTACGATATATTCGTTGTGATATCCATGGGCCTCTTCATTGAGTGAGACTGTTAAATGCATGGTCGTGCTCAAATACTGATTTGTTTTAAATAGTCTACTCATCGATCAAGAAAACGGATTAAATTATAACGAGGATGATACAATCCATGCCCCTAGTTTAATCCTGGATATATTGGTTAAAAGGATTATATTGCTTTGAGACACTGGTCACAGAAAGGTAGTATCGAATCATAGATATTATTATAACTTGGGTAATAGCGATGTGTTGCTAGATACCACTGACTGTTTATAATTTAAATGCGATTTAAATTATTGCCTATGTTGTAGTAACCTATAGGGTCACACACTTAGAGATTTATAGAGATGAATCCATATTTTGGAAAAATAAAATATTAATATGTTAATATTTTATTAAATGTTGTAAAAGGTAAAATTATCGGATCCATATATGATGGTATACATTTGGTTTGAAAAAGGGGGGCTACACTTTCCTTTATAAACTGACATATAAACCCTTTATATAAGAGATATTAGTATCGAAAAGGGCTAACCCTAATTTTCCCTTTAAAAACGGAATCTGAAATCATGGCGGCTAGCACCGAGTCTCTTATCTTCTTCAATCCGATTGAAGAGGAACAATCTCGTGTGGACTACTTGTAGAGGCTCTACATTTAGTGAGCTACGATTCGACCAACCCAGATCTCGAAAGCAATCGATCTTGATAATCGAAGCAGAGGATGAAAGGTATAATTGTTAACCCAATTTCGAATTCATGTATGCTTTTAGGACTGATAAATCATTTGATTCCGCTATAATTGATCCTTAATTTCCTTCATTAACTCGTTGGCCTCTATTTGAGTATCAGTACTTCTTTTTCATCCTTATAGATATGACCTCCACTCGTTCTTGTCTATTGAATATTTCACTGTTTGCTTTTGGTTCCCACATGGAGTATCTATTTCTATTTAACTGACCACCTTTATTGCATGGCCAAGTCGCTACCTATACACTTCTTTGTTATGTCGTATCTGTTAATGCGCCATGCCTATTAATATTAGGTATATCAATATTACATATAGTTGGCACACTTGATGTATAATCTTTCCTATTAATTCATATACATTTGTTTTAATAACTAGGGTGCTACTCCTGCATGTGAAATATATTGTATTTGTTGTAGCATTCCTTTCATATGATTTATACCCTATAAAAATGGGTATATGCTCTCTCGTTGATTGCCTTGTATTGATTTTTAGCTAGTATACATTTCAGGCTTATAATTATTTTCTTTCTTTCTTGACACTGCATACATGGTCCATGCATGGAACTTAATTGTGCATATATTGTACATGGTCCAATTCGGCTGTTACGATTAGTTTCCGCCAAACATAATGAGGGTAATGTTCTAGGGACGACAGTCGCTGGGTTCAAGTTGGAGATGAAATAATAATTGAATTATAGGAATATAAAATAATATAAATTATTATATAAGGCTTGGTCAAACACTCCCCCCCTCATATTCGTTCTCTCTCCCCGATATTTGTTTAAAAAGAAAAAAAAAACAAAACCGTCGACTTCTCCAGGCGCAGCCCACGCCATCCGCCGCCGCTCCCCTTGCAGGTCGTCTTCGTTCCCCCTCCCTCGCCAAGCGCCGCCACCGATGATCCCCCGTCGCCCCTTCTTCCATCTCTGAAAACCCTAACCCATAAAACCCAAATTGAACCGCCGTTAACCCCCTAGTGCCACCAGCTCGACGCCACAGCACCCCCAACCACCTCAGACACCACCGCCGCACCACAGGCCACCCACCGCCAATGTAGACCCCCTCCACCTCTAAAAGACCCGATTTTTTTTTGCATTCGCAAATAACCCCCTGACCTACAGCTACCCCTAGCGCATCCCCACCGCTTCTCTTTCCAAACATGGACCTTCCTCCTTCGAAGTTTGAATTTTTAGAAGAAAGAAAAGTGAGTTTTTATATTTATTTTTATTTCTTCATGTTAATAAAAATAGTATCTCTATGTATATATACGAATAGAAAATAAAAATATAATTTTTACACATAAATAAATGATTTTTATTTATACATTACGTGATAAAGATTTGATTTTTAGAAATAAGAAGATGCGATCTTTTATATTCATGAAACAACTGAAAAGATTAGATTTTTTTCGTATAAAGTTACGATTTTTAGAACGGTAAAGATATGATTTTTATTTATATGAAGTGGCGGTAAAAATATGATCTTTTATGTGTATGTAACGGTAAAAAGATTTGATTTTGAAATATAAAAAGAAGTGATTTTTATAATACAAACGAAGTGATAAAGTTATGATTTTTATCTATTTGAAGAAGCGATAAAAATGTGATTTTTATCTTTGCAGAGTTGAAATAAAAATATAATTTTTATATATGTAGCATAATAATAATATGATTTTTATTATATGAGAAGTGAAATAAAAATACGATTTTTACATATATGAAGTGAAGATAAAAATTCGATCTTTTTATATAAGTAGCAATATAAAAATATAATTTTTATGTATGCAACGTTGAAATAAAA
Source organism: Allium sativum (assembly GCA_030737875.1). Classification (NCBI taxonomy): domain Eukaryota; kingdom Viridiplantae; phylum Streptophyta; class Magnoliopsida; order Asparagales; family Amaryllidaceae; genus Allium; species Allium sativum. Next base: position 433,518,974 of record CM060918.1, on the reverse strand, counting down.
ATGTGATTTTTAATAATCAACTGCGTGAAACATATGGCTATGGATCAGACTGAGATCAAAACGAAGTCGGAACCGTTCAAAAATAAAGAATGGCAGAGTGGATCCTTCGGTGAGAACTTCTCACCTTAAATTTACTTTTCTAGTTAAAAATATGTACTAGGATGCAGACGGTGCTTAGCAGCACCCGACACCCGTCGTCCATAGACCATGGACGACTTGTTTGTTTGGTTGTATAGTTGATTGGATTATTGGCTTGAATTTGGTTGTTTGGGTGAAATGGAATTGATTAGATTGGTATGTGTATGGCGTATGCCATTATTAAACTGGGAATAAGGCTAGGCCTTGTCCCGTTTCTAGTATCGTGCCGTTATGCCACCGAAATTTTCTAAAATAAGTTAGAAAAATAAAAATATCATTTTATTGTATAAATGGGCTATAGAAAAATACTCATGTGTTCAATAAGAAAAATATTCATATGTTGAGTAAAATAAATATTCATTTACAAATCAGACGATTTGTTTATGTACACCGATTTGAAGGATATTGATTACGACGAAAAATTTTACACATCGCCCAACTGCACGAATAATATTCAGTGTTTGTTGATTTGAAACCCCACACGGGCGTTGGGATGATATTTGGCGTATACTAATCCCAATTATTTAGTTGGATGTCAATCGATAGGTTGACAGACAGTTGTGTGGTGCAACCTGGATGATGGTTGATTATTTGTCGTTGCTATTATATACATGTGTTGTATAGAATCCATATAAATAACATTATACGGTAATTGATTGGGTCTCATTCCAATTAAGAAAATAAATAATATTCATGTGTTGATTAAACAAAATAGTTGTGTGTTGATAATACTCATGTGTTGAGAATATTCATGTGTTGAAACCATTCATGTGTTGAAAATATTGATGTGTTGAGTAAAATATACATTCATGTGTTGAAGAAAATATTAATTTATTGAATGGAATAACGAAGTTATAGAAATATATAAAGCCGTGTTGATTAGCTATGCGCCATTTTAATGCGAACGATATTTATATCGATTATATTCGTTTTTATAATGAATATAGAAAAGGAAGTGATTTCAAAATCTAATATTTTGAAAATATTATCATTATATATATAGATGATATGGAATATTCAATTTTGATTTAAAATTGAATATGAAGTTGAAATCGTTTTGAAAACAAATTTAAAACGGCTTATAAAATACGTTTCGAAAGGAAGTAGTCGAAATATATAATATATATTATATATTAAATGGCCTGAATAGAACGCGCCGCGGGAGTTTTCGAATTTCGACCATTGTCTTCGAATTGACGTTACGGGAGATCCGACCGTCGTATTCTCCTGAAACCAAAACCGTTGGGTTCGTATCGAAAAGAGAATTCCAATGAATATCAGAAATTTGAAATCTAACGATTGGATTTGGAATTATTTCCAAATCAAATTTGTAAAAGGTCGCTGTAAGTGCAGTTCGACCACCGTTATTGAAAATCGACTGTACGGGCCTTGATAAAATTATTAAAAATATCCATAATTTGTGTAAAATCATAATATATGAATTGCAAAGAACTGGAATGAAAAATTCCAAGGATAAAAATATTCGTTTATCGAAATGAACTAGTTATGAGCTAGAACTAAATCCAATATTTTTAAATAATTAAATTGGATTTGAAGTGGTTTTAAAAATAATATAAATTTCCATTATACGTATTGGAATGGATTTGAATCGGAATTCTCTTCAGAATATTTCGATGTTGGATTTCGCGATTATACAGATATGGTTGTGGAAATTTGAAAGATATATTAATATCGTTATATCCAATATGATAATTGTTGGTTTCAGAATTTGATATTGAATATAAGCCGATATATTTTCTATTCAGAGCCTTGTATTTAATATCAAATGGTATTTTGGGTTCGTCATGAATGATGTCTTAAATAACACTGTTGTTGAACCCAGTTTAGAAAAGAATAAATCTTTTAATTAAGATTTAGGGGATTTTCCAATTGATTAATATTTAATTGGAATTGAATTGAAAATTGATTTTTGGATTTATAGTGAACGGTGTTTTAAATAACACTTGTTCTTTAACCCGATTAACAAAGGGATGTGATTTTGGGTTTATCGTGAACCGTGTTTTAAAAGACATTGGTTCTTTAACCCAGTTGAAGATAAGATTAATTTCTTAACTTTGAAAAATCATTAAGTAATGATTTTTGGAGATTAAAACTAGTGGAGTTTTAATGAATCTTTAATTAGATTGAAATGATCGAGAATGGAGTATCACTAGTTTTGCTCCAAGCAATAGTTAAATCTTTAATTATATTTGAACGTGTAATGGTAATTAAATTTACCGATAACACCATGGTATTAGATATGAAGTATTACCAGTTTTGCTTCATGGGATGTATAGGTTGGGATTTGGAAATTTATCAAATAATTACTTCGGTAAGGATCGCTAATCCCGACTTGTTTAGAAAACCATAATATGGTTTGAAATGATATTCCAAGGAAAATTAAAGAATAAATTTTGAAGGAATTATCTTTGATAAATTAATGGGAACCATTCCCTAGAGTTGTGAATATTTTAATAAAAGAATATTCTGAATTGGAATGCAGCGTATGTTGTGTTTGTGTAACACTTGTTTATAAAATACGCGAGTTATTCGGAAAGACCGGGTTTATCCCATTCTGAAAAACTAATACAACGATAAGTCAAACATGAAGACGGTGGTTGAAGACAGGAGGTCTTCACATTGTTTCGGTGATTACTGATGATCTTGATTGGGCTGTACACCCTAGAGGAGGGAATCAGTTGGTGATCGTCCATACGTACTTGGAGATCGACGGATATGCAAGGAAAGTGCCTCTGGTTTCGTTCAGACCCAGAACGAACTTGTAAATGGACTGTGTGTCTGACCTTGGATTTTATTCTCTGTGATTGATTTCTATTAAATATATATCTGTTTGGCGGCGGAGAATTTATTCTCTTGCTTAGTGCTCTTCTCTGAGATGTACGAGCTTAGAGGTTATATATCGATAGATATCAATCGCATGGCATGAATTGCCTGTGTGGCATGCCAAAGTGGCAAATGATCAAGGTTTCTGTTGGAAAGCAAAGTCTTGTGGTTGATGATCATAGCACGTCCTATGTGGCATAGCTTTGTGTATGGCATTAATTCGTGAGCCTCACACCTCGGAATGAGTCAAAAACGGGATAAGGACCCAAGGAGTGCACGACATTTCTTTCTAGCTATGGGTGATGTCAGTGACCTACCAGCCCTGACATTTATATTCTTTTTTACCTGTGTGGTTGTTGGATGCGAGGCGCCTCGGATATAGGTCTGATAGGACCGGGAAACGTGTGTTCAGGAATTGCCAATCCTCAAAAGCAAGAGAGGACCGGCCTTGGAGGTTCCAAGGATCATTGTGTGTGGTCCTGAGGCATTTGTTAGAGTGTTTCGAATCGGAGAGGAGCTTGCCCCATGCCTCGACTCATGACGGAAAATACGCGACATTTCGGTTTTATTTGTAGAGCCTAGTATGGCGACATAGTGGTATGGGGCACTTATGTCGTCTATGATTTATACATTATGATTGAAGTTGTTCTCTTCACTTATAGTAATAATAAAAGATGAAATTTCACGTATCAAGCATTATTTGGCTGTTATAAGGTAAAACCCTATCCTCCGGCTTGCGTTGCATTGTGTAATGGTACCTGGGTCTTATAACAGCTTCATTGTTCTTTATTTAGCATTGCGCTGTTTGTTTATGCACTGGTATTCTTGGGGTAAAAACCCGTTCCGTGTTATACGGCGTGGTCCCTTGATTTACCGAACTTCAAAAATCAAATTAACAACTGTTTTAGTTCTCACACCAGTTACATGACTGACCTGGAGTTTATTGTTTTAACCTAAACTCTAGGTGCCCTTATTTTCCGCATGGGCTGCTAGTAGTTGGGGTTTTGTAGATATTATATTCACAGGATCCTGGTTTATAGCTGAAGTGATATTCAGAAAGGTCTGTATCCGTGTATTTCTTTCAGTTATGTTTTGTATTATTTTTCCGTTGTAGTAATGTATTCAAATCTCTGATATTCCCTGTTGTATAATATTTATTCATACCCTGTATATTCTTGTATTCTGATGGAATTGTTGTAATAAGCAATGAAATGTTCTTTTGCTTGTGTTCCGATGTGTGTTGTTCTCAAAGCAATCCGTTCTTTCCTTACCGGGGAAGTTACGGGCTGTCACAATGGTATTAGAGCTCTGGTTTACAGAGCTCGAGAGCAAGACACATTAGAACCGAACGAAAGAATTCATCACAGATTGGATTAGTAATGTCCAATGAGAATAACTCGTTAGAGATGGGATCAGTAGTATCCTAGAACGAGTGTGAAGAGTATATTTTTCAAATAAAAATGAAAACAAATTTAGTTTTGGAAATTAAATCTTGTTATACCTATTTGAATATTTATTTTGTATTGAATTTGGACAATCTAGTATATGAAGATTTTGCGTATACACGTCATGAACGTATATTCAAAGTCCCAAATATACTGGATAGATATAGGATCACACTCTAGTCGCCCAGAGATGATACTCTTGGTTGATATATCATCATCAATGTTTATGTTTGAGTTTCGAAAGTGTGATATATATATATTTCCATCAGATTGGTTTGACAACCAAAACTATATAGGTTTATTGTTGTAATTTGGCATCAAAAACATGATTTTCTGTATATATATCAAAATTATGAATTTGAAACGATAATCCACTAATTGATTGCTGGTTGTGTTGTTTGATTATTGATTTCATTTATTAAAATTTTGAACCATTTAGCCTAATGGAACCAGATTTAGAAATGAATTGAAAATTGTTTACAATTGCATGCATATGCATGTATATCCGTTGAACAGGTCACAGCAAGGAGGCTAGAGTAGAGGAATAAAATTGTTTGCCCGACAAATAGGTACACGTTTATCATATTTATTGGGTTTGGATGATTTTATGAGCCGATTGGCCTTTTCTTTTTCTTTTTGAGATGAGAGGGCCTGTGTGGCGGTTTGTAGATTTTCCCGATGCCCCCGGTACAAAGGAGGTTATGGCGAAATTTTTCGAAAATTTCGGGTGCAAAGTTGAAGAACTTCAGCCGTAATGAAAATAATGGAATTTGAGTTGATTAGTTAAACTACTTTCAGCTTTATTCCTTTTCGAGGACGAAAAGATTTTAAGTGGGGGAGAATGTAACAACCTGGAAATTCTAAGCCAATTTAAATTTTTTATTTTGGCAATTTTAACGGATTTAGAATATTTAAAATGGATTATTTTAAATAATAATGGCTAACAATTTATTATCGACGAAGTTAAAACGAATAAATTTATTTTAATTATATAACGAGCCTGAAATAGCGCGGTAGTTTGAAAATTCGATTTCAAATTTCAAATGAATATAAAGAATTCGTTATAAGTCGGAATTGAACGAAACAAGAAATATTTGAATCTGTTTAATCATATCTTTCTAACGGATGTAAGAAACTGAGATTTCACATTAGAAGTTGAAAGATACGTCAAGTTTAAAATTTAGAAAAGTCGCTGTGGAATTTATATATATTTTAATATATATATATATATAAAGGCCCTTACCAATGAAAATTTTGCAAACGACCTTCGTTTTCGACGAAACCACTTTTGTTGGATCTGGGATGTCAAATTATTGCCAGGTTTCAAAATTCATAATATTCTGAATCAATATGTGAGCGTGGCGAAATTAAACATGTTTTAACAATTTCAGTTGAATTCCATCGACTGGAAAATGGCCATTTTTCAAACGATCTCAGAATTCGATGAAATAAGTTCTATTAGGACCGTATTGACAATATGAAGCTAGAAATAATTTTTCGGGAATTTTTAGAATCTGTATGTGGCCCTAGTAAATTGAAATGTGCGTTCAAATTCAATATATATAGATTTATATTTTGATTTCGGCGAAAACTGATCGTAACAGTCGAATTGGGTTCCGAGACATATCGCATTGTATTTGGAATGGGGGTAATGTGCTAGGGACGACAGTCGTTGGGTTCAAATTGGAGATGAAATGAAAATTGAACTTATAGGAATTTAAAATAATATAAATTATTATATAAGGCTTGGTCAAACACTCCCCTCCTTATAATCTTTCTCTCTCCCCGATATTTGTTTAAAAAGAAAACAAAAACAAAAACCGTCGAGCGCTCCAGGCGCCGCCCACGCCATCCACCGTCGCTCCCCTTGGAGGCCGCCGTCGTTCCCCCTCCCTCGCCAAGCGTCGCATCCGATGATCCCCCGTCGCCCCTTCTTCCATCTCTGAAAACCCTAACCCATAAAACCCAAATCAAACCGTCGTTGACTCCCTAGCACCACCACCTCGACGCCATAGCGCCCCCCGCCCCCCCCCCCAACCGCCTCAGACACCTCCGCCGCACCACAGGCCACCCACTGCCAATGTAGACCACCTCCTCCTCTAAAAGACCCGATTTTTTTTTGCATTCACAAATAACCCCCTGGCCTACAGCAACCTCTAGCGCATCCCCATCGCTTCTCTTTCCGACCATGGACCTTTCTCCGTCGAAGTTTGAATTTTTAGAAGAAAAAAAAGTGAGTTTTTATATTTATTTTTATTTATTCTTGTTAATAAAAATTGGATCTCTATGTATATATATGAATAGAAAACAAAAATATAATATTTACACATAAAGAAATGATTTTTATTTATACATGACGTGATAAAGATTTGATTTTTAGAAATATGTGATCTTTTATATGTATGAAACAATTGAAAAGATTAGATTTTTTTCGTATAAAGATACGATTTTTAGAACTGTAAAGATATGATTTTTATTTATATGAATTGGCGGTAAAAATATGATCTTTTATGTGTATGTAACGGTAAAAAGATTAGATTTTGAAATATAAAAAGAAGTGATTTTTATAATATAAACGAAGTGATAAAGTTATGATTTTTATCTATGTGAAGAAGCGATAAAAATGTGATTTTTATCTAAGTAGAGTTGAAATAAAAATAATTTTTTTATACATGTAGCATAATAAAAATATGATTTTTATTATATGAGAAGTGAAATAAAAATACGATTTTTACATATGAAGTGAAGATAAAAATTCGATCTTTTTATATAAGTAGCAACATAAAAATATGATTTTTATGTATGCAGCATTGAAATAAAAATGTGATTTTTAATAATCAACTGCGTGAAACAGATGGCGATGGATCAGACTGAGATCAAAACGAAGTCCAAACCGTTCAAAAATAAAGAATGGCAGAGTGGAACCCTCAATGAGAACTACTCACTTTAAATTTTCTTTTCTATCTAAAAATATATACTAGGATGCAGACGGTGCTTAGTAGCACCCGACACCCGTCGTCCATAAACCATGGACGACTTGTTTGTTTGGTGAGACGACCCCAAACCCCGTACTGACGGTGGAAAGGGTAATCCTTGGAATATAACACAGAAACAGATAATAGCAGAACAGAATTAAATAAATACACCAGATAATGCACAATAGAATACATTGGATAAACGTAATCATCAGAGATACACAGTATACAGGGTCATACTTAGTACAAATACAGTTCAGCTATACATAAATGTCTACAGCGGAAACAAACAAAATATGTACAATAGGAGCTGAACAGCATAAAAAGAGATAAATAATAGAATCCATCTTCAGCTCCAGCTATCCAGAAAGAGCCAGCTAAACCTGAATACAAGGCTGCCCATGTAGAAAGAGGGGCACCCGAGTTTGAAAGTGAAACAAACTACGAGTCTGTCATGGGGCTAGTATGAGAAATCTACTCGACACATTTAATATATGGCTAATCACAGGACCACGCCACTTTTGTGGAACGGGTTTTCTCCATTGGATTGCCAGTGCTTTAAAAACAAATCTTTCTTTTAAACATCGCAATGCTTTTTATAAAAATGAAGCCATTATAAGACTCAGTTCCCATCACACAATGCAACGCAAACCGGAGGATAGAGTTTTACCTTATAATGGCCAAAATATGCTTGATACGAATAAAACAAAAGCATTTGATATTATTACAAGTGTTTATAAGTGTCAAAAACAATTTCAATCATAACTATCAATCATAGATGGCATGGGTACCATATATCGTGTCGCCACATATATATATATATATATATATATATATATATATATATATATATATATATATATATATATACACACACACAATCGAAACCGCACAGTCATGTAATTGGAAATTGGATTTCCGTCATGAACCAAGGCAAAAGATAGTCCTTACCGAATTCGAGACTGCCTTGCCCGAGCCTCAGGATCAGAGCTCGAGTGACCCTTGGATCGTCAGGGCCGGTCCACCAATGTGGATTAAAATTCCTGAACCATTCGTTTCCCTGACCTTTGGGGCGTAAGTGAGCCAACTAATGACTCCATCGGACCTGGATCGTCCGATCTAACCAAGGCACCTCGCAACAGCAACAACCACATAAGTCAAACTCGTCAGGGCGTGTAAAACCACTGATGCCACTTCTAGCTAGGAAGAAACGCATGTCCCCCTGAGGTCCTCTCCCATTTTTGGTTCATACCGGGGTGTGAGGCTCGCAATTTCACATTATACACAAAGCTACGCCACACAGGCGGTGTTTTGATCATCTCCACAAGACTTTGCTTTTCAATAGAAGCCCTGATCACTGCATCTTAGCATGCCACACAGACAATTCACACCATGCAACTGATAGCTATCAATCACACAGAATAAATTCCAATGTTAGACACACTGTCCATTTGCAAGTCCGTTCTGGGTCTGAACAAAACCTGAGGCACTAAATACCTCGCAAACCCATCGATCACCAGGTACGTCTGGACGATCACCACTCATTATCCATATTTCGGGATGCCTTCCAATCAGGACCTCGGTTACCATCCAAACGAGGTGAAGATCTCCGGTCTTCGACCACCGTCTTCATCTTCAATTTCTTATCGTCGATTCAGTTATTCGGAATGGGATAAACTCGGTCTTTCTGAGCAACTCGCGTATATAATAAACAAGTGCAACACTAACATACACACGCATCATTTCAATTCATTAGTCACTAAACGTCAATCAGTAAGGGAATGATTTCCCAAATATTAACCCCGATGGCCGAAACCAACATCAGATCAACACCAAGAAACCATTTGACATAGCCAACCTTCAGTTAATTTCTAAATTTCACATTCATATCGTTTATAATATTTTATAATGATTTATCGCTATTTTTATTTATTTTAAAATAGCCAATTTATTCAAAACGACGCTTCAGGCCATAACGCGGTCGTGGCGCTGTTTTTCTCTAGATTTGTTTTACATATTTCTGAAAATCTAACCGTTGGATCTTCACAAAATTTACATCATTAGAACGATCTTTTCAAAACGAATCCAATGGTTCCAGTTTTGGGAAATTCTGACGGTCGGATCTCCCGGTATAATCGTTTGAAGTTTCGATTTCAAAATACGTACTGCAGCGTCGTTATTCGATATATTATAATTATATATGTATATATATATATAATCGATTCTGGCGCTGTTTTTCTTCAGATTTGAATTAAACATTCCAGACAATCCAACCGTTGGATTTTTACAAAGTTGGTGCCGTTGGAATGATTTTTCCAAAGCGAACCCAACGGTTGTGGTTTCGGGAAAATCCGATGGTCGGATCTCCCGCACTAATCGTTTGAAATCAGAGTTTCAAAATACGAATTGCAGCGTCGTTATTCGATATATTTCAATTCTATTTATATAAATATATCGATTCTTCGATTTCAAAGCTATATTCTTTTCATACATTTGATAAAAATGATATTTTTATCTAACTGTCTTCTATTTTCACACTTCATTATATTTAACAATTCATGTATATAATAAAAATGTGAATTTTTTTTTTGTAAAACAATTCATTTCAAAACACTATCATTTTATATAGTTCATATAGGTAATAAAAATAGGATTTTTATTTTAAAACAATTTCTTTCAAAACAAGATTATTTTATATGGTTCATACAGATGATAAAAATATGATTTTTATTTTAAAACAATTTCTTTCAAACCAAGATTATTTTATATAGTTCATATAGATGATAAAAATAGGATTTTTATTTTAAAACAATTTCTTTCGAAACATGAATACCACTCAACACATGAATTTCAATTCAACGAATGAATATCGATTCAACACATGGGGTTTTTCTATAGTTTATATATATAGAGAAAAAATGTGATTTTTATATTTAAAACACGAATACCATTCAACACATGAATTTCTATCCGACGAATGAATATCGACTCAACACATGAAGGCTTTCTATTCAACGAATAAATATAGTTTCAACAAATGAAAATAATTCAAACACATGAATATTATTCAAAATTTCGATAGCATAACGGCAGGGTAGTTAAAACCGGGACCGTCCCTAGTACGGCTCCTCGCTCTACCTTAAAACCTCGCGGTTTTTGACAATGGGGAATCTTGCATCTAGTTCGCACGCGGGCGGCATGTATATTTATTTCATTGCCACAAACTAATCCTATGTGGTTTCAACCAAATATTTCTCAACCACAAACTGGAATTTTTCAACCACAACCAATCAATATCAACCACAAACAATTCCAATCAACAATTCGCTATAAATCAATTTTCACACCAATCACAACCAATAAATATCGTCCATAGTTTGTGGACGAGGGGCGTGTGTGTGTGTATATATATATATACATATATATAAATATATATATATATATAGCAATTCACTTCTATTTCAACACATATATAATTTTTACAACGCATATATAACTTATACATCGAACGTACAACTTATACAACGCTTATACAAGAGGTGTACAACGCTTATATAACTCATACATCGACTATATAATTTATCCATCGTCGTTTTCCATATCGTTTATAAATTAGAAATCTCACATTGGGCTCCACACCACCAAAAATAGCAAACGGCTCAGAAAAATATGCGGTCTGTTCTAAAATGTAGAAGATGTCCACATGGTCACGATGTTTCCTGTTTCATCAAATTTCGTCAAGAAACGAAAAAGATATGATTTTTTCAAAGTTTGCAACGGTTTAAATGTATTAAAACTGTTGAAAATATATATATAGCCGTACCTTTCAGAAATCGTTCAAAACTAGGTTTTGAATTTGCGATCAAACGTAGTAACGGTTTCACGATCGGGTTGCGCGAGGTCGACGTGAGGCGCACGTGCGCCGAGGAGGGGAGCCAGTTCAGTCAACCCAGGTGGCGGCGGCGGGGCTTCGAATGGCGCGACTTTAAGGCTTCGATTCTCCTTCAATCCTCAACGAAAATTCAAGCAACCGGTATGGATTTGAAGAGTGGAGAGAGCCCTTCAAAAAGTTCAACTGGAGCTCCTAATTTTATTGCGTGGAGGAGGAGAAAAAGAGGAGAGAAGGGGCAACGTATTCCGCCTTTTGCGAGGGGCTATCGGGGAGATAGAAGGAGTGGATTGACCAATGAGATTATTTTATTGATTTATATATTTTTAAATTTCGAAAATACCCTCTTTCACTCATGAACCCCAATCCAGACCCAACGACTGTCGTCCCCAGCGTTTTACCCCATTCCGAACACAATGGGATATGTTTCGTAGGCCCTTTCGACTGTTTCAGTCGGTTTTCCTTCAAATTAAAATATAGAATATTCAATATTTGATTTGAACGTACATTTCAATTTTCCAGGGCCACAAACTGATTCGAAAAATTCCAGAAAAATAAATCTAGCTATGTTTTGACCATACGGTCCCAAAAAAACTAGTTTCGTTGAATTCTGAGACCGTTTGCAAAAAGGCCCATTTTTGGTCGATCCAATTTAACTGTAATTGACCAAAACACGTTTTCCCTTGCTATGCTCACATACTAGCTTCAAAAATTATGAAATTTGAAACCTAGCAATAACATCATATCCTGGATCCAACAAAAGTGGTTTCGTCGAATTCTGAGGTCGTATGCAAAATGGCCAATTTCACGGGCTATATAAATTCCATAGCGACCATTCTGAAAATTCATTTGGCCATAACCTTTTACTTTCCGCTATGAAACTTCGATTTTTCAGATTTTTTAGAAAGGTATTCACTAACATATTTAAATATTTTTTGTTTCACTCAAATCCTTTTTGTTTTGCACCCGGTACAGTCCGACAAAGTTTGAATTACATTTTTGAAACTGCAACGCCATTTCAGGCCTTGTTTATAATTAGAATTAATTATATTCGTTTTCGAACATCGATTCAAACTCACTTTTCATTGCTATTATTTAAAATATTTATTTTAGATATTTAAAATCCATTATTTTAGCCAATTTAAAAAATTTAAATTGGTTCAGATTTTCTGGGTCGTTACAATCTCCCCCACTTAAAACTTTTCATCCCCGAAAAGGAACAAAGTTGAAAGTGGTTTGATTAATCAACTCTACGTTCAATCTGGCTTCAATTCTCCAAATTTTCAGTTTCTGAGAATTTTCAGTTTCTTCAAATATTTGGCTAACACCCGGAATTTTCAAAAAAATTCTCCATAACCTCCTATGTACGGGGAGAGGTTTGGAAATTTATTGGGCCGTATTAGGTACCCAATAAATCCTAATAAGCATACACATATTTATACTGATATATTTTGGTGTTTACAGGGGAGCGTGTATAGATAATAACTCCAGAGAATAAATTCTCGTCACCCTGTCAAAGCCCGAGGGGATGTGTATTTTAAATGCTCCAGAGGATAAATCCTCGTCGCCTCGTCCCGTGTGAGAAATAAATAGTCGATGTGTCGTATCTAATAACTAGAGAGACATGATTATTGTCAACTCCAGACCCATGTGGGGTTTTTATTAATCTGGCAATTTAACCGTTACAATTTAAATAGTCCATATCAGTCATCAGTTCAACCTGTAAAATATATTCATCGCCATACAAGCCTCTCGCTCGTATGGTAAATCTTCCACCTCGTCACACAAGCTCCAAATTCTTATGTGGTATATGATGAAGTATGTCTATCTTCAGAAGTATTCCATGTAATGTAGCTCAAAATTAATTGTCACTATCCTATGGCGATATTTATTATTTCACACAGAATAACCAGCACTCCACATCCAATGGCATTCACAGGAGTTGATATAATAATATTTCGCATCCAACTCATTAAGGTTTACCTATTTATCGGGCACACAAGTAAAATCTTTACTCAACAGCTATCCATTTACCTGTTCAAACTAATATATTGCACATGTATATATTACTATTTATTTTCTAATCTGTTCAATGTGTGATCTAAATGAATAAATTCTACCAGTATTCCATTATTGATTAATTTAACTATCGTTTTAATAATTCAATTAATCAAATCTACTATCACACAACACAAACAACAGTCAAATTGTTTTTAACTTTTCAAAAATATACTAATCAATTTCTATACTCTTTTAAAATCATTCAGACTATAGAATTAAAAGTATGCATCCATGGAAAGAAAATAACAACAAAGTAGAGAACTAATTGGTAATGCAAAGTATGGTAAATGTACCTTGCACCGGAGTCAATCAAAGATGTCTACTCGACACCTAGGATAGGCTTTCTGAATGCTCTCCTCGGTTTCCCAAGTACAATCTCTCGGATATCCACTCCATTGCACTTTGACTAAGTGAACTTTCTTGTTCCTCAGCTCTTTGGTTTCTTTGCCGATGATCTTTAGTGGCTCTCTTCTCACAGCTAATTCAGGGGTAATTTCAATATCCTGTTGAGCTGCTTCTTCCACGATTAAGTCTAGGTCATGAACGTGCTTTCGAAGTTGAGATATGTGAAACACATCATGAACTCCAGGCAACCAATCAGGCAATTTAACCCTATAAGCGAGAGTTCCGATCCGTTCCAGAATAGGAAACGGACCAATGAATTTGGGCGCCAACTTTCCAGTTTTACCGAACCGGATAACTCCTCTCACCGGCGATACTTTCAAATATACGTAGTCGCCAGCAGCAAATGATATATCTATTCTTCTTCTATCGGCATAGCTCTTTTGTCGGCTTTGAGCGGCCAGTAATCGTTTCTTAATAAAATCGACTTTGTCGGCAGCTTCTCAGATCATGTCCAGCCCCAATACAAGTCTATTACCGGGTTCGACCCAACAAGCAGGAGATCGGCACGGTCTACCATATAATGCTTCGAATGGCAACATTGTCAGGCTCGCCTGGTAGCTGTTATTATATGAGAATTCAGCCAAATGCAGATGGTCTTCCCATGATCCACCGAAATCTAGAACACAAGCCTGCAATAGATCTTCTAGTACACGATTCACCCTCCCAGTTTGACCATCTGTCTGAGGATGATAGGCGGTGCTTAGGTTCAGCTTTGTTCCCAGCGCTACTTGAAATGCCTCCCATAATTTACTAGTAAATATTGTATCTCTATCACTGACTATACTGAGCGGAACTCCATGTAGTCTAACTATTTCCTTGAAATATATCTACGCCAGACTCTGAGCAGTTCTGTTTGATCTGATAGGTATGAAATGGGCGGTCTTCTTGAAGCGATCTACGATCACCCAAATACTGTCATTTCCTTTTCTGGTTCTGGGCAAACCATCAATGAAGTCCATGGAAATATGTTCCCACTTCCTGCCTGGAACGTCTAGCGGTTGTAACAATCCAGCCAGTTTCTGTTGGTCGCTTTTGACTAGCTGGCAAGTAGGGCATTGGCTAACATATAAAGAAATGTCCCTCATCATCGACTTCCACCAGAAAGTGCGTTTGATGTCGTTATACATTTTGCTTACTCCCGGATGGATACTTAGTTTTGACTTGTGGCATTCATCCAGAAATTCCTTTCGGAGCTCAGCAATGTTAGGAACACAGATTCGACCTTTCAGCCTTAGAATCCCGTCATTATCAACTTGAAAACTCGAGGGTTCGCCCTTTTGAATTATCTCTCTGATCTTCTGAATGAAGTGATCAACCTTTTGAAGAGCAGATATTTTATCTATCAATGAAGTTGTGATAATAAAACTGGCGATCATTTCATTCTTTCGGCTTAACGCATCTGCCACGACATTGGCTTTCCCTGGAGTGTATATAATTTCAAAATCGTATGCTGCAAGAAACTCCCGCCAATGTTGCTGCCTCAGATTCAAGTCCTTCTGGGTGAACAGATACTTTAACGACTGGTGATCTGTAAACATTTCAAATCTCTCACCTAGAAGATAGTGTCTCCAGATTTTCAAAGCGAGTACTATCGCCAATAACTCAAGATCATGAGTTACATAGTTTTTCTCATGTGGCTTCAGCTGACGGCTAACATAAGCAATCACTTGACCTCTTTGCATTAACACTGCGCCAAGGCCTTCTCTTGAAGCGTCAGTCCAGACTTTCAAATCCTGATTGCCATCGATGATGGTTAACACTGGAGCTGTCGTTAATCTTAACTTTAGCTCTTTAAAAGCCTCTTCACTTTCTGGAGTCCATTTGAATTTAGAGTGCTTCTTCGTAAGCTTCGTTAAGTGACCAGATATCTTCGAAAAATTTTTAACGAACTTCCGGTAATAACTAGCCAATCTGAGAAAACTGCGGACTTCTGTAGGGGTACTAGGTTGTTTCCAGTTTTGAATGGCTGTGATTTTACTTGGATCCACAACAATTCCTTCTTTCGATACAACGTGGCCCAGAAATTTCACTTTATCTTGCCAGAATATGCATTTTGACAGTTTGGCTTTCAATACATTCCGTCTCAGAATTACTAGAACCTGTTCCAGATGCTTTTTTTGTTCGGCCTTTGATTTATAGAAGATTAGAATATCGTGAATGAAAACCAGAACAAATTTATTCAAAACCCCTCTGAACACTCTATTCATCAGATCGACGAAGTAAGCTGGAGCATTAAATAAGCCAAACGGCATTACTAACCACTCGTAGAATAAGTCGGGACCTCTGAATGCTGCCAAAGGAACACACTCCTCGGCGATACGAAGCTGATGGAAACCTGTAGCTAGGTCTATTCGTGAAAATACTTGTGCACCATTCAATCGATCCAACAAATCATCAATCCCGGCAATGGATATTTATTCTTTATTGTCTATTTGTTCAGATCACAATAATCCACACATAGACGTAGAGTACCGTCAGATTTTGGGACAAACACCACTGTTGCTCCCCAATCAGAGAAACTTGGCCTAATTAGACCCTTCCATACTAGCTGTCGTGTTTGATTGTCAAGTTCTTCTTTCTCTTTCAAGGACATTCTTCGAATAGCATGAACTACCGGCCTTGCATTCGGAATCAAAGCGATCTTGAAATCTATTTCTCTCTGCGGAGGTAAGCGAACAACTTCTTCAAACACATCCGCATAATTCTTGACGACAGGAATGTCTTTGATGATGTCAGGAATATTCTCTGTGACTTCAGGGATATTTTCTATTTGGGTTGGAGAGACATCCAAAGCTGCCCAGAAGTCTTTTCTATTAGCATTCTGACCCTCACAGGGAATGGTTATATAATCACCTGATTTAATCTTCGCCATTACGACTCTGTCGGTGCATTTAACTTCAGCTTCATATTTGGTCAACCAGTCTAACCCCAAGATAAGATCAAACTCTTTAAAATTCATGACGACCGCGATGGTAGGAAAGTGATAATGAGAAAAAGAAACCGGCACTCCACAAACCCAACTGAGATCAATGGAACCCCCAACAGGATTCTGGACAGTCATTGATACCTTGAGCTTCTTCAAATTCAAATCCAGCTTCTTAGCTGCATTCTTTGCAATAAAGCTTCGCGACGCGCCAGTGTCAAATAGTACTTTAACTGGAATATCTTTGATAGTTAACGTGCCTTCTAAAACATCTGGCCTTTCCATAGCAGACGAAGATGCAGGCACTTCTGCTACTTCATTTACATGTACTGCTTCAGGTTTTCTGAATAGCGAGCAGGCCTTGGAAAGGCGATCGGCCTGATGGCATTGGCTGCACTTTCTATTCTCTTGAAATCCCTTCTTGGATTTGAACTCATCCTATCTTCTTTTGCTTCTCAAAGCCTTATATTTCCTGGACAGGTGACCTTTTTGACTGCAGTTGAGGCATATGGCGGTCATTACTGGTTCTTTCTTAGATCTAGCCCTTTTCCGGTTTATTTTAGGCTCCTTACTGACCTCAGACATCGTACTGGCCTTAGAATCAATTTTATTACTAGAGCTGACTTCCTCCTCGTACTGTAACATACCTTTCTTGTCTAGATCTTCGTATTGGTAAGCCATGTATATCATTTCTGAAAAAGGAAGCTTCACATGCCCCATTACCTTATTTTGGTATTTCCTCTGAAGCCCGTTGATAAATCTCAAATTCTTCCTCTTTGGATTTTCAATTAGATGAGGGGCAAAGTGAGAAAGTTCATTGAATTTCTTATGATATTCGGGAATGGTCATATCTCCTTGTATCAAATAAGAAAATTCATCACATAGCCACTCAATTGCTTCAGGAGGAGTAAATCTTTCCAGGAAAATCACTTTGAATTTATCCCAGGTGATATCACCTTCTGGATTATCCTTAATAACTGAATCCCACTAGAATAAAGCTTCGTCTTTGAGTGCCCAGGAGGCCAGTAATCTTTTTTGGTAATCCCTCAGCTTTAAACACTCAAAGATCTTTTCAGCAGAACGAATCCAAGCCTGTGTCTTCATAGTAGATTCTTTACCCGAGAACGGTATTCCACCCATATTTCGATACTTGATTAATAGGGCCTTAATATCTGGTTCTGCATTCCTTCTATTTCCGACACTCATTTTCTAGTACTTCTGCAAATAGCAGATCAAGTGTCAGGTCAACAGAAAAGATATTTCAAAATATAGAGACAAATACTTGAATGTAAATGTGTCTATCGAGGTGTTATTTCATTCTGCTACTCATACTAGGATATTGCTGATCCTATCTGTACTGAGTTACTCGCCCTAGAACACTACTGGTTCTATCTCGGACGAGTTCGTTAATATGTTATATTCCAGAGCTAAACTTAACCAAAGCTCTGATAACAAATCAGACGACCCCAAACCCCGTACTGACGGTGGAAAGGGTAATCCTTGAAATATAACACATAAACAGATAATAGCAGAACAGAATTAAATAAATACACCAGATAATGCACAATAGAATACACTAGATAAACGTAATCATCAGAGTTACAAATTATATAGGATCATACTTATTACAAATACAGTTCAGCTATACATAAATGTCTACAGCAAAAACAAACAAAATATGTACAATAGGAGATGAACAACATAAAAAGAGATAAATAATAGAATCCATCTTCAGCTCTAGCTATCCAGAAAGAGTCACCTAAACCTGAATATAAGGCTACCGGTGTAGAAAGAGGGGCAACCGAGTTTGAAAGTGAAACAAACTACGAGTCAGTCATGGGACTGGTATGAGAAATATACTCGAGACATTTAATATATGGCTAATCACAGGACCACGCCACTTTCGTGGAACGGGTTTTCTCCATTGGATTGTCAGTGCTTTAAAAACAAATCTTTCTTTTAAACATCGCAATGCTTTTTATAAAAATGAAGCCATTAAAAGACTCAGTTCCCATCACACAATGCAACGCAAACCGGAGGATAGAGTTTTACCTTATAATGGCCAAAATATGCTTGATACGAATAAAACAAAAGAATTTGATATTATTACTAGTGTTTATATGTGTCAAAAACAATTTCAGTCATAATTATCAATCATAGATAGCATGGGTACCATATATCATGTTGCCATATATATATACAATCAAAACCGCACAGTCACGTAATTGGAAATTAGATTTCCGTCATGAACCAAGGCAAAAGATAGTCCTTACCGAATTCGAGACTGCCTTGCCCGAGCCTCAGGATCAGAGCTCGAGTGACCCTTGGATCGTCAGGGCCGATCCACCGATGTGGATTAAAATTCCTGAACCATGTGTTTCCCCGCCCTTTGGGGCGTAAATGAGCCAACGAATGACTCCATCGGACCCGGATCGTCCGATCTAACCGAGGCGCCTCGCAACAGCAACAACCATATAAGTCAAACTCGTTAGGGCGTGTAAAACCACTGACGCCACTTCTAGCTAGGAAGAACAAATGTCCCCCCTGAGGTCCTCTCCCGTTTCTTGTTCATACCGGGGTGTGAGGCTCGCGACTTCACGTTATACACAAAGCTACGCCACACAGGCGGTGCTTTGATCATCTCCACAAGACTTTGCTTTTCAATAGAATCCCTGATCACTACATCTTAGCATGCCACATAGACAATTCACACCGTGCAACTGATAGTTATCAATCACACAGAATAAATTCCAATGTCAGACACACTGTTCATTTGCAAATCCGTTCTGGGTCTGAACGAAACTGGAGGCACTAAATACCTCGCAAACCCATCGATCACCACGTATGTCTGGACGATCACCACTCATTACCCATAGTTCGGGATGCCTCCCAATTAGGACATCGGTTACCATCCAAATGCGGTGAAGATCTCCGGTCTTCGACCACCGTCTTTATCTTCGATTTCTTATCGTCGACTCAGTTATTCAGAATGGCATAAACCCGGTATTTCTGAGCAACTCGCGTATATAATAAACAAGTTCAACACTAACATACACACGCATCATTTCAATTCATTAGTCACTAACCGTCAATCAGTAAGAGAACGATTTCCCAAATATTAACCCCGAAGGCTGAAACCAACATCAGATCAACACCCAAGAAACCATTCGACTTAGCCAACCTTCAGTTAATTTCTAAATTTCACATCCATATCATTTATAATATTTTATAATGATTTATTGCTATTTTTATTTATTTTAAAATAGCCAATTTATTCAAAACGACGCTTCGGGCCATAATGCGGTCGTGGCGCTGTTTTTCTCCAAATTTGTTTTACACATTTCTGAAAATCTAACCGTTGTATCTTCACAAAATTTACATCATTAGAAAGATCTTTTCAAAACGAATCCAACGGTTCTAGTTTCGGGAAATTCCGACGGTCGGATCTCCCGGTATAATCGTTTGAAGTTTTGATTTCAAAATACGAACTACAGCGTCGTTATTCGATATATTATAATTATATTTATATATATATATATATATATATAATCGATTCTGGCGCTGTTTTTCTTCAGATTTGAATTAAACATTCTAGACAATCCAACCGTTGGATTTTTACAAAGTTGGTGTCGTTGGAAAGATTTTTCCAAAGCGAACCCAACGGTTGCGGTTTTGGGAAAATCCGATGGTCGGATATCCCGCACTAATCGTTTGAAATAACGGTTTCAAAATACGAACTGCAGCATCGTTATTCGATATATTTCAATTCTGTTTATATAAATATATCGATTCTTCGATTTCAAAGCTATATTCTTTTCATACATTTGATAAAAATGATATTTTTATCAAACTGTCTTCTATTTCAACACTTCACTATATTTAACAATTCGTGTATATAATAAAAATGTGATTTTTTTTTGTAAAACAATTCATTTCAAAACACTATTATTTTATATAGTTCATATAGGTAATAAAAATAAGATTTTTATTTTAAAACAATTTCTTTCAAAACAAGATTATTTTATATAGTTCATATAGATGATAAAAATAGGATTTTTAGTTTAAAACAATTTCATTCAAAACAAGATTATTTTATATAGTTCATATAGATGATAAAAATAGGATTTTTATTTTAAAACAATTTCTTTCAAAACATGAATACCACTCAGCACATGAATTTCAATCCAACGAATGAATATCGATTCAACACATGGGGTTTTTCTATAGTTTATATATATAGAGAAAAAAATGTGATTTTTAAATTTAAAACACGAATACCATTCAACACATGAATTTCTATCCAACGAATGAATATCGACTCAACACATGAAGGCTTTCTATTCAACGAATAAATATAGTTTCAACAAATGAAAATAATTCAAACACATGAATATTATTCAAAATTTCGGCAGCATAACGGTAGGGTAGTTAAAACCGGGACTGTCCCTAGTACGGCTCCTCACTCTACCTTAAAACCTCGCGGTTTTTGACAATGGGGAATCATGCATCTAGTTCGCACGCGGGCGGCATGTATATTTATTTCATTGCCACAAACTAATCCTATGTGATTTCAACCAAATATTTCTCAACCACAAATGGGTATTTTTCAACCATAATCAATCAATATCAACCACAAACAATTCCAATCAACCATTCGCTATCAATCAATTTTCACACCAATCACAACCAATAAATATCGTCCATGATTTGTGGACGAGGGGCGTATATATATATATATATATATATATATATATATATATATATATATATATATATATATATACATACATACATCGAACGTACAACTTATACAACGCTTATACAAGAGGTGTACAACGCTTATACAAGAGGTGTACAACGCTTATATAACTCATAAATCGACTATATAATTTATACATCGTCCTTTTCCATATCGTTTATAAATTAGAAATCTCACATTGGGTTCCACTCCACCAAAAATAGGAGAAGGCTCAGAAAAATATGCGGTCTCTTCTAAAATGTAGAAGACGTCCACACGGTCACGATGTTTCCTGTTTCATCAAATTTCATCAAGAAAAGGAAAAGATATGATTTTTTTCAAAGTTTGCAATGGTTTAAAGGTGTTAAAACTGTTGAAAATATATATATATATATATAGCCGTACCTTTCAGAAATCGTTCAAAACTTGGTATTGAATTTGCGATTAAACGGAGCAACGGTTTCACGATCGGGTTGCACGAGGTCGAAGGTCTACGTGAGGCGCACGTGCGCCGAGGAGGGAAGCCAGTTCGGTCAACCCAGGTGGCGGTGGCGGGGCTTCGAACGGCGCGACTTTGGAGCTTCGATTCTCCTTCAATCCTTAACGAAAATTCAAGCAGCCGGTATGGATTTGAAGAGTGGAGAGAGCCCTTTAAAAAGTTCAAATCGAGTTCCTGATTTTATTGCTTGGAGGAGGAGAAAAAGAGGAGAGAAGGGGGCAACGTATTCCGCCTGTCGCGAGGGGCTATCTGGGAGAGAGAAGGAGTGGATTGACCAATGAGATTATTTTATTTATTTATATATTTTTAAATTTCGAAAATGCCCTCTTTCACTCACGAACCCCAATCCAGACCGAATGACTTTCGTCCCTAGCGTTTTACCCCCATTCTGAACACAATGGGATATGGTTCGTAGGCCCATTCGACTGTTTCAGTCAGTTTTCCTTCAAATTAAAATATAGAATATTCAATATTTGATTTGAACGTACATTTCAATTTGCCAGGGCCACAAACTGATTCGAAAAATTCCATAAAAATAAATCTAGCTATGTTTTGATGATACGGTCCCAGCAAAACTAGTTTCATCGAATTCTGAGACCGTTTTCAAAAAGGCCCATTTCTGGTCGATCCAATTTAACTGTAATTGATCAAAACACGTTTTCCTTTGCTAAGCTCACGTACTAGCTTCAAAAATTATGAAATTTGAAACCTAGCAATAACTTCACATCCCGGATCCAACAAAGTGGTTTCGTCATATTACGAGGTCGTATGCAAAATGGCCAATTTCACGGGCTATATAAATTCCAAAGCGACCTTTCTGAAAATTCATTTGGCCATAACTTTGCCTTTCCGCTATGAAACTTCGATTTTTCAGATATGTTAGAAAGGTATTCACTAACAGATTTAAATATTTTTGGTTTCACTCAAATCCATTTTGTTTTGCACCCGGTACAGTCCGACAAAGTTTGAATTCAATTTCTAAAACTGCAGCGCCATTTCAGGCCTTGTTTATAATTAGAATTAGTTATATTCGTTTTCAAACGTCGATTCAAACTCACTTTTCATTGCTATTATTTAAAATATTTATTTTAAATATTTAAAATCCATTATTTTTTCCAATTTAAAAATTTTAAATTGGTTCATATTTTCTGGGTCGTTACATTTGGTTGTATAGTTGATTGGATTATTGGTTTGAATTTGGTTGTTTGGGTGAAATGGAATTGATTAGATTGGTATGTGTATGGCGTAGGCCATTATTAGACTAGGGATAAGGCTAGGTCTTGTCTCGTTTCTAGTATCGTGTCGTTATGCTGTCAAAATTTTCTAAAATAAGTTAGAAAAATAAAAATATCATTTTATCGTATAAATGGACTATAGATAAATATTCATGTGTTGTATAAGAAAAATATTCATATGTTGAACAAAATAAATATTCATTTACAATTCGGACGATTTGTTTATGTACACCCATTTGAAGGATATTGATTGGGACGATAAATTTTACACATCGCCCAACTGCACGAATAATATTCAGTGTTTGTTGATTTGAAACCCCATACGGGTGTTGGGATGATATTTGGCGTACACTAATCGCAATTATTTAGTTGTATGTCAATCGATAGGTAGACAGGCAGTTGTGTGGTGCACCCTGGATAATGGTTGATTATTTGTCGTTGCTATTATATACATGTGTTGTATAGAATCCACATAAATAACATTATATGGTAATTGATTGGGTCTCATTCCAATTTAGAAAATAAATAATATTCATGTGTTGCATAAACTAAATAGTCATGTGTTGACAATACTCATGTGTTGAGAACATTTATGTGTTGAAACCATTCATGTGTTGAAAATATTCATGTGTTGAGTAAAATATATATTCATGTGTTGAAGAAAATATTCATTTGTTGAATATAATAACGAAGTTATAGAAATATATAAAGCCGTGTTGATTAGATATGCGCCATTTTAATGCGAACGATATTTATATCGATTATATTTGTTTTTATAATGAATATAGAAAAGGAAGTGATTTCAAAATCTAATATTTTGAAAATATTATCATTATATATATTGATGATATGTAATATTCAATTTCGATTTAAAATTGAATATGAAGTTGAAATCATTTTGAAAACGAATTTAAAACGACTTATAAAAAACGTTTTGAAAGGAAATCAGCAAAATATATAATATATATATATTATATATATTAAATGGCCTGAATAGAACGCGTTGCGCCGCGGCAGTTCGCGAATTTTGACCATTATCTTCGAATTGACGTTACGGGAGATCCAACCATCGGATTCTCCTGAAATCAGAACCATTGGGTTCGTATCGAAAAGAGCTTTCCAATGAATATTATAAATTTGAAATCTAATGGTTGGATTTGGAATTATGTCCAAATCAAATTTGGAAAAGGTCGTTGTAAGTGCAGTTCGACGACCGTTACTGGAAATCGACTGTCCGGGCCTTGATAAAATTATTAAAAATATATATAATTTGTGTAAAATCATAATATATGAATTGGAAAGAACTGGGATGAAAAATTCCCTATTTGAAAGGAAAAAAATATATTTTTATCGAAATGAACTAGTTATGAACTAGAATTAAAATCCAATATTTTTAAATAAATAAATTGGATTTGAAGTGGTTTTAAAAATAATCAGAATCTCCAATATACGTATTGGAATGGATTTTAATCGAAATTGTCTTCGGAATATTTCGATGTTGGATTTCGTGATAATACAGATATGGTTATGGAAATTTGAAAGATATACTAATATTGTTATATCCAATACGATATTTTTTGGTTTCAGAATTTGATATTGAATATAAGCCGATATATTTTCTATTCAGAGCCTTGTATTTAATATCAAATGGGATTTTGGGTTCGTCATGAATGATGTCTTAAATACCACTGTTCTTGAACCCAGTTTAGAAAAGAATAAATCTTTTAATTAAGATTTAGTGAGATTTTCCAATTGATTAATATTTAATGGAAATTAATTGAAAATTGATTTTTGAATTTATAGTGAAATGTGGTTTAAATAACACTTGTTCTTTAACCCGATTAACAACAGGATGTAATTTTGGGTTTATCGTGAACCGTGTTTTAAAAGACATTGGTTCTTTAACCTAGTTAAAGATAAGATTAATTTCTTAACTTTGAAAAATCATTAAGTAATGATTTTTGGAGATTTAAACTAAGTGTAGTTTTAATGAATATTTAATTAGATTGAAATGATCGAGAATGAAGTAACACCAGTTTTGCTCCAAGCGATAGTTAAATCTTTAATTAGATTTGAACGTGTTATGGTAATTAAATTTACCGATAACACCGTGGTGTTAGATATGAAGTATTACCAGTTTTTCTTCATGGGATGTATAGGTTGGGATTGGGAAATTTAACAAATAATTACTTCGGTAAGGATCGCTAATCCCGACTAGTTTGGAAAACCATAATATGGTTTGAAATGATTTTCCAAGGAAAATTAAAGAATAAATTTTAAAGGATTTATCTTTGATAAAATTAATGGGAACCTTTCCCTAGTGATGTGAATATTTGAATAAAAGAATATTCTGAATTGGAATGAGGCGTATGTTGTGTTTTTGTAACACTTGTTTATAAAATAAGCGAGTTATTCGGAAAGACCGGGTTTATCCCATTCTGAATAACTGATTCGACGATAAGTCAAAGATGAAGACGGTGGTTGAAGACCGGAGGTCTTCACGTTGTTTTGGTGATTACTAATGATCTTGATTGGGATGTACACCCAAGAGGAGGGAATTTGTTGGTGATCGTCCAGACGTACTTGGAGATCGACGGATATGCGAGGAAAGTGCCTCTGGTTTCGTTTAGACCCAGAACGAACTTGTAAATGGACTGTGTGTCTGACATTGGATTTTATTCTGTGTGATTGATTTCTATTGAATATATATCTGTTTGGTGGCGGAGAATTTATTCTCTTTCTTAACGCCCTACTCTAAGACGTACGAGCTTAGAGGTTATATATCGATAGATATCAATTGCATGCATGCCTATATGGCATGACTAAGTGGCAAATGATCAAGGCTTCTGTTGAAAAGCAAAGTCTTGTGGTTGATGATCAAAGCACGGCCTATGGTGCATAGCTTTGTGTATGGCGTTAATTCGCGAGGCTCACAACTCGGTATGAGTCAAAAATGGAATAAGGACCCAAGGAATGCACGACGTTTCTTTCTAGCTATGGGTGATGTCAGTGACCTACAAGCCCTGACATTTATATACTTTTTACCTATGTGGTTGTTGGATGCGAGGCGCCTCAGATATAGGTCTGATAGGACCGGGAAACGTGTGTTCAGGAATTGCCAATCCACAAAAGCAAGAGAGGACCGACCTTGGAGGTTCCAAAGATAGCTGTGTGTGGTCCTGAGGCATTTGCTAGAGTGTCTCGAATCGGAGTGGAGCTTGCCCCTTGCTACGACTCATGACGGAAATCCAATTTCCAATACATGACATTTCGGTTTATTTGTAGAGCCTGGTATGGTGACATAGTGGTATGGGGCACTTATTCCGTCTATGATTTATACATTATGATTGAAGTTGTTTTCTTCACTTATAGTAAGAATAAAAGATGAAATTTCGCGTATCAAGCATTATTTGGCTGTTATAAGGTAAAACCCTATTCTCCGGCTTGTGTTGCATTGTGTGATGGGAGCATTGCGCTATTTGTTTATGCACTGGTATTCTTAGGGTAAAAACCCGTTCCGTGTTATACAGCATGGTCCCTTTATTTACCGAACTTTAAAAATCAAGTTAATATCTGTTTTAGTTCTCATACCAGTCACATGACTGATTTAGAGTTTATTTTTTTAACCTAAACATTGGGTGCCCTTATTTTCCGCACGGGCAACTAATAGTTGGGGTTTTGCAGATATTATATTCACAGGATCCTGGTTTATCGCTGAAGTGATATACGGAAAACTCTGTATCCGTGTATTTCTTTCAGTTATATTTTGTATTATTTTTCTGCTGTAGTAATGTATTTAAATCTCTGATATTCTCTATTGTATAATATTTATTCATACCCTGTATATTCTTGTATTCTGAGGATATTGTTGTAATAAGTAATGAAATGTTCTTCTGTTTGTGTTCCGATGTGTGTTGTTCTCAAAGCAATCCGTTCATTCCTTACCGGGGAAGTTATGGGCTGTCACAATTATACTCGAATTATTTGAATAAATTCATTGGCACTAAAACCAGTTATATTTATGTGTTTATCTATGTTTACTAACTTGAAATAAGTTTAATCCTGACCCGATTGTTTTGTGTTTTAGCATGGAAAGCTCGGGTCAGGCCCCAAGTGTTACAGATGCAAGATTTTAATTTTTGAAGAGGAGAGGCACGGGAAGACGCATACACGAGCGAGGCTCGATTGAAACGTAAACTTTATATATACATTTTATATCTCTTTCGATGTATAATTCTCTTGTATTAAACTCTGATATTTTCATATAAAATTTTATTCCACTACAAATTATTGTACATTGCGATTCTGTGTCAATTTTGTTTAAACCCTATACGCCAATAACAGTCCGTCATTTTGAACGCTTTGAGTTGGTTTAGTCACCGACTTATGGCGGTCAAAATGGCGGGCTGTTACAAATTTATAATTGAGGTTGTTATGTTCAAAACTACCATCTATTGTACTTGCACGAACAATAAAATATAATTTTTTAGTGTGTTATTATGTTTGTATTGATGTACGAAACATAATGAAATTTATTTCGCGCATTTAATCATTAAGTTTGGACTGTATAGTGGTTGAAATATGATTTTTGGTGTTCTCAGTTAACTTTTCTTACTTATATTAAATAAACCAACTTAAAATTATAATCAATTATTATAGTGTTTAATCAGTATCTATAGCGACCTAGTCCTACCACTAGAAGAGTTGGATCTACCCAGACCAACTTTATTTTATTCTAATTATTTCAAGTGTTGGTTCATTTATCACCTCCTACTCGTTTTCTTCTGCAGATTGAAGCTTCCATTGTATATAAAACTAAAAATCGACCCTCCTCAGGCCTTATGCAACCACCCTCCATATAGCGCAATCGCACCGTTCGGTCCCCCTCCAGTCTTCACATACAACTTCTATCTGATGTTGCGCTGGTGGCCATTGAAGTTCCCGATTCTACCTCTCCACTCTCATTATCGCTCCGACCAGCCTTCATCCTCCACGCATGCTACCACCTCGCATCAACCTACCTTGCTAGCATCGCCACCCTTGTCCTCCACGATCTTGCTTTTTCCCTTCGTTGTAGCATAGTCTGCCACCTTCTTTCCAACTGAGTTCTTCCACTAGCCTCTACCTTTTCTCTGTCTCCAGCTTCTTCCTCTCCCCTTCATCCAATCAGACCATCTTCCGTTGCCACCCACCGAATATCTCCAATTATATAAAACCTTACCCGCTTCCCTCATGACACCTCCTCTTTAAATAGGAGCCTTACCTCAACTTCCTGCTCACCATCCTAATCTGAAACCTCTTAAACCAATTATGCAACCACCATAAATCTGTTGGAAACGAACGAGCAAGAGAAATAGGAATTTTGGAAGAAGAGTGTAATAACCTGAAATTTCGGAATGAATTTAAAAATTTTATTTTAGCTATTTTAATGGATTTTGATTGTTTAAAATGATTTATTTTAAATAATAATGACTAAAAATTTATTTAAATCGGAGTTAGAATGTATAAATTTATTTTAATTATAAAATGAGTTCGAAGTAGCGTGGCAGTTTGAAAATTCGATTTTAAACTTCAAATGAATATACAGAATTCAATATAAATCCGAATTGGATAAAACAAGAAACGTTGGAATATTATGAACTGTAATTTTCTAACGAACATAAGAAACCGAGATTTCACTTTATAAATAGGAAGATATGTCCAGTTTAAAATTTAAAATTATCGCTATGGAATTTATATATATTTTGATATAATATATAGCCCTAAAAAATAGCCATTTTGCAAACGACCTCCGTTTTTGACAAAACCACTTTTTTTGGATCCAGAATGTCAAATTATAGTCAGGTTTCAAATTTCATAATTTTTGGAATTAATATGTGAGCACGGTAAATTTAAATGTGTTTGGTAATTTCAGTTTGAATTTGATCGACTGGAAAAAAGCCATTTTTCAAACGATCTCCAAATTCGACGAAATTAGTTTTGTTAGGACCATATCGTCAAATCATAGTTAGATTTTTTTCTGTAATTTTTGGACTTATTATGCGGCCCGGGTAAATTAAAAGGTATGTATAAATTCAATATATATTTATTTATATTTTAATTCTGAAAAAAAAAACATGATCAAAATAGTAGAATTGGCTTATGAAACATATTCCATTGTGTCCGGAATGAGGGTATTTAGCTTGGGGCGACAGTCGTTACGTTTGATTTGGAGTTCGTAACGATAAACAAGTCATTTACAAATCAAAAGAATAATATAATATATAAAAATATATTTGTAAATCCAAAATATTGCTCAAATCCTAATCAGAAACCCGTCGTCAGTTCTTATTTTTGGAAGGCTGATTTCAGCCCATTTTTTAGGCTCAAAATCTTTAAATACAAAAATTATGAATCGAAGATCATAAAACAAACATTGTAGTACTTCATCCCCTCTTCAAATCCATACTGGTTTGCAACGATTATCGTGTTGGATTAGTGAGAAATCTCAGCTCAAAGGTCCGTCGCGTCAAGTGGAATTCCAGCATCCACAGGCAATCGAGTTCGCCAAGGAGTGTGCCTGCGGGAAGCTCTCACAGTGGAACTGCTCGTGGGAGGTCCAGATCGACGCCAAGCCACTCGTATCACGCACGAGATCCAACCCTAGGAATCAGCAGTGAAAGTCGATGTTTAACAAAGGAGAAGGTAATTAAAATTAAACTAATTAATTTATTTGTTACACTTTAAAACATTGTTAACCTTTATAAAATCGTAATTTTTTCATACGGTGTCGAAATCCAGTGAAACAGGAACCATTGGAACCGTGACAGCGTGTACTACATTCTGAAGCTGACTGGAACGCATTTGGAGCAAGCTATAAATTTAGGAGGAGTGCAAACCAAAGTGAGAACACTCTCACTCAAATTACTTTTGTTGTTATTTATTTTTGGATTTCAACACACGAATTCAACAACCATTTGAATTAGAATCGGTGTATGGATATTAGCTACACTCGCATTTCATACTCCACGGATAGCCACTTGTGGCCCGTAAATGGCATGGGATAGTTGAGTATTTATTTATATGGATGACGTGTTGAATTGATGTATTATGATTATGATTGTGATTGTGATTGTGATTTGTTTGATACCTTAAAAAAATAATTATAAAATTATTCTGGTTGATAAAATGGAAAAGAATATTCATATATATATTAAACAGTGAAAGTTGGTTAATTTGAAAAATAATTCATTAAACTACTTTGTTAAGTATATCTTCAATATAGAAATTGAAATTTGAAATTGAAGGATTCAAATCCAACAAGTTTGAAATAAAATAAATAACATTTTTTATATTACGAAGAAGCTTGTACAGTTTGGGAAGGGGTTTTTAAAAGAAGAATCTACTTCAAGCGATATGCGTTTTTGGCACGGCCATACATAACATAGAAATCACGCTTGGAAAGGGTGGACAATTAGCTAGAGCTGAGGCTGCTGTAGCGAAACTGATCGCAAAAGAGGGTAAATCAGCCAAATATCTGCAAGATCCAGGTCACAATTTGTATCGATTAATCAAATTGTTGGAATTCCTAAAATTACACATTCTCGAAGAGTTGTATATTCTTTTTGCTGATCAACGATGATTACAATATCCGACAACCCAGTCAGATATTTGATCCTACCCAGATTTGTTTGCAAAGTCGATAATTTTCTCTTCAACATTGCGGCATCTCTTTTAGGGAGACGACTGAGTTTCCCCATCTTTTGTTCTCCTCTTAAGTCTCTAAACTTATGAAGTCTGTAAATCTTTCTTTTTTCTGCGCTCGTTCACTGAGTTTACAATAGATGGGAAAGAACTATCTGTGGAAATCTTTGCTTCTTCTCTTCCGATTCTTTGTCCCGGTTCACTACGAGATGTAGTTGGGAGTGAAACGTGCCAATTGTGTAGTATCGTCTATTCTATTTAATTATCTTAGTTCGCTTTATACGTGTAAAATCAGTTATTAAAAAAATATAAACTTTTCCAATAAATCGAAAAAGTAATAAATTTCTCTATATTTATAATATACATTTTTCAAAATTCTTCGTGAACCCAGGTTCAAAAAAAAAATTTGTTTTCATGAGTATGAAATAGAAAAGGATCCAATTAGAATTGGTTAAATTTATTAACCAATAATTTATGTAAATAGATTGTTGTTATTGAAAACCCCACACGGATATTGGGATGATATTTGACATACACTAATCCTAATATTTGGTTGTATGTCAATCGATAGGTTGACAAACTATGATAAGCGTTATTTAATTATTTAATGCTTATACAGTTGTAAATTGCACTTAGATGTGAACTGACTGTTTGATGATTATTTATCATTATTATTGAATAAATTTGATATATGAAATCCATTTAAATAAAATTATATGGTAATTGATTGAGTCTTATTCCGATTCTGAAATAACGAATATTTTGAAATAAGGAATATTTTAAAATAATATTCAGAATATAAATGAATATTTAGAATAATATTCAGTGAAGATTCAAAATATGATATTGATGTCCGATTTTGGATGGACACGAAAATATATAAAAATATATGATGCCGAGTTCAGTTTAGAAACACCATTTTTAACTCGAATGGGTTTATCAATAGATTTTATTTTTTTATAATGATTATCGAAAAGGATTGATTTCAAATTCTGATATTTTGAAAATATTATCATTTGAATATTAAAATGATATGGAATTTCAATTTTGATTTAAATTTGAAAATGAAATAGAAATAGTTTTAAAATGAATTTATAAACGATTTATAAAATACGTTTTGAATTGAAATCGACGAAATATATATATATTTATATACACACACATACATACATATATATATATATATAAATGGCTTGAGTAGAACACGCCGCGCTGCGACCGTTCGTGAATTTCGACCATTGAGTTTGAATGGATGTAACTGGAGATTCGACTGTCGGATTCTCTTAAAACCAGAACCATTGGGTTCGTATCGAAAAGAGCTTTCCAATGAATATAAGAGATTTTAAATCTAACAGTTATATTTTAAATTATGTTTAAATCAGTTTTGAAAAAGGTCGCTATGGATGCAGTTCGGTGGCCGATATTGGAAACCGACTGTAATGGCCATAATAAAAAAAATTAAAATATGGAAAAATTGTGTAAAATCATAATAAATAATTTGGAAAGATTCTGGATGAAAAAATCCAGTTTTGAAAAGATAAAAACATATTTTTATCTAAATGAGCTAGTTATTAACAAGAAAAATAATCCAATGTTTTTAAATAAATAAATTGGACTTGTAGATGGTTTTAGAAATAACTAGAATTTTTCAAACGTATGAATTGGAATGGATTTAAAGGGAAATAATCTTCGGAATATTTTGATATTGGATTCCGTAATTATATGGATATTGTTGAGGAATTTGGAAGATATATATATTGTTATTCCCAAAACGATATTTGATGGTTTTAGAATTTAATATTGAACAAAAGCCGATATAATTTCTATTCAGAGCCTTGTATTTGATATCAAATTAGATTTTGGGTTTGTTGTGAATGGTGTCTTTATTAACACCGTTCTTAGACCCAATTGAGAAAAGAATAAATCTTTTAATTAAGATTTAGAGAAGTTTTCTAGATAAATTAATATTTAATTGGGATTGAATTAAGATTGGGTTTTTGGGTTTATCGTGAACGGTGTTTTAAATAACACTTGTTCTTTAACCCAATTAACAGTGAAGATATGATTTGGAATTTATAATCTTTTAATTAAGATTGATGGAAATTTTCTAAAGTAAAGTTTTCCAATTTAATATATTAAATTGGAATTGAATGGAATTCGATTTGGTAATAATCGAGATGAGTTTCTGTGAAGGAAGGCCGTTATTATATATGGAATTTAAAAGGATTTGTCGTTATACCATTTATATTATTAGTCAGACACAGGAATTTATATCGCTCATACACTGTTATGATTTCCGTGTAGATTCCATTTTGATGGAAGATGATTTTGTGTTTATCGTGAATGGTGTTTTATATAACATTAGCTCTTTAACCTAAGTTTATTACCTAAATTTGAATAATCATTAAATAATGATTTTTGGAGATTAAAAATAAAAGGAATTTTAATGAATCTTTAATTATATTATAATGTTAATGTGTTAACTGAATTTTCCAAATTTGAGAAGTGTTAGAAAATGGAGTATCAATAGTTTTACTTCATGCGATATTTAAATCTTTATTTAGATTTGAATGTAGAATAGTAATTGAATTTACCAATAACACAGTTGGTGTTAGATATGGAGTACTACCAGTTTTGCTCCATGGGATAAATAGGTGGGATTGGAAAATAAAATAAATGATTACTTCAGTAAAGTTCGATAATCCCGACTAGTTTGATAAAACTTAGTTTGGTTTAAAGTTGTCAAAAGATAATGCAAAATCTTTTGAAATGGTTTCCAAGTGAAGATTCAAACAAGAGGTTTAAATGAATTAAATCTTTGATAAGATTTATGGGAATAATTCCCAATGTAAAGAATATTTGAATAAAATAATATTCTGGATTGGAATGAGAGGCATATGATGTGTTTTTGTAGCACTTGATTATAAGATACATGAGTTATTCGGAAAGATCGGGTTAAACCCATTCTGTATAATTGATATAACGACTAAAAGTCGAAGATATTGAAGGCGGTGGTTGAAGACCGTAGATCTTCAGATCGAATGGATTACAATTGATGCCCTGGATTTAGGTAACTCCCACGGAGGGGTTACAGTGATAGTGGTCCGGACGTACGTGTTGATTGTTCGGATATGTGAGGGCCTCTCTCCTATATTGGACATATGGGACGAGAAATAAGGTGCCTCCTGTAACACCCCGTATTTTCTGTTAACGTTATAGTAACAAATTAAAAAATACTTAATTTCAAATGTGAGAATTAAGGGAAACGTGTTACGACATTACGCTTGTCTCGGAATTCTAATTGAGATAAAGACCGAGTTTGCGTGATTTGGACTTCGTATGAAGAAGTCATGGCCTCCAGAAGATTCACAAGTTTGAATAAATTCAAACAGATTTCAAACTTCAAACGGGAGGCAGAAGCGGGAAAATTCCCGCCCAGGCAGGTCGACAAGGGGGTCGACCCTAGTGTCGACCTCCCCCCTAGGGGTCGACCTTAGGGTCGACCTAGGGGTCGACCTGGCCCTCGGCCAGATCCAAAATTTGAACGACTGCTGACTAGATCCTGAGTCACTAGGGTTTCTGGATGGTCCTGATCTGGTCTGAGTGGCTGTGATTTACCCTGGGTTCATCTGATGGTTATAATTAAATTGAAATTATATATAAACAACTCAAATTCTTAACCTAAAATCACATAGAAAATAATCCTAGAACTGAAATGCCATCGGTAGAGAACTTGGAGTAGCCGTCACCATTTCTAATTCAAAGATCAGATAAAGCTAAAGTCAAAATTAAATTAAAACGAGTCTAATTCAACGATCTTCATCAAAGGCGCGCATCTCCAATTTCAGACTTCAGATTTCAGAACGCAACATTTCCTTTTAGTTTGTAAGTTGGTTATTACGCAGATTTAAACATTCTTTCGATTGAATCATGACATGTTGTATTGGGATATAGAATGATGCTTATGTATAGGATTTGATTCTCGTTAATCTTAAAGTATCGTTGTAATAAATCATGTTTATATACTTGTGGTGATGAACATGTTGTAATTAATCATGCCGATATGCTTGTGCCGATGAACATGTTGTATGTTAATCATATCTATATACTTGTGGTGATGAACAACATTTTATGTTATTGGAATCTATTATAATTGGGTAATGGATTTGTT